>OX422209.1:243611616-244811616 GCA_949130495.1 Sambucus nigra
AAAAAATGGGTCAAATAATCTATAAACTCATATATATATAATGAAAAAAGGCACTTATTTATAATTTAACGATTTACGGCCTATTTGGTTTGCAAAAAAGGCACCTACTTATAATTTAATGATTTAGGGACTATTTGATTTGCAACTATAATTTTGTTTTATGTGTTTAAATAAAATTCTGATAAGAATCTGCGTTTGGCAACCTGTTTTTAAACATATAATTATAATATTTCTGTGTTATAATCAAGTTTTTCAGAAAACAGGTTTAGGGTGTTATAACTTCTGTTTTTTATTTTTCAACTCAAAATTATCCATTCTTAATATTTTAATGCAGTTATACCTTAATATATAATATACATACGTAATACATTAATATGTGTGTAATTCTTATAAAGAAAAAATATATATGTTCATGTACCCAAAATTACGTATGGAATAATATAAAGTTAAATAATATTATCAATAGATACATGATACTTATATATAGTTTTATACATGTATTATTAATGTATGGATGGAATAATATAAAATATACATATAGTACATATGTATTAAAAAATATTATCAATTAATGTATGTATATAAATTTTATAGTGAATTATACATACAATATATATATATATATATATATATACACACATGATTACCAATTTTATCAAATTTTTAAAAAACTGTATTTAAAAATAAGTTTACCAAACGCACACCAATAATTATAAACACAAAAAACTGAATATTAAAACTGTATTTAAAAGCATTGTTTAAATCACGTTTTCTGAGTAGCGAACCAAACGGGCCCTTAGTCACTCAAATACTCATTATTTAATATTCTCTTACTTTTAAAGCTCCGCGTCAGTAGCATCCCATGCCACCCCTACTCACCTCAAACAGGAGCCTCAGTTTGTGGTGGGTAGAGCTGGCATGGGTTACCGTCAGCGCGGACTTTTAAAATAAGATAATATTGAATAAATTAGGTTTGGATCCACCAGATCACCGATTAGGGGTGAGTAGGAGTGGTATTTGGTGTCATTGATGCGGAACTTTAAAAATAAGAGAATATTGGATAAATTGGTGTTTGAGCGATTAAATGGGTTAAACTAAAAATATGTGTCTTTTTTCAATATGTATATATATACATCACAATAAATGTTACTGCACAATAAATGTTACCGTTTGTGCAAATGACACATATATAAAACTATTTAGACATAGTAAAATTTACCCTGTTGCTCAATTAATGGGTGTGTGTATATATATAGAGAGATTATTTGACCCATTTATTTAACCAGTAAATTTTATTGTCTGTGTAATATTAACACAAAAAATATCACTGTTTGTGAAAATGTCATAGATATAAAACTATTTCATATTCTAGTGCATACAGTAAAGTTTACTGTCTATGTAATTTTTTTCTTCGAAATTTTATAAGCTTCATGGATCTTGTTTGATAGATCTCGGCGAGGAGATTTCAACACATATAAAATTATTTCAACACAGTAATATTTATTGTGGTGGTCAATTAATGTGTGTGTGTGTATATATTGTAAGAAAGGCACTTATTTATTATTTAACCCATTTAGTCACTTAAACACTCATTGATCCAATATTCTCTTATTTTTAAAGGTCCGCACTAGCGGCACTCCATGCCACCCCTACTCATCCCAAATAGGAGCTTCGATTTGTGCTTGGTAGAGCCGGCATGGATTGCCGCTGGCGCGGACCTTTAAAAATAAGCGAATATTGAATAAATTGGGTTTTGATCCACCAAATCTTCGTTTTGGGGTAATTAAGGGTGGCATTGGCTGCCGCTGGCACAAACCTTTAAAAATAAGGGAATATTGGATAAATGTGTGTTTGAGCGACTAAATGGGCTAAACTAAAAATATGTGTCTTTATATATATGTGTGTGTGTGTGTGTGTGTGTGAGAGAGAGAGAGTTTATAGATTATTTGACTCATTTATTTAACTAGTAAATTTTGCTTTCTATGAAATATTAACACAAAAATGTCACGTAATGGGCAAATGTCATAGATATAAAACCATTTCATATTCTAGTGCATACAGTAAACTTTACTATTTGTGTAATTTTTTTTTTTTTGAAATTTTATAGGCTTCATGGATCTTGTTTGATAGATCTCGGCGAGAAGATTTCAACACATATAAAACTATTTCAACACTGTATATTTTACAGTGTTGGTCAATTAATGTGTGTGTGTGTGTGTGCGTGTGTATATATATATATGAAGACACCTATTTATAATTTAAGTCATTTAGTCACTCAAATATTCATTTATCCAATAATCTCTTATTTTTAAAGGTCCGCGCCAGTAGCACCCCATGCCACCCCTAATCACCCCAAACAGGAACTCCGGTTTGTAGTGGGTTGAGCTGGCATGAGTTGCCATTGGCGCGGCCCTTTACAAATAAGAGAATATTGAATAAATTGAGTTTGGATCCACGAGATCTTCGGTTGGGGTGAGTAGGGGTGGCATTTTCCATAGGCACAGACCTTTAAAAATAAAAGCATATTGGATAAATGGGTGTTTGAGCAACTAAATGGGTTAAGCTAAAAATATGTGTCTTTTTTCAATATACAACTAAATGGGTTAAGCTAAAAATATGTGTCTTTTTTCAATATATATATATATATATATATATGAAATATTTTTATACATATATATATATATATATATATATATATATATATATATATATATATAACATGATCTGATTATTTAATTGACCAATTATTTAAAACAATACTTAGTTTGGTTATGATAAGGATTTGTATTCTTATAATGTCGTTAACTTATATTCTTCTACTGCTTTATTATTATCGGACGATAGTTTAATGGTTTTATTCATTAAATGAATTTATCAGTATTTGTGGATTTGAATCAAAATTGGTTGGTTAGTTAGTGAATATGTTAATTTGGATTTTAATCAGTTTAAGCATTAATTCAAAGTCTGTAATATGATCCGAATTTGAAATAATTTTTAGATTTGTATTCTTATAATATCGTAAAGTTGTATTTTTCTAGTGCTTTAATTCATTTGGATTTTAATCAATTTTTTATTCACTTGAATTTGGTCATTTTCTCATATATATGTTTCAATTAATAACAATAATTTTTACACGAAATGTCTACATCATGGAGTCAGGGAAGCGGGGGCGAGGAAGGCTCGTCTAGCACTGGGCCCCCAAAGTGGGGCAAAGTAGGGACTGTAGTGGAGAACAAGACGACCTTACAAGCTAGGTGTAACAACCCGCGTAATTTTCGGGGTATTTTCGAAATAAAGAGGAAAAATAAAGTTTTTCATAAAATTATTTTTATTGGCAAAATATGTTGGTTATGATTTTAGAAGAATAAAACTTCAAGCGGAATTAAAATCGGAGTTAAAACGTATTTTATATTGATTTTACAATATTTTGCCTTATGGCATTTTTTTTGTGAACTGTCAGTTTTTCTGGGTGATCGGTCGATCGACGGGGGGGGGGGGGGGGGGGGTAGATCGATCGACCCTCCCAGAAAATGTGCGCTGCAAGCAGTTTTTAGTGTTTGTTTTGGTTACAACTCTATTATTTTTGCCTTATTTAAAGGGGTCGTGGGTGACTATTTTTGAAGCATCTTTTGGCACAAAAATATGCAGCAAACATATTTTCTTTTCCTCTCTTTTATGCACAAGCAAGCCTTTGATTTATGCATTCAACCTTAGGTTTTTAGAGGTGTTCTTGGGGTTGTTTTGAGGATGTTCTTGGAGGATGTTTTGATGATATTTGAGGACTGTTTTTGGTGATCTTTTGAGAAGATTTTTGGTGACTTTTTCTGCATTCTGGGCAGATTTATTGTTGGTTTTTTTGGTGGTTTAAGGTATGGGATTTTACACAATATGCTCCTTAATCTCGCGAGTATTTATTCTTGTTGTTTTCTTGTGATTATTGACTCATATTTGAATTGATAAATTCATTTGGAAATCTGAAAATATTTGTTGGAATCTATTTATGATTCATGTGGTATTATTATTGTGTTGAGCATGTTGTCATGAAGATTTTAATATGGCACGGAGGTTGGGCACCCGCCAATATTCCTTTATTTAGATATGCTAGAAAAATGCATAGGCGCGGTACGGTGGTGAGGTTTAGTGACCCGGTTAATGTGTTGTTGGGAAATTATAGTGATATAATTGCTATTGAGATTCGCATTTGATTTGAATATTCGTATTCATATTGTGGCGTTTTATTCATCGCTAACATATTTGTTGGGCATCTTTCCTGTCGTATTGTGTACTTCCCCATATTTTCTTTTAGTGGCAGATTAGCGCGGATTTTGGGCGCTTGGGATTTATTGGAGATGGATATTAGCGAGGATTATTTTGGGAAGAATTTTAATACAAGAGATGAGAAGACTTGTATTTATTTTGATGTATAGAGCATTTTATTTCGAGGTAGATAGTTGTTATATTTCGAGAGATTTTTGGTTGTATTTAATCTGAAGAGATTTGAGATTAGTGGTTTCTTTTCTATTATGGGATTTAGATGCTCTATACCTTGTTATTTGTGGATTTGAATTAGTCTTATCGATGTGTAGCGCTCCGTTCGCTCTCCCCGGGCGGGCGGGGTGTTACAGAAATGGTATCAGAGCTTAGGTATACGACAACCCTCGGGTCTTGGGTTTTGGGTCTGTTGTGTTTTTGTGGCGCATATTTTTGGAGATAGAATTTTTTTTAGAAAATCGTTTCGCGTTAGGCATCTAGATTAGATGTGAGGAAATTATTTTTGGAGATTGTGGCCTGATTTTTTAGAGTTAGGTATTCGGCGAATTTCGAGGGCGAAATTCCATTGTTAGTGGGAAAGTGTAACAACCCGCGTAATTTTCGGGGTATTTTCGAAATAAAGAGGAAAAATAAAGTTTTTCATAAAATTATTTTTATTGGCAAAATATGTTGGTTATGATTTTAGAAGAATAAAACTTCAAGCGGAATTAAAATCGGAGTTGAAACGGATTTTATATTGATTTTACAATATTTTGCCTTATGGCATTTTTTGGGTGAACTGTCAGTTTTTCTAGGTGATCGGTCGATCGACGGGGGGTAGATCGATAGAGTGTTTGAAGATTATTATTGGCCCCGGGTACACGGAATGGAGGAAAGTGCCCTACGAGCTTAAGATGATCATCTAGGGGACATTACAGGTATTTTCTCATTTTATTCGTATTTTTTATTTATATTTATATTTTATTGTATTTTATAATTTGAATACTACTAACACGCTTTCTTTTTGCTTTGTATTTTTCTGACAGGAATAATTCGGCTTGCCCCCACATTTACGCGACTCCACATTGGAACAATTAAGAGATCAGTATAAAACATGCACGTACGGAACTTTGGCTAGGATAGGGAGTCCATCTTTCGACTTAGGGACACGATACCCTAGAAAGATCCAATCTCTATGGCATACTGGCAACAATTTGTCAATAATGAGGTCTCGTAGTGGCAACTATCCTCTCATCAAATCGGGGAGGGGTAATCGGGCCAAGAAGGTCGGCGTGCACTACTCTGGGTGTACGTCTTACGCCGAGGTGGAGCACAGGACGGTAAGTTTTTAATGTTCTTTCATTTTATTCTATTTACTGATAATTATATACTAATTTACTAATTTTGCATTATTTTATTTTAGGAGACAGAGAGTGCCCCTGAGGGTAAGCCACATAGGCTCGATGCTTATATGGCAATTTG
Organism: Sambucus nigra; assembly: GCA_949130495.1. Taxonomy (NCBI): domain Eukaryota; kingdom Viridiplantae; phylum Streptophyta; class Magnoliopsida; order Dipsacales; family Adoxaceae; genus Sambucus; species Sambucus nigra. Next base: position 243,617,350 of record OX422209.1, read on the forward strand.
AACGAAGAAGGGGAAGAATGCGGAGGCTGATCCGAACGTGGCCGCCACTATTATAAGTTAAAATATTAATTACGTTATTAAAATAAAAATATATAATCACATACTTTTTTATTAATTTAGCTAACCTTGTACCTTTTTATTGTTTCGGGAAAAGCTTAAGGAGGTGTACAACTCCTATAGTGATGTCGACAAAGCATCTCTCGCTACAAACGCACTCAGCCAAATGTTCGGGCGAGATCACAAGAGCCTTACTCTGGGGGGTGAGCTCTTGGGTAGGGAAGTCGAAGCTCGTCAGGATTGCGTCGAGAAACGATGGGCTGGATCGCAAAGTGGACGAGTTGTCGAACAACCACGACGAGAAGTTAGAAAACCTGGAGCAAATAATAGATAGGGTTTTGCCGCGGCGTGAGAGTCACCTATGCGCCGGTCGTTTTTGAATTCGGCTCACCTGAACTATACAAAAACCTAAACTACGACTACACTCAACGGGTGAGTATAGCGGTAAGTTGGGTATAGAAAATCCACAGAGACGAGTTGCTAGAATTTATAGGATTTAATAATCCTAAATAAAAATGTAAAAGATAATTTTAACAAAAAGGAAAAGATAATAAAGAGAAAAGATTAAACTAGGCGATTGTATTTAAACTACGTTAACAAAGCGAATGAAAACTAAGGTTGCATCGAATATCCCTCACCGGAGTTACGTCAACAAATACCCCAGAAATTACGCACGCAAGGTCTCAAGCACGGAGCATACATGATATGCACCGTCAAATCTAGTAAGCGTAATAACTACGACAACCCACTCGAAATAGACTCGTAAAACTCCATTACCAAAGCAAAGCAACATGTCAACCCTAGGTGAGTTCAATCCGACAGAACCTAATTTAGCCTAGATACAAAGCATGGTAAAAATCATGAATTAAATCTACACTAGAAATAAATAAATGGAAAGCAAGTAAATAAAGCAATAAACCTAAATTAAAAAGCAAGAAATGAACAACACAAAGCTTAAATAAAGAAACAACAATTAATAACAATGGAGGAGATAATGAATAGTGCTGACAATACCCAAATGGGTACAAACCATAGGAAGAGAAGTTCCACCCAACAATCTGTGACACCCCGACTAATTAAATACCGGGTAGCTACTCCTTTATTAAATTAATTCAAAATGCCAAGTTGGCTCAGTTAATAGCATCACTGTCGAAAACCATTTAAAGATTACTAACCACCTAGTATTTAAAAAGTAAGTTGCCAAATTTTAATTTAAGTCTGATTAACATGCAACAAGTATAATGAAGAAATAAATAACGCCATTCACCATACTGAAGTAAAACGAATAACCATCACAATAGAGTAAATAAAGTCTGGAGGAAAACTCCCCACTACAATCCCATGCTGAAATAAATAACCGAATGCTAAAACAATACAAATCAAAGTCTTAAAATTGTAATGTAAAAGATGTCTCTAATAGAAATGGGCAACATGCCCTACAACTGATAGATGGTGACTCTGGAATCCAAAAGATAGAAGTGTCTACAAGCAAATCCCTGTAGCTTCCACAAACAGCTACAGCTCGTCACCTGAATGAGAATCCTATGCTTGGTGTCCCTGTGGCTGGGCACCTAAAATGGTTTTACAAGAAAAAGATTTGAAAAGCAAACGGGTCAGAGCCTGAATGTGGAGTTATATTTTAAAAACCTGCAAGTGCTTTAAAAACATTTAAAACATTAAATGCAAAGTACATGTTAGGACGTGCACTCACATGATATTCTCACCTCTCGTCTAACTGTGCACTCCTAACGTAAGTACCCATCTACAACGATATAAACCACTAGCTAAGTGACATCATAACTAGCTAGACTGTAATAGTTCCTACCCTTATTACCCGGTCCTATTAACATATAACGCTCGTAATTAGATAGGGATATAATGTAAACTCAGATGCTCAATATGCAATATATTTCTCTATCAGCTAACTCATTATGTTCCTCGGAACAATACCGTAATTATTTATACAACATTAACATGAATGTTCTCATTAATTAAGTGTATATTATTCGCATCATAAATATACAATACAAGCACCCCGAGAACTAAGCTGCGGTGCACACATACTCTGCTATCCATCCCGGTACATCACGTACATAAGGATCACATATTCCGAATCTCTCAGGAATAGTTCAGATAACACAAATCACAAATAGTGGAGGCGAACACAGTCACATCACATGGGTCACGTACATACCTATGCTCCCATGATCAGCAGACTTATTAACATCCCAATAAGTCTTTCTCTGACCTATGTTCATCGAGGTACCAGTCTATATCCCCCCCGTAGGCACACAAGGATTAGAGGGTCCTAAGCGAACGCAACCTCCCGTGATAGCAAGTATGGTAGGTGTGTCATACACACAATTCATATACCAATACTAAGTAAACACACGCCTTAGTAATACCGTAGTTTAATCGTAGTACATATCGCATTCTCGTACTAACTATAATTATCACAATTTATACTACTCCGGTTTATAATCATACGCGCCATAATTTTCTCACGTCGTAATAGACACTCACGTCTCAACCCAAACGGTTCATTCTAATTTAACTCACTTGTATATAATTTCCTTCTCATAAATACCCAAATGTCCCAAACCTATCACTACATCATCATTGGAAGGTTAACTATATCCTCGAACAAGTTTACGGGACTCCAAAATTCAAAACAGTTCAAAATAACCCAAACTGTCAGCTCATTAGAAGTCTCGTTCGAACGAGACTGTTCGAACGAGATCCCTCTGTCAACTCGTTAGAAGTCTCGTTCGAACGAGACTGTTCGAACGAGATTCCAGTTCGTTCGAACGAACTGTACCTTCTAACGATATCTCGTTCGAACGAGATATCGAACGAAATCCCTTTTCGTTAGCAACGGCTGGTCAACTCGTTAGAAGCTCGTTCGAACGAGTTCGTTCGAACGACCTGGGTAGGGGCTTCTAACGAGCTACCAGATTCGTCCCAGATTTTTCCCATCTCGTTTTTATCCAATTTTATCACTCCTAATCTCTTCCAAAGTTCATCCCAACAACGTTTTAGGGTCTCTAATTCATCCTAAACATATTCAAGTCAACTCCTAACATGTTTTCAAGGATTAAATCTCTTTAACATCAATCAAAATATAAATCTCTACACTTTTTCCCCAATTATTTCAAGAACATGAACCCTAACTTTTGAATCATGAATTAACTCACTATAAATCCGTTTTAATTCCTTCCTATCACAGATATCATGCGAATCATTATCTACCTATCATTCTACATGCAATTCTCCTTAAAAATTTCAAGTTCTAAGCTCCAAACTACATGGGTTTTCATAATCTTTCAAGAACAGTTGTAATTCATCAATTTTCTAACATGGAAGAAACATTCTACGAATTTAAATATGATTAAAACACTTGCCTTGATTGGATTTCTGATTTTGGTGTTGGTTTGGTGAAGATTTCTGCAGATTTTTCCTTTCTCCAAGCTCTCCTCCAATGGTGGCTTAAGGTGGCTAGGGTTTTGATTTGGGAATTTTAGAAAACTCTCCTAATAACCTACGTAGCCTTCTAGGTTAATGTGGTTTGGTTAATGGGCTTAGTGGGTTTAATCCACATCAGATTTACATCTCTAATTTTCGTCACTTTTAATTCCTCAAAATGTAAAATTACCAAAATACCCTTTAAGTTGCCGGTATGGCCTAAAAATACCCCGGGACCCAAACTACACCCCCGGGTAGTGTTTTCTGACTATCTCGACCCTTCCGGACGCGTTGGCGCACTCAAAACGACCATACGGTTTATAGATTTTAAATTCACTTTTATTATCAAAATATTTCACCGTGACGCGGCGGTCCCACGCGTCTCAACAAAATTTATAAAATGTCGTATATAAATCTCACGACAACTTTTATAATACCAAATACATATATCAAAACATATATGCACATAATCAAATACCAACTCGCATCTCATTAGTATTTATAACCCGGATTAATTTCCAATTAATACGCATTTAATTAATTAATCCCAAAAATAAATATAGTCAAAAGTACGGGGTATTACATACTTCCCCCCTAATAACTGAATTTCGTCCCGAAATTCGAAACTAGAAAGTACCTGCTAAAAACAACTCTGGATAACGATCGCGCATCTCATCCTCGCGCTCCCATGTGGACTCCTCGACATTGTGATGTCGCCACTGAACACGCACTAACGGAACTATCTTTGACCGCAGTTTCCTCTCGCTTCGGTCCAAAATAGCAATCGGCCCCTCCTCGTAGGAGCTATCCGGCTGGAGATCGATGTCCTCACCAGCAATGTGAGAATGAGCCAAATTATCTCTAAGGTATTTCCTCAGTGAGGAAATATGGAACACATCGCGAATCCGATGCAAATGCTCCGGTAGCCCGAGTCTATACGCAACCGGTCCGATCCGCTCAATAATAGGAAACGGCCCCACATACCTCGGTGCCAACTTCCCCTTCTTCCCGAAACGCATAATCCCCTTCATAGGAGATACTCTGAGCAAAACCTGGTCCCCTACTTGGAACTCCCTGAAAAACCTCTTCGCATCAGCATAACTCTTCTGCCTGTCTTGAGCTACCCGAATGCGACTCCGAATCAACTCAATCCTTGCCGAAGTATCCTGAATTACTTCCGGCCCAAGTAGTTTGTTGTCCCCCACCTCTAACCAACATGCTGGGGAACGACAAGGCCTACCGTACAATGCCTCAAACGGAGCCATGCCAATAGTGAACTGGTAGGAGTTGTTGTAAGCAAACTCCACTAGTGGAAGGTACTGCTCCCATCCACCCCCGAAGTCAATAATGCACATGCGTAGCATGTCCTCCAACATCTGATTGGTGCGCTCTGTCTGCCCATCAGTCTGCGGATGATAAGCCGTACTCAACCGCAATTCCGTGCCCATGGCCTCTTGGAAACTCTCCCAAAACCGCGAAACAAATATCTTGTCTCTGTCAGACACGATATTTAGGGGCACACCGTGAAGTCTCACAATCTCCGAAATGAAGAGCTGGGCATACTGTCCCGTAGTGTAGTCAGTCCTTACGGGTAAAAAGTGAGCGACCTTGGACAACCTGTCCATAATTACCCAAACGGAGTCGTGACCCCTCTGCGACGTAGGCAACCCCGTGATAAAGTCCATGGATATGCTCTCCCACATCCACACCGGGACCTCCAATGGCTGTAGCAATCCTACCGGTCTCTGATGATCCACTTTTACAAGCTGACAAGTGGCGCATTTCGAAACAAACTCAGCGATATCTCTCTTCATACCGCTCCACCAATACTGCCGTCTCATGTCTTGGTACATTTTGTCCCCTCCGGGATGTACCGCGAACCGTGAGCCGTGCGACTCTGCCATCACATCGTGCCGCAATTCCTCTCCTTCCGGAACTATCAATCTTCCATTGAAGCGTAATCCCCCGTCTGAGCTAACGGTATAGGACTCGGCTCCCTCTGCTAGTAATCGAACTATCTGCTCTTGACAGAACGAGTCATCGGCCTGTGCCCGTACTACCTTCGTGACAATCTGCGGTGTAACGGTCATCACAGACATGAAAGATCGGGCCACTGCATCCTGGTGTCCCAATTCCTTCCACTTTGCTTTCCACACCCCTGCCACCTCATCTGCTGGCCTACGGCTCAACGCGTCTGCTACGACGTTAGCCTTACCCGGGTGGTACTGGATGTCGAACTGGTAGTCTTTCACAAACTCAAGCCACCTACGTTGCCGCATATTCAATTCCTTCTGCGTGAATAGGTACTGTAGGGACTTGTGGTCCGTGAACAGTTGGAACTTCTCCCCCAAAAGATAGTGCCTCCAAATTCGTAGGGCAAATACCACTGCTGCCAACTCCAAATCATGCGTGGGGTAATTCTTCTCATGAGGCTTAAGCTTACGTGAAGCATAAGCTATGGCCTGTCTCTCCTGCTGCAATACACCTCCAAGTCCTTACAAGGACGCGTCGGTGTAAACCAAATACTCAACTCCCGATCTCGGCAATGCTAACACAGGTGCTGAGGTCAATTTGTCCTTCAATTCATTGAATGCCAACTGACAGGCATCACTCCAGATGTACGGCACACCCTTACGAGTCAGACGTGTCAAAGGACCTTCTATCTCTGAGAAGCCCCGAATAAACCTCCTGTAGTATCCTGCTAGACCCAAGAAACTACGAATCTCAGTTGGTGTCGTGGGCTGTCCCCACTCCCTCACCGCTGACACCTTCCCCGGATCAACAGATATTCCCCGGTCGGAAATGATATGCCCCAAAAACTGGACTTCCTTCAGCCAAAACTCGCACTTCTCATATTTTGCATACAACTCGTTCTGACGAAGTGTCTGCAAAACCTGCCTTAAATGTTCGGCGTGCTCCTCCTCTGTCTGAGAGTAAACCAGAATGTCATCAATGAAGACAATGACAAACTGATCTAGGAAATCCCTGAACACTCTGTTCATCAAGTCCATAAACACTGCTGGAGCGTTGGTCAAACCAAAAGGCATAACCCGAAACTCGTAAGAACCATATCTCGACAAGAACGCGGTCTTCGAGACATCCTCCTCCCTGATACGCAACTGATGGTATCCCGATCTCAAGTCAATCTTCGAGAAGAAAGAAGCTCCTCTCAACTGGTCGAATAAGTCATCGATTCGAGGCAACGGATACTTATTCCGTATCGTGACCTTATTCAACTCTCGGTAGTCCACACACAATCTCAGTGAACCGTCCCTCTTCTTCACAAACAAAACTGGAGCGCCCCAAGGTGAGGTACTCCTGCGAATAAAGCCCTGGCCTAACAGCTGCTCTATCTGATCCCGTAACTCCCTCATCTCGGCTGGAGCCATACAGTACGGTGCGCGTGCTATAGGTCTCGTACCCGGTAGCAAATCTATAACAAAGTCTATCTCTCGACTGGGTGGTAAGCCTGGTATCTCCTGAAACACATCCGAATACTCCCTGACGACTGGGATAGAGTCTAAAGGACTCACAACCTCCTTAGAGGTATCCACCTCAATGTAGTACAAATGAGCGGTCGATCCTCCCTCTGGGCGAGGCATCGCCACTACAAACATCTCTTGCCCCGGAATGGCAAAAACAATGCTCCCGCTGAAGCAATCAATCATGGCCCTATATGCTACGAGCCAATCCATACCGATGATCACATCGTGAACATGCATGTCTAACACTAACATGTCTGCAGGCAATACCAAACCACCAATCTCTACCCCCACTCCCCGGCATATAAAGAAAATAAGTGACCCACTCCCCAATGGTGAGTCGACACACGTCACTGTGCTCTCTGCCGTAGCTAACAATCCTAAAGCTTTCGCGAAGTGTGTAGCTATAAAACAGTGTGTAGCACCCGTATCGAATAATACCCGACCCATAGTGCCATGGATAGGAAACGTACCCTCGATCGCGGGCGGTGCCTGTGGAACTGCAGCCTGGTGGACGTTGTAGACACGTCCATACTGTAGCTGCCCCTGCTGAGCTGGGACTGCTGGAATGGGTGGCAATGCTGCCATCTGTGGCGGTGCGGGAAGAGCGGCGGGAAACATAGGCCTATGTGGCTCCTGGGGATCATCCTGTTGCTGCTGCTGTTGTGGGGCCCTGCCCCTATCAGGACAATCCTGTCGTTTATGGCCAGTCTTGCCACAAACAAAGCACTTCCCTGGGAAGTTCCCCCCTCTCTGCCCCTGCTGTCCCCGGCCCCGGTGGCCGTTACCGTTCCTTCCTTGGCCCAGCTGGCCCTGGTGAAACTGCTGCCCATTCTGCCCCTGCTGGCCCTGATGGCCGTTTGGACCCTGATGGCCCTGACGGAAACCTCCCTGTCCCTGCCTGTAGTTCCCTAACCGGAACCTCTTATTATCCCCCTGCTGGGAGCCCTGCTCATTCTGTCTCTGGCCTTGACCAGATTGTGCCCCGCTGGCACCATGTCCTCCAGTCCTGCCCTGATGGCTAGACTCCCCCGACCGCTTGCCCTCGGCCATATGAAAACGGTGGTCCTGGCAGTGCAACAATGCAGCGTTAACCACATCAGAATAAGTGGCCAACGATAGGTTCCCTAGCAGATGCTGACGGATCCTCCATGTCAACCCGTCCGTGAACTTCTCAATCTTCTTCTTCTCTGTTGGTATCTCATCCGGAACGATATTCAACAGATTAGTGAACTCGGCCTCATACTCGGCCACTGTCTTACCCTCTTGCCTCAGACTCATCAGCTTCCTCCTCATTTCTGTATAAACTGCGGACGGAAAGTACTTGCGGTCGAACCGCACCCAGAACTCCTGAATCGTGAGAGTATCCCTCTCCTCCATGGTGGTAATAGACTCCCACCACTGCAGTGCAGATTCAACTAGCTTGAAAGTAGCTAGCACCTGCTTCTGAACATCCGTGCACTCATACATCCGTAAGTGCCTCTGCATATCCTTCCTCCATTGGCTCGAGACTACCACATCTGAGCTACCTGCAAACTCTGGCGGATGCGCTTTCTGAAAAGCATCACGTACACGCTCCCAAGCAGACGGGAATGCATTAACCTGTACTGGCGCGGCAACCAGCTCCTGGGTTGGTGCCTGCTGAACAACGGCAATGGCGGCATTTACCGCTTGAGCTACTATATCTGCAACCTCAGCGGCGTTCATCATGCCCTGAACTGGAGCGGGCTGGGGTTCGGGCGTTGCATCCTTGGGAACTCGTCGTGCACGTCGTGGAGGCATCTGAAATAAGAACAAAGTTTATAAGTTCACGGTTATAAACTTAATATAGCTGAAGAACGAAACATACACAAAAAGAGTACAACAGTCCTAAAATACATGGCTCTATATCAAAGAAACGTAGCGGAAACATAATAGCCGTACAGATCCTAAAGGACACTAGAACCTGATGCTCTGATACCACCTGTGACACCCCGACTAATTAAATACCGGGTAGCTACTCCTTTATTAAATTAATTCAAAATGCCAAGTTGGCTCAGTTAATAGCATCACTGTCGAAAACCATTTAAAGATTACTAACCACCTAGTATTTAAAAAGTAAGTTGCCAAATTTTAATTTAAGTCTGATTAACATGCAACAAGTATAATGAAGAAATAAATAACGCCATTCACCATACTGAAGTAAAACGAATAACCATCACAATAGAGTAAATAAAGTCTGGAGGAAAACTCCTCACTACAATCCCATACTGAAATAAATAACCGAATGCTAAAACAATACAAATCAAAGTCTGAAAACTGTAATGTAAAAGATGTCTCTAATAGAAATGGGCAACATGCCCTACAACTGATAGATAGTGACTCTGGAATCCAAAAGATAGAAGTGTCTACAAGCAAATCCCTGTAGCTTCCACAAACAGCTACAGGTCGTCACCTGAATGAGAATCCTATGCTTGGTGTCCCTGTGGCTGGGCACCTAAAATGGTTTTACAAGAAAAAGATTTGAAAAGCAAACGGGTCAGAGCCCGAATGTGGAGTTATATTTTAAAAACCTGCAAGTGCTTTAAAAACATTTAAAACATTAAATGCAAAGTACATGTTAGGACGTGCACTCACATGATATTCTCACCTCTCGTCTAACTGTGCACTCCTAACGTAAGTACCCATCTACAACGATATAAACCACTAGCTAAGTGACATCATAACTAACTAGACTGTAATAGTTCCTACCCTTATTACCCGGTCCTATTAACATATAACGCTCGTAATTAGATAGGGATATAATGTAAACTTATATGCTCAATATGTAATATATTTCTCTATCAGCTAACTCATTATGTTCCTCGGAACAATACCGTAATTATTTATACAACATTAACACGAATGTTCTCATTAATTAAGTGTATATTATTCACATCATAAATATACAATACAAGCACCCCGAGAACTAAGCTGCGGTGCACACATACTATGCTATCCATCCTGGTACATCACGTACATAAGGATCACATATTCCGAATCTCTCAGGAATAGTTCAGATAACACAAATCACAAATAGTGGAGGCGAACACAGTCACATCACATGGGTCACGTACATACCTACGCTCCCACGATCAGCGGACTTATTAACATCCTAATAAGTCTTTCTCTGACCTATGTTCATCGAGGTACCAGTCTATATCCCCCCCGTAGGCACACAAGGATTAGAGGGTCCTAAGCGAACGCAACCTCCCGTGATAGCAAGTATGGTAGGTGTGTCATACACACAATTCATATACCAATACTAAGTAAACACACGTCTTAGTAATACCGTAGTTTAATCGTAGTACATATCGCATTCTCGTACTAACTATAATTATCACAATTTATACTACTCCGGTTTATAATCATACGCGCCATAATTTTCTCACGTCGTAATAGACACTCACGTCTCAACCCAAACGGTTCATTCTAATTTAACTCACTTGTATATAATTTCCTTCTCATAAATACCCAAATGTCCCAAACCTATCACTACATCATCATTGGAAGGTTAACTATATCCTCGAACAAGTTTACGGGACTCCAAAATTCAAAACAGTTCAAAATAACCCAAACTGTCAGCTCGTTAGAAGTCTCGTTCGAACGAGACTGTTCGAACGAGATCCCTCTGTCAACTCGTTAGAAGTCTCGTTCGAACGAGACTGTTCGAACGAGATCCCTCTGTCAACTCGTTAGAAGTCTCGTTCGAACGAGACTGTTCGAACGAGATTCCAGTTCGTTCGAACGAACTGTACCTTCTAACGATATCTCGTTCGAACGAGATATCGAACGAAATCCCTTTTCGTTAGCAGCGACTGGTCAACTCGTTAGAAGCTCGTTCGAACGAGTTCGTTCGAACGACCTGGGTAGGGGCTTCTAACGAGCTACCAGATTCGTCCCAGATTTTTACCATCTCGTTTTTATCCAATTTTATCACTCCTAATCTCTTCCAAAGTTCATCCCAACAACGCTTTAGGGTCTCTAATTCATCCTAAACATATTCAAGTCAACTCCTAACATGTTTTCAAGGATTAAATCTCTTTAACATCAATCAAAATATAAATCTCTACACTTTTTCCCCAATTATTTCAAGAACATGAACCCTAACTTTTGAATCATGAATTAACTCACTATAAATCCGTTTTAATTCCTTCCTATCACAGATATCATGCGAATCATTATCTACCTATCATTCTACATGCAATTCTCCTTAAAAATTTCAAGTTCTAAGCTCCAAACTACATGGGTTTTCATAATCTTTCAAGAACAGTTGTAATTCATCAATTTTCTAACATGGAAGAAACATTCTACGAATTTAAATATGATTAAAACACTTGCCTTGATTGGATTTCTGATTTTGGTGTTGGCTTGGTGAAGATTTCTGCAGATTTTTCCTTTCTCCAAGCTCTCCTCCAATGGTGGCTTAAGGTGGCTAGGGTTTTGATTTGGGAATTTTAGAAAACTCTCCTAATAACCTACGTAGCCTTCTAGGTTAATGTGGTTTGGTTAATGGGCTTAGTGGGTTTAATCCACATCAGATGTACATCTCTAATTTTCGTCACTTTTAATTCCTCAAAATGTAAAATTACCAAAATACCCTTTAAGTTGCCGGTATGGCCTAAAAATACCCCGGGACCCAAACTACACCCCCGGTAGTGTTTTCTGACTATCTCGACCCTTTCGGACGCGTTGGCGCACTCAAAACGACCATACGGTTTATAGATTTTAAATTCACTTTTATTATCAAAATATTTCACCGTGACGCGGCGGTCCCACGCGTCTCAACAAAATTTATAAAATGTCGTATATAAATCTCACGACAACTTTTATAATACCAAATACATATATCAAAACATATATGCACATAATCAAATACCAACTCGCATCTCATTAGTATTTATAACCCGGATTAATTTCCAATTAATACGCATTTAATTAATTAATCCCAAAAATAAATATAGTCAAAAGTACGGGGTATTACACAATCCCCTATCTCTAACCTAAAATGAAATATATCTTTTAATAAAAGCCCCAAACATTATATTTATACCCAAACAAAACCAAGCCAAAAAAAAAAAAGTCAATTTTCATCCATATCTGATGGGACCGGTCGACCTCATGTTTGGGACCGGTCGACCTCGGTTTTGAGATTTGCCTTGGGCTGGAGACAACCCACTTTTCCTCTTTGAACCAATTTTGACGCGTTGCACGGAAACGGCTATAACTCCCTCATACGGAATCGCAATGAGGCGTGGTCGGAACCGACGCAAAGATAATTCAATTCTATACATGATTCTGTTTTGAAACCCTCCAAATTATGCAGTATGAAATTACCAAAATGCCCTTGAAGTAGAAGAAAATACTGAAACCTTCCGAAAATGGGCATAACTTCCACATACGGAGTCAGAATGACGCACGGTCAGTGGCCACGGAAAGATAATTTGATGATCTACATGTTGGTAACTTTATTCCATAAAAAATAGCGAGCTTGAAAAGACCAAATTACCCTTGAAGTAGCATTCGACGACGGAACTTCTCCGGAATGCAACTGAACCTCACTTTTAGCGTTCCAATACCTACAAAAGCACAATTAACCCCTGAAAAACATATATATGTCCAAATCCGAGGTTGTCTAGTTAACGAGCCTAAATATAGGCATCAAGAACGTAAAAGTGCTAGAATGCATAAAGATAAAGGGGGCAAATATGCAATATTCGTGATGTATTAGCAAACAATGCATAAAATATTAAAATATATCAAGGGTGCTTTTAAAGTCCATGTTGGGTCCGCCTCGGGGAAGGCAAGGAGAAAGTGATGGATGAGGGGACCACTGCTCCGTCCTTTTCACCCTCACCCTCACCGATACCCTCCCCCTATTCTACATATGACATATTCGACACACCCACCCATACCCCTGTCCCATGGCTAGTTTTAACTATTGATTGACCTATTGTGTATATAGTAAACACACAGGGTGGCGATAGAATAGCTAGGGATTGAGGGACCCGGATACGTCCCCTGGTACTATGGTTTATAACCGTCTATTGCAACCGCACGAGGTACGAGTCTGCATCACGAATGTGTACGTGGGAAAAGAGAATGAACCCGTGCGGTTGAACGAGCAATGGGTCATTAGTACTATTAAGGATTGTCTCAATTTCTATATAGTATGGCCTACCTTCCTCCTTCAAAGTGATGACGATCGAACAATTATTTGTAATAATTTGACTACTATTTGTTTATTATGATTATGAACAATAACTTTGAGTATTGAATATATTGAATGTTATTTATTATTTATTGTTTGATATAATGATTGAATGAATGTTGTATGGCTTTAGATCTTATGAATGAATGAATGTTGGTTGATCTCTCTCTCTCTCTCTCTCTCTCTCTCTCTCTCTCTATATATATATATATATATATATATATATATATATATATATATATATATATATATATATATATATATATATATATGTTTGCTGTAACAGGTTAAAATAGACTGCTGGGCAGTGGCAGTGGCCATAATTGCCCACCAGTTTTATTTTTTAATGTTGCCCAGTATTGTCACGAACTTTGACTGTGACAAGTCCGTGATAAAGAAAAACTTATCACGGACTTTAATCGTGACATGACCGTGGCAAGTTAATAATTGTCACGGACGAGTCACAGTCAAAGTCCACGATAAGGAAAAACGTGTCACGAACTTAGACCGTGACACGTCTGTGACAATTATTTTTGTCACCCCAAAACTTGTCACAGTTTTTTACCGTTACAAGGGCGCCTTGTCAAAGTTCTTGACCGTAATAATTCGCCAGTTTTGGTGTAGTGTTATTTTCTTCTTTGGTTATTAATAAGGGTCATTTACTGTTTGGGATACATTTGTTTTTAATAATTGGGGTTTGGGAGACGCTAGTTTCCATTATAGTTGGTTGGGTGTTATTTTAACGGAAACTGTTAAACCTCCGTTTGTCAACTGTCACTATATATATATATATATATATATATTAAGAAATAAAAGTATTTTTTTTAAAAAAGAGTTAAAAAAATTATTAACAAATGTTAAACTGTATTTTTTTTTACTAAAAACAGTTAAAATATAAAAAATATTAAACAAGCATAATATAACTATTTAAAAATATTAAACAAGAGTTAAACCGTTTAAAAAATAACTTTTTAAATAATTTTTAAAAAAAATAAAAAATAAAATGATTTTCAACAAAACATTTTTTTTTTCACTCAAAAAACTGATGTCCATAAACCAAAGAAATAAATTCCAGCATACAAAATAAAACATGATTTCAGTTAAAAAAAATATATTTCCAGAAAAAAAATAATTTCGAGCCAAAAAATATGAAAATGAAACTGATTTGAAATTACTGAAAATAAAAAAAAATATTATAAAAAATTAAAAACTAAAAATTACAGAAAGTATCATAATGACGAAAAAAAAGTATTTTGAATATATTGGAAGGTACGTAAAAAGTTCTTAAAATCCGAATATTACAAAAAATATTTTAGGAATGAAAAATATTTTCTATATCTTAACTTGAAAACTAAGTTTTATAAAAAATGAAAAAATGAAAATCAGAGAAATCTCAGAACACGAAGAAATCGGAGAAATAAGAGAAAAAATTGAACCCGGAGCTTGAATCCCAATCGAACAACTCTCAGAACAAATCTCAGAGGTCAACGATCCAATAGAACACCAAACGAACCCGGAGGTAAACGATCCGGAACTTATACCCAAATCTTGAACAAATCGAACCGGAAGCATGAACCCGGAACTTGAACTCGAAATCTCATAACATATCCGGAGCTTGAAGTTAGGTAGTTGAGAGGGAGGAAAGAGAGAAAAGCAGCTCAAACCTTCTCAGAACAGATCCAGAGCTTGAAACTCGTAAGGTATTTGGGAGTTGTTATGGTATTTGAGAGGGAGGAGAGAGAGACCTGACTCAAATTGTTAAGGTATGTGAGACGGTGTTATGGTATTTTTTTTTGTGTGTGTGCGTGCGAGGGTATCTAAGGCATTTTGAGCGTAAATGTTAATGATGTTAGACGACCATTACTTCAAATCGTTAAAATAACAATCAACTATAATGAAAACTAGCGTACTTCAAACCCCAATTATTATAAACAAATGTATTTCAGACAGTAAATGACCCTATTAATAAATATATGGTTTTTTATTCAATCCCCCTTCCCTTTTAATGTTATATTTGACTTAACCCCCACTATTATAATCTCTTTGACATAATCCTAAATTTCTTAATAGGCTGGTAACACCGTTAAAAAATTATAAATTCTAATTTGACATAAACCCTAAAAATATTTGCAGACCAAAATACCCTTAATTTAAAAATATAACCATGTTACCAAAAACCCACACTCTTCCCAAAATAACAAACCCCGAATCAATACACAAACACAAACACAATTATAAGGAATCATCTAAAAAAAATACATAGTTAACACCACCAACACCATCTCGGGCAAACACCTCTCCGGCCAACCTCTAAACAAAACATCACCGTCTTTAAATTTAAACAAACATATGATAAACTAATAAACATATTTAAATATGAAATCAAAGCCATTGTCTTCAGTATTATTCATTGATGGCAACTGCTGGTGAAATTATGTCTACACACATTTGGGGAAAATGAGGGACCCTAATCTTTTATGCAAATATCAAGTAAGGGATGATTACAAAAGAGTATATTCCTTTGGGTTTTCTCAAAACTTTCACTCTCTCTTTAATACCCGCAACTGGTCTCATTTACGTTCTCCTCACCTCCGACTGATATTGGGGAGGAATGTGATGGCGAAAATGCTCCATCTGCACTTTCATAGTTGGAGGAGATTCTTAAATTGTTGCCATTGGCGGCAATTGTAATCTATCCATTTTAATCTCCGTTGGCACCCGAACTTTCATTATATTTTCTACCAACGGTTTATTCACCTCAGTTTCCAGGTTGTATAATGAAATAGAGTTGCAGATTGGATTGCAACAATAAGAGAAAATTTATTGTTTTTTTTATTATTTATGTCTTATGTATCGAGTTAGGGTTTGTTATTTAGGTATGAGATAGGTGTTTACTAACATGGTTATATTTTTAAACTAGGGTTGATTCCTGCACGATGCGCGGGCTTTTATAATTTTTTTAATAAAAAAATTATTATTGATAAACTATATATTTATTTTAAAAAATTTAATTTTATAAAAACATAATTGTATTTATCAAAGTACTATTTAAAAAAAATATTGTAAATATTTCATAGGACACCTCATCTAAAATGCCAAAAAAAAGGTGAAACAAAAAATAAAATAGTATAGTGTAACTTTTTTGCCAATATAATCTAGGCATTATTGTGACAACCCGCCTACTAAAATAATAGGTGGCCAGCCCAATACTCCAATAATTACAGGAATCATAGATGGTTCATTCTTAGCATCACTGTCGATTAAAATAATAGTATGAGATAACCACCAATCATTTTAGAAAAACGGATTGTCATATAAAAAATTTTAAAGTAAAAGAAAAACACTTCGACAATCCCATTTGTAAAAACGGTGGGTATCAAAAATCGATGAATAAAGTATGACAATACAATAAATAATCACCGAATAAGCTGTCGGTGCACAGACCAATACAAATAATACGTTAAGTATTACAATCCAATATATACAGTATAATGAATAAGTGCAATACCTTGGGCAAACACGCCCGAATAAAAGTACTGTACGTAACTAGAGTACAGAAGAAAGGAGCGTCTACTACGAGTATCCTACAACATCCGCAATATGCTGTAGCTCCATGACAACAGGAATGGAATATGTAAATACAGGTGTCCATGCGGAAGCGCACCTGTAACGGCAAGGAAAATGCAGCACAAAGAAATATAGATACCGGTCAGGGCCCGGTTTGATATGATTACCATGTGACTAAAATGCATGACAGTTAAGTGCGTAATTCTCTCGCAGATAACAATAATATTCCTCACCTCTCAATCTAGCAGCAACCTAACGCAATATCGTGAGATGTTCTAGTTAACCCTAAGTACTAAGGGCTAACTTTTCCCCATTCTCAACACTATGCCCTATTCGTGCGTGGGTTGTCTCGCAAAGCGAAATCCAAACAAGGAACCCCCCGATACACTACTACTTAGGCAAGGTTGATCGTCGAGATCCATTAGACCCTAAGCACGAAATAATAAATAAATACATGTGTGTGCATAAGTGTGGGAGGTCACAACTACAGCTACTCAAGAAATATAAACATAAACCCAATCCATAATCTAAGGGCACAAATCCTAATTCTTTCTTTAGGAATATACATATATGGTAAATTCATTTTATCAAATGTTTACCAGTTAATCTCATTTCAAAACTTTCTTGACCAATTTTATTTCCTTGAAAGAGTTGGCGCTTGCGTTCAATTAAGAAATAATATAATAAATGCCATTTTTAACCCAAATAAATCCTAAGCATGCAACTAGGTGTGATTGAAACAATATGAAATCATGCACAAGATATTCAACACACAAAGTTTAAGGAAAAATCCCCCACAGGGGCAAAACCATTTGTATATCACTATAATTTGTAAAAGACGGTTTACAATCGGATTACAATGAAATACAGGTTGACTAAGAATTACCCTCGGGTATCGGATTCTGTAGTCGCGGCTGGAACTATCCCTTTCCAGTAGGGTTGGCGGCTGGAACTATCCCTGTCCAGTAGGGCTGCAATGAAGAGGAAGGAGCGGTCCACTTCACAAAGGGTTGAACAACATCAATGATGTTCTAGGGTTACAAAAAGTGACTCACAAATATATGGAATTTGTGTGAATCAAGGGTATGAATCAATGGAATCAAATACCATGAAGACTTAAGAGTTATGGAACTCAGAAAATCGTGTGTAAGTCTTAAGGAAACCATCTTCTGAACGTGGTTTATAAAGGAAGCCAAAACCCTAAAAAATCTGCTACACGATCTGGCAGAGTTTATCCAGGGCGGACCGGTCCGGGCCTTAGGCGGATCGGTCCGATAGCGGACCGGTTCTTTTAAATTGAAGCTGATTCGGTTCACATTCGGTTCGGGGCTCACTGGCTTCAAAAGAGCAAGGCGGATCGGTCCGGGTCTCAGCGGATCGGTCCGTCTAGGCGGATCGGTTCGTTTTAATTTCAGGCGGACCGGTCCGTCTGTCTGGATTTCTGAATTCTTCCTTTCTTTTGATCTTCGGATTCCGTTGATGATAAATGGACTTTGAATCTTTACAACGGTGTTACGGCTATGCAACGGTGTTACGGCTAATGACATATACAAGTATGTTGGACAAAAATGTCCTTACAAATCTCCCCCTATATCTATGCCGGAACAAACATAAAAAATCCGAATTATCTATAATCACAATGCCTATACAAATCTACCCTTCCATGAACCCAAAAACTGAAAGTGGTACAAATGACTAAGGCTGCATCGTTTGTTCTTCGAATCTTCAGAAATCTCACCGCTTTTCTCATCAGGGTGTGCAACATGGGATTTATCAAGGATGTACCTACACACATGAGATAAAGCAAATACCAAGTGACGTATCGAGTTTGAAATGAGATACACATAAGCATATATATCAATTTAAGATGATATTCTCAGAATTTCAAAACTCCCCCATAATCAGATAATTCATTCTCCCCCTTTTTATGATGTCCCCAAATAGACAAATGAGAGAAATAAATCAAGCAAATCAAGTACCGGGGTGACACAAGGCATAAAATCACACCATGAATTAACATAAAACAACCAAGTCGGTGATAGCGTAAAAGAATGGGTGTGATCAAAATTCGATAGGAAAATCAAAGCATACAAACATGACATATGTGCACGATGAATATTGGATATTCCTAACGAATGAACTCAAATGCTTCCTTTGGTGTAAAAGATTGGAAATATAAGACATTGACTATATCAAATCTACAAATCAAAGCACAAAGTGATTTCTACACCAATAACGTCCAAAATGATTTTCATGCTTTTTCAGGACTTTCAAGGAAGTGCAAACCCGTTTTTCTCATTCTCCAACCAAACTCCCTCAGATTTATATTTTTAATAGAGGTATACTAAATTCTCAAACTTTGGAGAATTGATGGTGAAAACCTAAATGGCCCATATATGGCATGTATTGCTTTTTATTGCCTTTTCAATTTTTTCGGGCTCTTTTAACCTCTTAGGACCTCGGATATTAAAATTCTTCCATTTTTTAGGTCCTTTTTAACGGTGGCTTTTGCGCAAAGGATAAGAATCAACTTTCGCAGCCCCTCCCCATTATGAAAATATACACACAGTCTCACCAAAACGGTTTTTACATGCAATCCAATCTTGTCAAGTTTTATCGCATTTTATACATTGTATAGACAGGATTGAGATGGAAACACTCAAGCCAACATGAGATTGACAAGTGCAACAATCAAATATAGCCGTGCATGTGTGCAATAAAGGATATAGGAGTCAATCATGTAGGAAATATCACTAATTACATCTCAAGGACTCCAATCAATGTTAAGCACATGGATGAAATGATGTAGCCTTTCAAATCTCTATCAAACAGTCACATGGATATATGGAATGAAATTGTGACTTGGCTATCTTAAATGCTCATCCATAAAAGGCAAATCTCTTTTTGAATTTTTCAAAAATTTTATCAAAATAAAATCTTTTTGTGTTTTTCTAAAAATTTTCTAAAAGGAAAATCTTTTTGTATTTTTCAAGGAATAATAAAAAAATTCATAAAAGAATAAACTAATAGTACATGCTAACAATAGGCAAGAATGATGACATGAAAAACAACCTATGCTAGCAAACAAGATTAGATCTCAACCGGGACTAACGGTGGAGTTTTCCAAAGATGGTGACATCTTTTGAACCAACTCCACTAGATTATGTGTAGTCTTGATCAAAAACTTCACTTGCTCGCGAATATGTGCAAACTCTCTATCAAAATGAGCAGGCAAAGAATCATGAGTGGGTGCATGTGCATGAATGTGTGAAGTGGCATGATGTGGCACAAAACCCAACTTAGAACAGAACTCCCTAAGATGTCCTTGCTTCTTGCAGTGGGAGCAAACATAAACCGGTCTAGGAAGTAATTTGTCAACAATTTTGGGATGAACATTCCTAGACGGACACCCATGGGACTCACTCACCACGGTGGATATAGGCTCGGGAGCAGTCTCTAATGTGACTTGGACCTCCTGTGCTTGTTTGAGGTTATCCTCGAGATGGGATACACGTGTCGTCAGACTAGACACCGTGTTGGACAAGTCACCTTTTTCCCTTTTTAGCTCATCACTTTCGACCTTTAACTCACGAATTCGAAGACCTAGGATCCTATTTGACCTTTTTGTTTCCATGGTCTCGATGAACAACTTTCTAAAGGCATTTTGGATCAACCTATCATCACCATTCTCATCCTCACTATCGCTTGGAGAGGTGGGCATGGCAACTTTCTTGCGCTCTCTCCTAAGATTAGAAGGACACTCAAATTTCTTATGCCCTATCTCATTGCACTCAAAACATCTTATCTTCTAACGATCTTTCTTTCTCTTTCTCTCTTTTCCATTCTCACAAACACACTCTCTCTCTCCAAACAATCTTAACTCTTTCTCAAGGGCAGTGATTCTAAGGGCTAAAGCATTGTTTCGCTTCTTGGTTTCAAAAGACTCGGAATATAGTTCAGTGAAGGCATGTTGAAGATCACACTCGCTCTCACTTGCCTCATCCTCCTCCTCCTCACACTCTTCGCTCTCACTGTCGAGGTGTCCCTGTGAATCAACATCCTCATCGTCGTGAGGTGCACTAGAAGTACTCACATGACTAGCCATGAACGCGGTGAAGTTACGCTCATGCGGTGACTCATCTCCTAAGTCCACCAACTCGACATCACTGTCGTCACTAAGGGTAGCATTCAGGACAGCTTTTCCTTTTTCTCTATTAAGACGAGTGGCACACTCAAAGGCTCTATGACCCCTACCTTCGCATTCAAAGCATCTCTCACTGTCTTTCATGGGAGGATTTTTAAACTCTTTTTCATTTTTCTTTTCAAAATTATTTTTCTCAAAATTCCTTTTATCATTGAAATTTCCATTTTTCTTGAATTTGAGAATTCTTTTGAAATTTTTTGCAAACAAGCCCAAGTTATCTATGTCAAGATCACACTCAGAAACAGACTCCAAAACTTTTTCTTTATTTTTCTTAAAATGAGTCTGTAAAGCAATGCCATTATCCTTAGCCTTAATGGTTTTGGGAAACATGTCAATCTCATAGGTTTGAAGATCTCCTACAAGTTCTTCCAACTTAAGAGCTTTCAAATTTCCCAAAGAGTTCAAAACAGTGACTTTAGGAATAAAGCGTTTTGGGAGAGATCTCAAAATCTTTTTAACGACACGCGTGTTATCAATTACCTCACCCAAATTAAAACTAGTGTTAACAATGTCCGACAAGCGTGCAAAAAACTCATCAAAGCATTCGGACTCAGACATGGTGATAGTCTCAAATTGGGTGGCCAGATTTTGTAATTTTGACTCTTTAACCGCGTTCGTACCTTCATGAGTAAGTTGCAAAACATCCCATGCTTCTTTTGACGTGGAACATGTCATTATGCGTTTGAACTCATCAGGAGTAATAGAAGCAGAAATAACACTCAATCCCTTAGAATTAAAGGAAGACCATCTAAACTCATCTTCGGTCCATGACGTGACAGGTTTTAAATTGGTCACATTTTCAACAGTGACGGAGGGAGGTGTCCACCTTCTTTCAACAAGAATCCATACCCGTTCATCAATGGCTTTTAAAGCCGACCTCATACGGGCTTTCCAATACTCATAATTAGTTCCGTCAAAAACAGGCAATTTATTGTATGATTTCTCCATTTGAACACGCTCTTTTCAAAAATCAATTTATTTCAAAAAATTGATATCTTTAGAAAAATTTTGCGGAAAATAGGAATACGCGATAGAATGGCGTAACCTGCTCTGATACCAATTTGAAAGAGTTGGCGCTTGCGTTCAATTAAGAAATAATATAATAAATACCATTTTTAACCCAAATAAACCCTAAGCATGCAACTAGGTGTGATTGAAACAATATGAAATCATGCACAAGATATTCAACACACAAAGTTTAAGGAAAAATCCCCCACAGGGGCAAAACCATTTGTATATCACTATAATTTATAAAAGACGGTTTACAATCGGATTACAATGAAATACAGGTTGACTAAGAATTACCCTCGGGTATCGAATTCTGTAGTCGCGGCTGGAACTATCCCTTTCCAGTAGGGTTGGCGGCTGGAACTATCCCTGTCCAGTAGGGATGCAATGAAGAGGAAGGAGCGGTCCACTTCACAAAGGGTTGAACAACATCAATGATGTTCTAGGGTTACAAAAAGTGACTCACAAATATATGGAATTTGTGTGAATCAAGGGTATGAATCAATGGACTCAAATACCATGAAGACTTAAGAGTTATGGAACTCAGAAAATCGTGTGTAAGTCTTAAGGAAACCATCTTCTGAACGTGGTTTATAAAGGAAGCCAAAACCCTAAAAAATCTGCTACACGATCTGGCAGAGTTTATCCAGGGCGGACCGGTCCGGGCCTTAGGCGAATCGGTCCGATAGCGGATCGGTTCTTTTAAATTGAAGCTGATTCGGTTCGCATTCTGTTCGGGGCTCACTGGCTTCAAAAGAGCAAGGCGGATCGGTCCGGGTCTCAGCGAATCGGTCCGTCTAGGCGGATCGGTTCGTTTTAATTTAAGGCGGACCGGTCCGTCTGTCTGGATTTCTGAATTCTTCCTTTCTTTTGATCTTCGGATTCCGTTGATGATAAATGGACTTTGAATCTTTGCAACGGTGTTACGACTATGCAACGGTGTTACGGCTAATGACATATACAAGTATGTTGGACAAAAATGTCCTTACATTACTTTCTTCTATCCAGGAAAAATACATAATTTAAAGCAAGTTTTATTATCATAAAATGCTTTACTTTCATATCATATCATCCATTTTCCTTCTTCCATCCGGAAAATGTATTTAACATCCCATTTCCCTTCTTCTATTCGGGAAATGTAAATTAAAGCCATTTTATTATCATAAAATGCTTTAATAACCAATAATGTCCCACATTATTGAATCATAGTTATATATTCATATAATACAACGCAATCTAAGACTGCCCGTCCGGATTTCCCCACTGTGCGCGCCCCTAAATGGCTATCATCTTCCAGGGCCTCCAAGACAACCTGGGATCCTATCGAAACGTCGGGAAGCGACCATGTGCCTGCGGGATAGTCAAGACCACACCCTAAATCTCCTAACCAGCGCAGAAAAATATATAGACAAACGCTCACATGGCCTAGGGACTATATCCACCCTGCATCATTAGCCAGGGGGCTTCACCACAACACGCGCGACTTCCCTTATGATAGCGATTTAGAGAGGTGTGTATCCATAAATTATCATTTATGAAAAACATTACTTTTTTCCATTTTTGAAAACTTCCAATTTTACATTTCCAGAAATCATCCATTTAGCCATTAAGCACCAAGCTTTAGAAGGTGCAATTTATTCTTATTAAGTCATATTTTATTAATGACCTAGGACCCAAAGTGCCACTAACCTCAAAATAGCCTCGAATAGTTTATATAATCTCATAAACCCTCAAAGTGAGTCTCCATAAGGGAGTGTCTCCCAAAAGCTCAACATTAATATTTTAACTTCAAATATATCTTTAGGTTAACCTCCTATATCAATTGGACATTAACCTAATACAACTAGTCCTCGGGTAAACCCAATTTTCCATTCTTAGCCTAGGACATTAGTCTATCCAATACAACCCTCTAGGACTCCCCAAAGGAAGGTTCCTAAACCTTGGACCTAAAAGGAAAAGGGCTAAAAATCAAAATAAGAAAATCTCACAAAAACAGGGGAACCGAATCGATTTGCCCCTTGGGCCGAATCGATTCGCCCTTGTGAATCGATTCGCTAAACAGCCGAATCGATTCGGTGAGCAAAAACTGACTTTCTGCAATTGCCGAATCGATTCGGTTTTAACCCGAATCGATTCGGTCTGCAAGACCTGTAACCCTCTCCTTATCCGAATCGATTCGCCCCAAGGGCCGAATCGATTCGGTCCTGAGATTTTGCCCAGTTTGGGCGACGGGTTATACAAACCCTAAAATCCCAAAACCTCCAATCTTTGCTTTTGCCCAACATCAACAACATCTAATTCAACCAAATCATTCCTACACCATTTACAACTAATAATATATCCTCAAATCAAATTAAAACTAAGGTTTAAGGGTTTAATCATCAAAATCAACAAATACCCATTTATGGGTTAAATCTCCAAAACCTAACTATACATGTAATTTATCACATTAAATCAATATCTAGCAAGTAAGAAACTTGCCTCGAGGTTCGTAGTCTCGGAACACCTCCGGTAGCGACGGATTCCGGCCCAAATCCTCCATTCTCTCTCTTTCTCTCTACTTCTCCCAACTCTCTCTCTTCTCTCTCTCTCTCTCTCTCCTTTGGCTTTCTCACACAAATGAAGAAAAAGAAAGGGGGTGGGGGATTTATAAGGGTCTCAAAATATAAACCCCCACTCTTAAATGCTAATACACCTCTAAAATGACTCGTAACCACTTAATTGAGTCATAACCCCTTAAAAATGCCCAAATCTCAAAAATCACAACTGGGAACTTATTTCGACTATCTCGACTATTCTAAAAACAACCGCACCCCCTATTTTGGCATTCGGGAAAGTGTGAACTATTTTTATGTTCCAATTCCATTTTTAATTCAATAATTATACCCAAATTTAAATATAGGTCATAACCATCGTTTTACATATAACGACGCAAAATACACAATATAACACTATTTACCTTCTCAAAACGGTAAATAGACAAAGCATAGTAAATATTATCCCTAAGTCTCACGGGAAATAATATTTACTCCAACAATCCCTATTTTATAAAATTAGCCCATTAGGCAAAATAGTATAAAATAGTCGCTCGAAAACCTGGGTTGTTACAATTATCCCCTCAATGCAACATAAAATAGTATTATTACAAATACATCAAGTTTACTAAGTGAAACATTCTCACAAATACCGAAGATGCATAAAGCCTAAACAGTACATTGAGGATCCTACCCTTGCTTACTCTGTAAAAATAATTAGCGGCCGTCTCAAATGTCTTCAAACCTCCTGGAAAATCACCAAGTGGTATGTGGAACTGACACTCCTCCTATTCTATCTCTTCCACTTGGAATCCCTCTTCTTCCGTTATCAGCTTGTATAGCTTTTTGATTTTTGACATAAGAGGAAACTGAAACGCACAAAGTATTCAATTCAAGCCATGGAAATTCACTGCCAACACCCAAATCTAACTCACTCACCTTATCGAGATGGAATGTCATGTCGCCCATTTCGATTATGACGTAGCTTGGCAGTTCGCTTGTGCAAAACCTGCACAGATCACATGTGTCAACCTCAAGTCTTTAGTTTAGGAATCTATGTTTAAGTAGCGAAACAAAATATTAGCTGGTCTTGCCATGCTTCTTGTCTGCAACTTAAGACCATTTCTTCATAAAATAATGAAAAGCTATACCAGATTTGGTATCCATAAACTCGGAACGGACAAATGGGACAGAAAAAAAAACTCCAAAAAGTGAAACAACCAAACAATAATGGATGATTTTGAATTCCTTTTGAGTCACACAAATTTGTATGAATTAATTGTAAAATTTCAACAGAGTGTTATACACTTTGGAAAGGTTTTCGTTTGAATTTTTATTCAACACATATTTCACATTTGTGTTCGACATTTGGTGGAAATTTTGAAATATCTCCTCAATTCATTAATCTTATAAGTGAAGCAAAATTAACATGTGCAAGTCTACTGTGCCACAAATATAAGGAATGAGATAGATAAGTAGAAGAATTGACTACATTAGAAATAGAGGCAACAGTTACATTTAGTTTAAACAACCCGTCACACATGTAACCCTTTCCCACAAGTACCTCTTTTTTAGTTAAAACAAACTAACCAGGTTCAAAAACCGTTTAAAATCCTTTTTACTCAACAGCGAGTCTGAGACCAAATTTTTTCTAATGTCGGTAATGGGTAACACCTCGTTCAATTTCGGGACTTTTCCAAAGGTGAATTTTAAATCCACCTTCCATTTCCCAGCAACCGTAGCCACTAAAGAATTGCCCATGTAGAGATTTTCATCATTTCGCACCATCTCGTAGTATGAAAAACACTTATGTGTCCAAAGATGTGTCGGTTGGCCCCAGTGTCCATCTACCAGTCCTTAATGGTGCTAACGAGTCGTGCTTCTGAAATAACAACTGGAAAATTATCAGTTTCAACAATTAAAGATTGCGCACCAGCATTAGTTTTTTTATAATTGTCATTGACTTTTCTTTTGAAGAAATCTTGGGCTCGACCACAAAAAAAACCAGTCTCCTCCGAATTTCTTAATCCCACCTTTAGGCTTTGTGGAGTTATTTATTACTTTTCCTTTTCCCTCAAATTTATGTTGGTACTTATTTGGCTTAAACTGATTTATTTGCTTCCGCAGCTATAGTCGTGGCAACACCCTTTTTTTCCTTAACATAAACATCCTCTTCAATTATAAGTCTAATAGTGAGATCTTTCATAGTCATATCTTGACTTATATGTTTAAGGCCATTCTAAATTCTTTCCAGGAAGGGGGAAGCGTGAATGCCGAGTGATACTGATTAAATTAAATTCGCAAATTTTCAAGTTAACCTTATTTAATCGGCGTCAAATATCAAACCAAATTATACAGTCCATAAACAAGAAACTACTTGTCTATGTGTCAAACCATCACAAATAAAATTGCTGACACACAGATTTGAGGAAAAAACCCCATTTCGGGTAAATCCTTTTATTTCATTATAATACTTATAATGATTACAATAAAATCTGCAATGGATTAACCTCAGTAAACCCACATAGGCCGCAACCTAAATCAGCAATGGAATTTCACAGTAAATCCACACGAACCACAGTTCGATCAGCCCAGGAACACACGCGAGTACTCCCTATTGACGCGCAGTCAATCAACCCAGTACCACCCTCAAGTGGCACCTAATAAGCAGTAGAGATATTCTCTACAAGAGAAACTTCAATAAAGATGTGTTCTTGATTTCCAAAACAATTCACATAATCTATTTGGAACTTGTGAATTGAAAATAGAAAAGGATTGAAACCCTAAAAGTGAGAAGACAATGATTCTGCCAAATCAGTTTTCATATCTGATAAAAACGCAGGGTCTTATTAAGAAAAACGGAGATGTTTAACACGTTATATATAAAAAATTTAAGGCGGCGCGTCGCTCGAACGATGACACATGTCATTCAAACGAGTTCGCGTTACGTACCTCTGTCGCTTGAACGAGTTATTAAGAAACTAATATTTTTTGTTTCGTCAGAAAATAGTCTGCCTCAACACTTAGAAAAAATTCTTTGACGAAAAGCTCCGTTCCAACACTTGGAAAATATTTTGTAAAAAAATATCGCAACACTCTAAGTGAACCTTTAAGGTACTTAAACACAACCTTAACAAAATTAATCTCGCGGAGGCTTGAATGTTGAAGAACTTTGATATATGGATCCGCCGTGATGCATGAATGATCTTGAACAATTCTTCAACGATTGTGGCGGTATACGACATACTCATAAGTAAGCCGGACAATAAAATAATGTCCTTACAAATCTCCCTCTATGTCTATGCCAGTACAAAATAAAAAAATCTGAATTA
This sequence comes from Sambucus nigra, assembly GCA_949130495.1. Taxonomy (NCBI): domain Eukaryota; kingdom Viridiplantae; phylum Streptophyta; class Magnoliopsida; order Dipsacales; family Adoxaceae; genus Sambucus; species Sambucus nigra. The sequence continues at coordinate 243,645,225 of OX422209.1, forward strand.
TCAAAGAGAAAATGCCTATACAAATCTAATACCCTCCCATGAACCCAAAACTGAAAAGGTACTAAAGATGCAAATATCAAACTTTTCTTCAACATTAAATCTTCAAATCTTTATGCTTTTTTCATCAGGGTGTGCAAAATATGATCTTCATTTTTTTGTACCTATACACATGAGATAAAGCAAATTCCTTCGTGATGCATCGAGTTTGAAATGATAAAAGAATAAGTCAATAAATAATGCAATCTCCCCCATAATGCAAAAACTCCCCCATAATTCGTTCTTCCCCTTTTTATTTGACCGAAATAGATAAGGAAACGAATAAACAAAACAAATATGGAGTTGTCACGAAACATATGCATAGCAAATATAAAACAAACTACGCTCATGCAAAGAGTAACTCAAAAGCTTCCACAAACTATTTTGATTTTTTAATTTTTCATAAAAAATTGCAAAAAATAATTTTACAAAAATCACACACCATGAATTTTCATTAAGACAACCAAATCATAGAAACAGAATGAATGGGTGTGAACATATTCGATAGGCAAATCAAATCAATCAAACATAACATATGTGCATGATGAACATGTGTACTCTTAACGAATGAATCTCAAAATCGTCCTTAAGTGTCAAAAGTGTTGACTTTAAATGACATTGACTCAATCCATCAACACATCAAATTCAAGAATGATTCCCACACCAATAACGTATAAAACTATGTAGTGATTTTTCATGATGCTGTCAAGACGTGCAAACCCGTTTTTCATTACTTTCCATCCAAATTCCCTCATAAATAATAATGCTTTATATTTTCTTTTGAGGTGATCTAAACTAAATGGCCCCTTTTGACATATTTATCTTTTTATTGCCTTTTTAATTTTTTCGGGCTCTTTTAAATCGATGACTTTCACGATGAGTTAATTTTGTACTCTCGCAACCCTTTTTTGTGAACACTCATCATATTTTGTTACAATTAAATACTCACGGTAAACGGTTCTTACATGCACTACTTTCATTGTCAAGTTTTATTGCATATGATTCGTTTTAAGGACATAATTGAGATGACAACACTCCGACTAATATGTGATAAACAAGTACAATAATCAAATAAATCCATGCAAGTGTGCATTGAAGGAAAATATCAGTCAAACATGTAGGTAGTAATAAAAAATTACATCTCAATGACTCCAAACATTGTAAAGCACAAAAATAAAATGATGACGCATATCAAAATACTATCAAATTATCACATGAATATGGAATGAAATTGTGACTCGATCATTCTAAATGCCCATTCATATATGGTGCAAAACAAACTACAAAACTTTTTTTTGACTTTTTTCAAAAATTTATCAAAATAAAATATTTTTGTATTTTTCAAAATTTTTATCAAGAACAAAAATCTAATACAAAAAGTACACAAGTCATAATACTAGCAAAAATATATCATGAAGCACAACTAGCGTATGACAAACATGCGAACACAATCATCTATATGATATAGCAAGAGAAGAATCATGTACAAGAAATCGAGAATCAACTAGTCTAACATCTAGTGCCTCTAAAAGTAATTTTCTAACCCAAATAGGTGTGCAACGACGCATGGGGGTTTGAGGAAACAAGGAAATACTAGACTTCAACTTCCTAGAACTTCATCGAAGATCGGAATAAAAATGCCTAAAGTGACCTTTCCTACCCCAATGTGTACATATGTAAATGGGTGGAACGACACCTATGGGTTGACCTTTTCTAACGTACTTGGGATTGATTGACCCTCTAAAATAAATAATGGCCTTGGCTTTAACACTCGAAACATTAGAACACGATGAGCCACTAACAATTTTACAAAACTACTCGACGCTGTCAAATCATTTTTTAACTCCAAAATTTTTACTCAAGCAAAGATTTAGACTCTTCTAATTTTAGGGAATCCTTCTCTAAATTTTCAATTGTTCCTAGAAGGTGATCACGTTTGTTCTTAAAATACGCACACTTATCCTTAAGACTCTCCTCACGTGCCACAAACTCATCGAGTAAAATATTTTTATCCACTTTGGCACAAACACAAATACTATAATTTTTAAGGTCCTTCAATTCTTTTTCTAAAACTGGGACTCTATCATCACTCTCCATTTGGACATTTTTAACTCATTAAAGTCATGGTCCAAAGAAACAAATTTTTCACAATAAAAATCTCTTTGATTTTGAACCCTTTGCAAAAGATCCATCGCGGATTTAAAACAACAATTTTTTTCCAAAAATCAATTCTTTTTTCAAACGTCAAATTCAAACTATTTAAATCATCAAAATTCGGACTCATGTCATCAAGGGGGGAGGGGGCATCTGATTACATAAATGCTCCATCGAAAAAATTACGATTTTTCACAAAATAGATTTTTCAAAAAAATCTATATCACACAATTTTTGTGGCAATAGGAATACATAATAAATTAGTGTAATCTGCTTTGATACCAATTTATGAATGCCGTGTGATACTGATTGAATTAAATTCACAAATTTTCAAGTTAATATTATTTAATCGGCGTCAAATATCAAACCAAATAATACAGCCCCTAAACAAGCAACTACGTATGTGAGTCAAACCATCACAAATAAAATTATTGACACACAGATTTCAGGAAAAAAAACCTTTCGGGTAAAACCTTTTATTTCACTATAATACTTACAATGATTATAATGAAATATGAAATGGATTAACCTCAGTAAACCCACATAGGCCGCAACCTAAATCAGCAATGGAATTCCGCTGTAACTCCGCATGAACCGTAGTTCAGTGAGCCCCCCAGGAACACCCACGAGTACTCCCTATTGACGCACAGTCAGTCAACCCAGTACCTCCCTCTAGTGGCACCTAATCAGTAGTAGAGATCTTCTCTACAAGAGAAACTTCAACAAATATGTGTTCTTGGGGTCCAAAACAATTCACATAAACTATTGGGATCTTGTGAATTGAAAACAAAAAATGATTAAAACCTTAAAAGTGAGAAGACACTGATTCTGCCAAAGCAGTTTTCGTATCTGATAAAAATGCAGGTCTTCGTAAGAAAAATGGAGTTGTTTAACACGATATATATAAAAACTTTAAGGCGGCACGTCGCTCGAACGAGTTGTCAGTGTCGCTCGAACGATGACACGTGTCATTCAAATGACTTCGCGCGACATAGCCTTGTCACTCGAATGATGTCCTTCTTTCGCTTGAAAGAGCTATATAAAAATAAATATTTTTTGTTTCGTCAGAAAATAGTCCGCCTCAACACTTAGAAAAAATTCTTTGATGAAAAACTCTGCTCCAACACTTATAATTTTTTTTGTAGAATATATTGCAACACTTTAAGTGAACCTTTAAGGTATTTATACACAACCTTAGCAAAATTAATCTCACGGTGGCTTGAATGTTAAAGAACTTTGATATTCGGATCTGTCTTGAAGCGTGAATGATCTTAAACGATTCTTCGATGGTTGTAGAAGTATACGACATACTCACATGTAAGCCGGACAATAAAATAATATCCTTACAAGAAGTTTCTCAATAACAAATGCGACTTGAAAACCCTCACTAATTGACATACCCTCAACATGAGTTTCGTGAATAATGACTTAAAGTTCTTCTAATTGTGACAAAATAGATTTTTCATTAACCATTTTAAAGTCCAAAAAAATAAGTAACAACAAATTTCTTAGTTCTAGCATCTTCAGTTTTATATTTCTTATCTAACATCAAGCATAACTCTATAGCAGTGGGAACAAAAAAGTAAACATCATACAGAGCATCATCCAAATTATTCAGAATAGGATTTTTGCACATGAAATCAGATTCTTGCACGTTCGGTCTCTTCAGAAATATCTTCCTTAATTTTAACATATGATCAAGTTCCAACAGATTCAAATAAAATAACATTTTTTGCAACCAACGTTTAAAATTCAAATCAACAAATTTTTCAGGCCTAGCAGAGGCCATTGCAATAGGATTAAAAATTTCCATTTTCCATTATACAAATATTAAATATTTTTGTCTTAGATTGTTATATGTGTATACAGGAAAACCATTAATATAATAAAATTAGAATGACTCATCTGGATGCTGAGGTGTGTGTTAGACACACAGGCTTAAGACATAAATATCGCCCGCACTTTGTTGAGTGATACCTCGGGCCTCAGATATCTGTCGCCAGGATTGAACAGCGTAGTCCATCCGATTGAAGCACTTAATGGAGAACTCTAGAACCACAATTATGTTGCTCGAAAATTGGAATATGGAAGAATATATTTTTTTAGAGAAGAACAGAGAGAGAGAGGGGGAAGAAAAAATCTGAATTACAATATGATCTGTAAAGCCCCTTAATAAAAGATACATAACCGTCCATTCTCCACAAAAAGGGAGTAACCCCCTCTCCACCAAACCACTCTCCAACGGCTCTATTAAAGAAATAGATTTTAATAAATTAAAAAACGTGTTTTAATATTAATAAAAAATGAATTTTAAAAATTAAATAAAACGAATTTAAAGATTAATTGATTTTTGAACCCATGACCCAAGCCCAAGTCCCTAAGTCTTGATATCTATATTATACCTCTAATACAATAGTATTAGAGGTGTAAATGCATGATTAATACTCCCACACTGATAATATTTTTCTACTCCCATTTTTATTCTCCTCTATCCGGCTCTCTATCTAACCCATTCGTCTATTCATATTTATATCAATTTGTATCTGACTCCCTACCCAAAACGTTTCTAATTCTAAAGATCCAATCATTACCTGCCCATATATTTAGTTTGAGGCCATGGGATTTGTTAATGGGTTTATGGCTGCTCAAGTTTTGTAACCCATTTGAAACCATCTTAAATAGTGTTGAATTATTATACGTTTGTATATTGTATCCTTTTTCTTGATGTTACTTCTAATGTTAGAATGTTAATTTTCTGCTGTTGGGTTAACTTAGGATAGGGCCTGGGCTTCATAAGCAGGGGCGGAGCTGTTAAGGAACTAGAGGGGGCTCAAGCCCCCACGAGATTTTATAAAAAAATAAAAAATAAAAAAATAATTGTACAAAAGTTTTTGGTGTAAAAGTTCAAATTACAAAATTTTGTAGGGCCTTTTTATAAATAAACCATACTTATAAGTTAAACCTAAACAAAAGCAGCAGCAGCAACCAAGCCAAACAACCCACTCACTCTAAAAACAAAAACCAAAACCTCGTTTTGCTCCCGACAGTACCCCCCGTTTTACTCCTGCGCTGAGCTGCTGCTTGTGTCGTGTGCAACTTGCAAGTTGCAAGTGCTTCTCCTTTTCAGGTGCTTCTCTAGACTAAATCTACTACTTTATTGATTGTTTGTCTGTTTTTTTATTTCTAGTTAGACAACTTGATAGGAAACCGTAAAAGTGAGTCTCCTTTTGTGTTGGATGTGTAACTTTATTGTTTATTTGAAGATTTATTTGTTTATTTGCTTTTATATATATATATATATATATATTGTATTGGTTGTTTATTATTTATTTACTTATTTCTAATTATATATTTATTTAGGGTTTTTAATTTTATATTTATTAGAATAAATTTTTAGAGTTAAAATTGGGGATATAATGTTATGTAATGTAATGCTATTACTTTTTTTTAGGGGTATTAATGACTTTAATTTTTTTTTTTGTTAAATCAGTCAACTTATGGAGAGGTTTTTCAAAAGAAACTTAGAGTAGACATCTACACCACATATTGAGAGCAATTTAGAACCGGATAAAATTATTTTGGAGGATTTTCACTCCGATCCCGTCCTACGAACTCCAATTGCTCGTGGCAATCCTAAAGCGGAAGATAAAGTCCGTAGAGCCTATTTACAAAAGGGACCTTATCAACCGCATGGGTACACGTTCCCATATAAAACTATTGGCAACCAAAAATAATTGCGGACCCTTACCTAGTTTGACGAATTCTCTACTTGGCTAGAATATAGCACCACTACTAATGCTGCATATTGTTTGTGTTGCTATCTTTTCAAGAAAAATATGGGTGACCAAGCAGGTGGGGATATATTTGTGGGTGAAGGGTTTTCTAATTGGAAGAAGAAAGATAGATTTGTTACTCACGTGGGAGGTCCCAATAGTACCATAATCAAGCTTTGAAAGCATGTGCGAATTTAATGAACCAAAGTCAACACATTGAGACAATTTTGCACAAGCAATCAGACAAAGCTCGTATGGATTACCGAACATGACTAAGTGCATCAATCAACTCTATTAGGTTCCTTTTACGCCAAGGACTTGCATTTAGTGGTAGCGACAAATCGGAAGAGTCAAAAAAAGAGGTAACTTTCTTGAACTTATGAAATTTGCTTGTGATTTAAATCCAGATATTAGAGCCGTTGCATTGAAGAATGCTCCCTCAACCCACACATTGACATCACCGGATATTCAAAAAGATATTGTCAATTCAATTTCAAGCGAAATTGTGGACTTTATTATCAAAGACATCAGAGATTCATTTTTTGCGGTTTTAATTGATGCGTCCCGTGATGTGTCGATTAAGGAGCAAATGGACGTCGTGTTGCGCTATGTTGATAAAAGTGGGGAAATCATGGAGTGCTTCATTGGTGTAGTTCATGTTAAGGATACAATGGTCGTGTCGCTTAAGTTGTCAATAGATAGTCTATTTGCAAACCTTGGGTTGTGAATTTCTAGACTACGTGGGCAAGGTTATGATGGAGCAAGTAATATGCGGGGTGAATTCAATGGTCTCAAGAAACTTATTTTGAGGGAGAATGGATGTGCTTTTTATGTTCATTGTTTTGTTCACCAACTACAGTTGTCTCTTGTTGCCGTGGCAAAGAAAAATGATGATATTATGACTCTTTTTTTTATTGGTTTCTAGTGTTGTTAATCTAGTCGGAGCCTCGTGTAAGCGTCGTGATATTCTTCGTGAGCAACAACTTCAAAAGATTAATTGTGCAATTGGAAAAGGTGCGATTCAAACGGGGAAAGGACTAAATCAAAGTACCTCTCTCCAACGTCTCGGTGACACTCGTTGGGGCTCATATTTTTGCACTTTACTAAGTATGATGAACATGTTCTCCTCTGTAATTGGTGTTCTTGAGATTGTCAAAGTAAATGCAATCAACCCCTTGCATAGATTTGATGCAACAAATGTTATAGATACAATGCATACTTTTGAATTTGTTTTTTGTATGCACTTGATGAAAAACGTATTGGGGTTTGCAAATGAATTATCAAAGGCATTGCAAAGGAAAGATCAAGATATTGTAAATGCCATGTCTTTGGTCCGAGTATGCAAGCAACAATTACAACTGATGCGGGATGATGGGTGGGAGTTGTTGTTTGATGAAGTTTGTACATTTTGTGAGAAACTTGAAATTGAAGTTCCCATTATGGATGATGTATTCATTGCTAAAAAAATCACAACGTAAAGCGACGAAAAGGACAAATTTGCATCGTTATCGTATTGAGTTATTTTATGCAGTCATCGATATGCAACTTTATGAGTTTAATGAACATTTCAATGAGGCGAACACCGAGTTACTACTTTGTGTGGCATGTCTTTGTCCCGATGATGGGTTTATTGCATTTGACAAGGTTAAATTAATTCGCCTTTCCCAGTTTTATCCAAATGAATTTTCAAGCTTAAACTTATTGAACTTGATATTCAACTTGGAACTTATATTCTTGATGTGCAATCTACTCCCGCCTTTCAAGAATTGTGTGGACTTTCTTCTCTTTCAAAAAAGATGGTTGAGACGAAGAAAAGTGAGGTATTTACGTTGGTTTATTTGCTTGTGACATTGGCGTTGATCTTACCAGTTGCCACGGCTTCCGTGGAAACGGTGTTTTCGGCTATGAATCTCATAAAGACTTCACTGCGCAATCGGATGGAAGATCAATGGATGAATGATAGCATGATCGTGTATGTGGAAAAAGATGTATTTGATGTTATTGATAATGAGTGTATCATTCAACGCTTTCAAAATATGAAAAGTCGTCGAGGACAATTGTAGTTGTAATTTTGACAAAAAATTTCAATCGAATATTAAGTCTTTTTTGTTATGCTTGTTATTTTTTTATCTTAACAATTTTTTAGCCCCCACATATGAAAATTCCTGGCTACGTCCCTGTTCATAAGGGTCATTATAGTGCAAATTTGAACTAAATTTGGTGGGGTGCGCCAGGTCAAGGATGTAGTGCGACACCATGGCGACGCTCAAGAGCCCCAACAACAAGACTTCCTGTTCAGAGTAGAGTTTTGCCAGAACTGTTATGGTATGAAAATATATTTGTTACCTGTTTGATGCTGAATCAGTGCTAGAACCCGATCTAAACCTATTTACTTCTTGACGCCGGAATCGATCCATCTCAAACAATGCCAGAACCATTTGAAACCCTGTGTTATTAATTTACTTCAGTGCGACAAACCATCTCAAACAGGTGTTTTTTTTTTGCAATACTAAGCTCTCAAACAGGTGTAATTAGGTTTTTACTTGACTTTTTTTTTCATACTAAGCTCTCCATTTTTGCACATTATGAAAACCAAATGAAGATACCTGTTTATGAAGATCAAATGTTTTTTGTTATTTGTACATTTTTTTTCCAAAATTACAGGATATATAGTATGATTGTTAAAGGGGTTCTTGATATTTGTTATTTTTTTAAAAATTAATAAATGATATTTAATGTTTTTTTTTTTACTTTTGAATTTTTTATTTACAGATTAACCATTATTATTTGTTAGTTTAATTTTCAAATTTGAACTTTATTTTGGATTTGCTTAAAAAAAGCTCAAAGGCACGCGAGTTTGACCCGACCCAACCACTTTATCCTGCCTGGCTTGCTCTTGAGGTGATATATGACTGTCATATGTAAGTATCTCAATAGTGAGATGAATATAGGTTACATAGGTTCGTATGGTTTAATTAGTCTTTAACTACCACAATGGTTATTTCATTGAATATTATAAAATTTGTCTATGACCAAATGCCAATAATTCTATATGGTATAATTTTTTATTGTCAGATCATACGTTTAAATTTATAAGTCAATTTCTTGCTTTATCTTGAATTATGATTGTGTGCTGACACATTTTTTTTCCACCTAAAGTTGGAGAGTTTGTGTTTGATAATGAAACTTGTATGTTCCCAAATCTGAATAAATCTACATATATACGGTTAAATCTTTAATTATCATATATTGCTTAAATTTATAAGCCAATTTTATGTTATATCTCGAGTGTGTGAAAAATGAATCATAAAGAGCGTAAGGTAGATAAAGTATGTCAGTGATTATTTTATTTTTTTTATAATCTTTAAAAAAATGATTTGGGTTTTAGTTTTTTGCCTAAAGTTAATTGGTTTGTGTTTCATGGGTGGGTACCTAAATTTGTTCGTGGGTACCTAAAACTTTATACATACTATCTTTTTCTCTCTCATTTTGAACATCGTGTTGCTTTTTATATAAATAAAAAAAGTTTTTTGTTATAATAACATTTTTATTGTTGTATTTATAGAGAAAACTTTCTATAAATGACTTAAAGGTTTTTAAACTAAAAACAAATAAAAATATGTATTCTTTTTTTTTTATATATAAAATACGTACAGTTTTTTTATATAAAATAAGTAAAGTTTTTTTGAAGTTATTATTTATAGAAAATAGTTTTTATGTTAAAAAAAGTTTTCAAAATTTCAAAATTGTTTTTAATATAAATAAAAAAAGTTTTTTGTTATAAAAACACTTTTAACGTTCAATTTATAGAAAAAACTATAATTTTATTTATAATTAGTTATTTATTTTATTTACTTTTTTGATTATATTGTTACCAAATATTATAAAATATTCGCGCATTGCGTGGAATACATACTAGTATAATATAATATTTATATATCTAGGATTCCTCTATTCCCACTCCACCAAACACTTCCCCCACTCTATTTTCATTTTCAAAGACCAAAACACCCTTAAATTTATTTACTCTTTTTCATTCATTCAAAATTCACATTTATACTCAAACCTTATATCCACTTTCTTATCCCAGTTAAAACAAACAATTTATTTATTTATTAACAAAGATTTATTTATATTAAAAATTATGTTGATTATAAAAAAATTATTTATTATAAAAAATAGTTTTTGTTTTAAATTATATAAAAAAATGTTTTGACTTTTTATAATTATTTTTAAAAATAAAAAAATCATTTCCACTATCTTAAAAACATTATCTGCTGGTTTTAAAAAAAAATGTTCTAGCTGTTAAAAAACTTTCTTTTATATATAATGATGAAACTTTGGTCCACCATAAACATGTATTATTTATGCACCGTCTAAATTCTACGGATTCATCTATTCCCACTCCATCCAAACTTTCACCACTATACTTTTATTTAACAAATGTTTTCTAAAAATTAGTTAAAATGGTTTAAATAAAAAAATAGCTTTTTATTGACAATTTTAAATAAAACACTTTTTTTATGTAGTCAATAAAAGCTGTTTTTTATAATAAAAAAAGAGTTTTTAATAAAACATTGTTGTTGTATAAATTATTTAAAAGATGTTAAAATATAAGTAAATAAATATTAATATTATAAAAACATTTTTTTTATTTATTAAAGAATTTTTCTATATATTAAAAACTGTTTGGATTATTTAAAAAATAAGTTTTTACAAAAATAAACTCTTTTAGCTGTTAAAAATAGGTCTTTTATATAAAAAAAAACTTAACATTTTTGTTGATACCAAATTTAGTCTGCTGACATGGCCCAATTGAATGAAGACACGTGACAATCTACATGGCAACAACAAATACTTCCGAGGAACTCAGACGCTCCGAGGAACCATACTACAACGAGGAACACTGCTTCCCCGAGGAACTCACACGCTCCGAGGAACAAGAACTCTCCGAAGAACTTTTGAGGACCGAGAAGCTCAGGCGGTCCGAGCTGCACCTCGAACAAAGCATCATTAGCTGGATAACCAACAGTTTGACTGTTCATTAAATGCTTATCATTCAGACGCATACGCTTAATGGGGCATTAAATGTATTACCCTTTCATATGTACATCATTTAATGTATTACCCTTTCACATTACAGCCTCAGGGCTATAAATACATTGTACAATCCTCATTGTAAGGGGACCGGAGTTTCTTGATAGAACTTGTAATCGAGAATTCCCAAACACTACAATAACATAACAGTGGACGTAAGCCATTCTTATAAGGCTGAACCACTTTAAAAACTCTTTGTTTCATTTATTTTATTTGTGATTGAATAATTAAAGATGATCTAATTTTTTACATCAACAGATTGGTGCCGTCTGTGGGAAACGACTGGTAATATCGTTTTTCATCAAAAACAATTCATCACAAATGGCTGATATTCCAGAATCTAGCAATCGAAACGCTGGAAGCCCTCCAAATCCATATGCTCCTCCAAATATTCCAGATCTGGCTGGAATAATGACAAATATGGCTCAGGGCCAGACTGTCATGCAAGAAACTATGCGACAACTCATACATACCCTCCATGGCGGTGCACCAACCCATTCAGGACTGCAGAGTATTCAAAGAAACATCCGTGCACCATCCTCGCGTACTAGGCGTACCAATTCATATCGCAATGAGGAGTTTGAAGATTTTTCTTATCAACCTGGACGAACTTCGTCAGTGCGAGCCACAGATACTGAACAACGTATCACTCTCTCTCCAGAAAGGACTAGTGCGCTAGAGAAGTTAAGCAGGGTATCACCTTTTGATCGATTAAGACTTAGAAGGAGTAAAAGTCCTCCTAAAGTCGTATCGAGGATTTTTCGACGACCATCAGATTTAAGGGAAGGATCTGCCCAATCGCGACCAGCTGCTCGTCAAGATAGATCTCAGGAAGCCACATCAACGCGATAAGCTGCTCGAACCAATAGGCCCAAGGAAGGGAATGATGCATGGAAAGGCTCTATTCAGAGGCTGGAGGATAGATTAGGGGAAATGGCTAAGGCCAAGAACCCTTTACAACGAACCTTTGTTCGAGGAACACCTTTTGTCCAGGCCATTGTAGATTTTCCAACACCATCAAAGTTCAAAGCACCTGTTGTGACTCCCAAATATGATGGAAAGACTGACCCTGTCCTCCATATAGAACAATACCAAGATGCAGCCGACATCTATGCTGTTCCAGATGAGATGAGATGCAGAGCATTCTCAGGAACTCTTATCGGATCTGCTCAAATATGGTATAATAATCTTCCTCGGGGTAAGATCTCAACTTTTCTTCAACTGACCGAGTTATTCATTGGGAATTTCTATTTTGGGGCAAAGCCAGTTAAACGAGTAGCACACTTGTTAAGTGTTAGACAAAAAGATGGTGAGAGTACCAGAGATTATATAACTCGTTTTAATAACGAAAAACTGGAAGTCATTGATTATGAGGAGAAGACAGCGATTACCGCCTTGATGAGTGGATTACTGCCAAACAAGTTGTAGTACACTTTAGCCAAAGATCCACCTAGAACCATGTCAGACCTGATGGGAAAAGCGTCCAAGATTATGAATGCCGAGGAGGCTATGGCTGCGAAGAAGAATATGTATGCCAAAGAAACCAAGGTGGAAGGTGATAAAGCTAAGAAGAAAGAGCATAAGAACAATGGTAATGACAAACATTCAAAAACTAGGTCGGTATGGGACGTAATGAAGAAATTTGATAATTATACTCCTTTGAAGAAGGATATCAACCATGTTCTAGAAGAAATCAAGATCAACGAGGAATTAAACTAGCCAGAGAAAATGAAGGCAGACTCTGACAAGAGGAATAAGGCGAAGTATTGCGAGTTTCATAAAGATCATGGCCATATGACCAAAAATTGCATAGCTCTTTAAAATGAGATTGAAACACTCATCAGATGAGGAAAGTTGTCAAAGTATGTTGATCGTGGAAACGAAAGAAGAAACAACGACCGAGCAAGAGAGAGGTCTAGATCTCCTCGTCGAGCAGAGGAGAACAAGAAAAGAAACCATGAAGTTGATCCAGAAGATGACCCCGATCTTCCCAAGAGACCAAGGCAGCTAGAACGAGAGTTATTTTCAATACGCTTTGGGTCATTTGACTGTAATGTTATAACAGGTGGAGATACAGGAGGAGACCTTACTGCAGAGAAAAAAGCTTACCTTTGTGAGGCTCAAGCTTGCTCGTACATTCAACGAATAAATCTAGCTGAGGAGGATCGCCCGAGAAAGGTAAATAAAGAGAAATTAGTCATTGGTTTCTCAAAGAATGACCTCGCAGGTGTTCTATATCTTCATGATGACCCATTGGTGATCAAAATGAGGATGAAGGAAGTAATGATTTCAAGAGTACTGGTCGACAATGGTAGCTCGGCAGACATCATGTTCTACTCGTGCTTCGATAGTTTAAATCTAAAGCTATCTCAACTGGAGCCGTATCATAGACCCCTCCTCAGTTTTGCTGGCGAGAAAGTATTTCCACTTGGGACGATCAAGTTGGATATATTCATTGGTACGTGGCCTGCTTATCGGACAGAAAGAATACGCTTCTTCGTGATGGATAAGAATGTTCAATCATCATACAATATCATCATGGGAAGAGTAGGATTGAAAAAGTTCGAGGCTGTACCATCTACAGTGCATCAGTGCCTAAAATTTCCAACAAATTTTAGAGTAGGAATTATGAAAGGTGATCAGAAAGTAGCTCGGGAATGCTATTATTCATCCGCCGAGCAAGAGGAACTGGAGGAATCAAGGAAAAAGACTACTACCTATCAAGTGGATGAAGGTGCCGAAATTGAAACATTGGATCCTAGAGATGAGTCGCAACTCGTGAAGGGTCAAGTGGTGGAAGCTACTGAAAACATCATTCTGGACGACGAGCACCCTGAGCGAATTACTCAAGTAGGTTCGTCGTTGGAAGCCTCATTAAAATAAGAATTGATAACTTTCCTAAGAAGCAGAAAGCAAACTTTTGCATGGAGTCATGAAGATATGCCTGGGATAGACCCAAATTTCTTATGTCACGAGCTCAATGTGAATAAGGAGATCAAGCCTGTGAAGCAGAGAAGAAGAGTATTCAGTCCCGAGAAGAATAAAGCTATACAGGAGGAAGTCGAGAAGCTCAAGAAAGCTTGCTTCATTGAAGATGTTAAATATCTAGACTGGTTAGCAAATGTGGTGATGGTAAAAAAGAAGAACAACAAATGGAGGATGTGTGTAGACTTCACCGACCTCAACAAAGCATGCCCAAAGGATCACTTTCCATTGCCCCGAATTGATCAACTAGTGGATGCTACCTCGGGACACGAGCTGCTGAGCTTCATGGATGCTTATTCCGGTTACAATCAGATTAAAATGAAACCCGAAGACAGGGAGAGTACTTCTTTCATTACCCCTAGGGGAACTTATTGTTATAATGTTATGCCTTTTGGTTTGAAAAATGCAGGTGCGACATATCAGCGGCTGATGAACAAGGTCTTTGCTGAACAAATCAGTTGCAATATGGAAGTATATGTTGACGATATGCTGACAAAAAGCAAGAAAGCAGTCGATCATCTAGTTGACTTAAGCCAGACTTTTGATCAACTGGATAAATATCAAATGAAGCTGAACCCGACGAAGTGCATATTTGGAGTACGAGAAGGCATGTTTCTCGAATACATAGTCAACCAACGAGGCATTGAGGCAAATCCTGAAAAGATCAAAGCTCTATTAGGGCTGCGATCTCCAATGACGAAGAAGGAAGTACACAGTCTCACAGGACGAGTAGCAGCACTCAATAGATTTGTATCACGAGCAACTGATCGATGTCTCCCATTCTTCAAGACACTCCGAAAGACTTTTGAGTGGAATGATGAATGTGAGAAGGCTTTTCAAGACTTGAAGAAATACTTGGGGGCACCTCCACTGTTATCCAGGCCAGTGATGGGAGAAAAATTATACTTATATCTTACAGTGTCCGAAAATGCAGTTATACGAGTAAGGCCTTCCGAAAATGCAGTTATACGAGTGGAGAATGAAGTGCAAAAACCAATTTATTATACGAGTAAGGCCTTCCGAGGAGCAGAGATCAGATATCCAAGGCTGGAAAAGTTAGCACTGGCGCTGATTGAGGCGAGTAGGAGAATGAGGCCATACTTTCAGGCTCATACCATAGTAGTATATACTGATATGCCATTGAGGCAAGCCCTTCATAAACCAGAAAAATCAGGGAGATTGATGTACTGGGAAATAGAGCTCGGTGAATATGATATAGTTTATGAACCCATATCATCATTAAAAGGGCAGGCTGTAGCAGATTTTATAGCAGAGTTCACCTATCCTGATACCCTCGAGGAGCAAAAGTTGCTCGCTGATCAACCTGTGGATGTTACAGGATCATCAAACACAAGCTCAGACCAACTCCGGTTGGTAAAAGGGCAATTGGATGTTACAAGATCATCAAATTCGAGCTCAGACCAACTCCGGTTGGTAAAAGGGCAAGAAAAGATGATCAACGAAGAGCAAGAAATATCAGGGGAGGATGAAAGGAAGCAATAAATATTTCACCGAGGAACTCTGTCAGATCAGAAGTTTGAAGACGAGTTACCTATATGGAGGCTATATGTAGATGGCTCATCTTGCACAACAGGCAGTGGGGCAGAGATAGTTTTGAGCACTCCGAACGAGGTCGACATGGAATACGCCCTACGGTTCCAATTCAAAGCTTCTAATAATGAGGTTGAGTATGAGGCCATGATTGCAGGTCTTAATTTGGCAAAAATTATGGAGGTGCAGAAGGTTATTGTCTTCAGCGATTCTCAATTGATTGTAAATCAAATGTTAGGAGTATATGCAGTTAGAGGAGAATTAATGATCAAATATCATGCAAAGGCAAAGGAGCTAGTGTCAGAATTTGCTGCTATTCAGCTGGTCAGAATACCAAGAATGGAGAATGCAAGAGCAAACGCCTTAGCCCGATTAGCATCAGCTACTCGTACCGAGCTACGAAGAACAAACCCATTTGAAGTTTTAGCTGGTCGGAGTATAGATGAAGATCTGACGATGAACTTTATTACCCTTGATTTAGGACCATCTTGGATGGATCCCATCAAGGCACATATTGAGGCGGGAGAATTACCAATTGACAAGCTCGCAGCCAAGAAGTTGAAGTTTAAAGCTGCTCGGTATGTATTAACTAACGGTATTCTGTATAGACGAGGAATTATGGCAGGTTTGCAGAGATGTGTGCATCCCTCTGAGGTGAAAGAATTGATTGAAGAGGTCCATGAAGGGTCCTGTGGATCCCATGTAGCAGGTCAGGCGCTTTTACAAAGGGTGATGACGCAGGGATACTACTGGCCGACGATGAGGGCTGATTGTATAGCCTATGCCAAGAAATGTGACAAGTGCCAGCATTTTTCCTCCATCCGAAGAACTCCACAAGCATTGTTGACACCCATAACTTCCCCTTGGCCATTTGCCATGTGGGGAATAGATTTGGTTGGGCCACTGCCAACGACCCGAGGAAGGTTCAAATACCTCATCGTCGCAGTGGATTATTTTACTAAGTGGGTAGAAGCTGAGCCTCTCATTGATATGACGTACGACAAGGTGTACCAATTTGTTTGGAAGAACATCATTTGTCGATATGGTCTTCCTCATGCTTTCATCACAGACCATGGAACATAATTTGATAACGAGGAGTTCGCTGCCTATTATCATCAGTCAAATATTTTGAAGGTCCACTCAGCACCAGGTCATCCTCAAAGCAATGGACAAACTGAAGTGACAAATAGAACGTTACTGAATGGCTTGAAGAAAAGACTGGATGATGCAAAAGCAAACTGGATCAACGAGTTACAGTCAGTACTGTGGGCTTACCGAACTACTCCCCGAGTAGCAATAGGAGAATCACCATATATGCTGGCGTTTGGAAATGAAGCTGTTATACCTGCCGAGTTGGGCCTCCCAACACACAGGGTACTGAATTTTAATTCCCCTGTCATCGACTTAATGAGAAGATTGGATTTAGACATGCTCGAGGAAGTTAGAGAAGAAGCAGCCATTAGAAATGCTGCTTACCAGCAGCGAATAGCTTTGTTCTACAACAAGAGAGTGAAGAAGTGCGACCTGAAAGAAGGAGACTATGTACTGAAGAAAGTGATTCAAAAGCACAATAAACTGGAGGCAAACTGGCATGGACCATACCGAGTTACAGAATTTGTTCGACCAGGAACTTACCGAATAGCAACTTTAGAAGGGGAGGAGTTTAAGAATGCATGGAACGCAGAGCACCTATGCAAGTATTATCAGTGATGAATAAAGTGAAGATATTCTGCCGAATTCTTTCTCTTTATTAAAAGTTTTTCGGGGAATACTAGTGCTACACACTACTCGGTAAAACTCGGCAAAGCTCAGACTACTCAAATTTTTTCTCGAAAACGCCAACTAAGGTTGGTCGAGAAACCTATATTCCTCCGGGAAGTAAAGCTACCAATATTCCTCCGGGAAGTAAAGCTACTTGTATTCCTCCGGGAAGTAAAACTTGTATTCCTACGGGAAGTAAAACTATATGTTCCTCGGGAAATAAAAGTATTCCTAAAAATGCCAACTTATGTCGGTTAGGAAGTAAATATATTCTCGAAAATACCAACTCAAGTTGGTCGGGAGGAAAAATTATTCCAAAAAGTGCCAAAGTTGCTCATTAAGAAAAAAAAATCTACTAACTATGGTTGGTCAGGGATAAAAACCCAATAACTGTAGTTGGTCGATAAGGAAAATTTACCGACCTTGGTTGGTCAGAAACATTTAAGAAAAAAATCTACTAATTATGGCTGGTCGGGGATAAAAACCCACTAACTGTAGTTGGTCGACAAGGAAAATTTACCGACCTTGGTTGGTTTGAAACATTTTATGAAGACGAGAAAGTGATCGAGCAACATAAATGATACTCGTAACTTTTTAATTATTACTAAGTTGGTCGAGAAACAAAATATTATTTTTGCCAAATGACTACCACAAATTCAAGCTAATCGACAATAAGTTGATCGACAAACTACACAATATTATTATCTTTTTAACATATATGCATGCACAAATGTAAAGTGTTTGATAATTACAAGACAATGGCAATTAAGATCGCGAACAAAGATGAAAGTCTTTCATTAGATCCAAAACTAGTTACATTGATAATGAAATGTATACTAACTATTACATCAAAATCCCTACTCTATTGGTTTTTTCCCCTCTGCTTTTGAAACAGGTTCCTCGCCAGCAGGCGGGTCATTTAAAGTATGAGGAGAATTTATGAAGTTGAGATCTTTCAACATCCTGATATTCATCACGGATGGTCGATCTAGGAGGTGCTCGAGACGAGATATCTCGACATTTGAATGGAGATTGTAGTCGCCGAGATATTTTGAAATCAAGCATCGAGGAATGGCCCGAGCAGGGATCCAACTCATATCCAGTTTGAATGGAGGCACGGGTAGGTCGAGCAGCCCAGGATTATGGTAGTCCCACAGGTAATGACCATGTTCGAGTTGCAGCACACCTAAGGCATTCAACCAGCCTTGCTTGTAGCCCTCATTATTGGCATTCTGGATACGATCGTCCAAGTGGTAAAAAGCCTCGTTGTATCCAGTCATCCAGAACTCCCTGGGCTGTTTGTGGAATTGATATCTCAATCTTTTCAGCTGCTCGTGGAGATTTTTGATGAAGAGTTCCTTATTCTCCAAGATTGACTTCTGCGCAGAAAGCTGCTCTTCCAGGTCCCTGATCTTCTTTGACATTTCAGCCAACGCCTGGTTCTTCACCATCAGCTGGAAGGCCTGGTTTTCTAAGGCAGATTGAGTCCGCTGTTCCTCGATAGGAATCCGAGGAGATCTTGCTCATCCCCGAGGAGCTCTTGCTCGACCACGAGAAGATGTAGAGGGGCCAGACCTCTTAAAGGTTTCCAACTTGTCCCTCAAATTGGCGTTCTCGACCTCCAAGAATGAGAATCCCTCATCAGTCACTGGGATCAAGGCTTTTGAAGTGGAAGTTGCAGACTTCAACTGTGACAACTCTCTTTATAGGTTGTTATTCTCCTGCTCTAATAATTCAGCTATTTGTCTGCACTCCTCGACCTCACCCCTCAAAGTTCTCTCCCTCACATCGTACCCAGCAAAAAGTTTCTCGTAACCCTTGTCGGTAATGATCTGCTGGTACTTTTTCTCGTAACCCTCGTGCAAGAGGGCAGTGGATTCCTTATATTGATGCCGAAAGGTCAAAATAGAGGAAGAAAAGCAATAATCAATAAGAATCAAAACAGAGCATGAAGAAGAGACAACATTATGAATAAACACAAGTTCAAGTTTTATTATATCATAAAGGTCAGAAGTACAAGGTTCAGAATTACATGTTCAAGATTACATTTGACAAAGGAAAAATAAAATAGAGATATATCCGAACAACTCTACACCTTTTCCTTGTCTCCCGAAACTTTCTCGGGAGGCTGGGATGAGGAGGTAGGTTGCTCGGATGGAGCAGATAATAGCTGGGGAAGTGCTGGAGGTTGCTCGAAGGAAGTAGCGAGTTCCTCGTTTGTATGCTGGATGGCTGGGAGATGAGAAACTTGATCTCCCATCACCATGGAATACTCTTCGGAGGCAGCTCCGTCCTCTTCTTCATCTTCGGGAGTTGGAGGAGGACCAGGGATGTGTCGCTGAAAGAGTTCAGAATTTTCATCCACCTTGATCTCCTGTAGAGCAGCGACCCACCCATCTCTGAAGTACTTGAGGCTGCCATATTCTACTTGAGACATCATGGCAGCCAAGCCCTTGTTCCACCCCTTGTCCCAGCCAGCGCTGAAAGACTTCTTCACAACCGATTTTTTCTTTAATTTATCAGAGGAAAGCTTCTCGAACATTAGGTTTTCAGCAGTCTTCAATTTATTCTCAACCTCCTCCTTCTGCCGACTTACTTCTTGAAGCTGACCCAACTTTTCCTCAGCAACCTTGAGTTTATCTTCAAACTCCTCAGCATTCTTGAGCTTCCCGTCGAGATCTTTATTCTTTTTCTCCAAGTACTTTATTTTCTTCTCCAACCCCTTGGAGACTTCAACAACCTGAGTCTTCTCATGCTCGGTGGAGGTAAGTTTCTTCTCCCAAACAGCCTTGTCAGTATCATACTTCTGACGAGAATCTTCCAAAGACTTCGTCAGGCCTACGAAAGCCTCCTCTACACCTGACGAGGAGCTTGAAGCTTTAATGGCTTCATCTTTCTTCAATATTGTGTTAAAGCAGCTCACCAACTGTGAAGAGAAAATGAAAGCAAGTCAGAGACAGATACAACAGAGGAAAGATGAAAAGTTCAAAATAACAAGACTTACAAAAGCAATATGGCGAGCAGCCAAAGAGGTAACCATGTCCCGAGAAAGGTTCTTTTCAAAACCTTGGATCTCGGGAATGATCCAAGACTTTATCGAGCTCATGGCAGAGCTCGGAGGAACGAAAGTAGGAACCCCAGTTCCAATGGTTGGGGGCTGGGAGATGGTTTCAGCCAAATTGACCGAGGAGCTCTTCTTCAGCCTCCTCGGGGGAGCAGGAATAGATTCAACCAAGGAGGAAATCTTGGTCGGTGATATTACAATCACTTCTCCTGGAGCAGCAGACTTGGTCGGAGCCACTTGGGGCTTCTCGGCAACCTTCACAGGAGCAGCCGAGGAAGGTGCATCAGTCTTCTTTGTCCCCTCCCCTGGGACGTCAATCCTACTTCTTTTTGCCTCTCCAGCACTAGAGGCAGGTTTCTCGAAAAGGGTGGAAGGTCTTCTCTTCTTCATCCTTTCACTTAAAGGAATGTGTGATTCAGGCGAAGAACTTGCAGAGGCTGGTACTGGTTCTGTTTCACTTATTACCGGATGAGTAGTAAAAGAAGTAGTGTAACTCTTGTACTGCAGTAGATATGAGGCTGACCTAATGTGCTCGTCGGCAACACTCTGATGCAAACTCCAGATAAGTTTTAAGTGCCTTGTATTAACGTCTGCTTCTTTTGGACACTTTCTTTTACTATCAACGGCAAATAAATAAACATTAAAATATCAGTGGCACATTTTGTCAAACACAGAGGAAGCATAATTTCAAAATAAATAAAATGAAATAAAAATAACCTATCCCATTGCCATAGGGAGGGCATCTGGGACCCTGATACACTTCATCTCCAGATAAAGGAGCATGTTGCCAATTTTTTATGACAACCCCGTGCTCAAAATAATCCCTATTGGCATCCGGGAGATTGACTACTAAGGACCTATTTAAAAATATAGTTTTTAAATAAAAGGTGTTATCACCAACTGCCCATCTATAACAAAACATAATTTCTGGAATTCCTATGCGAGTTCCATGGATTTGATTTAATCTATGAACCCCATTAACTATTCTCCATGTATTGGGGGCTATTCTTGCAGGAACAACGTCAAAGTATTGACAGAATTCCAGACATAAGGGATTGGGTGGAAAAGAAAATCCACACTCAGCAACAAAGAGACTGGGGAACCAATGTCCCTCAGCCAAATGGAAATAGTCAGAAGGCTCAGAAAGCTCTTCCAAAATAACCCAGGAGGGAATAGAAAAATCAGAACGAAATTTATCAAGAGATTCAACAGGGAAAACCATGATGAATAAAGGAAATGAAGAAGAAGGAAGAAGATCTTACAGAAAAAGAGCGGATCTGTTGACAACGAACGATGGAAGAGATGAATACACAGGAGAGAAAGAGACGATGGAAAACTCGAAGATACAAATTTGAAAAAGTAGAAAACGATGGGATTGTCTGTGACGCTTAAATACCTTGCCTTGGGAAAATGAAAAAGTAATGATTACAAAAAGAAACGATTACGCTACCGGCGGCTAGAAGGACAAAAAGGGCACGACAATCGAAGTGGTTATAAAAATTCAAAAAAAAGGCTGATTCTACGAATTTGGAAGGAGAAATAATTACAAAAGACTCCTAAATTTCAAGATAACCATTTAAAACTGCCATATTCCGAGAAAGAATGTTCCACACTCCTCAAAGTTCGAACTATGAAACATTGGGGGATTCTGTTGATACCAAATTTAGTCTGCTGACATGGCCCAATTGAATGAAGACACGTGGCAATCTACATGGCAACAACAAATACTTTCGAGGAACTCAGACGCTCCGAGGAACCATACTACAACGAGGAACACTGCTTCCCCGAGGAACTCACACGCTCCGAGGAACAAGAACTCTCCGAGGAACTCTTGAGTACCGAGAAGCTTAGGCGGTCCGAGCAACTCAGGCGGTCCGAGCCGCACCTCGAACAAAGCATCATTAGCTGGATAACCAACAGTTTGACTGTTCATTAAATGCTTATCATTCAGACGCATACGCTTAATGGGGCATTAAATGTATTACCCTTTCATATGTACATCATTTAATGTATTACCCTTTCACATTACAACCTCAGGGCTATAAATACATTGTACAATCCTCATTGTAAGGGGACCGGAATTTCTTGATAGAACTTGTAATCGAGAATTCCCAAACACTCAGCAATAACATAACAGTGGACGTAGGCCATTCTTATAAGGCTGAACGACTTTAAAAACTCTTTGTTTCATTTATTTTATTTGTGATTGAATAATTAGAGATGATCTAATTTTTTACATCAACAATTTTGTTAAGATTGTTTAATAAAAAATTAACATTATTATCTAATAGATATAAAGAAAGATTTTTAATAGCTAAAATATTTTATTTTTGTAAAAGAAATGTTTTTAAGATAGTGGAAATGATTTTTTTTTTAAAACAACAGTTAATGTTTTTAAGATAGTGTAAATGACTTTTTTATTTTTTAAAACAGTTATAAAAAGATAAAACACTTTTTTTTATAATTTAAAACAAAAATAGTGTTTTATAATAGACAGTTTTTTATAATTAAAATAATTTTTAATATAAATAAAACTTTGTTAATAAATAAATAAAATGCTTTTTTTAGGTGAAATAAGAAAGTGGATATAAATTTTGAGTATAAATGTGAATTTTGAATGAATGAAAAAGAATTAATGGTTTAAGAGTATTTTAATCTTTGAACATAAAAGTGGAATGAGAGAAGTGTTTAATAAAGTGAAAATAAAAGGTTCCTATATCTATTTAGATAAAAATATTCTCAAATCTCTATATACTATAAAATGCTATACAAGGCATTAAAGCTTCTTGTCAGTGAAGGTATCCACGTGGCACCTCCTAAAAATTTTCTCGAGCGCCTCTTTTTTCTTAATAAGCGACCATTTGCCCTTTCATTTCATCTGCTTGTGGATAAAAACCCTCAACCTTACACTCACTTTTTAATTTCCTATTCCTAACCCTAACCTCTTTAGTTTCCAAACACGCAAACAGCTCAACGACTCTGGGCGGAGATGATCCTCCGTTCCCCTTTGCCGCCTCACCGTCCACTCCCACTTCATCCAAGGCTCCGATGGCCACTTCGCCCTCTCCGGCCCATGGGACGGCGAGCTCCGTCACTGATGGAGGTTTGTTCCCCTTTAATTTATAGGTTTTCTTTTTAGAATCGATTTCTGTTAAGACATACGATGACAAAGATGAAACCACAAGCCGAAAAAAATTCCTGGCAATGATGGGTAATCAATACGTATTAGTTTGGGAGTTTTAGGGGTTTTGGTTGGTGTTTGATTTGGGGTGAAAATGAGTTTCTTTATGGTCGCCTATGGAAACTGCGTAGTGGATTGGGCTATAGGAGTAGTTTTATGGTTTGACTAATTTGGTTGCCATTGTTGGCTTTTTTAGAATTTGTTTTAGGAGTAAGAGTTTTATGTTATTGTTGTAGTGAGCACATGTGAATACATCTTGAATCTGTTTGTGGGGTTCTGGTTTTGTCCGATAAGATTGGAATTTGTTTTGGTTCTGGTTTTTTAGAATTTGTTTTAGGAGTAAGAGTTCCTATGCATTTGTCTCTGTTATAACTTTTTTTTAAATTTATAACACATTTTCTACCTCTTCTATAAAGTGACACTTATGAGTTTATTGATAAGTATTAGTTTAATGCTCATAACAAACTGATTTTTTATGTAACACGATGCATTTGAGATTTTTTTCCAATTGACTAAACTGATTTTTTGTCTTATAATTCATTATGAATGAGATTTAGTTGGTTGTTTTTATTTCAAATCTCAAGTTTTGATTATAGATTATAAGTTATACTCTCAAGGTCCAATTGCAAAGCTGCGTCAGTCAAGTTTTGGTGGAACCTCAAAACTCAAGACAACCTATGGTCTCAATTTTTTCGAAAAAAAATACGAAGACTGTTCAGCAGCTACTGGTTCAATAACTTACAAAAGGACATTGTTGATCAAAGAAGACACTTACAAGCTCATTCAAGAGATTGACGACTCCTTATACTGGACTCCCTCTATTGATGGTAGTTTTTCTTCCAAGACTGCTTGGCAGTCCATCAGGTCACCAAGTCCTTCTTCATTTTTATGCAAGATTATTTGGAATCCTTCTTTTCCTTAAAAATTTCTATATTTCTGTGGAAATTCCTTAATAATATAGTGCCTATTAACAAAATATCCAAAATATTAGAGCATAATAATTTATAGTGCTAGATTATAGATAAAGTGATAGTAGATACAAAACAAATTTGGACTCACCTACCGCATTTTATGGTACTTATATTTTTTTTTTTATCAAAGGCATTAATAAATTTTACATTAGTTTTTTATGACATTTTGTAAAATTCTAACTCCTTTTGGTTTTCCATTTTTAATTTTAATTTTAATTTTTTTTATCATTAGTAGTATCATTCTGTTGTCTTTGGACTTTTTGCAGTACATGTGGTCAACAACACTATTTGACACTTTTAAAATGAAGCTTAAAGTTTGTAAGGATTTTTCATTTATACATAGTTGATTATTTCTAATTGTTCAGAGTGGAATTTTGGATAGTAACTATAATCAGTTGTTTTTTTAATTTTTTTGAAAATTTGGTTTCTTTCTCGAAAGTTTATTCTCCACAAGTTTTGTTGCATTTCGGGTTTTAAGTTTATATTGATATTTAAATATCAATGACTTTTAAAAAGAGTTAAATTTCCTGATTTTTTTTTTTAGTTTTGGGCTATAGGGTTTGAGTTTTGTGTGCTCTATGGTCAACGATTTCACAGTTTTGGGGTTACAAACTATGGTCTCTGGGGTTAGGGGTCTGAGAAAGAATCTGGACATTTAATTTACATTAGTCTATGGTCTTGTATTATTCTAGCTGCTTGACTTATCTGTGATGCTATTTAGATAACTTCCATTCTAATTTTGTCCAGGTGTTTACATTCTCAAATATTATATTATTTTTAGATTTATGGTGCACAAACCACCATGGACGTCACCTACAATCAATCACGACCCATTTTCGTCACCGGTATTCACGATCTTGATTTATTTTGAACAGATTTATTAAAATTATTCTAAAGCCCGATTAAACTAGATGGTTTCTATTCTAATTTTTTACACTATGTTTTTGAATTATCTTTGTTTAAATCACTACCTGTTATAAATGAGTTATGTGTAGGTGTCGTGGGGTTAATTTGTATTTATTGGATGTATAAATGAATGGGTTGTAACACCCCGCCTAATTAAATACCGGGTGACCAGTCCCATACCATATTAAAACAGAATATACAGTTGGCTCATTCTTAGCATCACTGTCGAAAACATTTACAACTCACCCAATACCCAATTAAGCTGGTGTTAAAAACTTTCCAAATTTAAATTTCAACAAAACCATTTTTAGTTTAAGAATAACACTACACATTTTATTCTACAACACTAATAACACAATAAATAACATAAAAGACTTTAAAAGCATTTGGAATAAACATTCCCACATAATATTAATCCATTACAGTAATCCCAACAATGTTAAATGTATTAAAAGACACGAATACAATAGTATTTGACCCCGATAGAAAAGAGATAACTGAATCCTTTGGGCGACATGCCCTACTAAGAGAACACTGTGAATCAAATGAAGATAGGCGTCTAAGCAAAACTCCATAAATCCATAGCCTGTCATAATCCGCTAACGTTGGCGTCCCTGTTGCTGGACACCTGATATAGAAGATACAATAGAAAAGAAAATATGCAAGGAAACGGGTCAGAGCCCGAATGTGTAAATGATTTTTAAAATAACAAGTATTTAACAAGTGCAATAAAACATTTCTTATGTACATGTTAAATCCAACTCTCACTTGCTATTCTTACCTCTCAACTAGAGTGCACACTTAACGTTTCCTATTAACCTCCTAGTTAATGGTTCCTCTTTTCTAGTCTCCATATTATAATTCCATTCCCATATCATAATCCCCGTATGTCCCATACCATACGTCACATTATTATTCATTTACATTTCTCATTTATGTGATTAGTTTCTCATTAACATGAATCATTTCTCATTAATATGAATTAAGTTTTTTTCAATAAACATTCATTAACTTAATTCAATTATCTTTCTCTATTCACCGTTATCTACAATTATCACCGTAGATAATTTAACCACAATAAATTCAACCATTCATTTAATCCATTATATATATATTCATATATAATACGGCACCCCGAGTCACAGCTGCGGTGCAATGCATTACTCTGCTATCATGTCCCAATATCGCTTGTCGCCGAATAAGGGACTAAAGGTTCGTTAAGATTCCTCGAACCACAAATAAAAACACAATCATTGGAGGTGAACATAGTTCTCATACCCATGGGTCACGCACATACCTACGTACCCACAGTCAGCGGACTTATCAACTCCCCGATAAGTCTTTCATAGACCTATGTTCTCGAGCGACAAATCAAAGATCCCATGGATTCATCAGGATATGACTGCCCTCACGCGCAAACCTCCCACCAATAGCAAGTAAGCTAGGTATGTCATACACATAATCATTAATCAATCATATAGGTATTATCATACCTATAGTATACTAACAACAAGGTACTCACATTAACCTTAGATTATTCCCTTACGTAACAATATATTTCTTTAAATCCCACGTATTAAAATGTCATATCTTTACTTCATAATTTAATTATCCTCGCATCCTATAACATCTCTCCACTCCCGACGTCGTTAAGGTTCATGCGCGGAGCGTTTCGCAAAGCAAAATCCAAACATGAAACCCCTCCAATGCACTACTACTTAACTTTGTCGATAGAGGAGGTTCTTCAACTTCAAATATGCGATCGGAATAACCTCATACCCTCTTTCAACCAAATGTGTTCTAAACTCCCATCTCTATCCAGGAGCCATACCACTACGCTCTTATACTACACTCAGCCCTTGCGAAATCAATAATGAGCTTAAACTCAGTCATTGATGTTTAAATTGTAACCCTAAGGCTACCCAGGTGTTATATTAAATCTCCCCTACTTGAACTATCCTTAATCCTCATACAAACAGATTAGAATCCAACACATGAATCTAGCAACCGAAATCTCTTTAACTTTAATTATCATAATTATAATCAATTAAATCCCAATCACTTTAATTCAAATCTTATAAAGGGTCTACTGATCTTTTCTAAGTTCCATAATATCCAATTAATAATCACCAAAGATCTACAAAAGTTTTGGGATAAGAACCAACATTACAAAGAAACAACATCATGAATTCTCATATTTTCAATACTCAGAAAAATCAGATTAAAAAATTATTCTAATCATCAATCTGACGTGAGATTTGGATTCTACACGAAAAATTGAGTCAGGTATGTGTTTTGAGTTTTTCTTAAATCTCATCCAAATGCACTCAAAAAGAAGATCTAAACATTTCAAATTGGCTCTTCTCATTCCACTCGTTTTTGCCTCATTTTTCAGAAAATTATCAACATATTATCTTCAAGAACACTAAATTATTTTCAGAATTTCTTCCACAGATTGATGAATATTTATTGGATTACTAACTACCTACAACATGAGTTTAATTCCTATATATTTTTAGATTCCAAAAATCCATTAACAACTATATCCTTTCATCTTCCAAGCATGAAAATCATCTCTTTTTATAACTATCATAACATGGACAATATACGAACTTAAATTGCAAATATCAAACACTTGCCTCTAATGAAGATCTGATCCTTTGGTGTTGAATAACACAGGTGGTGATGGTGGTGGTGACCTTTGACCTTTGGTTCTCCTCCTTCCCAAGCAAACTTCGTTTTCTTTCCAAGCAACCTTCCACTCTCTCTAAGAAGATGACTTTTAAATTTTGTGTAGAAGAGATGAAATGAACCTACATACACTAATCTCCAAATACTTATAATAAGACAAAACTCGAAATCACTATTCATCCCCCTTGTAAAAATAACCAAAATGCCCTTTTGGGTTGTCTATTCATTTCCAAATGACCCGAGACTCAAAATTAACATCCAAATAGACTTTTCTGACTATTTTGAACCTTACGGACGCAACGACGCAGTCGAAATGACTACAAGGTCGATAGAAAATAAATTTCCTTTTTAATTTAATAAATTAGTCCCGACACGTCCCATACCGCGTCTGACTAAAAATTCAAATTACCGAATTTATATCATACCGTCATATCAATGACATCACATTCATATATTACCTAAATATCTTTAAGTAATATTCAGAATCATCTATTTTAATATCCACAATTCGGATAAAATCCAAATGAATTAATTAATAATAAAATTCAATTAATCCATTAATTTAAAATATAACCCATTTTAAAAGTCATTAAAATCACGGGGTATTACATACTTCCCCCCTTATAACAGAATTTCGTCCCGAAATTCAGGAATATAAGTCATACCAGTAAGGTCAACTCCGAGTAGAAATCTCACATCGCAAGAAATCTAAGATGTACCGCCGATACAGTACATTAACGAAAATCCCTATTGATGTTATACGCCCAACCTCACCATGTAGTTTCAAGTGGATCGAATATAAACTTTACCCAATCTTCCTTATACCATTCACGTAACCAAGTTCAGAAAAATGATCCTCAATCATCAGGTAAATACATCCTGAAGTCACAACTACTCACTCTTTCACAATTATGAAAACTATTACCATTCAACCATCCAGGGCGCCCATACACCCTATCGTACCACTTTCAATATTAACATTTTCGCAAAGGTTATAAACTCATATCCCAAAGACCTATCTTATTTCGACTCCCAACGGTTATTAGTTTCATGCGTGGGGTGTCTCGCAAGCGAAATCCAAACAAGGAACCACCCCGATACACTACTTCCTAAAGTAGTCGGTCATCGAAACTCCTAAGGTCCTTAGTCAATTATATAAAAATTTGGGTTATCGAAAAAAAAATATATCAGGTTTATCGATTTAAAAAAATTTAGGATTTAATGATTTCAAATAGAGTCTACTCATCTACTCTTCTCTAGAAGACAAGATGCTGGTTAATAGTAGTACATACGCTCTCGTATACCACGAGTCAATGCATGTCGATAGTCACATCATGCTCGGACATGCCCAAAGTAAGTAATCCCATGATAAAAATCAAACCCACGTGATAACATGTAATATATAGGTGTCTCACACCCCTCAGTGAGTCTACGTAATAACGATGCTATAGGCTAAGTTTAGAAACCCTTTTAGCCCCCACAATATTAATCGCTACTAAAATCAATACGCCTCATAATTCCATACCCTCATTTGCGGGTGGTGGTTATTGAATCCCACTATTATAACTTTGCTCCGATGAGTCAAGAAAAATTTTACCCCAAATTTTCAGTTCTAGTTAACCACACTCCACTATATGCCCAAGCCTTTGAATATATTGCCTTTGTTAGATAACACACATAATTCTCGCATTTCAAGAACTTCTACTGATGAATCTCCTCAATTTTTTTTTCATAATAGGGGTGCCCTCGGTTATGGTCATCATACTCGAGCATACTTCATAACCTCCTAAGTACGATCTCCGCTATCCATTCAATGGCTCTCATCTGCCATACTTCTTTGTCCGATCACTCCCGAACGTAAATAAGATTCACTGATATATACAGAATTTTACCAAAGAGATCAACAATCCTAACATAGGGCTCTACATCAAAGAACGCTAAGCTGAAAACACAGTAAGCCGTACAGACCCTAAAGGACACTAGAACCTGATGCTCTGATACCACCTGTAACACCCCGCCTAATTAAATATCGGGTGGCCAGTCCCATACCAAATTAAAACAGAATATACAGTTGGCTCATTCTTAGCATCACTATCGAAAACATTTACAACTCACCCAATACCCAATTAAGCTGGTGTTAAAAACTTTCCAAATTTAAATTTCAACAAAACCATTTTTAGTTTAAGAGTAACACTACACATTTTATTCTACAACACTAATAACACAATAAATAACATAAAATAATTTAAAATCATTTGGAATAAACATTCTCACATAATATTAATCCATTACAGTAATCCCAACAATGTTAAATGTATTAAAAGACACGAATACAATAGTATTTGACCCCGATAGAAAAGAGATAACTGAATCCTTTGGGCGACATGCCCTACTAAGAGAACACTGTGAATCAAATGAAGATAGGCATCTAAGCAAAACTCCATAAATCCATAGCCTGTCATAATCCGCTAAGGTTGGCGTCCCTGTTGCTGGACACCTGATATAGAAGATACAATAGAAAAGAAAATATGCAAGGAAACGGGTCAGAGCCCGAATGTGTAAATGATTTTTAAAATAACAAGTATTTAACAAGTGAAATAAAGCATTTATTATGTACATGTTAGATCCAACTCTCACTTGCTATTCTCACCTCTCAACTAGAGTGCGCACTTAACGTTTCCTATTAACCTCCTAGTTAATGGTTCCTCTTTTCTAAAATCCATATTATAATTCCATTTCCATATCATAATCCCCGTATGTCCCATACCATACGTCACATTATTATTCATTTACATTTCTCATTTATATGATTAGTTTCTCATTAACATGAATCATTTCTCATTAATATGAATTAAGTTTTTTTCAATAAACATTCATTAACTTAATTCAATTATCTTTCTCTATTCACCGTTATCTACAATTATCACCGTAGATAATTTAACCATAATAAATCCAATCATTCATTTAATCCATTACATATATATTCATATATAATACGGCACCCCGAGTCACAGCTGCGGTGCAATGCATTACTCTACTATCATGTCCCAATATCGCTTGTCGCCGAATAAGGGACTAAAGGTTCGTTAAGATTCCTCGAACCACAAACAACAACACAATCATTGGAGGTGAACATAGTTCTCATACCCATGGGTCAGGCACATACCTACGTACCCACAGTCAGCGGACTTATCAACTCCCCGATAAGTCTTTCATAGACCTATGTTCTCGAGCGACAAATCAAAGATCCCATGGATTCATCAGGATATGGCTGCCCTCACGAGCAAACCTCCCACCGATAGCAAGTAAGATAGGTATGCCATACACATAATCATTAATCAATCATATAGGTATTATCATACCTATAGTATACTAACAACAATGTACTCACATTAACCTTAGATTATTCTCTTACGTAGCATTATATTTCTTTAAATCCCACGTATTAAAATGTCATATCTTTACTTCATAATTTAATTATCCTCGCATCCTATAACATCTCTCCACTCCCGACGTCGTTAAGGTTCATGCGCGGAGCGTCTTGCAAAGCGAAATCCAAACAAGGAACCCCTCCAATACACTACTACTTAACTTTGTCGATCGAGGAGGTTCGTCAACTTCAAATATGCGATCGGAATAACCTCATCCCCTCTTTCAACCAAATGTGTTCTAAACTCCCATCTCTATCCAGGAGCCATACCACTACGCTCTTATACTACACTCAGCCCTTGCGAAATCAATAATGAGCTTAAACTCAGTCATTGATGTTTAAATTGTAACCCTAAGGCTACCCAGGTGTTATATTAAATCTCCCCTACTTGAACTATCCTTAATCCTCATACAAACAGATTAGAATCCAACACATGAATCTAGCAACCGAAATCTCTTTAACTTTAATTATCATAATTCTAATCAATTAAATCCCAATCACTTTAATTCAAATCTTATCAAGGGTCTACTGATCTTTTCTAAGTCCCATAATATCCAATTAATAATCACCAAAGATCTACAAAAGTTTTGGGATAAGAACCAACATTAAAAAGAAACAACATCATGAATTCTCATATTTTCAATACTCAGAAAAATCAGATTAAAAAATTATTCTAATCATCAATCTGACGTCAGATTTGGATTCTACACGAAAAATTGAGTCAGGTATGTGTTTTGAGTTTTTCTTAAATGTCATCCAAATGCACTCAAAAAGAAGATCTAAACATTTCAAATTGGCTCTTCTCATTCCACTCGTTTTTGCCTCTTTTTCCAGAAAATTATCAACATATTATCTTCAAGAACACTAAATTATTTTCAGAATTTCTTCCACAGATTGATGAATATTTATTGGATTACTAACTACCTACAACATGAGTTTAATTCCTATATATTTTTAGATTCCAAAAATCCATTAACAACTATATCCTTTCATCTTCCAAGCATGAAAATCATCTCTTTTTATAACTATCCTAACATGGACAATATACGAACTTAAATTGCACATATCAAACACTTGCCTCTAATGAAGATCTGATCCTTTGGAGTTGAATAACACAGGTGGTGATGGTGGTGGTGACCTTTGACCTTTGGTTCTCCTCCTTCCCAAGCAAACTTCTTTTTCTTTCCAAGCAACCTTCCACTCTCTCTAAGAAGATGACTTTTAAATTTTGTGTAGAAGAGATGAAATGAACCTACATACACTAATCTCCAAATACTTATAATAAGACAAAACCCGAAATCACTATTCATCCCCCTTGTAAAAATAACCAAAATGCCCTTTTGTGTTGTCTATTCATTTTTAAATGACCCGAGACTCAAAATTAACATCCAAATAGACTTTTCTGACTATTTCGAACCTTCCGGACGCAACGGCGCAGTCGAAATGACTACAAGGTCGATAGAAAATAAATTTCCTTTTTAATTTAATAAATTAGTCCCGACACGTCCCATACCGCGTCTGACTAAAAATTCAAATTACCGAATTTATATCATACCGTCATATCAATGACATCACATTCATATATTACCTAAATATCTTTAAGTAATATTCAGAATCATCCATTTTAATATCCACAATTCGGATAAAACCCAACTGAATTAATTAATAATAAAATCCAATTAATCCATTAATTTAAAATATAACCCATTTTAAAAGTCATTAAAATCACGGGGTATTACATGGGTATGGGTGTAGTAATATTTGTTTATTCGAACCATATATTTTTGCAGTTCAAGAGAAAAACTGATTGAGTATGGATGTATAAATGGATATGTCGTTGGATTTTATGTGGTCATTAAGTGTTTTTCCCACAATTGAAAGAAAAGGTAAAACTGATTTTTGAATAGAAGATTTGCTAATTGTATTCATCAAGAATATGCAAAAAGTTTTACTTCACAGGTAGTCAATGAGATTTAATTTCAACTCACTTTTTCACATTTTTAAAATATGTTTTGAAATGAGTGTGTCAGATAAATTTTTATTTAATAATTAGTTACTTTTGCTAAATTGATTCTCTTTTCAAAGTGATTTGCACTTTGATATCCTTTTATTTCCTTAAAATATCGTCTCAATTTCTTCCTACACATCATTTTATAATTATAACTACTTTCAAGTTCGAGATATTTATATTTCAGAATGCGTGTTTTAGACTTTGTTAATGGATCTTTTAAATATGAAGCTTATAGAAAAAATTTTAATTGCACAAAGCATGTAAGTACTCTCAAATAACACAATTTAATTATTTATTGGTTATAAAAAAAACCTACGTGTACACAAAATATTAGCGCATAATAATTTATAGTGCTAGATTATAGATAAAGTGATAGTAGATACAAAACAAATTTGGACTCGCTTGCTGCATTTTATGGTACTTATATTTTTTTTATCAAAGGCATTAATAAACTTTACATTAGTTTTTTATGACATTTTGTAAAATTCTAACCCCTTTTGATTTTCCATTTTTAATTTTTTTTATTAGTAGTAGTATCATTCTGTTGTCTTTGGACTTTTTGCAGTACATGTGGTCAATAACACTATTTGACACTTTTAAAATGAAGCTTAAAGTCTGTAAGGATTTTTCATTTATGAATAGTTGTTTATTTCTAATTGTTCAGAGTGGAATTTTGGATAGTAACTATAATTTTTGTATAATTTAAAGAAATTGATTATAGTGGAGTTTTTGGGTCTTGAAGTTTAATTTTGGGTTTGGATCTTTTTGTTTCCTATTTAGTTGAAGTTTGTGCGGGGCATGGGCTTTAGAACAGATAATGAACCTTTCAAGGTTATTTTGCATGAATAAATTTTTCTGTAAGTATTTTTTTTGTTGATTTGTGGATCTTTATTGTTTCTTATGTTTCAAGTAGCTAAGTACTCATTTATGTTAGCTTTTTTTATATTTTATTTTAGGCAATTGTTGTTTTGGATACTCATTTATGTCGCACACTAAATAAGTTACAATTTCATACTTTTTCGGCAGCACTACGTTGGCCACTATACCCAAAACGACAGTGACCATGAATCTGTATGGCTCCAAGCAGTGGAACATCCAGGAATTTGAGTCAAGGGCGGCGAAAATTTCTGATTAAGCCTAGGGGTTCGGAGGAGGGATCCCCGCGAGCTGTTTTTTTAGGTTGTTTTTACTTTTTTTTTTTTTTGTAATTTTTAACCTTAAAAATGTTTGAGATAGTAATTAACTAAATTTGGATTCCCACTTTATTTGTGATTTTTTTTTATAATATTTCAATATAATATTACCCTAACGGGTTGTGTGTTGTCTCTTCTTTTTCGTTTAAAAAATTTCTCCACGACTTCCTACATTTGCACCAATTACTAATTTTATACACAAATTTCAGACTAATTTTACACTTAAAATTATTCACAAATGTATATAAATATTTATACACAATCTAGGGGATTACATAATAAATAATAACTGATAAATCATTTTTTACATACATAAAAAATACCTGCTGTGCTGTGAGAGAAGTGAAATGAGAGAATAGGGCGGAATTAGTGGCAGGGGAGGGCAGCGGTGGTAGGCAGTAGGCAGTGGGCAGTGGAGGAGCAGGTGCGGGCTGACCGCGGATGGTTTGCTGAGAGAGGTGAGATGAGAGAGAAGTGAGAATGAGAGAATGAGAGAACTCAGAATGGATTGTTGCCGCTTTTAGGTTACAATAGGTTAGTTTAGTTTTTGAATAATTTCAAAAACATATCCTCAAGTTTGTCAAAAATAGGTTGCTTTTAAATTAAAAATTTTACAAAATAACCAAATTCAACCCCTTAGGACCTGTTGCGTTTAAATTTTCTAACTAGATCATCATATGTATTGAGATATTCTTTCTTATGTTTGGATCTGAAGCAAATTAGAATTATATATTGGTCAATGGTTCCAACTTTATTGAGGGTAAGTTTTCATCAACTCAGTCTTTTTTCCCTTTATTTTTCTATTTTTGTAAACATTTATTTGTTCTCATATGTTTATTTTATGTTTGGGTGAGATTGTAAATTTTAGTGAAAGTATTTATTCATCTATTTTTTTTTTTATAATAATGATATACATATTTTTTCTTTTATATACATTGGGCTTTGTTATGTATCGCCATTTTTTTAGGATCAATCTAAAGCCCCTCAAACAATTTTTTAATACAAATTTAGTCAAAATCTTTTTATTTTGTTCTAAAAGTCTCTTATACACCTATTTAATCAATATTCTCTTACTTTTAAATGTCCGCGCTAGCGGCATTCCCGCCCCACCTCCCTCCCCCCACACACAACTACTAGAGCGCCGGCGACTTTCACCGGAGCTTTTTTTTTAGTGTTTTTGTGGTGAGAGATTTTTTGGAAAAAATAAAAGGGCTTGGACTAAACGTGTATTAAAAAATGTTCGAGAAACTACTTGGTATATGCCCTCTTTTTTTTAAGGGTAATCCATGGTGTTCTGTAACGTGTTTTATTACCGCAACTTATAACTAAATAAAGACAAAATGATGTCTAAACTAGGTCCCCTTTCTTAATTTCATATTATCCATGTATTGCCTGAATAAATGTCACAAAGATGGTGGTAAAAAATATCTAATTTATCTAAAAATTTAATCATATTTTTTTCTATTCGGATATTACGTGTCGCTCACGCATCGCGCGAGTTTACAATTAGTCCTCTTAAATGTTCGTAATGGGACTTAAATGCTCGTCAGGTAAGTTTAAAGGGTCCAAAGTTTTTAAACGGTCCAAAAATGTAGTTGAGGGCAAAATGGGATTTGCAGTGGAGATAAAGAGACAAAATTAGATTAGTGTCTGAAAGATGTTGTCTAGATTTGCGTGGCCCCTGTTTTTAATATTGGTGGTCATGATTTTTGAATGATGATAAGATTGCCATGTTTTGTGGATTGAATCAGCCAAATCACGCCTACCTGTTTCTCACCTTAATGGAGCTGAGCTGTATTCTTGTTCCTTTCTTCAATTATTTTTAAACCTTCCGCTACCACCTCAAATTTCAACGTAGAATAAACTTTTTTAGGACCAACTGTTCTCACTCTAGGAAATTTGTTCTTTACTTTTATTTCAAATCATTTTTTTTATATTTGCAATTTTTTTTGAAGATTTAAGAAAGTGAAAGTTTATATGATAAAGCTCCAATAATTACATCACCTTTGTGTTTAAATGCCTAAAGCAAGATGCACCTGTTAAAAAAAAGTAGATCTAAGAGTCCAATTTTGCACATGTTTTTTACTTGTATCATTTGTTATATTATTACTTCCAAAAGTAAATTCGTTTTGCTTTTCCTGCTTTTATTGAGCTTTTGTATTTTTATAATTGTTAGGGATCTAACTTTCCTCCTATTTTCATTTTCTCTTAAATCTAAATTTAATTTTCTTCTTGATTTTATCGAATTGAAAATTAAAATTTGAAATTTCTATGGAATAAAATATAGAAAAATGAACTCTAATATTTTCTTATTGAAAATAGAATATTTTATTTTCTCAAAATTGAAATTAGTTGCCAAAATTTAAAAATTGCTGCGTTTATAATTTTTGTCACCTTGAAAAATTGCGAATTTAAAAGTAACATTCTGAAACAGTTGGGCATTACGACGCCGTGATTTATGGTCGGCAAGATAGGCAACTTTAATTCGAGGGCCTTGGGATGTTTGTGCTATTTTTTTTCCTTCTCTAATTTCTTATCTATCATGATTTTTGATTACTTGTAGATGGTTAATTTAGATCTTAAATTTATTGGTCTTCTTATCTAATCTAATATCTAATATTAAAAATAGTGTGTCCTTTAAATTTGACACGTTTCATGAAATTAGAGATGCATTTAATAACAACCCCTTTTACAAATGCCCTTTCATTTTCTATTTTACACAACTCGGCTCATCTAATATCTAATATTTATCTCTTCCATTCTTTTGATATTCCCCTCAATCTCTTAGTATCCCTTTCAACGTTTCCTCTTGCAAATGAAAAGTCCATTGGAAGTATATTT
Source organism: Sambucus nigra (assembly GCA_949130495.1). Lineage (NCBI taxonomy): Eukaryota > Viridiplantae > Streptophyta > Magnoliopsida > Dipsacales > Adoxaceae > Sambucus > Sambucus nigra. The sequence continues at coordinate 243,682,870 of OX422209.1, forward strand.
AAAAATGACCTGCATATCACTCATGGTGCAATTTCCATGGTAATGTCTTTTCATTTATGCAACTGCGTTTTGTATGCTAGGGACACACTTTATTGATGAGGATGCTACTTATGGCTTTCTACCGGAGAAATTCTAAGTGAACCGCAACTTAGCTTGCCTAGAAACCGCCTAACCCAGTTGGCAAAAAAGGACAACTTATTTTATCTCAGTTGTTGGTCCACGTGTATATAGGTTAAAAACAAATAAAGTTCACAAGACACCCACCCAAATTTTCTTTCTATCTCTGCTCAATAGTTACGCCTCTCTTTCTTTGTTTAAGACATCCACTAGTGCTCTAAACGGATATTCGAAAATTCGCATCCGTTCGATATCCGAATTTAAATTTGCGGATATTTATTCGAAAATATGAATACGGATACAAATATGGATACTCTATAAAAATATCCGAGAAAACGGATATGGATACGGATAGTACTAGTATCCGACACGAATAATTCGTATCCGATCCGGAGTATCCATTTTATCAAATATCCGTTTTACGGGATATCCGTATCCGTTAAATATATGTTTGAAATATTACTAATAAAATTAGTATTAGTATTACTAATAAAATAATATTAAAAAAAATTAATCGTTTATTACCTAAAACAAAATAAACATATACTCCACTCAACCCAAAAACGCCCTAAAGTTATTATTTTATTGGGTATGTTATAAAATGTCATGTATTATGATTTTATTGGATATATTATCATGAAGTTATACTAAAGTTACAATACACCTTATCACACACAGCATACACCCACTTAAAAACATATACTCCACTCAAAAAAAAAAAAAAAAAACTAACTTCATTTCATTTTTTTTTCGTACAAAACAAGAGAAAAGAAACCCTCATGTGATTGTTCATTAGTTTCCTTAATTATAAATAAATGTAAGAGAGAAACAAAAAAGAATATAAGAGAGAAACATAATATAATGTAAGAGAGAAACATAAAAGTAAAGAGATAATTTTGATTGTGATGAGAATTGAAGTTAACAACAGGTATGTTATATACAAAATAAAAATATCAGTATGTATTGCAAACAAAAGGTCCATGAGGTTATCACTCTATAAATTTGATTTAATCTAAAAGGTGCATATTTATATCTACTGTCATGGAATGCGATTGTTATCTTTCTTTGAATGTCTTTAAGCTTATATGGATGGCTTTAAGCCATATTATCATTATGGATTGATATTATTATTATGGAATCCATAATTGTTAATGTTAGGAGGCAGTAATTTTGTTATATGTTTATTTGGATTAGATTGGATTTCATTAGATTGGATATTTTAATAGTTATTTTTTGCGATGGCTAAATAATGTAAACGGATACGGATATTATCCGAATCTAGGTATCCGAGCGGATACGGATATGGATAGTTGTTTTAACTATCCGGACGGATACGGATACGGATAGTACATTCAGATAGCGGATACGGATATGAAAAACATGGTATCCGATCCGTATCCGTCCGTTTACCACCCCTAACATCCACATAAAGCTTTGTAAATGTGTGGCTTCTCTTTCCCTATATATAATTATTTTTTGTTTTTAGGTTGCAAATTAGGGATTATTTTTTAATTATTTTGCTTTATGTTCACAAGTTGATTATTTTTTTAAATGTGAGATAGTTTTTAAAAATAATTTTAACAGGTGATTACCTCCAAATCATTTTGTGGGTTGCTAAAAATAATTTTGACCGATGATTACCTCCAAATGTGATATTTTTTTTAAAATTATTTTTAATTCATTTACTCCCTCAAATACCGATTTACCCAATATTCTCTTATTTTTATAGATCCGCGCTAGTTCCCCTTATTTTTTTTTTAATTTTACAACATTTAAAATAATATTTGTATTTCTTATTTTTATTTATATTAAACTAACTTCTATTTTTTAAAACAGCTTTTTGTCATCATCAAAATATTGTAGCTTGACTAACATGATGGAAAATGGTAAGTTTGCATTTAAAACAATGTAAACTAGCACTGTTTTAGTTAATTTCTTCATAAATCGTTGAGATTTATATCATTAGACAAACTGATTAGAGTCAACATATTAGATATTGGATTCTTACAAAACTTATTTCTCATATATCGTGACCTGTGAAAAGAAAAGTGTGATTTTATGGAATTTGGACAAACATGAGTAAATCATAAAATAAATGTGTATTTAAATTTGGTGTTTATTTTTTAATTTTTGTCCAAAATGATTTGGTACGAGTTATTCAAATTGTTGTTATATTCTTTTTTACCCGTTCGCACATCGCGCGGGGTAAAACCTAATTATAATAACAACATCATTCTAGCATTAACAGTAAGGTCATGTTTAATGCACAAAATTAAAGAGTGGAACATGATAAAAGTTATTCAATCTACATAGAATAAAATAATCTCAACTCCTATTTAGAGTGGTTTACTCTCACACATAGTGAAATAAGAGATGAGAGGGCTATTTACAATAATTTATTCACATGAAATTTTTATCCTGTACAACATCAAACACAATAGATTAATATCTTCTTTTACTAAAACCTTATCCCATCCAAAGCCAAATTAAATCCCAACTTCTTATCTCGGCTCCAAACAGTTTTGTAGCATTGATGTCACAAACTAGGATGACATTATATACCAAATTATCAGGAATATACGGCGGATGATTCCTTTCATCCAAAGTTGCTATGTGCAACGCAATTCCTAAAACCAATATTTTAGGTTCATTTGATTCTATAGAGCGCCAAAATTTATAATGTCAAATTTTACATGACAAATTTTGTTTCTCTCTCCCTCATAAAAAAACTCGTTAATACAAATCATCAAATTGTGCACCAGCTTGTAATATTTTAGTGTTAGTTGAATTTTTTTTTATGATAAATGAAGTCTATCAAACATGTCAAAAAGATGACAAATTTAAAAGACTCCTTCTATGTCATGGCAAAATTTCATTTGTTATGCTGTCAAACGGACCCTTAGGATCTGTTTGGCAGTTCAATTGCAAGCCTTAGAATTGAAATTGAGAGGTCCAATTCCAATTATTTTGTTTGGTCCAATAAAAAAGCCCGTTTAATTAGAATTCATTTATAATTCTCACAGGACCAATTCCACAATTGAATTTCACTTCATTTTGTACAGATTTCAAATCCAAATCCACTTGGAATTGACACCGGGCACACACAACAAAATAAATATACACACACAAAACCTTTTATCTCTTTTCCCCTTTCCTCTCTCCACCGGTAGCAACCATTTTAGATCAGGAAACCAATTTCGGCAGCCCTATATCTCTCCGGCAACCAAGTCACGCCGGCAGTCCTCTCCTGTAGGTCTTCGACAACCAACTCACAGCTTTCCTCTCTCCTCTCTCCGGTTAATTTTCAGGTACTCTATCTCCGATTTATACCTCCGGCCAAATCTAAAACCAATTTATATCTCTGGTCAAATCTCAAACGGATTTATATCTCCGGTGGTTGATATGTCCGGTAGCTCTAATCTCCGATTGTTTATATGTCTAATTGTTATCTCTGATTGTTTATATGTCCGGTAGCTCTAATTCAGTTGTGGAGATCTCATATCAAATCTCACATGTTAAAAAAACATATATGAGATCTCCGGTTTAACACAACATATCTGATATTTTTAATTTTTTTTTAATTACATAATAAGGATTTGTTTTTTGATTGAATAATAATGATTTGTTTTTTAATTTTTTAATCAAATAATAATGATATGTTTTTAATTAAACAATAATGATCTCTTATTTAAAAAAAAATAATTAAATAATAATGATCTGTTTTTTAATTAAATAATAATGATCTGTTTTTTTAGTTTTGTAGAGATCGCAATATGTTGGTTAGACTATGTGTAATATGATTTTTTAGATATTGCAATATTGTATAGTTTTCAATAACAGATCAACACTACCCATTATGGTGATTCATGCTAATTTTGAATATAAGTTCCATGGGTAGGTTCCAATAGTAAAATAAATGGACTCTACATACATGAATTATTTAATTAAATAATTAAATAATAATAATTTATTTTTTTAATTAAATAGTAATGATATGTTTTTTAATTTGTTTATATACGCATTGCTAACATTATTAAATGTGAAACAATTTCAGAAAATTGATCATTGTTTGTCGGGGATTCACGACTTGGTTAGGAATGAAAATGACACTAGAGAAAAAAGAAAAGAAAAATAGTTGTAGGATATCATATAGTTATTTCGGCGGCAATTGCGGTGTGGTGGCATAAAACACATTTATTAAAGGAGCCTTCCGAAGATTTGAGAAATGCAAGACAAATATATTTGAGAAGACTTTATTATGGAAGTGATACAACTTGTAGAGAGCAATTGCGTCTTGGCATATATGCGTTTAATAGTTTATGTAACAAATTACGTGATAAAAAATTGTTACGTGAAACAGCACACTTTCGGATAAAGGAAGTTGTGGCTATGTTTTTATATATGGTTGGACATAACCTTCGTCATTCAACTGCTAGAAATGTAATCAAAGAGCCTTTGGACTTCTTAAGAAAAGATGGGTTATTCTTAGATCTGCTTCTTTCTTTGAGGTGAAAACTCATGTGAGAATTATAAATGCGTGTGCCATCCTCCACAATCTTATACGAATGGAGCAACCAAATGATCCGTTATTGGATATGGTAGATGAGGATTTACGTAATGAAGAGCCAGAAGAAAGTGATGAAGATTGCACAGATGAGGATGATGTAATGGATAACCATGGTGCAAGACGCAAAAAAGGATGCATTAGCACAAGCAATGTTTCTTGCATACCGAATAAGGCAGCGTCGATGATAAATTTTCCATCTGGCTTACTTTTCTAGTTATACACTTGGTTTTAGCTTACTTGATTAATGTGCATGGTTTTAGTTTACTTGATTAATGTGTATGGTTTTATCTTACTTGATTAATGTGTATGGTTTTAGCGTACTTTATTAAAGTGTATGGTTTTAACTTACATGAATATATTTTCAAGTGTACTTGATTAATGTGTATGGTTTTATCTTATTTAATTAATGTGTATGGTTTTATTATTTTAAATTTGATTGTTGTAAAGGAATGAATTTCGATTCTCATGTTAGAGAAGGGACTAAGAAGGGGAAAGGCTATTTCTCATGAACCCCACAGATGGATAAAACATTATGCACTTGCTTTGTAAATTAGATTAATCAAGGGAACAAGTTGGATGGAAAATTTGCGTGGAAACTCGCGGCATGTGATAAGCACCCAAAACTGTACAATTTATACCCCAAATAGATATATTTTAGTTGCTATTTCTCGGTAATATGGGTCTTATGCGCTTAATTGTTCAATATGCAGGCTTAATGCACGTTGCGGTGTTTAAATGCGTATTTCAAGGCAATTGTGCATTTAATGGAGCTAATAACCTTATTTCGTACCCTAACCCGAGCCTAAACCTAGCCCAAACTTATCCCAAGCCCGTGTGTGTTTTATTTGTGTCATTTTATTATTTTTTTAGATTTTTAGTTTGAGTCTTTTCTATTTTTAGGATTTATTTTAGAATTTTTAGATTTTATTTTCTTTTTTTTCTATTTTATTTTTTATAATTTTATTTTATTTTGATTTTTATTAGTTTCTAGTTTTATTTTATTTTATTAAGATTTTAATTTTTAGGATTTCATTTATTTTTTAGTTTATTAGATTTTACATTTTTTAAGACTTTAGTTTTTAAATTTAATAGATTTATATTTTTATTTTTATTTTCATTTCATTTCTTTTTATTTTTACTTTTATTGAGTCTTTATGCTATTTTTTAGAATAGAAATTTAATTTTTAGATTTTTTTAATTTTTATAGTTTTATTTTATTAGTTAGTTTATATTTTTAGAGGTCCAAATTAAACACACACACACACCTAAACTAACACCCTCATCCTCACCATACACCTTACACCCTCACCACACCACATTACCCCCATCATCTTCTTCAACCTCTCACCACTCTCTCTCATCTCTCCTAAACCTCCAACCACCATTAACAATAAATCCCCATGAAACCAACCAACCAAAACCCATAACCCTCTGTCACCACCGGCCGGACCACTCGCCGGCGGCACCAACCTCGTCCGCAATCGCAACTCCAGGCGGAGCCACCTGACCGCCCTCGACTCCCCCGTCGCCGGTCGCATTCCTCACGACCTCCTAAGCCTCTCTCACCCTCGTCCACTCCGGTGAACCCATCACCAGCCACTAACCCGCCGAACTCTCTCTCTCTTCGTCGGCGCTGACTCCGTCGGCGATTCTACCCCCACCTTCAACCTCTCCGGTGCCTCTCGACCCTTACCCGATCACCTCCGGCGAAACCCCTCCTTACCTCCTCGCCGGCGGCGTCCTACTCTCTCCGGACCAACCAACCTCCCACCGGCGCAGCTCCGACCGCAACCCAGGCGCCGACCAACTCCGCCGGAACCCCGACCCGCGACCTGTCAGACCCCAATCTCCGGCGGCAACTCTCGATTTCTCCTGCCACCAATCCGGGGGCCTGAACCGAGCCCTTATCCAACCCTTTCCTTCTTCAAACCCAACACCCATGTCAAACCCAATACCCATATCCCATAAACCCATTTTGCAAAGACCCCATTCCCATTTCTACAAAAACGTGACCTGCACAAAACAATCCCAAGCCAAAACCAACTCACTTAAACCACATGCCAAATAACCCACTTAAACCCATTTTCCCATAATACCCCCCAACTAACCTTGTCTAACCAAACACCCAAAATACCCCTCAAATCAAATCTGAATTTATCCTCACCTCACACCCCCATGCACATGTGCACACAAATCAGATTTTTTCTCACCCACATCACCTCACACCCCATGCTCCCCTCACAATTCCCATGCACACCCAAGCAACCTTCCAAAAATGCCCCTTAACTTCATGTGTGCCATGCCTACTATATATTGAGGATGAAGACCCATTTGAAGGGAGATCTCAAATTTAGTTTTAAGCTAGGTGTGATAAAATTCTCCCCACCCCTCTATGTTGAGTATTTGCATTTTTAGCAAATACCTCAATATAGATGTGTGTGTTGAAAATTATCTCTAGGATAAAATTCACCCCACCCATCTATTATGGATTTTTGCATTTTTAGCAATTATTTCATAATAGATTGATGTAGTGAAATTTATCCCTTATGGGAGGTAAATTCTAACCCATTACTTTATGTTGAGATTTTGCATTTTTAGCAATTATCTCAATATAAATTAATGATCTAGAATTTATTTCTTTGGGTGAATTCTAATGTAAAATTTTATAATTTTAGGATTTGCATTTTTAGCAAATCTCTTTTATTATTTAATTGGCCATTATGAATTCATCCATTATCCTTTTTAGTTTTATTTTGTAAATTTTAGTTTAGATTCAATAAATACATGAGTGAGGGATTATGATTGAGTGATTTTTAATGTGTAATTGAGAGATTGTTGATGCAAATGAAGATTCCATTTCAATTCAAGGGTCAAATTGGTTTGATCTATTCCTCTCTTTTACTTTTAGTTTAATCCTCACATGCTTTCAATTATGTATCTCATATTTTTGGATGATGATTATTGAGGGCTAATCTCCCATTTATGGGATGAAATTTTGAAGCCCTCATGAGTCCAATTTAGTTAGTTTACTTTTTAGCTCAATTTTATTTACCTAATTTTTATTAGCTTTTACATCTTAATTAGTAGTTATAAAAATTAGTATAGTTAGTTAGTTAAAATATTCCCTTGAAAAATTCATAAAAAAATAGAAAAAGTAAAAAATAAAAAATATATATAATAAAATGCTAATGAATCTATATATTTGTCCTCTCCAATTTTGTGTTTCACCCTTAGATATGGATTGACTCCCTTACTTACCCTCTACACTAGTTTTGTTATAATTTTGTAGGTTCAAGGGAATTTTTGATAGAAAGAAGTTGCAACAACGACAAATCTACAAGAGAAGCAATTTTTCTTTTTATCAAATGGCGCCGTTGCCGGGCTTTGGAGCTTGAAGCACTTGCAAGGATTACCTATTTGTGATTCATTTGTATTGCACTTTTTATTTTATTTTTTTAGTACCATTTTTTTTATTTTAGAAGGATTGTATTAGGACTTTATTATTTGGCTTGTATTGCGGTGCATAGAGACACCATTTATTTTTCATTTAAAATTGTAATAATTGAAGCCAAGCGTGATAGGGAAACCGGACAAGGTAGAGAGAGGGCGTCCAACGACGAGGAAAAGAAGCCTCTCTACCTTGGGTCGGTAGGACTCCCGGGGACGACTGAGATTGGCGTATTCTCCCCCCGGTCGACTCAAAATTTTTCGGCACCCCGCGGCCTAAAAACCGTGGGAGGTATATTTCTTACACCCTCGCGCCTCTCCTGTTAGCGAGTCAATTCTTTTGTGTGCTCTTGTGTGATTTTATTCTCGCATTTATTTTTTTGAATGGTGTGATGAATTAAATTACTAAGACCTACACCCGGTCACTCACGAGAAGGGATTTCATCACCCGACTCACTCGCTTATCATTGTGTGCTACCCTAGCCATCATTAAATTTAAAATCAATCAACTAGGTAGCCCGCTAGGAGAAAATTTTGCAAAGGCGATCACTCAGATAATTCCGTGATTTTTATCGCCCGCGGACTTAATTAAAATTTGACTACCCTCTCACTAAATTTGAAGATAAAAATTGGCTATGTGCTAGTTAGGAAATTTTCTTGACTTGTGTGTGTGTCCAATTCATTTTTTTTTTTGGTAGTCTATTTTAGTTAGTCCGTCCAAATCAAGAGTCCATATATTTTTTCCCCACATTTTCTTCCAAAAAAAAAAAAAAAAAAAAATCCAAAAATATTTTCTTTCATTTTTATAACAAAAAAAAAAAAAAACATTTTCTTTCTTTATTTTTAGAAAAATCCAAAAATATTTTCTTTCTTTCCTTTTTAGAAAACTCCAAAAATATTTTCTTTTCTTTTGAAAAAAAAAAAAAAAAAAAAGAGAAAATCTTGAAAATAAAAAATAAGGCCGTGATCGGTGTTTCTTCACCCTCACCTTTGCCAAATTATCCAGCAAGACTGACGCTTCAGTTTTGTTTGGGGGTGATTCTCATCACTCCAATTTTTCTGCCACCCCGCACATTCATTGTTCTTATCCTTAGGGTGAGAATGGTTCGGTCTGGCTGAAGACATTAAACTTAGCGCTACCGGGAGGCAGCCCGCGTTTATTGTACTAGTCTCATCCTGTTTGGGGGTGGTGTTTCACATCACCCTATGCTTTCCCTGTTATAGACTTGTACATCACTTACTCAGGTTTACTCTTGCATTCACATGTCCACTTCATTAGCGGTTCATTCTGGTAATCTCTTTCCTACCTTATGCTCTCAATTTTAAAAATCATTTTACCTAACATCGAGGACGATGTTCCTTTTTGTTTGGGGGTGGGGAATTTTATCAAAATCGTGCCTCTTTTGAAAAATTTTGATTTTTAAACTTGATTTTTAAAAAAATTTCGTGCAGTTTCTTTCATCTCACTCATTGATGTGAATTTTTAATCATCCATCTTCTAAAAGTCTAGGAATCAAGCTAGAGAATATTTTTTCTAAATAGCTTATGTAATACGTAACAAGGCATTTTGCACCATGAATTCCTAGACTCAACAAAATTTGCGCACTTATCACGTCATTACGTTTAGAGTTGAGGAGTACTACAATTCTAAAGAGAACCTTAAGGATCACTAGTAGAGACTTTAGCCCGTGAGATTTGTGCCTTTCACCATTTTTGAGTGTTTTACGCAATCTCCGAGTCACAAGTTGATTCAACTTCCTTTGGGTCCGCACTTTAATTGTCGTATGATCTCACTATCTTTCATAAAATTTTGGCTTGATCACCGAGAACGACATCACTTTCGAGTTGTAAGAAACGCGTGTCTTAAAATTTGTCCCGATCACTAGATTTTCACCACACCTTCACTCACACACAAACCAAATTCCATTTATCATACATTCATACACCTTCCATTTTCCATATCATCACCATATACCATATCGCCCATTTCCATATCCACAGAGAATAGTGTTGAAAGTAAAAGGAGAAGATCCGTCATAGAGAGTGTTTGCATTTTTAGCGAATATCTCTCCCAAAGCCGATTCAGATGGAGAAAAATTAAATACAAATCTATGTTGGGGTTATTTGTATTTTTAGCAGATTTATCTCATACATTGATGCGTATTTGGAAAAGAAAAAAATATATAAGAAAAAAAAAGAAAAAAAAAAGTAAGTAAAAAAAAAAAGGAGATGATCTATCATAGAGAGTGTTTGCATTTTTAGCGGATATCTCTCCCAAAGACGATTCAGATATAGAAAAATTAAATACAAATCTATGTTGGGGTTATTTGTATTTTTAGCAGATTTATCTCATACATTGATGTGTATTTGGAAAAGAAGAAAAAGAGAAAGTAGCGGTCAAGAAATAAAGACATTTGTTCGTCTATGAGTGATACACTCTTCTCAAATATCCACCATCCATCCATCATATCATCATCCCATCCTATCCTACCTCACCTCATCCCACATATCCCATCTCATTTCCTCTCACCCATATCATCCATATTTTTCCCTAAGTGTTCGGGCAAATGAGAGTCAACGTGGTGAATAACTCGACGTTCTCACTATAGTGATTAGCATTCTTTCATGAGATCAATTTTATTTCTATATGTTCGTTCTTTCTTATGTGTGTGTGAGACGTTTGAACTTGATTACATTTACTCACTTCCTCACACACAAGAGCGATACACTGACCCATATCTCGAGAGTTCGTTTGAGAGTGATATATCTAGTGAGATTTGAAGTTGAAGCGTTGATTCCGATAAGGCAATCTAGGAATTACTCTTGTGATACTCGACCCGTTTTGACTGATTCACACTACACACGTTGAGTTCTAGGAAGGATATGCCTTGAGTATTTACTTAGCTAAACTTTTTACACATTCTAGCTTGTATTTCTCAAAATATTTCTCATGTGATGGATTGTGCGATTATTCTACATCTAATAAGAGATTGACTGCCCTTCAATAAATTTTTGCAAATAAGAATTTTGTGGGTATATTCCCTGCAAACCCTCACGAGACACAACTCGTCCTGTAGGGCAACCTATAGGTTTAAAGGCTTGTTGCACATGCTAAGTGCAATCGCAAGTGCCCGCGAAAGTGGTACACTTTTGGTTACTTATCTTTCTCTTTCTCTCTATCTTATTGCTCGAGGACTAGCAACGCTCTGTTTGGGGGTGGTGTGATAAGCACCCAAAACTGTACAATTTATACCCCAAATAGATATATTTTAGTTGCTATTTCTCGGTAATATGGGTCTTATGCGCTTAATTGTTCAATATGCAGGCTTAATGCACGTTGCGGTGTTCAAATGCGTATTTCAAGGCAATTGTGCATTTAATGGAGCTAATACCCTTATTTCGTACCCTAACCCGAGCCTAAACCTAGCCCAAACTTATCCCAAGCCCGTGTGTGTTTTATTTGTGTCATTTTATTATTTTTTTAGATTTTTAGTTTGAGTCTTTTCTATTTTTAGGATTTATTTTAGGTTTATTTTAGAATTTTTAGATTTTATTTTCTATTTTTCTATTTTATTTTTTATAATTTTATTTTATTTTGATTTTTATTAGTTTCTAGTTTTATTTTATTTTATTAAGATTTTAATTTTTAGGATTTCATTTATTTTTTAGTTTATTAGATTTTACATTTTTTAGGACTTTAGTTTTTAAATTTAATAGATTTATATTTATATTTTTATTTTTACTTTTATTGAGTCTTTATGTTATTTTTTAGAATAAAAATTTAATTTTTAGATTTTTTTAATTTTTATAGTTTTATTTTATTAGTTAGTTTATATTTTTAGGGGTCCAAATTAAACACACACACACCTAAACTAACACCCTCATCCTCACCATACACCTTACACCCTCACCACACCACATTACCCCCATCATCTTCTTCAACCTCTCACCACTCTCTCTCATCTCTCCTAAACCTCCAACCACCATTAACAATAAATCCCCATGAAACCAACCAACCAAAATCCATAACCCTCTGTCACCACCGGCCGAACCACTCGCCGGCGGCACCAACCTCGTCCGCAATCGCAACTCCGGGCGGAGCCACCTGACCGCCCTCGACTCCCCCGTCGCCGGTCTCATTCCTCACGACCTCCTAAGCCTCTCTCACCCTCGTCCACTCCGGCGAACCCATCACCAGCCACTAACCCGCCGAACTCTCTCTCTCTTCGTCGGCGCTGACTCCGTCGGCGATTCTGCCCCCACCTTCAACCTCTCCGGTGCCTCTCGACCCTTACCCGATCACCTCCGGCGAAACCCCTCCTTACCTCCTCGCCGGCGGCGTCCTACTCTCTCCGGACCAACCAACCTGCCACCGGCGCAGCTCCGACCGCAACCCAGGCGCCGACCAACTCCGCCGGAACCCCGACCCGCGACCTGTCAGACCCCAATCTCCGGCGGCAACTCTCGATTTCTCTTGCCACCAATCCGGCGGCCTGAACCGAGCCCTTATCCAACCCTTTCCTATGTCAAACCCAATACCCATATCCCATAAACCCATTTTGCAAAGACCCCATTCCCATTTCTACAAAAACGTGACCTGCACAAAATAATCCCAAGCCAAAACCAACTCACTTAAACCACATGTCAAATAACCCACTTAAACCCATTTTCCCATAATACCCCCCAACTAACCTTGTCTAACCAAACACCCAAAATACCCCTCAAATCAAATCTGAATTTATCCTCATCTCACACCCCCATGCACATGTGCACACAAATCAGATTTTTTCTCACCCACATCACCTCACACCCCATGCTCCCCTCACAATTCCCATGCACACCCAAGCAACCTTCCAAAAATGCCCCTTAACTTCATGTGTGCCATGCCTACTATATATTGAGGATGAAGACCCATTTGAAGGGAGATCTCAAATTTAGTTTTAAGCTAGGTGTGATAAAATTCTCCCCACCCCTCTATGTTGAGTATTTGCATTTTTAGCAAATACCTCAATATAGAGGTGTGTGTTGAAAATTATCTCTAGGATAAAATTCACCCCACCCCTCTATTATGAATTTTTGCATTTTTAGCAATTATTTCATAATAGATTGATGTAGTGAAATTTATCCCTTATGGGAGATAAATTCTAACCCATTCATTTATGTTGAGATTTTGCATTTTTAGCAATTATTTCAATATAAATTAATGATCTAGAATTTATTTCTTTGGATGAATTCTAATGTACAATTTTATAATTTTAGGATTTGCATTTTTAGCAAATCTCTTTTATTATTTAATTGTCCATTATGAATTCATCCACTATCCTTTTAATTTTTAGTTTGTAATTTTTAGTTTAGCGTCAATAAATACATGAGTGAGGGATTATGATTGAGAGATTTTGGATGTGTAATTGAGAGATTGTTGATGCAAATGAAGATTCCATTTCAATTCAAGGCTCAAATTGGTTTGATCTATTCCTCTCTTTTACTTTTAGTTTAATCCTCACATGCTTTCAATTATGTATCTCATATTTTTGGATGATGATTATTGAGGGCTAATCTCCCATTTATGGGATGAAATTTTGAAGCCCTCATGAGTCCAATTTAGTTAGTTTACTTATTAGCTCAATTTTATTTACCTAATTTTTATTAGCTTTTGCATCTTAATTAGTAGTTATAAAAATTAGTATAGTTAGTTAGTTAAAATATTCCCTTGAAAAATTCGTAAAAAAATAGAAAAAGTAAAAATAGAAAAAAATATAATAAAATGCAAATGAATCTATATATATGTCCTCTCAAATTTTGTGTTTCACCCTTAGATTTGGATTGACTCCCTTACTTACCTCTACACTAGTTTTGTTATAATTTTGTAGGTTCAAGGGAAATTTTGATGGATAGAGAAGTTGCAACAACGACAAAATCTACATTAAGAAAAGCAATTTTTCTAGTTATCAGCATGGACTAGTGCCATAAATATCATGATGGATGAACATCACATTTCCGTGACAAAGCAAAATGTCCAATCACGCCTCAAGACTTGGGAGAAGCATTATGATGTTATAAGTCAAATGCTATCAACATCGGGGTTCTCTTGGAACTACGATAGGGGTAGAGTTGATGTTGAAGAAAGTGTATGGAGTGCATATGTGTTAGTAAGTCTTATTTTAATATACTCATTACTTTTGTGGTATATATTGTGATTATTTTATAGACTTTTTATTTAATCTTAACATTTAAAATTGAATTTATTTTCAAGCTCATCCTAAAGCTATCCCATATCGAAGGAGAATTACAATGGATAATTGGGATAGTTTGTGCTATTTTTGCTCAAGATCGTGCTAATGGGGATGGTGCTCGAACGACATTAGATGATGAGATGGAAATGACAAATAATGAAGAGTCTAACAACTTGGAAGATACATTAGAGATTGATGAGATGACCCTTGAAGACGACGCCACACATACATCTCGATTTCGAAATGGACAAGGGAAAACTAATGCATTATCTTCATTTAATTCTCACTCGAAGAAGAGAAAGCATTCTGGTTCTGAAGCACTTTCGAATGTCTTGGGGCGCATGGCAGAGTCACTTGATCGCTTCTTAAATTCTGAACCTTCCAAGGCAACAACTCAAATGGTATTGGATGAGGTTTCGAAGGTTCAAGATTTGGATGAAATACAAGTCTTGAAAACAGTTGATCTTTTGATGGATGACCAAAGAAAATTTGATACTTTTTCTGGTTTTCTGAATGAGCTGAAGAGGTGATGGATTCTTATGCATCTTGGCGCGTGATTATTATAACAATTTATTATTCTAATATGTATTGACTTGTTATGTTATTTTATATGGTAATGTTGCTTACAAATTACTTCTAGTTTTACCAACTCTTAAATTTAGATGAACTTCAATCTATCTTATTTTAATGCTACTTCAATCATTAATTCTTGTTAAAGTGTTATATGATTTGATTCCACATTTTTTTATTAGAATCTAGATTAAAAGTATAATTTTTTAATAGTTCACAAACTACTAAAACTCCAAAAGAATTATGTAATTGATTCAAACAAGGGATTTAGAATTCTACTAGAATTCGAAAAGAAATCTACACTTGAACCAAACAATTGAAATGGAATTGAAATTCCTTGAATTCCAATTCCATAGAATTAGAAGTCCAATTCAATTCCAATTTTGTGCATCCAAACGGACCCTTAAGGTTTTTCAGACAATTTTTATTTTCTCACACTTATTTTATCAACTCATTCCACTAATACGGAATCAACAATCTATTTTATTTTATTTAAATATTCTTATAATAACATTCTTCTCACTCCTATAACTATATTCCTAACTCTTCTCTCTATGTAATACCAAAAAAATGATATTTTCTATAAAAAAATGGAAGGAAAAAGAGATTTTTTTTAATAAATAATAACTGGGACAAAAAGAAAACAAAAGAAATAGTTATTTATTTTATCAATAAATAAAAATTTGGTATAAAAAATAGTTTTATTTTCTTTAATATTAAGAAATGGGATAAAAAATGAATTGAAAAATAGTTTTTTTTCAATAAAAGGGTAAATTACATCAAATCCCCTGAACTATTGATTTTTTTGTACCCAACTCCTTTTTGTAAGTTTTTTTTTTATAAAACATGATTTTTAAGCATAAAAAGTGTTTAAATTTTGTTAAAAATGGATTGGGTGTAAAAAATCGATAGTTCGTAGGGGTTTGGTATAATTTACCCAAAATAAAATCTAGGAGGAAAAAGAGAAGAAAAAGCATTAGTAAAATTGGGACGAAAAGAGAACCCAAAAAAATATTTTACTTGTTTTTTCATATAGAAAAACTGAGATGACGAATAAAACAAAAAAAAAAAGTGTTTTTATAAATAAAAATGGGACGGAAAAAGAACAAACAAACATTTTTTTAATATATATGTAAATTGTGACGAAAAAGCGAACAAAAAAAATAGTTTTTGTTTATTTCAATAAATAAAAAATGGAGAAAACGAAAAAAAGTTTTTCTTCTATTAATAATAAAAATTGGGATGAAATAGAGCACCAAAAATAGTTTATGCTATTCTTAATAAATAAGAATTGGGTCGAAAAAGAAAAAGAAAAATAGTTTCCTACGTTAAAACAAATTATTTATATATTTATTAAAAAATAAAAACGGTTTAATAAAGTGTTTTACTTAATCAATATATTAACATAATAAGGTGGCTTAAGTAAATAAAGAAAATTGTACAATGAATGTTTACATATGATTTCGTAAATTCTACCTCGAGAGTTTTTTCTTTTAATTGGATATGTCGATTTTTTATGGGGCTTCTGATATAAGTCACATGTGAACATTTTTATGATTATACAGGTCCTATTGACTTTTCAACCTTCAAATAAGTCAAATAAGTCATACTCCTCATTTTTTGGGTGTTATATAACATAAATACCCTTTATAACCAACTCATTCATAATTGCGGGTGAGTTTTTCACCCGGTTACCAATTTTTTTTCCTTTTTCCAAACTTCAAAATGTTATCACTTTTGATTGTGTAATTCGTTTGTCCCAAAATTGATATATTTATAGCATGCGCAACATGATCTATCAAATAAGATCCATGATGACAATATAAAATTTGAAGGAAAAAAAATTAACACATTAGATATTTACTATATTCACAAGAAAATAAAACGGTTTTATATCTAAAATATTTTCACATAAAATAAACATTTATTATGCTAATAAATAGTAAAATATTACTGTATTCATTAAAATAAACTAAACACATCATTATTTTTTAAAATAATTTATATTGAATATGGATCTTGTTTTATAAGGCGAAATTAGTAGCTTTCAAAAATAACATTTTTCTAAAACTTGGATGTGTATATTGAAAGTTATAATCATGTAAAGTTTGAAAGGAAAAAAATAAATATTACTTTAAATTTGGAGGGAATACAGTGAAAGTGCTCCGTCCTAATAGAATTATAAACAACACACACTAATTTTTAATTTTTCAAATTAATTAAACCGATTTTAACTTTGCACCAATTAAACCAAATTGTTGTGAAAAATATATAGTTTACCAATTTTATCTTGACCTAAGAATGCATCTTGGTGATATAAGCAAGAGTAAAATAAAGGCAAATCACAACACGATGATGTACGAGAAAAAATCACAACAGAAAAAATTTCGGACGGCCCAACAACACAAGTCAACTATGAAATAGGTCTATGTACAAGAACAACTTAGACTTACTCAAAGACTTGACGCCTTCAAGCCTTCACGCGCTTCCTTGTTTTTGTCACCTTCTTCACAATCACTTTGTACGCTTTCCAATCATCAATATAATGCAGGCGCTTTCCCACGTCTTGGTATCCCACTGATTGTAAGGACAAATTTTCAGCCAAGTCAATTTGTATGAATTTTGGCTTTATCCGTCTAGACAAAACCGTTTGAGTCATATGTTATGATTTGAGTTGATTTATCCTTCAAGACTATGATGCATGATTGAGTAGCGACCAAGTAAAACAACTTCATCACCGTGCTGTATTTCATGTCGAGTTTCGTTTTTGACGTCCATGTGATCTCAAGAAGTATGAATGCGTATTATTATTTGATCCCTGGATACATTTGGGTGTTAGTTTTTTAAAAATATATTGAGGTCATTTTTCGTAAAAGGATTTTAAAAGAAAAATATTTTCATTTTCAAAGTCGTTCAAATGAACTGGTATATCTCGTTCAAATGAGTTTGTACAGGTTATTCGAACGAGGTTTTAGTTTTGTTCAAACGAGCATACTATTTTCGTTTGAACGAGCATTGAGCGAGTTTCTTTTGTCTAGCGTAAAGATTTTGTTCGAAGGTCGTTTGATTCTCATTTTAACGAGTTTCATATTTTCGTTTGAGCGAGTTTCAATTCGATCGAACGAAATATGTTAACTCATTCGAACGACCCTAGTGATTTCGTTCGAAAGAATTTTTTCAATTTTTATGCCACCTCGTTTTTGAAATATTCTATAAAAGGGAAGGATGACATCGGTATTTATTGAGAGATTTTGTGAAAAATAATTTTCCAAGATAAATCCAAGAGCCTCCAAACCGTAGTTTACACCCAATTTTTTGAAATTCACATTTCATCCTAATATGCTTGTTTATGATCTCATGTTTGAGCACCAACGTTTGATTACTCTTCATCTTTGCTGATTATTGTTTCATGTAGTAGATTTCATGTGTGTTGTGATTTGACTAGGCCTGTGTATTGGCCGGATCGGATCGAAAAATGCCTCTTCGAAAAAAATTTCGAATTTTTTGATAATAAAATAATTATTCCGATTTTCGATTTTCGATTTTTCTGAAAATTAAAAAAATTCCGAATTAAAAAAAAAACGAAAAATCGCAAAAAATCACAAAATATATGAAAAATCCAAAAAATTTGAAAATTCCAAAATTTCAAAAAAATATATCTAGGATTTTCGATTACTCAAAATTCTCATTTTAAAGAATCAAAGAAAAGAGTTCAACCCAATATGTAAATACATGAGGATCTGACACATTTTTTTCATTTGTGTACAAGTTAGGAGGATGATCTCCTTTTATAGAGCACACTTTGTATCCATCACCCTCTCCCAACCGATGTGGGATATGAAAAAGTTTCAAAAAATTGAAAACATCGAAAATTAAAAATAATTTGAAAAAATTGGATCGAAAAAATTGAAAATTCAGAAATTCAAAATTATTTTCAATTTTTGATTTTTTTTGGAAAAATTGAAAATCGGTAAACTAAAATTTCATTCCAAATTTGGAAAAAATCAAATCGGAGATCGAAAAAATCGGAAGTTCGAAAAAAAAATACCGTCTTAGATTTGACGCAAGTCAAGTGTGGCGGTAATGGTTTGCTAGCCGCGATGAGTGGATACCAAGATGTGTGAGAAGCACGCGTGTCTATAAGTTGTTTAGGTCTGAATCTGGGAGGTTTTTATATGGAGAATCAATCAATATCTAGGCTACCTTTGTTTGATGGGTCGAATTATATGTACTAAAAAATGCGTATGGTTAGCCGTAATGAGGGGGTGGACCCTACTCACAACACTCCCTAAACCCGTTGAGAGCTGAAGTGAGGATGAACATATGTTGTATAACTATAATTCTTGTAGTTTTAATGATTTTCTGCTGTCACACTGGACGAGTTTCGTTGTATTACCACGTGTGAAACATTGAAAAAGGCATGGGGCATACTTCAACTCACCCACGAGGGAACTAATGTTGTTAAAACTTTCAAACTCCAAAATTTCACCACTGAGTTTGAAACTATTAGGATGGATGCGGGTAAAATCTTTGATGAGTTCTTTGTGAGACTTTCTAATATTGCAAAATCATTTTTTAACTTGAGAGAGAAAATCCTCAAAACCAAAATTGTGAAGAAAATCTTAAGGTCCTTACATGGAAGATTTAATCCCAAAGTCATGGTCTTGAACTCCTAAGGAACTGTTGACGCAATGAAACTTGAAGAGCTCGTGGGTAACCTTCAAGCCTATGAACTGGATATGTTTCCTTCTCCATAAGAAGAAGAATGATAAGGGAATTACTTTTAAAGTCATTAAGGAGGAAACACGCATTTCTGATGAAGTGTCTGACATTGATTCTGATGATATGGCCTTGTTAATTAAGAAATTCAAGAAATTTTTCAAGTTTAACAAACGGAACTCTAAATTTGATAGGAAGAAATTTGAGAAGAACAAATTTAATAAGGCTGAAAAATTCACTAACGATCGTGACATTGAAAACAATCGAAATGAATATTTTAAAATGAATGAATCTTATAGATTCTTTAGTTGTGAGAGTTATAGCCATAGGACAGCCGAGCGTCCCATTAATCTTAAAAAACAGGGCAAGAACTAAGTTGCTTAAAATGCTACTCTTAGCGATATTGAGTTAAAAGAGGAGCCTAATTCCCCCGTGGAGCATAAATACCGCTTTCACGAACAATCATGTGAGCCTTAATGAAATTCTTTCGATGAAGATAATTATGTGCATGACAGTTTCGAGGTCCGATCATGTGCATCCCGAGGTAATAGTGATGAGGATGAAAGGGAAGAAGAGGAGGAGAGTGAACTTCAAATTTTCTTTTGTGAGTTGTATACAGAGATGTTAAAATTAAAAAATGTGAACTTGATGTTAGAAGCTAAGTTATAAGACCGTGCCATAGGGAATGATGATAATAAATTGATTGAGGATTTAAGGGAACGTGAGAAGACTCTTAGGGAGAAGTCGTGGTATGTTGAGGAAGAAAGAGATAACC
The DNA here is from genome assembly GCA_949130495.1 of Sambucus nigra. NCBI lineage: Eukaryota > Viridiplantae > Streptophyta > Magnoliopsida > Dipsacales > Adoxaceae > Sambucus > Sambucus nigra. The sequence continues at coordinate 243,703,298 of OX422209.1, forward strand.
TGCGTGGTTTGTTTGTGAATTTAACGAAGGAGAAACTAATATTTGGAGAGTCTAGGAGTTTAATTGAGTCATGGATTGAGGAGTTAGAAGAAAGATTTAGAGACTCAAGTCACGTCAAATTTGATTTGGAATCTAGGTCGCAGAAGCTTGTTAAGATTTTAGGCACCATCCAAATTAGAAATGACAATTTCGAAATTGGCTTCGATGATAATAATGCTACCGCTATTAAAGCCAATATCAACATTTTGAGAGAGTCGACTATAGCCAAGGGCATTGGAAAAGGTCATACTAAAGGTAACATTCTTCATCGTGTCTATACTTGCACACATTGTAGTAGGAAAGGTAACTCAATGAAGTTTTTTTTTACGATCTTTAAAAATATCATAGGAAGTCTAAATCTAGTGTCACTAAGGTTACCTAGACCCAACATCGTCATGTTTCACCTATGTGGGTTAGGAAATCATATTTGGAGGTGTTGAATATTAAACTTAATGATTATCACATGCTTGCACATGATTCTTCTCATGCTATATTCAATGGTTGATTGTGTTAGCATGTTTTTCATACACTACCGTTTGTACTTCATGTATATGTTATTGTTAGTTATATGACGTTGGTGTCTTATGTGTTTTGATTTTTCATTTATTGGGTTTATATGAGAAAAATACAAAAAGATGTTGTTTATCTTTTGAGTTGTATTGAAAAATGTTTAAAAACTCAAAAATATTTTTGTTTTGTTTATGTATTTTGATTTTACACATTTTGTATGGCATGTCGGTGTGTTTGAATCTTATTCGTTAAATGTTTCCACGTGGCTAGGGAATTTGATTATGGTTTATCATTATCAGGTTAAATACCATGAACCCTTATATTCACAAGTCACTATTTTATGCTAAAAATGTCCTTCATTCCATTAACTCAAATGCTTAGTTTGGAAAGTCTTACTCTCGGACAATCTTTAAACCGTTTAATTTCTTTTAGGAAAATTATCCATATATACTTAAATTAATGCACGCACAATATTTGAAAGAAATTATTCGTACATAAACGTGTCAAGCCTTAAGATTGTGCCCCCACCCAGGGATTACTTACACATCCAATTATTAAGTTTACATCTTCTTATCTCTTAGGAACACGTCAAATTACCCACACATACCCATGTTATACTCGGGTTTATACGCTGCTAAATCAAATGTATTTCAAAAGGATTTTGAATGATGACAACATAATTGATATAAGATCATAACTTCATTATTTTCTCTCTAATGTACCTGAGATAAAAACAAGCACTCAATATATTTTTCATAAAATCTACCCAGGTAAAACGTGCGAAGTCATTCATAATGACTTGAATGTAACTATCAACACAAAGTCTAATAGTATGAGAGGTACCCATTAAGTCCATGTGGGTGAGATCAAGGGGTTTTAAAGTTAAAATATCTGGAACTTTTATATGAGGAGCCCTAGTTATCTTTCCCACTTGATAAGGTCCACAAACTATATTTGGAGTCTTTTTAATTTTGGGCCATCCCTCAAAAATTTCTTGGGCGCTTAATCTTCTCAAGTTTTCAAAATTAATGTGACCGAGCCTATTATATCAAGGGTCAGTATCATCAAGTCTAGTTAAATGATAAGAAGAAGAAATAACAAGAACTATGTAATAATTCTCCTTATTTATATTTCCAACTATGATGCAATTACCATTTTTGTCATTCACTTTGCACTTATTTGTTGAAAAGTTAACAGAGTAATTTGCATCACATAATGGACTTATACTGAGCAGATTGGCTTCTAACCCTTTAATTAAAGAAAATCATCAAGCAAAGGTAAACCTTCCTAAAAAAGGGTTCCCTTGCCTATGGTTTCAGATGAAACTCCATCACCAAACATGACTTTTCTACCAAGGTAGTTAACTATGTTTTTCAACCTTATTTTGTCACCGATCATATGCCTAAACACCCTGAATCTAAATACCAGCCACTTGAGGTTCTCTAGGCCTTGAGTGCAGAAATGACAACATTGGATCTCAATTGGGGTAATATATCATCTTTCTTCACCCAAATAGGATTGGTTTTAAAATTCGTTTTGCCTTTTGAGCTAGTGGAAGGTTGAGGGTTCTGCGATGTGGTTTTTTCTTAGCACAAGACTTGTTTTTATTCTTCCCACAAAATAATTTTGATTTTATCTAGGGAAAACATAACCAGGGTGCTTCACATGAGAGTAGTTAAAGTTTTAATAGGTTGGTGTGAAAATTCTTTTTTGAAAATAGTTATCTAGATTGTGTCCATAGATATCATAGAAGGAACAATATTTTGCTGATGCTGGTTTAACCCTATTGTCTAAACCTTGGAAAATTGGCTTAGAATTAGTTTGATTTACGGGTTTAACTGTGAAAAATCTAGTTTTTCTTACTTCTAATAGTAGGATATATATACTTAGTTTTATTTCTAGGCCTTTGCTAGGGATTACATGAGTTTTTTGTCACTTGTGAGACTAAATTAGTTTTACTAGAACTCTATTTGACAAAAGTGGTTTCTTGATATGTTAAAGAACTTTGTTTTCAATAAAACCAATTCCACTTTTGTCATGATTTTTTCTCATTTATCTCAATATATGTTCTTTTTTTTGGCTGAGGATTCAAAATCTTGCCACCTTTTAAAAAATTTTTGAACATTTTTCTTTGGACTGTTCCAAATCAACTACAGTGGCCTTGTATTTTTGTTCTAACAAAGTTCAGTTGATTTAGATTTGAATTCTTTAACATTAGTCTCATGAGTTATACATAGACTCGTACAGTCTTCAAAATTCTGCCTAATAGTCGTTCAGAAGATGTTTTCACCATTTTTTCAAAATTTTAAAATTTATTTAAAGTATTAGTATACAAGTCTTGAAAATTTGGCAAATCATCACCATCTCTATCATTAAGTGAAGTGTGTGTTGTGTCCCCTAATGGTTCATTTATATTGGTGGAACTTACACACATGTTGAATTCGTTATTATTTGCATCACTTTGACTCACACACCCACGAGTATCAGACATAACAGCATCATTATTGTGAATGGCATCAAAAGAAGTTTCAATAAAATCACAAGCAGACATTGAATCATCATCAGAAAGGCAAGCATTACCATCATATTCAATAATTTTGGTAAAAAAAGACATGCAAGATTCATTAATTTTTGATGGACTAGAATCATATTTATCAAAATCACTTCAGTAATCCTATGTTTTGGTAATATGGGCCTTAGGTGTGGTTTTTGGTTTAGAATAACACTTATTAGCATAATGTCCCATTTTACCATATTTATTACATTATATATGGGACTGGTCCGACTTAAGTCTATTATTATTTGAGTCTGTGGGTATATTGTTATTTTAGTTTGTGGGTCTATGAAACATTATTTAATATGGTCTAGAAGATTTAAGTTCTTAATGACCAGATTGTCTTTTATGAGCAACAATTGTGTTTTTATATTTTAAAATATTTTTGAACTGCTTGCACATCAAGGCAATTTGCATATCAAGATCAGGTTCTTGTTCTGAGTCACTATCTAAATCAGGCATGTATAACTTAGGTTTTATCATCTTAGAATTAAGCCAAGCCTGACTTGCTGTGCTTTTTAGTAGTTGAGGATATTATTTTTTTGTAATTAACTTCCATTTCCATACTCATCAATTTTCTACTGAGAAGCTTAAGGGACAATTAGGATCATCCATTTCTTGATGGCATATTGTTTATGGTCAAACTTAGGAGGGAGAGATCTCAATATTTTCCTCACTATGTCCTTACTGTGATAATCTATACCATTAGCATGTAGTTTAGTGATTATGTTGGACAACTTAAGGTAGAATTCATCAAAGGTTTTAGTGTCAGACATCATTATAAAATTATATTGTTGAACGAGAATTTGTGTTTTAACTGCTTTAACATGTTGATCACCTTCATGGGCAGTGACCCAAGCTTCCTTAGAGGTAGTATAGTGTGAAATGCATTTCAATTCATGTTCATTAATATCCAGAAAATACAGTTACATCAGTTGTTATTATACTGAGATAGACGTTTTTCTTTTTTAATATATTCACTCAGTATTTTACTTACTCGCTTAGTAGTTCCATTAGCTGATGGTCTATACGTGGTTGAAAATAAGTTTGAATAACATCCCAAATATCATCACCCAAATGTCCTTAAATGAAGGAAATCATACGAACTTTCCAGTAAGGAAAATTGCCTCCATGAAATAGGGGGTCTTGAACAATTTCCAAGTTTTTTTAAAACATTTTTTCATCCATTTTTACGAAAGATTTAAGAAACTACATGATATTGAAAGATTTAGTAAGAAGCTCTGATACCGCTTGAAAAAACACTTATACGAAAATATGATTAACAAAGTGAACCAAAATGTTTTTATAAATTGCAAGTTTGTTTAGGAACCCTTATTCACAAAAAAATGAATAATAACACGAAATAGGTTTATCCTAGAGTTTAGAATATTTTACTTGTAAAATCTTTAGTCAATTTCTAAATAAAACTTTTGAATTGAACCAACACATGTAGGAACTAAGGCAGGTAATTAGAATAACAAGCATCCACAACAACATATGTAATGTGGTCAAACCTCCCTAGGGGAAACATCAACGAGGGCCTCTACGCCCTAAAAGAAAAATAACTTCATTATAATCAAAGAGTATTTTTAAAAATACAAGAAATATATGAAATGGCCAAAAAAATTACCTAATTGAGAATCCCCTCTCAAATGCTGGAACAAAGCCCCTGAATGCTAATGCAAACAGGTCCAGTTGAATGAAAATGCCCAAGCCTCAAAATATCAATAGAAATACAGTGGAATTTGTATAGTTTAGTGTTTTGCCTACATGCAAGGAAGAAACTCACATACACTTACATGTAAAAATCAGTCCTAAACAAATTATAAGATTTATCTACATGTAAAGTGAGATTTCAATGGTTTTAAATAAGATCTAAGGATTATATTCAAGGATTTCAGATCTGTTCAAAACTAAAATGAATCACAGTTTCAAAATTTTGAAAAATAAAACATTTTCCACAAATAAAAGAATATAACAGACAAAGATCTCAAATCTTTAATAAAATCAGTAACCTGATTTAAAAGGAAACATATAAAAGTTCCAAGATATTTGTAAAACTTTTTTCAAGAAGTCTAAACAAAAATTACTTTGATTTAGAAAATCGATTTAAACTTCAAACGATTCAAAAGTTAACTTAAGAAAATCATATTACTTTTTTTGATCTTTATAGTAATCATATTGTCAGAGACTTTATTGAATTAAGTAATTGCTTTGTGATATTGTGCTCAAAAGCAGTTATCGCAGCTGATTTGGAAAAGTTTACGGATTAGATGGTCCTTACACATTGTAGCCTTGAGAAGATATTCTCTCTGAGTTTCTTTGTTGTGATGGAACACTTGCCTATACATTTGCCAGATGAACTCTTAATTGGTGGTTATATCCTTTACTGTTGAATGTATTCGAGTGAAAGGCACCTCCACATTTTAAAAAGGCTACGTTGGTAATCGGGCTCATTTTGAGGCCTCGATTGCCAACTCTGTTATTCTTCAAGAATGCATGGCTTTTTGTTCCCAGTATATGGATGTGGAAACTAAGGCTAATTGACCAGCTAAAAATGATGATTGGGGGCATATAAACGGTCGTGGAATTAGGAAAAAAAGTTCAATTTGAACTTTATTCTATATTGTATATGCAAGCTCATCGGTATGTTCTTACCAACACCGAGGCAGTGACACCATTTGTTGAGTAAGTTTTATTATAAGTATTTGGTGTATTTGAAAACCATTTATATATTGTTTTCTTGAATTAATATATTGTTATTTGTTTACTTGTAGAAAACATCTCGCAGAACTTTTATCTAAGCATCCTCAAGATTCACGAAAGCATCGTGATGATCGTCTTCACAACGATAAGTTCCACAAATGGTTTAAGGATTATGTAAGCAAAAATATCATAACTAATAATTGAATTATGAATAAGTACTATAGTTTTGACATTTACTTTAATATATTGTAGGTTAATAAATTGGCACGTGATGGTGTGGAAGTATCCAACGAAATCAAATTCTTATCTTAAGGTCCTTTTAAGGATGCGGTCAGATTCAACACTTATGTTGTTAGAGGTTTTAGATTTCAAACAAAGAAACTTGATAGGGGAAAGGAAACTCAAATTAGAGGAGTTCTTATAAAAGCCGAACAAATGAGTTATTCTATCCACAAGGATAAAACCCCCATTGTGGGTGATATTACATAATATAGGGAAGTAATGGACATTATTGAAGTTCAGTATCTTAATGGCATGAATTTTGTGTTACTCATGTGTGATTGGGTTGAAAATTCGTATGGGTACAAAAGTTGACGAGTTTAACTTTACGCTAGTGAATTTCAAGCATTTGAAATATAAGGATGATCGAGAGTGTAACGGACCTTTCATACTAGCATCCCAAGCAAAACAAGTATTTTATGTGTAGGACCCTATCGATACAGATTGGCACATTGTTGTTCCCATGACACTAAGATACCAATTTCATAGGTACACGACAATTCAAGAAGATGAAGAAGAATTGTTGCTTAATGGAGATGAGTCGTTTGTCATGTAAAATTTGAATGAAGATCAAAACTTTGGGTGGGTGAGGGATGTAGATGGATTAATAGTTGACACTAGTGTGACTTAAGCTAATGATCAGGAAGATGCAAATGCAGATGAAGATGGAGATGAAATTTAGAGGGACAATGCTTGAGGGGGATATAGTCCTAAACTAGTTATTTTTGTTTTTGAACTTGGAGAATTTGTAGTTTGGTTTTGTATTGATAGTTATGGATTTTTTATCCAAAACTAGTCACTATTATCATCTGATCATTGCATATTTTTATTTAATAATTTTAGGATTCTGCTTCATTTCAATATAAATTAAAGTCGAATTCTACTTCTCTATGTATCACTATATTAAGGATGTTCTGATGTGAAGGTTAATTCTGCTATATGGAACAGTTTCTGAATTTTTATGTTAAAGAGTGTTCGAATTTTGTTTTGTATGATTCAGTTTATAAAATTTTATGTTAAGTATCCTCTGATAACCTTACCAGTTTGAGCTTCGAGGAATACGTATTTGAATTCTGATGGTAACAGTTTGATCTCTAATTAAAATTAAAAATATTTTGGATTCTGCTAATAATATATTTAGTTTTGTATGGTTCATATGCTTGGTCAACTTTAACACAAACTGAAAGAGGCCACTGTTATAGTATCCCAGAAGTCCATCCAATTTTGTTTTGTATGGTTCATATGCTCGGTTAACTTTAACTCTGTTATTGGAGCTCATGAGAGAAGGGGTATGGCTTTTGTTATTGAATCAAACTCCTTGGTTCAATTAGATAAAGTGGGCGACTTCCACACTTTGCACAGGGGCAAAAAGCTTCTAGACTGGATAGAGATCTTTGCTCTGAGAGATTAATGGACTTTTGGGATAATATGATAGTGGTATTTTTCATAGAACTGGTTCTGACCATGTCCCCTTTCTCATTAATGCCTCTTCTAATACGATTAGAGGCCCAAATCCCTTTCAATTCATCTCCCCATGGGTGGACCATACTACTTTTTTTGATCTAATAAAAAATAACTAGAATGATCCCCTCATTCATGGTCGTCCCATGTTTTATTCTAAAAGAAAAATTCAAGAAAATGAACTTTGTGATCAAAGAGTGGAACACTAATGTCTTTGTAATATTTGTAGCAGAGTTTAGATAAGAATACAAACTTTAAATTATTTAATTTGTTGGTGTATATATAGTGAATTATGTAGTCCTTTTATGTTATTTAATTTAGTTATCGTGTCCATCTGAATATGAAAGAAATGTAATTAGCACAAACAAACTAGACAATACATTATACCATAGAGATCTAATTATTTAGAAAGACTAGGATACTGTTATTTAGACCAGAATTTTCATCATTGGGATCATGGTGGATATTGATAATCAATTATAGATATAGTGCTTTTGATATTGATAATCAATTATAGATATAGTGGCAAAGTCGGACATGGATTTTGAATAAATGAATGGCAGAACAACATTTCTACATGATGATTTGGAAAAAAAAATCTATATGCAACAACCTACTAGTTTTGAAGAAGGTAACAATGAAAATTTGGTATGTATGCTCAAGAAATCTTTGTTTGGATTACTGAAGTCTCCAAGGAAGTGGTATAGAAGGTTTGATGATTTCATGTTCGAGTCAGGATATTAGAAATCCAAGTTTGATTGTTGTGTCTTCTTCTCAAAACCAACAGGGAATGATATGTACTTGATTTTTATGTCGATAACATGTTGATAGCTAGTAAGGATAGATCGGCTATTATGAAATTAAAAGACAAGTTGGATGAGGCAAGTGTTGAACAGGTTTCAAATGCCTAATGCTAAATCAGTAAGAATTCTAGTAGTACAACACTTTAAACTTCCAGTTGAGTAGTCACCAAAGAGTGAAGAGGAGGTAGCCTACATGGAAAGGGTACATTATTCAAGTTATATTAGAAGCATCATGTATGTGATGGTTTATAGTAGGCCTGATTTAGCATATGTAGCAAGTGTGGTTAATATATTCATGGTGAATCCAGGGAAAGCACACTGACAAGTTGCCAAATAGATTTGAAAATACCTGTTCTTATGTTGGATTAAAGTATCAGAGTACAAATTCAACTATTTTTAAGGTGTGGTGGTAGGCTATGTAGAGTCAGATTTTGCTTAAAGTATGGACTACCTATAGGGTTTTAGACTGCTTTTCTTTGTATGAAATAGTTTTATAGGTTCCCAAGGGGTTAAAACTAGTTTTATAGGTTCCTAAGGGGTCAAAACTAAATAGTGGTGACACAGGCATTATTGGTGCTCCCTGTTTGAACAACACTATTACTAGTGAAGATTACCAAAAATAGGATTCTAGCAAGACCTCTTATCAAATAACAGTGATTAAAACTTTAAAACACTATTAAAAATCAATCAGATTCACACACAGAAAGGGAGAAGAAAGAGCTAATAGGCCTCGCAAGCATTGCATAATGTGTACGTACGCTAGAGGGTTGTTCATTAAAGCTGTATCCAATGGCAATCAAGGACAAAGCCTAACTCAGTTTTGGATTAGGAATCTGACGTTTCTGATGCATTTCTTATTGAGCAATCTGACATATAAAGAAATGGGTTTAAATTGCTTCTCTTATTCTTGGAAATCCCCACCTACGATTGGTTGATATGAGACTATTTTGGACATTGCTTTAGTTTTGCTCTTGGCACTAATTTCTCCACCCCACATAAAGTAAATGTTCTTCTTATTTTCTTGTTTCAGTCGGTTCACACAGCTTCAATTTAAAAATGAAGAAAGTTTCCCTTTTTGTGAAATTAACAGTTTGTGAGGATGAGTAAAAACATGTGCAGTCCATTAGCACTCATTATGATAGTAGAGGTTGCAATGCAATGATAAACATGAATATATTGAAAACTTTAGTTGCTGCTTGTTAATATTATGTTTCCTTCAATAAATTAATGGCTCATTATTTATCATGACCAGTTTAAAGAAATAATAAAAAAGTTAGATTAGTGTTAACACGAATAACTTAAGATTCAGAGGACAAACTTGTTCAAAATAAAATCTCATGGGAAGATTAATGATCTAAACACCTATAGGGTTTCAGACTCCTTTTTTATTTATTCATATCTTTCCATGCTTTACCTAACATTTTTTGTTTCTACTTACTATAAGCTATTGAACAATAACTCAGATTAACCAACCTATTCTTCCATGATAGAATTTGTTCTTATTTTTCACAATTCTTGCTTTGGGTCAGAGCAGGGACATTGTACATATCATGGGATGGGGCGTAATTTTAATTGAAAGAAATAAGTTGATGCAAATTTTCAATTGCCTTAGGAACAAAACTCAAATGTTCTGAAGAGTCTTGTGAATGTAAAATGATGATAAACAAATGGCAATGTGCTTGATGTATGGGAATTCGTCAGATGGTTATTGTAGGTTTTAGGCTCCGCATAATGTGTTTTGATTATTATTTTCATATTTCATACATAGGAAAATAAAATATAGGCTAAATTGGCATATGGACTGAGTTTCTTACTGGAAAGAAAACAGCTGTTTAGAATCCGAGTTAACATTCCAAGTTAATGTAATAACTTGGACAATTTATAGAACCTCATTTGAGGTATACGTTGATTGGAGGGATGGACAATTTATAGAACCTCATTTGAGGTATGACGTTCATATACCAACCAAAATTGTGTTTATATATACTTATAGAAGGAGTTCTGCTGGATAAGAGGTATGTGGCTTGAATCAGGTGGATAAGATATGATGCAATTATAAGGATATGGTGGCATTAAATATCAATATGATCAGACTCCCTATGTTTTCATTTCATTACTACTGCACTACATATTATATATAATTGCTCTACTTCACTCTTTGTTATATATAAATGCTCCGTTGCATAACCTTGGTGCTATTACTACACTGTATGTTATATATAACTAATGTAGAAATGTGATGCACAATTGAAATGTGACTTCTTGCTATGATAAATGTAAATATACAGAACCATGACATTGAAGCGTCGTCATCGCTGTTTGACTATGACGAACCTCATAGTTGAGGAAATACCACTTGAAAAGCAACCACTCACAACTCCAGTTGTAAATGATTTAGAGAGTACATCTCAAATTATTTTCGTGCAACACAACATAAAGGACCATGGAACAAGAGAGATGCAACCACACCTTTCCCAAAATATTGAATTAACATCCCAATCACATAATACACACCGCCACTTAAGAGCTCAGGTTTATTTATTTCAAATACGTACAAGTCAACTTTCCCCAAATATTGAGCAGATTAATAATTCAGTTGAAAATGTCAATCCTCCATCCTATGTCATGGCTTTAGATGGCGAGGATCTCACAGGTATGTTGTGTTACACAATGCAGTATTTGTATATCTCCATTTGTATTCCATTTTATGTTTATATTTATATTGAACAAGATGCATAAACATTATTTATCAAAGTTTTGTTTAGGTACAATGACTACCCTTACTAGTAGAAAAAGGTTAGAATAGAGGCAAGGCCTTGGCTCGAATGCAATGATAATAAAAAGAAGATATTAGAATAAAATGAACTTTGTCAGACACTTTGTAAGCATGAAATTAAATTGATGTCACATTTAGGTTATTATGCAAGGTGCGAAAATTTATTTCCATTGGTAATGTTGTATTGGAGTGAGGTGGACGAGGAAGAACTTAAAAATACTTGGAAGGAAGTGAAGGTAACTTATTAGTTTTATTTATTTATTTGTTCGGTTGTACATTTGCTGTCAAGTTTTAACTAATTTGTTCTTTTTGTTCTTAGAATAACACAAATGCACTAGAAGGTTTTAAACAAATTTGTTGTGCAAGGATGGGACTCTTGTGGAAGCAATGGAAGCATCGAGTGAAGATGAATCATTATAAAAAGTTTCAAACAGATGAAGAGGGGTTGAGTTATATGCCTGAACGAGTCGAAAAATACCAGTGGCCTAAATTGGTGAAATATTAGGGTCTAAAGAAGATAAATGTTTAAATATCACATCTTATTAAGAATATTATACTTACATTCTTCTTCACTAACGGATCAAAACTCTAAGAACCTTGAAGTTGAATGTGCTTACTCAAGGACAGGATGGAAGCCACATGCTAAAATACCCAAGGAAGTTCAAATTTTTGTTATTATAAATATTTCTAATTTTAATCTAGTAGTATTAATATGTATACATTATTTTTTTCGGAGGGTAGAACAATGGGAGCCCGTCGATAATATTAGCATGTAGAAAGCCACTCGAGCTTCAAATATTAAACCTTTCAGTGTTGAAGATGGATCATTTGATAGAGAGGTATGTATAAATATTAATCCGTACGCGATGCTTAAAAGGTTTATTTACTTGAATATTTGTATTAAATTATGTTCTTGAAAATTTATATTATGTTCATTAATTATAATATTAATTCAATTGGTAGAACATGCTCAAAAGACGACTAAATTAGCTGCCAGAAGAGCAACAAAATGACCCAGAAGTGCGAAACAAGATTTTTACTGAGGTAGTAGGATACAGAGGGCATGGGTGTGCTTTACTAAAGGGAGAAGATATTAGGTCAATATCGATAAAATCATGTTCATCTCAGTTATTATTGGAAGAAATTAACTAGTTAAAGAAAGAAGCTGAAAACCGAGAGACTCAACATCGACAGGAGCTCGAAGAGTTAGAGATTCAAAACCAACAAGCTCAATCACAGATGAAGAATGATATGCAAAGTGAAGTGGAAAGTTTGTTCCAAACTATTACTCCTCATCGTGTTTCCATTACCTCAACGATTCAAACCGACTAGGTAATAATATATAGTTTATACATATAATTACTTATATATATGTATTGAGAGATATTGAGGGTGGAAAATTCTCTCGTTTAAACTTAAATTTTCAATGGCGGTGGTGAAAATTTGATATGGTGTAGAGAATTTATTATGGTGGTGGTTCGAATATATAGTATTCTTGGAATCAATTTTAGTGTTTAAAACATGTTGGCTACCTGTGGTTTTCATGAATAAACAAAGGAGACTCTGCCAAATGTTTTTAAAAATAATAGTATTTAGATATTTATATTATTTGTGATGAGAATATACTATATTGATTCATTTTGAAACATTGTATTGTTGATGAGTGGGATATTAATTTTGACATAATTAACAGTATGTTTTTTTTCTTAACTGACAATTTTTGTAGAACATGCAATGCTAATCAGTGATTTGGGAGGTCGTACGCTTTAATATTGTAGAGTTACTTTGATAAAAGCATTTTTGTTGCTTTGGAGTACAAGAAATTAATGTATTTTTATTGTCAAGTCGAATATTTGAACTTAGTGTTATAATTTTTGTTTTAATGAATATTTAGAAATGCTTGTAAGAACTCTAACTATTGTTGAATGAAAGTGATTCGTTTAGTTGGTTGAAAATCATCTCATGCATTACATTTTATGATTATTTGTTTCTTGTGTTCTCTCAAATGTAATTCTATATTAAACTTTAGCGATAGATTTTATTGTCCATAATTTATTGATGCAAAAATTTTAAGATCCCTTCACCTCTTTTAGTGTGGTTAAAACTGCCCCAAAACTATATTAAAGACGGTTATGTTGTCCTCTTAAAAAGGTCTTCTAAAATAGTATTCCTTTGAGATAGATTAATTCCCGTCTCAAAAGCACTATTTTGCGACAGCTCTCGTGTCGTCCCAAAAGGGTCATATAAAATGATGACCTTTTGAGAAAGATCTATTCCTGTTTCAAAAAATTCTTTTGAGACGGCTATGGTGTCACAAAAAGTATTTATAAACCCTTATAAAAAAGACCTCCTAACCATCCCAAATAGCGTCCCGAAAAGTAAGTGAGACGGATAAACCATCTTTTGGGACTGTTAGGCCACCGTTTAAAGAGTTACTCTTTTTTTGTTGTATGATGATTGAATCAGAATTTCTTCCACAACCCTTCACTCGACTAGCCCCGTTCTCCTCTTCTGTCTCCACTTCTCCTCCATCAGTCTTTGTCCCATTAACTTGGCCCATCTTATCATACTTCTTCTTATTCTAGGTGTGGTATTAGAAAATGGTGAGTGCATCATCTACAAACTAAGTGTACGTGGTATATGTTGGATTCACCATCAGAACCTGGCGTATAGGGTATACGAGAGACTTTAAAAAGTAACCAATCATTTTATTATTCGTGCTCACCTCATCCGTAGTAAACGATAATAAATTGGTGAACTCTTTCTCGTACTCGAAAACAATATGAGTTCCCTATAAGAGGGCCATAAACTCCATCTTTTTATGCATTAAAATGGATTGTGGAAAATAATTCTCATTAAACCTCGCAACGAACTCATTATATACCATATTATCCCTTTACTCGGCTATGGTCCCACTCTCCCACCATTGAAGAGCATATCCTATTAATCGGAATGTAGCAAGAATCTGTTTGTTCACATCAGTGTAAGATAGGAGCCTCAGGTAATGCTTGATGTTTCTGTGCCACTACAATGCTACCGACGGGTCTGTAGAACCAGAAAATGTCAACGGGCTATTTTTCATAATTTCCCCCTAACCATCTCCCACTTTTAGATGGGAGTTCATGCCACTGGCTGTAGTCACTTGATTGGCCTCTCATGTCTTCCTGAAGCTAGCCCTACCTAAACGTCTTGTGAGATAAACTCCTAGAGTTTATGAACTCTGAAGTGGTACTGTCCTTGTGCACCGGGTTCTGGGATAGCTGGAAAAGGCTGAATTGGTACTGCTTATAGTGCGTGTAGCACTAGTGCTACAGGATTGAGTCGTGCGACAGGTGTGGTGGAACGAGTCTTCGTCTTCGGTTCCAATATGAAATATGACACAAAACACTTATTATTATTACGCATCTTACTACAAGAGTGAAAAGAGAATAACATATCAAAGAACGCTACGCGGACAACTAGAATTGACCAATAGAACCTATGTTTCCTAGGACCGTGCTCTAATACCGACTGTGACACCCCATAATTTTTAATAACTAGGTTGATCAAGTTCATTTATTAAATACTACCGTTTCTTAAATCAATTTAAATATCATCCTTAACATGAGTGAAAGAAGACGAGATATATAATGTAATAAGAGTAGGATAAGAAAACCTCAAAATATGTAATATGATAAGAAAGACATCAGCACCATATACTACATAAACATAAACAATAATCCTCTTATAAATAAAATATCAAAACTGCCATCATAAGGGAAACGTCTACATGCTAATAGAATAAATTTGACCCAACAATGTAAAGAGAGTACATAATAAAACTGGAAGTAGAAAAATCCTTGGATAGCTCAAATTAAAAAGACACAAATAGATAAGATGGGATCTACATCTTTAAATAATGGTGATTATATTGGGACATAACTGAAATGAACAATATGGGAAACTAAGTTAAATGGCCATTAAAATCTAAAAGGGGATTCAACAGCAATGGCCAGGTCACCACAAATTAACATAGTTGTGCCACTCAATGACAGTTATGAAAGTAAATAATAGTTCTACAGGTTATACATTTCATCTCACAAGCGTATAACGCGCCTCAAAAAATTATAAGCACGTAAATTTCCATCATTAAGTAAAGAATTTAACAATCGTGAATGTACCCACCACCCCACACCACTATAGGTGACTAGCATCCCATCACGCATATGCAATAAAAAATATCAATAAAAGTAAATCTCCATCACAAATAATAACCAACCTCCACTATATACACCCCAAAGCATCGTCACATAACAATAATCTAATCTCCACCATATACACCACAAAATATCTCCATAAATCATAGTAATCATCCCTGACACCCAATCCACTTTGGGGTAACCAAGTTCCACAATATAGAAAACAAACTCTCCCATATACACCCCAAACATATCCATTATAAACAGTGTAAGGAAAAATTTCAAATTAAGTCAATTTTTATGTGTTGGATTAATTCCAAAAAAACTATTTGAGCCATATGATAGAAGTTGTATTTGTGACCTTTCAAGACTATGACCTTTTTGTTGAAGACATAGCGGCCAAGTCGAAGCGATCACATCCTATGCTATGTTTTGTGCCTCGTTTGTCATCAACAGTTCAAGGATGTCTCAAGTATCAATGCTTATATTATGTTGGGCCTTGGAAATTTATTATTAGGTGTCAGAATTGTTTGCTAAAATATTTTGAAATGACTTTATATTTTGTCCAAGAAAAATATTATGATTTTTCCAGGTCGTTCAAACGAGATTTGTGGTCGTTCGAATGAGACATTTAACGAGAATACGTTTGGCTTGTACTGATTTCTCATTTGAATTTTTATTCTTACCTCGTTCGAACAAGATTGGGTTTCATTCGAAAGACCAGAGAAGTTTTTGAAAAATGATAGTTTTTAGGTAATTTTTCTCTTAATCTGACCTTTTCCCAACTATTTATGTAGTGTGGAAGTGCAGTTTTCAGAATGAACTTTTCAAGACTTTAGAGAGAAAAAATCTCTGTAAGAAGTTCATCCATGTTTAAGACTTTTCCAATATCCTAGTGGGAGAAACCTTTAGAAAAGTCAAGACTGCTTTTGTTTACGCTCAAATAGTTTCATGATGTAAGATTCCACATAATATATGCTTTAAGATCAAATTTTTGGCCCCATATTTATTCCGTACATTTCTAAGGATTGTTTCTTACGGAGGATTCCATGTTTGCACGGGTGTACATATGGTAGACTTTGTATGCATGACGGTAGAAGTGCCACATCGGTGGACTCTGAGACGTAGGTGGACTCTTGTGTTGTCACTACGTAGAGGTGGAAGGAACGAAGAGCGTCAAGATTTATGAGGGAATGGAGTCATTGAGTAAGTCTTTTATCATGACCTTGCATTAAATTCATACTTAGTGGACTTTTGGTTGGGTCTTCCGAGATTTTTCCCAATGTGGGTTTTTCTCGTACATCAAGACATTTTGATTATGTGTCTTTATCTTGCAAATTATCACTTAGATGCATGCTTAGGTTTAATAAGATAACCTTAGTTTAGTCACGAAAATGGTTTAATTTGTGCATAATTAATTTGGGTTATGTAAGTTTAAGAAAAAAGTTTAATTAGACAAAATTCATATTTAATTTGGCTTATTTAAATTTGAACTTGAATTGAAGTTTTTTTAGAAGAGATAATTTAAATTTAAAGAAAGATAAAATTTAGAATCTTTCGGTGAACCATCCCTTTGAAATTGGTATCAGAGCGGGAACACTAAATTGTCATGTTAGATCCTTTTCAATTTTAATAAGGAAAATTTGTCATTTTTGAGGTTTCCTATTTTTGATGGTTCTAAGTACGTGTACCTGAAAGCGCGTATGAGGTCAGCACTTAAGTCTTTAGGTGAGCAGGTTTGAAAATCTTTCATTAAAGGGTGATCCCCACCAATGTATTTAGTAGGAGAAGTTAGAGTTCCTAAACCTGTAGAAAGACTGAGTGAGGATGAGCTTAAGCTAGCAATTTTCAATTCTCGTGGTTTAAAGGCTCTTTTTAATGTGGTAATGTGACACCCCGACTAATTAAATATCGGGTAACTACTCCTTTATTTAAATTAATGCAAAATGTCAAGTTGGTTCAGTTCATAGCATCACTGTCGAAAACATTTAATTAATTACTAACCACTTAATATTTAAAATAGTGAAGTGTCAAATTTTATTAAATTAAATTAACATGCAACCAATTAATTAGAAGCTAACTATATAACATCCACATTATAAACACAACAAAATAATAATGGAATAAAAAAGAGTCTGGAGTAACACTCCCCTGTATAATCCAAATACTAAATAACTCCCAATACAAAAGTCTGAATAATAATTAAATCCAAAACTGAAAGTCTGAGAATGCTATCTCTAAATGAAAATGGGAGACATGCCCTAACAGATGAGTAACCCTGAATAGAATGAAGTGCAGAATGTGGAGGCATCTAATACCGAGATCCTGTAACTTCCACAGCAGCTACAGCACATCAATGTAATGGAACTCCAATGCTTGGCGTCCCTATAGCTGGGCACCTAAAAAGGTTTTACAAGAAAATTAGATTTGAAAGCAAACGGGTCAGAGCCCGAGGTGAAAACAATTTAAAAATATAGCAAGTGTTTAATTGCATTAAACAGTAAATATTATATACATGTTAGTTACGTGCTCTCACATGAGTTCCTCACTCCTTAACTAATGTGCAGGCCTAACGTATACCCTTAACCCATCCTAGTTATGCCGCTAACTAACAAGTCCGTACCACTTTCTGTCTTCACATTATAATATAGGGTTCTATTCGTATTATTCTAATAAACTCTGCATACATCTCACCTTCATATTAATCAGATTATTACATTAATTACGATATGAATTCTCACATTTTTAATCCCATACAAACATCTCAATTATTCGTATTCATAACTTAACAATGAGTCGATTATAAGTACAAGTATATCATTCACAACATAAATATACAAATATGGAGCCCATAGGCTACGCTGCGGTGCACGCATACTCTGCTATCGAATCCCGGTACATCACGTACATAAGGACTACGCATTTTGAATCGCTCAGGAACCGTTTCAATAAATAAAATCACACATATTGTAGGTGATCATAGTTCACATATCCATGGGTCACGCACATACCTATGCTCCCATGGTCAGCTGACTTATCAACTCACAAATAAGTCATTCACAGTCCTATATCCTTAAGGTACCAATCTAAATCTCCCCGTAGGCATACAAAGATCAGATGGTCCTTTTTCGAAAGTTGACCTCCTGTGATAGCAAGTATGGTAGGTATGTCATACACACAATAGTCCATATACTAAGCATCCACATAACTTAGGTAATTATTACATTATTAATGGTATATATTCATCCCTATACCATCAGTCTTTTTCGTACGCTATTATTATCCCAACTTATGTATAATATGTTTTGCCGATAAATCTCATGTCGTATAGTTTCGAGTACTTAAACCTATCCCGAAAAGGTTACTAAGTCTCCTACGTATCCCACATGTCAGTTCAGTACTCCGAGGTCCATATTTCTGTTTTCAATCCCAACTTATCACTCATGTGAATTTAAGTCATACTCTCGCAACTTATATGGTAAATTACTCATCGAACACTCGTAAGTTCAACGCTACATTCCAAACCAATTCTAATATGTCTGGGCTTCAATTACATCCCTACTGGTATCCCTAAAGTCCTAATGTATTCACATAATCCCCACCTACAACTTTCAATGGCCGGAAATCGCTTAAATCCAAAAAGTGAAAAGATCACAGTTTTTGGCGAGGTCGGTCGATCGATTGACCCAAGAATGTCGATCGATCGAGCCCAGTCGATCAATCGACCTATGAATGTCGATCAATCGATCAAGCAGGTGCAGGTCTCGGGTTTCTTCATTTTCAGTCCAAGTTTTGTCCCAATTCTTCATTACAAGATGTTAAATCCTAAAGTAAACATATTGGGTAATCATACAACCTAAGTACATGATTCTTAACGTTCTAGAATTCTTAAATCATCATCAATTAGTCTTTTCTTGGATCAAATCATCCTATTATCATGAAAAACACTATTTTCTATTTTCTTCAAGAATCATCATACATCTCCTCATAAATCCGTAATTAACAATGCGTAGTTTATGATTTCGTTAATGAGATACTTCCAGAATCAAACTACATATAAATTCCAACCTAGAATTAAGATTTCATCTCCAAATTTCATGAGTTTCAGTATTTTCATAGCTATCATCAAATCCTACACTATCATGGATAAATTATTTGTTGAATCTTAATGGATTAAATCTCTTACTTGGAAATTTACTGTTCTCATCCTTTGATGCCGATAAGGGTTGGTTCTCTTTCTCTTTCCGGCAACAAATAAGGCGATAATGGTGGTGTGCGGTGGTTATGGCCTTGGAAACTCCCTTGGAACTTCTCCTCTCTTCTCACGTTGCCCACCACTTGGTTTTTACAGATAATGGCCCTAAGTTTGGCTGATAAATATAGCCTAAATTTTGTGGGTTAATATTCCCTAAAAATCAAAATGACTAAAATACCCTCCCGAGTTGCCGGTTTGGCCTAAAAATGCCTCGAGATCCAAACTAAATCTCCAGCTAGTGTTTTATGTCTATCTCGACCCTTTCAGACACGATGGCTCACTCAAAATGACCATACAGATGATTTAAATGTAATTTAATTTTAAATCCATTTAAAATGATTCCTGACGCGACTGACACGCGCGTCCCAACTTAATTTCTGAATTATCGTATTTATAACTCGCGACAATATTAATAAATTCAATAATCATATATTACCATATTCACTCAGTAATATTCAACATTATTATCATAATCAAATACCAACTCTCGTCTCGCTAGTATTTAAATCCGGATTAATTTCTAATTAATTAACCCATTTAATTTAATTAATCCCATTAAATAAAATTAATAAAATTATGGGGTATTACAGGTAACACTAGAGGAGTTCATCCGGATTATGACGTGTTATACATATAAGGAGGCTTGCGACACACTCTAACTCACACATAAAGGTACAAGTGTTGTTAAGGCTTCTAAACTCCAAAACCTCACCACTAAATTTAAAATAATTAAAATAGATGAGAGTGAACCTTCGATGAGTTTTATGCTAAATTGTCTAATATTGTGAACTCATCTTTTAACTTGGGAGATAAAATACACGACAACCATGTCATAAAGAAAAATTTGAGGCCATTACCCACTAGATTTAATTCAAAAGTGACCATTTTTAATTCTTTAGGCACTTTAAACTATTCTAAACTTGAAGATCTTATAGGTGTCTTATAAACCTATGAACTTGAAATGTTTACTTCCAAGGATATAAAGAAGAAGGATAAAGGTAGAGCTTTAAAATCTCGGAAGGAGGAAACATAGGTTTCGAATAATGAGTCTGACATCGACTCAGATGATATGGCTATATTTTCCAAGAAGTTTAGAAAATTTCTTAAGTTTAATAAAGAGAAATTTAAAAATGATTTTAAGAATTTTGAGAAGTCTAGGTATTACAAAGCCGAAAAACTCCCTAAAAATCGTAATGATAATCCTAAGAGGGATGAGTCGAGTAGATGTTTTGGTTATGAGGGTTATGGTTATAGGGCAACCGAGTGTTCCACTAAAGTAAGGAAGGAGGGTAAGAAACCCATTTCGTACAATGCCACCCTTAGTGATAGTGAATTGGAATAGGGACTCGATTCCCCCATTGAGCGCAACTTTATCTCGTTCATGTTTAGTCATGTAAGCATTGATGATGAATCTTCCCATGAATATATTTTTTTGCATGAAACTTTCGAGGCCATTCTTGGTGAATCCCAAGTGTTTGATGGCATAGAGAGTGGACAAGATAGTGATAATGAAAAAGAGGAGGAGGAGAGTGAACTCAAAGTTTCCTTTCGTGAGTTGTATGCGGAATCTTTGAAATTTAAAAAAGGAAAGCTTGAAGTTGGAAGTTAGGATGAAAGAACACGTCTTAGGAAATTATGAAAGTTTTTTAATTGAAGATCTTAGGAAATGTGAGAGGGCTCTTCGAGAGAAGCTAGAGTATGCTGAAGGTGAGAGAGATAGTCTTCGAGGATTAATATAGGCTATGAAGAAAGAGATTCTTGAGTTTGAAGAGACTAGGAGTTTGCTTGAGTCTAGAATAGTGGAGGTTTAGGAGAGATTGAGAGACTTGCGTCATATCAAATTTAATTTGGAGTGTAGGTCAAAGAAGTTGGATAAAATTTTAGGCAGCGTCCAAATCAAATATGATAAGTGTAGAATTGGCTTCGATACTCAAAATGCTCCTGCTAATAAAGACAAAAACATGATTTTGAGTGAAATAGGAGCACTCGAAAAGGTCAACCTTTAGGTAATACTTCTCATCGCGCTTTCATTTGCACATATTATGGTAGGAAGGGTCACCTTAGGAGGTTTTGTTTTGATATTAGAAATGGTCCTAGAAAGTCTAAGAGTAGAGACACCAAGGTCACTAAAATCGAAGAGCGTCACGTTACACCTATGTGGGTTAGGAGATTCGATTTGGATGATTTACATGATAGACTTTATGATTCTAATTTTCTTGCACATGATTTTTCCCATGCGAGATCTAACAGTTGATTGTGGTAGCTTTGTTTACGTACACTAGTTATGCTTCATGGTATATTCTTGCTAGTTGTATGTTTGTATGTTAGTCAATTCTAGTCTATGTTTCATCATACGTATTTTCCTAGAATCATGACAAGTATATCTTTTCTATTTTGTTTTTGCGTTTCTTGAGTCTTATTGAAAAATACAAAAAGATTTTGTTTTTCCTTTGAGTTGTCTTTGTTCTTAAAATTTGCTTAAAAGATTTGAAAACTCAAAAATATTTTTTGTTATTGTGCATTTTAGTTTTACACATTTTGTCTGACATATCCTTATGTTTGAATCCTATATCATTCCCTGTTTACATCTGGCTAGAGCATTTGATTATGAATTTTAATTCTTAAATTGTTCTTCATCATGCTTGCATGAAGAAGTTTGATTTGATTTTCTTAATGGATTTTCTTTGTTTATTCCTCACACACATGCACGAGCTTTTTTTAACTTTAAATTCACATGTATATTTGAGCTTTGTGAGATGTTCTCCCATCAATTCTGTCATCTATATGTTTTGTGACTATGGGTTGATTTGTACATGTAATAACCGTCGCCCATGAGATTTATTTAAATTATATAGAAAATAGAAGAGTGTGAACGGGAAAGGGATATGAAAGGAGAAAATATCCCTTACGGAAATCCACCTTTGGCAAGAGCCTAAAGAAAAGATTAAAAGGCAATAAAAATAGAAAAGTAGAAAAAATTCCAAAGGCCAACATAGTTTAGTTTGTTGATTTAAAAGAAATAGCTTTAAAAGAATAGAGAAAAGAAAAGAAAAGAAAATATGCACTATGTTTATCTTTTGAGGGTGTTTAGTTGAAGATCAATGGGTTTGTGTAATGAAATTTTTCATGACTCTATTGATCTGTAGAACATCAAAATTCTAAGTTAGTGTACATTTTGCTTGTTTGTTCTTCGAGTTCACTTCATCTTGTCATATGAGGCTAAATCTTAGTTGATAAATTTTGCTATCAAATAGAACTCCTTGAAAATGTTTAAGCACTTGTTTCATAATTATTTTGTCTCTATTTCACACCCATTCATTTTGTTTACCACATTTGGTTTAGACACATTTATGCTATATGTGTGTCGAAAGCTTATTGTGTTAAGTGTCTTGTATGGTTTTTATATCTATATATGCGTGTGTTCTTATGCTTCATTGATATACTTTAATGATTATATATATATATATATATATATATATATATATATATATATATATATCTTTTGCCTCGAGTCTTTACTTTTTTTTATCTAATCCTTATTTGTCCCGTGTTTATATCGATATCTATCTTGTTGCGATTTTTTATTAATATCCTATGATTATTCTAGTACATTATTGTTAGTATCATTTTGGTATCACATCTTAGTTGGTATCTATTGTGCTTTATGTGGATGATTTGTTCTTGTGTTTCCATGTTGCTTTGTTGTTATTATATCACTATACACCATTGCATGATATAGTTGTTTTTCTATTATACTTATCTCTTGTTTTATTTAGGGGAAGAATTCGTTTAAATTTGGGAGAAATTAATTATTTTATGCAAATAATCTTTCTCTATTCCTGAACAAAAAGGGGGATCTAACTCTTTTCATTTTGGGGATATCTATCTCCTTTCTTAGGTAGACATTGTTAGACAAAGGGGGGAGATTTAATTATACAATTTAGTTTGTTATATTCCCTATGCATTTTACGGTCTGTTTGAGTGTGCAGATTTTCATACATGCGAAAAAGTTGTAATTCAAGCAAAGCTTCTAAGAATATGTGTCGTTTAAGCATTTGTATTGTTTCTTTCTGGGTTGGGATTGAGTCTTTTAGATGATCTTGACAACCCATAGGATTTTCTTTTGGGTTTTGTCTCGGAATAGCCAAAGGGGGAGATTTGTAAGGACAAATTTCCAATTGAGTCAATTTGTATGTGTTGGCTTAATTTCGAATAAAATTATTTGATTCATAGGATAAAAGTTGTATTTTTGACCTTTCAAGCCTACGACCTTTTTATTGAAGATGTAGCGGCCAGGTTAACGTGATCATATCCCATGACGTGTTTCGTGTCTCGTTTGTTGTCATCAATAGTCCAAGGATCTTTAAGTTGTGAATGCTTATATTATGCTGGGCCTTGGAAATTTATTATTGATTGTTAAGAATTTTTACTAAAATATTTTAAAATGACTTTATTTTTTTCAAGAAAAATTTGCCCATTTTTTCCAGGTCGTTAGAACGACTTTCACGGGTCCTTCGAATAAGATTTGTGGTTATTCAAACGAGACATGTAACGAGAACACTTTTGGATTGTACTGATATCTCATTTAAAGTTTTGTTCTTACCTCGTTCGAACGATATGGATATGTCATTCGAACGAGATTGGTTTTCGTTTGAACAACAAAAATAATTTTTGAAAAATTAAAGTTTTTATGCCGTTTTTCTCTTAAACTCCCACTACTTTTTCCCAACCATTTATGCAGTGTGGGAGTTCAGTTTTCAGAGTAAACTTTTCAAAACTTTAGAGACATAAAATCTCTCTAAGAAGTTAATCCATGTTTAAGACTTTTCCAACATCCTAGTGGGAGAAACCTTTAGAAAAGTCAAAAGTGTTTTTTCTTTACACCCAAATAGTTTCATGATCCAAGATTTTATAAAATATATGTTTTGAGATCATAGTTTTCGTACCGTGTTTGTTTCATACATTCCTATGGACTGTTTCTTACGGAGGATTCTGTATTCGTTGGTGTACATATGGTGGACTCCGTGTGCATGATGGTAGCAGTGCCCCATCGATGGATTCTAAAACGTAGGTGGACTCCTGCATTGTCACTAAACAAAGGTGAAAGTAACGAAGAGCGTCAAGGCTTATGAGAGCGTCAAGTCGTTGAGTAAGAAATATGTCATGTCCTTGTATTAAAACCATACTTAGTGGACTTGTGGCTGGGCCGTCCGAGGTTTTTCCCATTGTGATTTCCCCCGTACATCGTGGCATTATGGTTATCTCTTTTTATCTTGAAAATTATCACCTAGATGCATGCTTAGGTTTAAGAAGATAAAATTTGTTCATTCACAAAAATGGTTTAAATGGTGCTTGATTAATTTGGGTTGTACAAGTTTAAGAAAAAAGTTTAATTAGACAAAATTCTTGTTTAATTTGGCTCGTTTAAATTTGAACTTTAATTAAAGTTTTGTTTCAGAAGAGATAACTCAAATTTAAAGAAAGTTAGAATTTAGAATCTTTCGGTGAACCATCCCTTTCAAATAGTATAAACAATAATGGCCCCATGCATAGGGCCATACATAACAAAGTAATATTTCTCTACTATCGATATAATCAACAATTTATACGCACGCAATGCTAATTTATTTCAACATCTTTTCTACTTTATCATTTAATTCTTTAAATCTATTAAATACTTTCTTAATGTTTTACTACTTTAAAAAATAAAGTCTAAGAAGTGACATGTATATAATACCCCGTAATTTTAATGACTTTTAATATGAGATTTATTAAAAGTTAACGGGTTAAATAAATAGGGATTAATTATGAAAAATTAATTGGGATTAATTCGGATTAAATATTACTAGATATTAAAGTAATATGTGATTTTGAATATATGATTTTGAATATCACTTAGTGATATAAAAGTAATATGTGAAAATAATAATTATTGTCGGGATCTACGAAAATGGCAATAATGGAAATTAAGTCGGGACGCGCTTATGAGTCGTGTTCGGACTAAAGTTAGGAAATAAAATGAGATTTATTTTTAAGTCATTCAAATGATTATTTTGAGTACGCCGTTGAGTCCGAAAGGGTCTAAATATGAAGAAAAGTCTACCCGGGGATTTGTTTTGGGTCTCAGGTCATTTGGAAGATGAAAAGACACCTCGAAAGGGCATTTTAGTCATTTTACTTGGGAGATGAATAGTACCTACGTTTTTTGTCTTTTATCTAACCTTGGAGACTTATTATATATGTGAGTTTAGATGTACGTAAGATTCATTTCATCAAAACACAAAGTGAGGTCTTGTGAGACAGAGTGAAAAGCCTTAGAGAGAAAGTGAAAGGTTATCTTGAAGAGAGGAAGAGTTGTTTGGAAAGGAAGAGTCATCTAGGGAAAACTAAGGGGAAAACTACCATCTCTATACCTTGCACCACCACCGAATAGCCACCGAAAAAATTAAGATGAAGTGCCAAACACTTGTCTTCACCAAAGGTTCAGACTTACACATAAGGCAAGTGTAATTCTTGCTCTATTTTGGTGCTTATATTATCCATGTTAGAATAGGATTTCTTTTTGGATTGATGAACTTATGAATTTGGGATTAAGATGGCTGATAAATCAACTTTAATGGATAGGCAAATTCATGTAATTGGAGATTTATTCATGTAGAGACTATGAACATGAAAATGGATAAGTTTTACATGTAGAGGATTTATTTGTTTATTGAAGATATGAAAATGATGTTAGGTATTACATGTAGATGAGTTATACTAATGTTGAATATAAAAATTTGATGATTTAGTTATGAAATGATAATTCTAAATTCTGGATTTTTAAGAAGTAAAAATATGGAGGATTTAGATAAATTGGAATTTTAAGGATTTAATGGGTTTGATGATAATACCCTTACAAACATATGAAATTGATGTTATTCTTATGTAAGAATTACCCATGACTATTTTAGAACACTGTTAGCAAATCTGGGTTTTGGGTAGAATATAACCCATAAGGGTTTGGGTGTAAGAACTTGAAGAAAAAGGCAAAAAACTAAGGTTGAAGACGAATTGGAATGACACTGATCTCGTTCGAATGAGACATGATATCGCTCGAACGAGATGCCATCTCGTTTGAACGATATTTCTGGGTTTCTGATGAGATTTCAGAATTTTTGTTTTAGCCCAGAACAGTTTGGAAAATTGTATTTTAGCCCACAGTATGTTCTGAATAATTTTGGTACATTAATAAGGAGTGAGTGACTTGGGTTAATGTTGGAAAATTATATGAAATTGATGAATAAAAATTATGAGAGAGATATCTACATAATAATACGATTAACTATTAAGAGATAAATAATCATTATGACCAAGTACGGGTTAATATTAGTGATATATATATATATATATATATATATATATATATATATATATATATATATATATATAGAGAGAGAGAGAGAGAGAGAGAGAGAGAGAGAGAGGCAGGCTCTCCAACATACCTTCTAGCAACATACTATTTTTTTAAAATAGTAAAAAAAATAATTTTGAGATGATATTTTTTATATGGGTTCATGATATTTCAATACGCCCCTATATAAAAAATCAATTGAAAATAATGGTTTTTGTTATTTTTAAAAAATAGGTAGAAAAACTGCCAGTTTTTACCCTTTAAAACTGCCAATGTTTTTACCTATTTGTTTAAAAATATCAAAACACATTATTTTGATCTGAATATTTTTATAGGGGAACTTTGAAATATCATGAACCGATATAAAAAATATTAACTCAATTTTTTTTTTTTTATTATTTTACAAAAATTGGTATGTTCATAGGTATGTTTAATGAGGTATATTGGAGAGCCTATCTCTCTCTCTCTCTATATATATATATGTATATATATATATTGTTTTTTATATATATACGGGTACTTGAGATTATGTGAGTGATAACATCGTGATTAACAAGTACGGGTGGTATTCAAGAAATACGACGGGTACTTGAGGTAGAATGAAATCCTAATATGATATTGTTCAAGTGAGTACCAAATTCTATTAGGTTGATGTGTATACCTATTGCTTGTTTGATTTATGTGTATTACATACCTAGACTACTTGCTATGGATGAGAGGTTTACGCGTTGAGGGCAGTCGTATCCTGATGAGCCTTAAGGGGGATCCTTGACTTGTTGCCTCAGATCATAGGACTTAGGTTGGATTGACATCAGTGAGAACAATGGTATTGAATGGTCTTTTGGGTGCGTAGGTATGTGCGTAGCCCAAATGTTTAGGACTATGTTCGCCTCCACTATTTGTGATTTGTTTATTATGATTCGTGGGACATACCGAACCTATGGTCCTTTATACAGTGACGAGATGTACTGGGACATGATAACAGAGTACGAATGCAACGCAACTGAGCCTCGGGGTGAAGTTTTAAAGTGAATGTGTATTGTAGAAGCAATTGTTATGCAACACAAATAAATATGAGAGAAATATTATCAAGAAGAGAGCAAGGAATAGAAGATGCCAATCACACAACAAATGATGTACGTGTGTGACAACCCGCTCACCAAAATAAGGGGTGGCCAGCCCAATACTCCAATATAACGGAATCATGGATGGAATCATTATCAGCATCACAATAAAAATATAGAGTATCCAGGATAACCACCCAATATTTCAGAAAACGGGTTGCCAAAAATTTTGATTTGAAAGTAAATAATTGAAAACAAACAACCCAATTCCTGAAAGATAAGGGAAACCCCAAGACATATATAAATAATACAACAGGAATATGATAAAAAGACCGAATAGGTAACCGGTCACTAAACTGATACACCAATAATACACAAGTACAATAAGTTACTTATTACATTTCATTAGACATTTACAAAAGCTTGGGCCTCTCACCCGAATAAAAGACTTGATCTTAACTAGAATAAAAATGAAAACGTCTATACCAAATGTATCCCGTAATTCCCGCAAAGCATCACGGCTTGACGAAAACATCGGAATAGGAATTCAAATCAGGCATCCTTGCGGCAGAGTACCTGAGCAGAGACAAGATGAATATGCAACAAGAAATGTAACCAGGTCAGGGCCCGGTTCTATATGATTACCAGATAAATAAAGAGTATGACAGTTATGTATAATAAATCGTGAAGAAAGAGAAATAAGAAGCAACCTATACAATTTAAAACGTAAGCTAAGCAGGAACAAAAATAAGAAGCATTAAACTAAAAACTTCACCTAATGTGCCAATTATTTCATATATCTTTTACTTTGCAGGAAGTATATATAATCACAATCTTTTGCTCTTTAAGGAGTTTTTATCTCAATTTTACCTTTTGTAAAAATCCTTTCCTTATCAGGAAAATAATCATTTTCAAATGCTCTTTGTGGCATTTACATGTGCTCTTTGTGGCACTCCATCATGCTCTTATGGCATATAAAATACATCCAGTCCCACTTGATTATGAACTGTTATAATTATATACATATAACGAATTCTAAGACCGCCCGTCCGGGTTTCCCCACTGTGCGCGCCCCTAAACGACCATCATCTTCCAGGGCCTATCATTAGACAACCTGGGCACCTATATCGCAAGACGTCGGGAAGTGTCCATGAGCCTGCGGGGTAGTCAAGACCACACCCGAAATCTCCTACCCATCGCAGAAAAATATACAATAATAAGCGCTCCCATGGCCTAGGACTATATCCACCCTGCATTCATTAGCTAGGGGCTTCACCTCACGAGCGAACTTCCCTTATGATGTCATTTAGAGAGGTGTGTTTAAGCCATTTTATTTATCATATCGAAAATCAAGTAAACCATTATTTACCGGTTTCAGGATTAAGTAAATTATCATTTACTAATATCAATACCATTTCCATTTCATTTCCATTCCACGTATATGTTTCATTTTATTCGAAACCGTTATTATTTACTTCTAGTAACAGATAGAACTTATTATCCGGAGCCATACAATAAATTATATCAATACTACAACTTCAGAGGAGTAAATAAACTCTTCATCATCTCCAAGCATTTTAGGATGTTATTTTAAAACCCCAAGGTTATCATCTTTCGAAGGAATGAAATAACTTTCAATTTATTCTCCAAACTCACCTTTATGGCGTTATTATGAACCACCAAGGTTAACATAGTTCAATCGAACTTTTAAAATCTCCCAACATTCTTTTGGGGTGGTAATATAAACCATCAAAACTAGTATAGCTTAATTAAGCTTCTAAGGTCTCCCGAACATAACACTACATCTCCTAGTTTTATAATAATTAACTAGAAGAAGAGAATGCCTTATCATTAATAGGCCTAACCCCGGAAAAATCCCCACATAACCCATTCCTAATGTAGGGTAGACAACTAACTCATCTCACACTCTAAGACTCTAAGTTTACTTCATTCAAGAAGGTTCCTAATCCCTATATTTAAAGAAAAGAATTGAAATTGAGTTATAAAAATTAACTCAAAAACAGCAGGAAAACGAATCGATTCGCCCCAAAAGCGAATCGGTTCGGACTACTAAACCAACATTCTGCAATTGGCCGAATCGATTCGGTCTTAACCCGAATCGATTCGGGTTATGCAGACCTGCCAATTTCCCTTAGCGAATCGATTCGCCCAAAGGGCCGAATCGATTCGGACCTGCAAATCTGCCAAAAATGGCTACGAAGGGTTATGAACCCTAAATCCTCCAAACTTCAAATCTCTTCCTTTTCATACACATCCAACAACAAAAATCTACCCCAAACTAATCTACATGATTATTAATCATCAAAACCCACAATTTCTTCAACATAATCAAGACTAGGGTTTAAATCCCCCAAATTCTACAATTAAGCCATAAATGTAAATACACAACTATCATACAATTTATGCACCTTAAATCACATATTAGCAAGTAGAAAACTTGCCTTAGGGTTGATGTCTCAGATTTATTTGGAGAAGAAGCAATCCCAAATCCTCCATCTTCAATCTCTCTCTCATTTCTCCATTTCTCTTCTTCTTCTTTCTCTCTTTGTCTCTCTCTATTTTCAAGACATAAAATGGGGAAAAATAAGGGATTTTGGATACTAAAATCGTGGCTTAAGTTAAAACTCCCAACTCAAATGGTTAATACCACATTAAAATGACTCCCAAATATGCGTTTAAGTTAAAACCAGGTAAAAGTGCCCGAAACATAAAAATACAATATGACACTTATTTTGACTGTCTCCCACCTTCCGAGACTAACTACACCCTCTAAACTGGCATCCGAAAATTTTATAAATTATTTCGAGTTCCAAAATCATTTAAACTAAAAGTCCATTTAAAATACATGACACTACAGACATGCAACCTGATGATATTTACTTTCACATGCAGTAAATATGCATCAGTATAGTAAATATTAACTTTCAATTCATTAAATTAATATTTACTCCAGTCCCCACATTTTATATAATTACCTTATGCGGTAAAATTAGTATAAAATGAACCTCCCAGAATCGAGGGTTGTTACAACGTGGTTCAGCCAAAATGTGCCTACGTCCACAGTGGTGCAGTCGATGTTATTTCTATATACTCCGGAGAGTGATTACAGAGAATACAACTTGTCCTTTTGCCCCGGACCTAGGGTTTAGTATATACATTTACATGTAGGTGAGTGGAGGTGGTGGGTTCCTCCACGTTTCCCATCTCCCCTATAACTTCCCTTTATAGGATCGTGGGAGGAGACTGGATCAATATAAAAGATAAAGGGTCTGGACTTTGGGTCGCCAGGACTGGGCTACTCGTCCATGCCCATAGTTCTAAATTCTGGGTACCCACAATTGCCCCTAAATTTGTTGTGCCATGTATATGGGCCCAACAGATTTAAATGATTAGCCATAATGGCCGTGTTGCAATTCCTTGAGAGCTGTGGAGTTGATTTTGGCGGCAGCCGCTTCGCTTACTGTGCACTATGATTAGAATTTGAAGGCTCGTTGGGATAACCACATCTTTTTTGTCGTTTCAGACTTTCCAGCACTCTTCCGTCTTCTGAGAATTCTAACGCATCATTCCCTTTGCTCTCAGTCCCCATTCTCATTGCTTTTTAGTTATCTTGAGCTCGTGCTTCTTTAGTACTTGAATCGATCTTCTGTTTTGTAAGTTTTTCGTGTCCTTTCTTTGCATTTTCTCTTTGGTTTGTAGATTTTCTTTGTGCTTTCCAATGGCGAAGATTGGAAATAGATCGATCTCCGAGTTTAGAAAGTTCTACAACATCCTTGAGTGGGTAGAGATTGAGTGTTGTGCCTCGCCTCCTAAGAATGTTAGGGATATAGAGGATGCCCACTGGATCCATGTTTTGCTGCTTTCTCAGGGGGACTTACTTTTCCCCCTAATGATCTATTTTTGCATTTCTTTGGTTATTTCAATATCGTCCCCGCACAATGCTCGCCAAATGTGTGGAAAATAGTAAATGGTGTACATAGAATATATCAGTTGTATGGTACTAGATTAGGACTTACCGAGGTCTGTTTCTGTTATTCCTTTTCTCGAACTAGCTCAGGTGTCCTCCACCTAAAAGCCAGGAGTCCTGATAGGGTATTGGTAGTTAATCTACCTGATTCCCATAAGGACTATTGGCAAAAGGTCTTTCTTGTTAGAAATTGGCAATTTTCTCCCCTGTTCGAAAGGTCGAGGTCTGAGAGGTTTACTGTCCCCTTTTATGGGGAAGAATATATAGGTAGACATTTGTACTGTTGTCTCAATCTTTACTAATTTATGACTTTTCTAACTCCTCTTTGCTTTTTCTTCTACAGCGAGGTCGAAGAACTTGGAGCCTGCCCTCAGGGAGGTCTGAATCTCGAAGTTTGTGAAAGTTTGGAACATCAGAGAGCCTTTGGGTGACGGTGAGCATCCCAGGTCTGCTGCCTTCTTGTTAGAGTACAAGAACGTAGGCTCCAGCTTCATAGCACGACATGTGGATAGTGTACCAGAGTTTGATTCTTTGGGAGAAACTACTGCTGAGCCAATCCAGTTGGACGAAGAAGAGAGCAGCTCTGAAAGTGATCTGCAGGTAATCTAGGTGAAGGGAGCTCTGACAGTAGCAGCTCTTCTGATTCTGAGGAGAATTCTGAAGCTCGAGGATCGTCGAGCACTTCCAGCAGTTCTGGTGAAGATATGCCTCCAAGTAAGAACCTGATCAGAGATGATGATGATGATGACCATGTGCTCATTGCACAAAGGTCAAAGAAACAGAAGTCTGTATTTGGGGCCGTGGCTACAGGTTCTCGGCCTTCCTCTCAGGAGCAAGAGAGGAAGAGGAGAGAAGAAGAGCAGGTGAAAGAGAGGGAGAGAAAGAAGGAGGAGGAGAAGCAGAGACTGGATGAGAGGAGGAGGATGGAGAAAGAGAAAGAGGAGGAGAGAAGAAGGATGGAGTCCAGGACAAAGGCAGGGCAAGCCTTAGTCCCGGTATCTGCTTTGCCCGAGAGGGCCTCGGTTTCCATCTCTCCTCAGCTAGCTCCTGCGCTGCTTGAGAGGGCAGTTCTCCCTACAGATCGCCAGAGGGCGCTGGGGTCTGATCAATTGGCCCTGCAAGCTAGTCATAGGCTAGCCCTGGTAAGATACTCTTTTAACTTTCAATTTTTTGACAAGTTCTAGATGTTTTCCTCTTCTTGATTTCTTCTCTATTCCTTGCAGTTTGTGACTGACTTTACTGTGCTCTACCATTCTCGCGACGAGCTGGTGAGGAGGAACGACGAGTTGGAGCAGCAGAAGTCTGCTCTGGAAGCCAGGGGCTCTCAACTAAAGGCTGACCTAAAGTCTGCTGATGCAGCCCGAGTTTCATCTGATCTGGCCCTCGTCAACTCTACTCGCAAGAGGGATGATGCGGTTAAGGAGCTGGGCGAGCTGAGGAAGGCTTATGATCTAGTATTCTCGAGCAAGCTGGACCTCGCAGAGAAGAACAGGGTTCTGGTCGAGCAGCTGGAGGAGGAAAAGGCCCAGGCAGCCACCATTAAGGAGGACTCATACAACTCTGGGTGGGCTGCTGCTTATGACGATGTCGAGGTTCAGATAGGCTATATCAGCCGTCTGAACTTCTAGAAGGGATGGAACAAAGCTCTTCTAGCTGCTGGGGTTGATGCTGAGTCTCCTCTGTTCGACGAGCATGACCCGGGTCCCAAGCCAACTATGGCCGAGGAAGCTCCTGCCCTAACCATCGAGGGTGCTGATTTTCCCTCTGATACAGTTCTTGTCGGTGTTTGCCCTGCTCAGGCGACTGAGGGCGTTCCTGCAGAGGGGGATGCCTCTGCTGCTGCTGATAATAAGGGGAAGCAACCAGACACTGCTGGGCTGCCTGAGGTTGCTAGTTAATCTTCTCTGGGGATTTTAATTTTGTACTTTTTGCTTGTAACCTTTCAAGTTTCTGCTCAATGTACTTGACTTTGATTAATGAAATGAGAAGATTCTTTTTTTATTTGTGCTGATCTCTTCCTTTCCTCTATCTTTATTTTACTTATAGTTGGTTGATGTTGATGACTATATTCCTGTCACTTCCCAACTGGGCAGGACCCTTGGTCCTAATGCAAGCCCTGAAGTTCGCCAGGCCTTTGTTAGACTTTGCAAGTCACTAAGGTCTAGGAATCAGAAGTATAAGGAGCAGTCCGAGCTAGTGGCTAAACTAAAGGACAGGCTCCAAGAAATGGAAGAAATCGGTGCCTCAGTACAAGAAGAAGTTAGTGCACTGAGAGCAAGGTTACTAGAGGCCACCGAGATTAACCAGGTTGGGGAGTTCCTACAGCAGGAGAATGAAGACTTGAGGAGGGAGGTCTTAAAGCTTAAGGAACATTCGCCGAGCATCGTTTTGACAGTCCTGCAAGGTTCCTCATCATCGCGAGCTGGATCTTATCCTCCCCTTCCGCGTGCTGGTAGGGGTGCTAGGAGCAGGAACAGGGAAGCCGAGGAACAGCCTGAGAGGGAAATGGAGGAGCTGCGCGATGATGTTCGGCGAGCTTATGTAACTGCTGCTGGGCTCCAAAGGGACGTCACCCGACTGCGGCATCTGTTCAAGAAGGGTCCTCGACAAGTGTGGTCTGATGGCTACGATTAAGGCTGGCTGGATTCTCCAACGAGACTATCAGAGTTCGAGGAACTTTCCTTTATCAGAGGGTGGTTGAGTGCCCTGAAAGAGCTGCAGGTCCCGAGGAACTCAGTGTTATGGTATCGACACGAGATGTCCTCCTCCACTCTGATGCCCAGTCCATTCAGGAGGGATGATCGATAGATCCCCATTGATGCTATTCCCCGGCAACTGTTGGAGTTGGATGCAAATGAGGCCGTGGAAGAGCTAGCCCCCGCTCCTGATGATGGAATGAGAGCTAAAGTTGCTGATTATCTTGCTCGGAGGCTTCCACTTCCTTGAGATTTTGTTACTCCTTTGTCTTTTTGATAATGTAAATGCTTTGGGCGAGCTTCGCCGACTAAACATGTATTATCACTGTTGTAAATATAAGTGATCAATGAAAAGTTTTTGTTTTGGGCAGCTTTGCCGACTAAACGTGTTCATCCAATCTTTTTATATTCTTGCTGCTTCATAATTCTTTTTGTTTTGCCATGCAAGTGTCCCCCCAGTCCAGTATAATACCAAAATACCATTGTGCCCCATTTTACCTTTTAGGTTGTGTCGTCACACTCCCTTAGGCCTAAGTAGGGCAATTGGCGACGACACACCTGGTATTGGATGTCTTCATCCGGTCAGGATTTTGCTCAACCAAAGTAGGTTTGATGGCTAGTATGAAATCTGGTCGCATTGCCTAAGAATCCTCTGTAGGGATTTATATATTGCCAGGGGCAATGCTAAGAGGTCTCTCGTGTTTCATGACGATGACCTGAGGAGGGGTATCCCCCTGCTATATCGACCATTGTGCCTGTAATTTGGAAAAAGATGTGCGATAAAATGCAGCTACTGATTTAATTAGTAATAAGGGGAATGAACTGTTCCTTTCACATAACAAATACAAGAAAAAGATTCAACAATAGAATTCCTTGTGAATCTAAAAATAGAGTTTCTTGAGATTGGCTGCATTCCATGCTCGTGGTATCTCTCTGCCCTCCATTGTTTCCAAATGATATGCACCTCGCAGGTCGTCCCTAGTTACTTTAAATGGTCCTTCCCAGTTTGGGCCTAGCTTGTCGTCTGATGAACTTACTGAGCTGCCCAGGACCTTCCTTAGAACATAGTCTCCAACTTGGAATTTTTTTGGGTTAACCCTTTGGTGGTAATGCCTTGCGAGTTGTTGCTGATAGTTCGCAAGCTTCACCAGGGCTAGTTCTCTACGCTCGTCGGCGAGGTCAAGTTCAGCGAGCAAAGCCCCATCATTCTGGCCTTGGTCGACAAGGTCGGACCTCATTGTAGGCAAGCCCGATTCTAGTGGAATGACTGCTTCCATTCCATATGTTAGCGAAAATGGGGTTTCTCCTGTTTCTCACCGAGGAGTTGTTCGGTATGCCCATAGAACATGGGGCAGCTCGGTTGTCCATGCCCCCTTGGCTCGCTCCAGTCGCTTCTTCAATCCATCGATCACAATTTTGTTCGAAGCTTCTTCTTGCCCATTGCTCTGTGGGTAGGCCATCGAACTAAAGTTGTGCCTAATCCCGTGCTCGTTACAGAAGTCCTGAAAGGGGCCACTCTCGAATTGAGTCCCATTATCAGTGATGATGGTTCTGGGGATTCCGAATCGAGTGATTATATTCCTCCATATGAATCTTATCATGTTAGCATCTCGGATGTTTGCCAATGGTTCTGCTTCGATCCATTTGGTGAAGTAGTCAGTTGCAACCAACAAACTTGAGATTGCCGGCAGTAGTGGGTAGTGGTCCTACGATGTCCATCCCCCATTGGGCGAAGGGCCACGGGCTGGTTAGTGTTTTTAGGTCGCTGGCTGGTTGGTGGATCATTGGAGCGTGAAGCTGGCATTTGGGGCATTTGCGGACATATACTGCGGAGTCCTTTTGCATATATGGCCACCAATAGCCTTCCTTCATTGCTCGAAAGGCTAGAGACCTTCCTCCGACATAACTTCCACAGATTCCTTCGTGTAGCTCGCGCAGCACCTGCTCGACATCCCTTGGGTGGACACATCTAAGGTAGGGACCGGAGAAGGACTTCTTGTACAAGTCGCCACCTGTGGATAAGTGAAAGCGAGAAACTTTGACTCTTATCTGGTGGGAGATTTTCTTATTCTCGGGGAGCGTGCCCTCCTTTAAATAGTCTCTTAAGGGGTCCATCCAGCTGGGGGCTGATCCCACCTGGAGTATTTGTTCCACGTTTGGCAGCTTGCTGTTGTGGTTAATGCTTGGACGAATGAGAAAATCGATGGGAATGAGCCTTTTAAGACTAGAATCAACTGCCGAGCTTAGGGCTGCTAGGGCGTCGGCATGACTGTTTTGCCCTCTGGGAAACTGCTGGATGTTGATCTCCTCAAAGCTCGTCATTAGTTTCCTCACCAGGGCGAGGTATGCTGCCATCCTTTCATCCTTCGCATTGTAATCTCCAATTATCTTATTGGAGACTAGTTGAGAATCGCCGAACACCTGTAAACATTTTGCTCCCAGAATTTGCGCCTTTTGGAGATCGGCTATTAGAGCTTCGTACTCTGCTTCGTTTTCGGAGGCTACAAATCCAAGCCTGATCCCTTGATCAAGGATGGTGTTTTCTGGGGTGATGAGGACGATGCCTACGCCTGCCCCCTTTGAGTTGGAGGCTCCATCAACGAATAGTTTCCAGGTTTCCACTGTTGCTGGGATTTCTTCTTGCTTTGTTGGTTGAGGTTGGTTGGGGAGTTCTTCTCCAGTGAATTTGGCTATGAAATCAGCGAGGATCTAACCCTTGATAGCGGTCCTTGGTTGAAATTGGATGTCGAACCGGCCGAGCTCGACTGACCACTTAGACAACCTGCCCGACAAATCCTCTTTCATCAGGATCGCTTTAAGGGGGTGCGAAGTAAGGACGATGATAGTACGGGCTTCAAAATAATGCTTCAGTTTCCTCGAGGCTATCACTAGTGCAAAGGAGAGCTTCTCTAATGGAAGGTACCTTTGCTCGGAGTCTAATAAGGTCTTGCTCGCGTAGTAAATAGGGTGCTGGATTCCTTCGACCTCGCATACTAACGCCGAGCTGGCAGTGTGACTGGATACCGAGAGGTATAGGTATAAAGAATCCATTGGTTGTGGTATGACAAGCAACGGTGGAGAGCTTAAGTAAGACTTGATCTCGTCCAATGCTCGCGAGCAGTTCGAGCTCCATTCTATTGGTTTATTTCCTTTCAGAAGCCGAAAAAAGGGCTTGCATTTCTCGGATGATTTGGAGATGAAACGATTCAAGGCAGGGAGCATTCCAGTGAGCTTCTGCACGTCCCGGACTGTTCGAGGTGGTTGTACCCTGTTGATTGCATCGATCTGGTCCGGATTAGCTTCTATGCCTCTCTTGCTGACTAAGTATCCAAGAAATTTTCCTGACTGGACACCGAAGGAACACTTGCTCGCATTAAGCTTCATTCGGTATTTTCGGAGGATTTCGAAGGTATTTGACAGGGCTGAGAGGTGATTTTCCTTCTTCTTGCTCTTAACGAGCATATCATCGATGTAGACCTCCATTGTATCTCCCATTTGATCCTTGAACATTTTTGTGACCAGCCGCTGGTAGGTTGCCCCTGCATTCTTGAGCCCGAATGGCATGACTTTGTAGCAATACAACCCAACCGTCGTGATAAACGCCGTTTTGTCTTGGTCTGGGGCATACAAGGGGATCTGGTGATATCCAGAGTATGCGTCTAGGAAACTCATTCGCTCGTGAGCTGCAGTGGCATCTACTAGTTGGTCTATCTTTGGGAGGGGGAAACTATCCTTTGGGCACGCTCTATTGAGGTCAG
This sequence comes from Sambucus nigra, assembly GCA_949130495.1. Classification (NCBI taxonomy): domain Eukaryota; kingdom Viridiplantae; phylum Streptophyta; class Magnoliopsida; order Dipsacales; family Adoxaceae; genus Sambucus; species Sambucus nigra. The sequence goes on from OX422209.1 coordinate 243,741,758, forward strand.
TGAAGTCGATGCAAACTCTCCACTTCCCATTATTCTTTGGAACCACTACTGGGTTGGAAAACCACTTGGAGAATTGTACTTCCCGTATGGATCCTGCATCCAACAGTTTTTCGACCTCCTTTTCGACCGCTTTCGCCTTCTCAAGTGCAACTCTTCGTGATTTCTGCACGACTGGCTTGAATATGGGGTCGACGTGCAGCTGGTGACAGGCCATACCAGGATCAATGCCAGGCAGCTCGTATGGTTCCCATGCGAATACATCTACGTTGTGTCTCAGCAAGGTCGTCAACTCCTTCTGTTCTCGATTGGTGAGAGATGCTCCAATCAGGAATACTCTGCTACTGTTACCAACTTCGGCTACAACTTCTACCAGGTCCTCGATAACACGCTCGGAGGGGAGGAGCCTGGTCTCCTCTACTCCTGGTCTTTCATACTTTAGTTGCTATTTAGAAGGTATCACACCCTCTTCAACTTTCTCGCTGGGTTGACCAGCCTTCTTCTCTGGCTTTGGCCGGATGGATGCTATGAAGCACTTCCTTGCCATTGCTTGGTCGCCGTGGATCTCCATTACTCCTCGCTCGGTTACATACTTGAGCTTCTTATGGTAGGTCGAGGAGACCGCCTTCATTGCATGAAGCCATCATCTGCCGAGGATGGCCTGGTATGGAGATTCGATGTCAACTACCAAAAACTCAATCATTTTAGAGACATTCCCCGCATGAACTGGCAGCACTATCTTGCCAAGAGGCATGGTCATTTTCCCGGTGAAGCCGACCAAAGGAACAGTAGCTTCCTTTAGGTCGGAGACGCTCAACTTCAATTTTCTGAACAGGTCGAGGTACATTACTTCGGATGAGCTTCCTTGATCGACGAGCAGCTTGTCGATGTCAAAGTTGGCTATCCTGAGGGTAATGACCAGAGCATCATGATGTGGGGTCCTTACTCCCATCAAATCTTCATCCGTGAAAATAATATTCTTGTTATAGTTGGCGTCCTCTGCTCGTCGACGTTTTCCCGACTGTGATTTTGCTGGATCGATTTGAAAGGCCTGCATTACCGCTGTAAGTTTTTTCAGCTCCATCCGAGCTGAGTTCCCTTGTATCTGTTTGATGTCAGACACTCCGTGAATTACGGCGAACTCGTGTCCAGCATCATCCTCCAGCACATTGTCGGGTCTCATCTCTCTGTTGGCAGCCACTTTCTCTGCCCTTTTCTCCACAAAGTCATTCAAATGCCCGGATTGGGCCAACTCTTCGAGGTGAGACTTAAGAGCTTTGCAGTGCTCGGTCTTGTGCCCTCCCTCTTTGTGAAAAGCGCACCTCAACGCATTATTTCTCTTCGAGGGATCTCCCCCCATCTCCTGGGACACTTGATGAATGGCTCATCCTTGATCTTCGCAAGAACCTGTAAATTAGTTCTTTGAAGACGGTGTTGACCGCCTGGAATGCTTTTAATGCGTCCTGGTTCCCTCCGTTTTTGGAGCCATTTTTGCCCCCGTTCTTTCCTCCTTTCCTCTGGTTCTCAGCTTTCTCACCTACCTTGGTAGTGAGCTTAGTTCGACCGTTTTCTCCTGTATTAGAGCGGGTGACATCTTCCACCTTTACGTATTTCTTGATTCGGGCCATAAGGTCATCAATGGTCATAGCTTCCTTCTTTGTTAGGGATTGGTAGAGGAGGGAAGAATTAGGGAGCCCAATTTTGAAAGAGGCCACTGCCACTTCCTTTGCGCAGTCTTCGATCTCATTGAATAACTCCCAGTACCTCTTCGCGTATTTGCGGAGGGTTTCCTGAGGCATTTTCTTCGTTGTTAGTAGAGCATCCATCCTTTTGGGATGGGATCTACTGGTAATGAATTGGGCCGTAAAGAGTTCGGCTAGGGATTTGAAATTCTTAATCGATCGGTGGGGGAGCCTTTCGAACCACTTCTGTGATACATCATGAAGGCTCGAGGGGAAAATACGGCACATCAAGGCATCACGGTGACTCCAGAGGGTCATTGCCTGTCGGTATTGCCTGACGTGATCGATGGGATCAGTCTTTCCGTCGTAAACCTTGAACCTTGGAATGGAAAACTTCTTGGGAGCTTCCTCCTCTTCGATTTCTTTCGTGAAAGGTGACTTCATCTGGGTTTTGAGAGCTCGCCTCGCGAGTTCTCTAGTTGATCTTGTCCCGTGATGAGCGGGATGCTGGTCCATCTCCCTGCGGACCATGTTTCGTATGAGCTCGTCGCTGCGAGCAGGGCTCTGATGGCGGCGAGCTCTTCGAAGCTGTTTGCGGAGGTCATCGTCTGACTCGCCTTCTTCGTCCCTTTGAAATTCTCACCTAGGGCTCCTTCCTCGTCTGCGAGACTTGCTCGCCTGAGGGATAGGAGTACGATGTGGGCGTCTCCATTAATCAAGATGAAGCTCCCTTTATAGTCTTTCCAGTCTTCTTTTCAAACGACCATTCTCATCCTCGTACCTGCGAGAAGACTCTCTTTGCTCGTGGAGCCTTGCCTCGTACGCATCAATCAACCTGGATATCTGCGTGGACCTCGCTGGTCCCTGACTTTCTTGTGAGGCTGGTCTTTCCAGGCGCGCTCTCTGATCTGAATGCCGGACTTCAGACCTAATCCTGCGAGGAGCAGGTGGCTCTTGAATATCTCCTTCTTGGGGGGCATTGCTGCTGTGACCAGACATATTAAACTCCTTTCTTGATGTGGGCTCTTCTCAGGGAAAGATGAACGCTTCCCACAGACGACGCCAATTGTAGAAGCAATTGTTATGCAACACAAATAAATATGAGAGAAAGATTATCAAGAAGAGAGCAAGGAATAGAAGATGCCAATCACACAATAAATGATGTACGTGGTTCAACCAAAACGTGCCTACGTCCACGGTGGTGCAGTCGATGTTATTTCTATATACTCCGGAGAGTGATTACAGAGAATACAACTTGTCCTTTTGCCCCGGACCTAGGGTTTAATATATACATTTACATGTAAGTGAGTGGAGGTGGTGGGTTCCTCAACGTTTCCCATCTCCCCTATAACTTCCCTTTATGGGATCGTGGGAGGAGACTGGATCAATATAAAAGATAAAGGGCCTGGACTTTGGGCCGCCAGGACTGGGCTACTCGTCCATGCCCATGGTTCTAAATTCTGGGTACCCACATATATATATATACTTGTGATACTATCTACTGTGTGAATTAAGTAGTCATGAAAGATAATGAAATATGAAATGAATTAAGTGGATGAATACTTAATTATTGAATTGAAAAAGGGCTTATCTATGTTCTAAAGAAAATTGGATATATATGTATTACTTGTATTACGAGAGAAATACGTGGGATTGACACGGGCTATGGTTAGTTGGCACTGATATGAACTAGTTAGCACGAGAATAGTAACTAGTATGGTTTTAAGGTACCTTAGGGGTGCACTCTAGATAAGAGGTGAGGATCTCAAGAGAGAGTCCAATAAATCTAACATGTACATAATAATTGCTGAATATATCATTTATCCACTTGCTGTTTTCTAAACTATTTTTACAATCGGTCTCTAACCCATTTTCTTACATATTCTCTTCTCTCTTGTATCTCCTATATCAGGTGTCCAGCCGCAGGGACGCCAACCATTGAGGATTGAGATTTTTGATGAGCTATGGATGCTATGGAGTCTTGGACTTTGTTTAGAATGCTTTCATATTCATTAATTAATACTCTATAGTTGATCTTTCATTTAGGGCATGTCGCCTAATAGAATTCTAGTTATTTCTTCTCTATCTTAAATAGATTAATTTCTTATGTCGGTTTAGTTACATTTGATTTGTGATGGGATTATCGTATTGAGATATTTAAACTGGAGAGTTTTACTCCAGTTGCATTTAATTTAGTTTTGATATTTCTCAGTTGTTTAAATGAATTGTGTTATATGGTTTATGTTATAAAAATAAAAATTTCATCTATATTAAAATTTGAATAGTTTAACACCTGCTTATTTATATATTAGGTGATTAAAAAAAATATTTTTCGATAGTGATGCTAAGAATGAACCAACTGTAAATTCTATTTTAATTAGGTATAGGATTGATCACTCGATATTTAATTAAGTAGGGTGTTACAGGTGGTATCAAAGCATCAGGTTATAGAGTCTTTTAGGATCTGAACGGTTTATTATGCTTTCATTTTAGCATTGTTTGATATAAAGCCCTATCATTAAGACTGTTGTATCCTTATTTGTGTATATACGATCTTCAGTTATTATTTGAAATTCAAATTGAATATTTATGAAATTCTTCTCTCATTCCAGATGCCTCCTCGACGTGCACCTCAGCCTGCCCTAGCTCAAGGTAAAATGAATACTGCAGAAGTTGCTGCTATTGTTGCTCAGGCAGTCAATGCAGCTTTAGCAGTTGTTCAACAGGCACCAGCACAGGCACCAGTTGTACAACCCACACCATGGAAGGTGTTTCCTACTGCTTGGGAACGTATTAGGGATGCATTTCAAAAGGCGTATCGACCCGAGTTTCAGGGAGGTTTTGATGTCATGACTGCTAGCTAATGAAAGAAGGACATCCAGAGGCACTTGCGAATATTTGAATGCACGGAGGTTCAACGTCAGATACTATCTACATTTAGGCTATTCGGGACAGATCTACAGTGGTGGGAATCCATTACCACCTCCGAGGAAAGAGACACTATGACTATCCAGGACTTTTAGGTGCAGTTTGATCGTAAATACTTTCCCTCCGCCATTCAGACTGAGATGAGGCAGAAATTACTCGACCAAACCCAGGAAGGGAGGATAGTGGCAGAATATTAGGAGGAATTTACTAGGCTGACTAATTTGGTACCAGGAGAGGTACCTACTAAAGAAAAGAGAATTCAGATGTTCACATATGACCTGAATTGGAAGATTTGCCAACACTTATTGGGCAATCTTTCATTGCATACTTATGCAGATGTTCTTAATGTTGTGATTATTCACTGCTAGGATAAATTCTTACATACTAAGGGTGGCAAGCGGGGGATTGAGTCGAGCTAGCAGGGCAAGACTGGTGGGGAAAGTTCTGGTGGGACACAGCCAGGTTAGAGTGAGTAGTGCCAGGGTGAGCAGGGTTCCCAACCAGGGGACTATGCTAAACATTTACAATCTGGAGGATTTCATTTTGGGTGAGGGGTTAACAGGTAGGGGAAGCAGGACCATTAGGGTCAACAGCAGGGCCAACAGGTCCAAGGGAGAGGTGGTAACGGCCAACAGGGACAAAATAGGGGAAAGTTAACTGGCAGATGTTTCGTGTGTGGCAAGACTGGCCATAAGAGATAGGATTGTCCTGATAAGGGAAAATTTCCTCAGTAGGGAGCTCGTCAGGAGCCACAGAGACTAGTATTTCCACCAGCCGCTCTCCCAGCACCAGCTCGGGTGCCAGCATTACATGCCATTCTAGTAGCTCCAGCACAACAGGGACATTACGGGCATGTGTATAACTTCCATCAGGCAGTGGTTCAGCAACCACCGCCCACGATTGAGGGTATGTTTTCTATCTATGGGGATATGGGGCGTATTATGTTTGACATGGGGGCCTTACATTCTTTTATAGCCTCTAGATTTGCACTGGCCATAGGGTTACTAGACTTGGCCGATAACACTGTTACTTATATAGACTTACCGATGGGTAGTGGCATGTTAATTTTCTTTATATGTCGTAGTGTGAGTATAAAGATTGGGAGTCTGATTTTATTGGTGAATTTACTTGTTTTGGACATGCTCGAGTATGATGTGATTATCGACATGGATTGACTTGTTTCATATAGGTCCATGATTGACTTTTATATCTAGTGTATTATTTTTCCTATTCCGAGACATGAGATGTTCATAGTGGCGATGCCTCGTTCTGAGGGAGGGTCGTTTACTCATTCATATTATATAAAGGATTAGACCTCTACGGGAGTAGTAATATCCCTTGATTCAATACCGTTAGTTTATGAGTTTGTGGATGTATTTCAGGAGATGTCGGGATTAACTCCCAGTAAGGATATTGAGTTTGTAATTGATTTAGCTCCAGGCACTCGGCCTATTGCTCGTGCACCTTATCGTATAGCTCTAACAGAGATGAGGGAGCCCAGGGACCAAGTAGAACATCTTTTGGGGAAGGGGTTTATTCGCATGAGTACGTCGCCTTGGGGTGCCCCGGTGTTGTTTGTAAAGAAGTGAGATGGTTCTTTACGACTATGCGTGGATTATCGGGAACTTAACAAGGTCACGATATAGAATAAGTATCCATTGCCTAGAATAGATGACTTGTTTGATCAGTTGATAGGAGAAGCCTACTTCTTGAAGATAAACTTAAGTTCTAGTTATCATCAACTGAGTATCAGGGAGCAGGACGTTTCAAAGACTGCCTTCTTGACCAGATACAGATCGTATGAGTTTCGAGTTATGCCATTTGGGATGACTAATGCACTGATAATATTCATGGAATTTATGAATAGGGTGTTCAGAGAGTTCTTAGACCAATTTGTCATTATTTTCATAGATGACATCCTGATTTATGCTTAGACTGAGGAGGAGCATGGCGAGCATTTACGACGGGTCCTACAAACACTACATGAACATCAATTATATGCGAAATATGAGAAGTGTGGGTTTTGGCTTCGGGAAGTTCACTTTATTGGGAATATTGTGTCTGAGATGGAAATATCGGTGGATCCTAATAAGGTATCAGGGGTGAGAGAGTGGGGATAACCCACGACACTGACAAAGGTGTGCAGTTTCTTGGGACTGGCCGGCTATTACAGACATTTTATCCGGGGTTTCTCAAAGATTGCAGGTCCGATGAAAAATCTAACCCGTAAGGGCGTACCATTTTTTTGGGATGATGCGTGGCATTCGACGAGTTGAAAGATAAGTTGAATTCAGCAGCCGTACTAGCACTGCCCAAGCCAGGAGTGGAGTACTTGGTTTATACTGACGCATCATTACAAGGTCTTAGTGGAGTATTACAGCAGGAAGAGAAGGCTATAACTTATGCCTCTAGAAAGCTTAATTCTCATGAGAAGAATTACCCCACCCACGACTTGGATCTTGCAGCAGTTGTGATTGCTCTTTGGATATAAAGACATTATTTATTGGGGGAGAAATTTCACCTATTCACGAATCATAAGTCACTTCATTATTTGTTTACTCAGCGGGAGTTAAACATGCGTCAACGTAGGTGGCTTGAGTTCTTGAGGGATTATTAGTTTGACATACATTACCACCCGAGTAAGGCCAACTTAGTAGTAGACGCATTGAGCCGAAGGCCGGTAGGTGATTTGGCTACGGTGTAGAAGGAGAAATGGAAGGAACTGTGACATCGGGATGAAATTTACCGATCATTTATGTCAGTCACCTATTAAATCTCAGATTGTGACAAGGTTAGTTCAGGCTCAGGCAATAGATCCGTTTTGTCCGGATAAAATTCGATAACTTTTAGCCCGAGGAGCAAAGTCTTACTCAGTAAGTTCAGATGGGGGCTTACGTTTCAATGGTAGATTGATTGTTCCAGAAGGTGTGGATTTATGTCATGCGGTGATGTTAGAGTCACAAGAATCCATATTTATGGTACATCTCGGTGGGGATAAGATGTACCAAGATATGTGATAACAGTATTGGTGGAGAGGGATGAAAAGAGACATTGTTGAGTTTGTCTCTAAGTGTGCCACTTGTTAGTTAGTGAAAGTGAACCATCAGAAGCCTGCTGGGTTTCTTTAGCTATTAGAGATCCCGATGTGGAAATGGGAGAATATTTCTATGGACTTCATCACAGGGTTGCCTACTTCTCAGAGGGGTCACGATTCCATATGGGTGATTGTGGATCGGTTGACTAAGGTAGCTCACTTTTTTCCAGTTCGGACTGATTACTCTACGGGACGTACGCCTAGATTTTTATAGCATAGATAATGAGTTTATATGGGGAACCACTTAAAATTGTGTTCGAACGGGATAAGATTTTTGTATCCCGATTTTGGAAGAGTTTTCATGAGGCCATGGGTACCGAGGTGTGTTTGAGTACGATCTATCACCCGCAGACAGATGGGCAGACAAATGTACAAATCAAATGTCAGAAGATATGCTACGTATTTGTATCCTGAACTTTGGGGAAGGTTGGGAGTAGTACCTTTCACTAATGGAGTTTGCGTATAATAACTCCTATCAGTTCACCATCGGTATGGCTCCATTTGAGGCACTTTATAGTAGACCTTATCATTCTCCTTCATGTTGGTTAGAGGTGGTGGACAACAAGATACTTGTGCTAGAGGTAATTCAGGATATGGCTACCAGGATTGAAATGATTCAGAGTCGCATCCGGACAGCCTAAGATAGACAGAAAAGCTACGCCGATGCGAAACGGTTCTTTTGGGAATTCAGTGTGGGGGACTAGGTGTTATTGCGGGCATCTCCTATGAAGGGGATCATGATATTTGGAAAGAAGGGGAAATTGGTGCCCAGATATATAGGACCATTTCCTATAATTGAGAGAGTTGGACCTTTTGCTTATAGATTGGGGTTGCCGGAGCACTTGCATAGGATACATGATGTGTTCCATATTTCTTCGCTGAGGCAATATCTCCGAGATGAGTTGGATCACACTCATGTTGCATTAGAGGATATCAATTTGTAGCCAGATAGTTCTTACGAGGAGATTCCGGTAGCGTCTTAGACCATAACGAGAGACGATTGAGATCGAAAGTAGTTCCATTGGTGCGTGCCCAATGGGAGCACCATAACATTGAGGAGTCTACTTGGGAGCGCGAGGATGAGATGCGTGAGAAATGCCCGAAGTCATTTTTACCAGGTATGCTTTTATTTTTTGAATTTCGGGATGAAATTTCGTTATAAGAGGGGAAGTATGTAATACGCTGTAATTTCAAAGACTTTTAATATGAGATTAATTAAAAGTTAATGGGCTAAATAAATGGGGATTAGTTGGAATTAATTATGAAAAATTAATTGGGATTAATCCGGATTAAATATTACTAGAGATTAAAGTAATATATGATTTTGAATATACTTAGTGATATAAAAGTAATATGTGAAAATAATAATTATTGTCGGGAGCTACAAAAATGGCAATAATGGAAATTAAGTCGGGTCGTGCTTATGAATCGTGTTGGGGCTAAAGTTGGGAAATAAAATGAGATTAATTTTCATGTCATTAGGATGATGATTTCGAGTGCACTGTTGAACCCGGAAGGGTCGAAATAGGCAGAAAAGTCTACCAGGGATTTGTTTTGGGTATCAAATCATTTGGAAGATGAAAAGACACCCCGAAAGGGCATTTTAGTCATTTTTCTTGGGAGATGAATAGTACTTACATTTTATTTTCTTTTAGCTAACCTTTGTGACTTATTATATATGTGATTTTAGATGTACGTAAGATTCATTTCATCAAAACACAAAGTGAGGTCTTTTGAGACAGAGTGAAAAGCCTTAGAGAGAAAGTGAAAGGTTATCTTGAAGAGAGGAAGTGTTCCTTGTAAAGGAAGAGTCATCTAGGGAAAACTAAGGGGAAAACCACCATATCTAAACCTTACACCACCACCGGATAGTCGCCGAAAAAAGGAAGAGGAAGTGGCAAACACTTGTATTCACTAAAGGTTCAGACCTATACATAAGGCAACTGTAATTTTTGCTCTATTTTGGTGCTTATATTATCCATGTTAGAGAATGATTTCTTTTTGCATTGATGAACTTATGAATTTGGGATTAAAATGATTGATAAATCAAGTTTAATGGATAGGCAAATTCATGTAGTTGGAGATTTATACATGTGAGACTATGGACATGAAAATGGATATATATGTAGAGATTATGAACATGAAAATGGATAAGTTTTACATGTAGAGGATTTTTTTTTATTGAAGATATGAAAATGATGTTAGGTATTACATGTAGATGAATTCTACTCTTGTTGAATATGGAAATTTGATGATTTAGTTATGAAATGATAATTCTAAGTTCTGAGTTTTTAAGAGGTATAAAAATGGAGGATTTAGATAAATTGGAATTTTAAGGATTTAATGGGTTTGATGATAATAACCTTAGAAACATATGAATTTAATGTTATTCTTATGTAAGAATCACCCTTGAACATGTTAGAACATTGTTAGCAAATCTGGATTTTGGGGAGAATATAATCCATAAGGGTTTGGGTGTAAGAACTTGAAGAAAAACGTAGAAAACTGAGGTTGAAGACGAACTGGAATGACACTGATCTCGTTAGAATGAGACATGATGTTGTTCGAACAAGATGCCATCTCATTTGAACGAGATTTCTAGGTTTCTGACGAGATTCCAGAATTTCTGTTTGAGCCCAAAACAATTTGGAAAATTATATTTTAGCCCACAGTAGGTTCTAAATAATTTTGGTACATTAACAAGGAGTGAGGGACTTGGATTAATGTTGGAAAATTATATGAAATTGAGGAATAAAAATTATGAGAGAGATATCTACATAATAATAATACGATTAAGAGATGAATAATCGTCATGACCAAGTACAGGTTATTATTGGTGATATATATATATATATATATATATATATATATATATATATATATATATATATATATATATACGAGTACTTGAGATTATGTGAGTGATAACTACATCATAAATATACGATGATAATCGTGATTAACAAGTACGGGTGGTATTCGAGAAATATGACGGGTACTTAGTATAGAATGAAATCCTAATATGATATTGGTCGAGTGAGTACCGAATTCTAATAGGTTGGTGTGTATACCTATTGCTTGTTTAATTTATGTGTATGACATACCTAGCCTACTTTCTATCGACGAGAGGTTTACACGTAGAGGGTAGTCATATCCTGATGTCCCTTAAGGGGTATCCTTAACTTTTTACCTCAGAACATAGGACTTAGGTTGGATTGCCTTTAATGAGAATAATGGTATTGAATGGTAGGTATTTGCGTAGCCCAAAGGCTTAGGACTATATTCGCCTCCACTATTTGTGATTTATTTATTATGGTTCATGGGACATACCAAACCTATGGTCCTTTATACAGTGAAGAGATGTACTGGGACATGATAATACAGTTTGATATTTCTCAGTTGTTTGAATGGATTGTGTTATATGGTTTATGTTTTAAAAATGAAAATTTCATTTATATTAAAGTTTGAATAGTTTAACACCTTCTTATTTAGATATTAAGTGATTAAAAAAATATTTTTCGACAGTGATGGTAAGAATGAACTAACTGTAAATTCTATTTTAATTGGGTATAGGACTGATCACTCGGTATTTAATTAAGCGGGGAGTTACAATGTCTTTTTTAGAAATTATAATATTTCATCACATGTGTAAATTTCCTATTGATCTCAAGTAGTCATATTAAGGGGACATTGTGAATTTTAACCATAATGTTCATTTCACACTACCCAAAGTCACAATTCTAAATCATAAGGGTGGGATGTCTATTTCAACATAATATAAGGATTTAATTTAATTATTTTTATCAACATACATGTGGGGGAGAATTATTCTACTAGGAGAACAAGTAAGGAAATTATGGAATTTGTAAAAGTCAAACAAATGGACACTACTCATGTATTCCCATGTCTACATAATCATATGAGTCTCAATTCACAACTCGTGTAGAATAATAATAGTTAATAAATTTCAATAATTCACTAATATTTCTATTTAGAAAAATTCCATAATTAAAGTAGGCATGAGAATTTATAATTAAAATTTACACGTGAATTTATCCAAGTCCTAATTCTCATATTTTCTCAATTTATCAATATCCCAATTATCATAATTTATTAATTTCTGATTAAAATTATAGAATTTTAATAATTTACTAATTAAAAAAGGATCAAATACCAAAAAGTCCCTCAAATATTTTTTAATACACATTTAGTCCAAGCCTTTTATTTTGTACCAAAAAGTCCCTAATTCTTTTACTTCTATAGGTCCACGCAAGCGGCATGGTAAAGGACTTTTTGGAGGCTTGGACTAAACGTGTATTAAAAAACGTTCGAGGGACTATTTGGTATATTACCCCTTTAAAAAATCATATTATTTAATTATGAAATTTATGAGACAAATTATAAACTTAATTATCTGTAATAAAATTTTATTTATAAAAAATTAGATTGAGATAGAATTTGGTATTTAACTGCATAAAAGGGGAGGAGTATAATGCTAAATTTCCTCTTGAAAAAATTATACAAAAGAAATATAAGAGAATTATAGAGGAAGAATTATAGAATAAATCCTCTTTAAAAATTATTAAAGAGCCCCTCTAATTGCTCCCAAAATTAGTGTAAATGTGGGTCCAAAAAGTATACCAAAACAATACAATTATTATAGAGAATTATAGGGTATATTTTTAGGATTTAAATGGTATAATTTGGGTGGTAAATGGATTGGGCTTTTGGGTTTAGTTGTGTAATGAAATGAAAATATAGAAAAGTTTATTTTGTATCGGTTGTATATGAAATGAGGCAGAAGCATTGTTTTTCGAGAATGAAGAGTTGCTTTGATTTTTTTAAATGCTTTCCTTATAATTTAATTTGATTTTTTTTATTTTCTTATTACACCTTAATTCCTTTCTCTTTCCTTCTTTAATAACCCTAATCCTAAACCTTTCCCCATGTGACTACCTTATTACTAAAGTATCCTCTATCTTAAATCATAATTCATTTTGTGTCAAACCTTCCATTTACTTTCTATTATTATAATTAAATCCCATAAGTTATGCTCTTTTCTTATGGAATCATTTCTAGAAACAAACATTTGGGGAGGATAAACCATACTTGGGCAATAGACAAAGAAGTAAAGGAACTTCCTAGTTTCATTCAAATGGATAAATTGTACAAAATTCAGCAAGTCTATATAATTATCAGAAATATGGATTCAAGGTTGTCTAAAATGAATTCTAAATCAAGTTCCATGAATTTTATTTAGTAGTTAGAATTATGAATTTACAAATTTAATATTGTCATATGAATGATAAAATCCGAACTTACATATGAATTTGTCCCAATCCTAAATATCATAATTTATCAATTTCTAATAAAATCTAAAATATTAATACAGTTAAATAAAATCATACAATTTGATCATGAAATTTTGTGGGAGTAATTATAAACCTAATTATCTATACTTGATTATAATTGTTAAAAATTAATTATGATAGAAATCAATATTTAAATGCATAAAAGGCGATGAGTAGAATGTTAATTTGCTTCTTGAAGAAAAATACACAAATTTATATAAGAATGAGTGTAGAATAATTCCTCTTTAAATATGTTGAAATTTCTCCTTAATTGCTCCAAAGAAATATCCCAATTTGAGCCCCCAGAAAAAATAGCTCAGAAAATATAAAATTGGAGGTTGAATTGTCGTTATGTATTTTTATGTTTGAAATGATATAATTAGCGTGGGAATTAGGTTGGTTTTGAGGGATAAGTGTGTCTTGAAACTATAAAACAATAGGGTATTTGTGTTAAGTCTATAAAGTATATAAGGGGAGAACAAATTCAGAGTAAGAGAAGAAAAGAAAATAGGGAGCTAGAACCTACCCCTGTCCTTTATATATTTTTTCCACTGGCCACCATAGTAGTTACAAACCGGCACTATAGAGGCTTCAACCCTGCTATAACGGTTAGGTTTGGCCGATATAACGTCCTTACCTTTGTCTACCCCAATTCTCCCCGAAGTTGTAAAACATTTCCTTTTCTTTCATTTATTTTTCTAACTTACCCCTTACCCTAAACCCTCATGTAAGTAATGGAACACATAAAAATATACCCAATCCCCATTATAATATAATATCAAATTACTTTTCTTTCCATATGATAGAGAACAAAATGCTTCTCTTGTGTGTATTTTTGTCGTTGTTGCAACTTTTTTTCCCATCAAAATTCCCTTGAACCTACAAAAATATAACAAATCTAGTGTAGAGGGTAAGTAAGAGAGTATCAATCCAATTCTAAGGATGAAACACAAAATATGAGAAGACAAAAGTGTAAATTCATTTGCATTTTATTATATTTTTTTATTTTTGCTTTTTCTATTTTTTAATGGATTTTTCAAGGGATTATTAATTAACTAACTATATACTAGTTTTTAAAGTAGTAACTAAGATGTAAAAGCTAATAAAAAAAATGAGGTAAACAAAATTGTGCTAAAAAGTAAACTAACTAAATTGGACTCACGAGGGCTTCAAAATACATCCCATGAATGTGACATTAGCCCTCAATAATTATCATAAAAAAATATAAGATAAACAAATGAAAGCATGTGATGATTAAAATAAAAGTAATAAAAGAGGAATAGATCAAACCCATTTGCACTTGAATTGGAGCAATTCTTCAATTATACATAAAAAATCTCTAAATCACAATCCCTCACTAATGTATTTATTGAATCTAAAATAAAAACTACAAAATTAAAATAAAATAAAAAGGATAATGGGTGAATTCATAATGGATAATTAAATAATAAAAGAGATTTGCTAAAAATTCAAACCCTAACATTATAAAATAGTACATTAGAACTCATGCAAGGAAATAAATTATACATCATCACTTTATATTGTGATATTTGCTAAAAATGCAAAATCTTAACATAAAGGAATGGATTAGAATTTACCTCCCATAATGGATGAATTCAACAACATCAATCTATTTTTAAATAATTGCTAAAATGCAAAAATTCATTATAGAGGGGTGGGGTGGGGTGGGATTCATCCCAGAGATAAATTTCACTACACACCTATATATTGAGATATTTGCTAAAAATGCAAATACTCTCTACGGAGGAGTGTAGAGAAATTTATCACACAAGATTTTAAAAACTAAGTTGGAGATTCTTTTTCAATGGCACCAAGTCTTACATTATAGGTGGAAGAAGCTAGGGGTATTTTTGGACAATGCACACATGTGTGCATGTGTGTTGAGTGAGGTAACAATCTGATTTGGGAGATGAGGGTTATTTTTGGAAAAAGGGATAAGTGGTTAGTTGGGGGTAATATTGGAAAATGAGTTAAATGGTGGTTAAAGACATGCGGGGATTATTTTTTTGTTTTGGCTTTTGTTTATGTGGGCAGCTAATAAATCGTGTTAGTGGAAATGGGTCTTGAGGTAAATGGGCTGGAGGTGGTGGGTTGAACACTGGTTGTGCAATTTTTTTTGAGTCGAACGTCCACCAACTGGTGGTGGTAAGTCTCAGGTTAGTTGTCACCGGGGCAGGGGCGACGGGTTGTTGGGTCGCAGCTGGGCGGTTTTTAGGTTGGTAAGGTCGGCTGGGGTTATGGGTTTTTGGTGGGTCTGGTAATGGGCATTGGCTATGGTGGTTGTGGATGAGTGGGGTGAGGTTGGTTGTGGTGTTAATGGTGGAAAGAGGAGAGAGAAGGTGTTGTTGGGGAAGAAAATGAGGGTGAGTGTAATTGGGTGTGTGTGTATGTATTGAAGTTAGTGTGAGGGTGAGGAAAGGTGTTTGTGTGTATGTTAGGTGTGTGATAATTGGGTGTGAGTGAGTGCGTGTTAGTTTTGAGTGTGTGTATTTAATTTGTGACCCTAAAAATAAATATAAAATTAAGACTCAACTGAAACTATGAAAATAAAAATCTAATTAAAATGCTAACCTAAAAATTAAATAAAACTAAAGAAATATAAAATCAAAAATTAAATTCTTAGTTTAAAAATAAAAGACTCGAAATAAAATAATACTAATAAACCTAACTTAATAAGAAATAACAAAACTAAACTAATACTAAAAACTAAAAATTAAATAAACTAAAACGCACACCTAAAAAAATATAAAAATAATGAAAATAATAAAAACACACGCGACACACAAAAATAAAATATAAAAATGAATCCTAAAAATATATACATGACTCAAAACAAAATATAGCATAAAAAAATAAAAAAAATACAAACGACACAAATAAAAATCTAGAAAAATAAAATAAAATAAAAGAAAAGAAATAAAAGGGGACAAACCAAACACACACGGGACTCGGGTGATCGTTTGTTCTTGGTTAGGCTTGGGTAAGGTTACGAGATTAAGCCACCTTTGTCGTGCCTTTGCCCCAAATTATCACTTTAAACTCCGCAAATGCTTATTGAGCTACAAAACAAACCAATACTATCATAAGTCCGATTTTACCAAGAATTAATAATTAAAAACTGTCGATTTGTGATTTTATTTAAACACTTTTGGGTGATTATCACCATACCTCAATTTTAATTCCTACTTTTAAGGACAAATTACATTTAAGTCCAAATAATTTCATTCTTTCATCATAAAACTTACATAAGTTTTTATACTTTACCTTCTAATTCTAATTTCACATAAAATATTTTCTTTAGTTTTAATTCCAACTAGAATAATTAAATAAATTCATCATCAAGTTTCATAAAATTCAATTTACACTTAAATAATCAATTAAATTTTTGCAAACTTATTATTTAATTAATTATTAAATTAGGTCAAAATGATGGGGTATTATAGTTTGTGTTAGTAAAAATGAACTACTTTACGAAATGCGTAGAAGCAAAGGATTTAAAGTAAGTTACCCATAATTAATTGGTAGATTTCTTGCAAGACATCGTATAGAGGTTTGTGATCCCATAAACTATAACCTCATATGTGCAAGCATCATCGAATCAAAGATGGTGCTAGAATTTACTTCAATGTTAGGAATAACTTTGACAAAAGCTACACTTATTGTGCTTAATCAAATGGTAAGGCAGATGCTACTAATAAGTAATTAAGAACAACCTAAGAAAAGTGACTAAGAAAAATCCAAGGGATTAGCACAATTTGTTGCCAGAAGTTTTATGGGCTTATAGGACATCTAAAAGGTAAGGCACTCGGGTAAGTCCATATGATTTAACCTATGGGGATGATGTTGTTTTACTAATTGAAATCAATCTCAATTCATTAAAAGTGGTAGCTCAACATGAATTAACAGTAGAATGTCATAACCAAGCTATGCACATGGAATTTGAAAATATAGATAAGGATAGGGTCAGAGCCTTAAATAATATCTTGGTCTAAAATAAGAAGATAACTAACAACTATAATAAGATAGTAATGAAAAGGACCTTTAATGAAGGAGATATGAATTGGAAAATAATTTTACCTTTGGGATCAAAAGATCTAGCTTGCGAAAAATGGTCCCCAAAGTGGGAAGGAACATTCCAAATCTATAAAGCATCCGAGGGTGAATCATACCATCTAATAGACATCAATGGTTACATTCACATGAGAAAAAAAAATGCCAGATTTCTACAACCATATTACCCAACCATTTGGGAAGCAAAGCAATAGAAGAAAGATATTTAATTTCATTAAATATTGGATAATTTACATGCTAATAAAAACGTTTAAATATAAAGGACCTAAAACCAGTCAAAAAGTTTTCATAAGCAAGCTTCCATGATGGCCACCTCTAATGCAGGATTGATCCTAAACATCTATTTTTTTTTCTAACTCCTCTTTTTCAAATAAGAGGTAAGTCTTTATGCTTCAAATTGCTCCTAAGCCCTGCAAAACTATGATAGCTTCAGCTCATTGTCTTGAGAAATGGGCCATGCCTATAGATAAGGCATTCTCTTCACATATTCTTGACTTATAATTGTGATGTGTTATCAAAATGAGAAAACACCAATGCTTAATCCCTTCACAACACTCTTTTCCAAGACTTCAAATTTAGAGACACAGTAGAAAGATGCCATAAGAACGCTAAGAAAAGTAAAGTAGTTAATTCTTTAAATAGCAACTTGACAAATCTTTGAATCAACTCCAAAGCATGTAGAGCTTCTAGTTCCCAAGATGGAGGAGTTAGTTGAATCTGTATGAGATGTTCTAGAAATTGTTCTATACTGTTGACTATAATTTTCCAAGCTTGAACTGGAGCCTTAGACATAATCTCTTAAAGTTTCCCATGAAAGGCAATGACCTTAGCTGCTGATCAAGTTAAGAACATCCTCAACTGAAAGATTGACGCCGGCCTCAGGAGATGCTTCTCTTAGTGGTCAAGCACATGGTCATAGAGAGTCTACAGGAAATGGTGGGATAACAAGGTACTTTGGATAATTTCCATTAAGATTGGGATCCTCTATAGGCTTTCCACCTTTTGAATTGGGGTTCTATCTGTCTCATCCTGAGAGATAGTATTAGGGATGTAAGTGTTAATAGTCTCTGGGGTTATCTTGTCCTCGGTAGTTAGATTCGAAGTGGAATTAGTTAGTGAAGTAGGAACATCAATTGAATCACTTATTGCTTCATTAATTGGGGATTCTGGACGATGTTTTCTAGGATCTCCATTTGGAATTGACTCATCCTCAAAAGTTGACACACTAACTGAACCTATAGTAAGGAAAAAAGAAATTTGAAATAAAATTTATTGGCATAATAAAGCTAAAGTGATGCAAATTGCTTAAAGATAAAAGGCATTGGCATACCTATTTTCTTGCTAATGTGTTCATGCACTTATTCTTCTGAATGATGAACATAGCAGAAATGGAAGGCTAAGCAAGCCTAATAGTACCTAATGAAGTACTAGTTGGATTGTCAGAAGAAGACCTTAACATGGCTAGTCAAATAAGAGGAGATTTTTCTTCTTCCACTCTGGTCTGCCTCAAAAGTTCCTCCTCCAAAGCCGCCTTTTCCTTGGGGTTTAATTTCCTCTTGCGTGAAGATTCACAGTCTTCAAGAGGAAGAGCTTCTATAAGAAATTTAAATGGCTAAATTAAGACTATTACAAATAAGGATAAAGTTATATGAAATTGCTAAATCTTTACCACAGGAAGAGGGATTTAAAGGCTCTATCACCGCTTGTAATTATTTAAAGAAGATTTGGATGTATTTACATCACTAATCCTTAAATACTCGGGTCACCCCTGCTTCAAACACAACCCCAGTAATTATAAACATACTTTTAACCTTATTATAATTGTAAAGTACTTCGAAAACAACTTCCTTCGAAATGTTACAAGACCTAGAAAATACATAAGGATTGATTAGGCTCCCCGTGAGGACAAAAATGGAGTGGGAGAAGCCAAGTTGTCTACCAAATTGGACAGGTAGGTATATCTCCCCAAAATGCCCGGAGTTGGGAGAATTTGGAGGTGATGTTCCACAGTAAAAACCCTAGCAATTAAAAAACTCCCCCAATGTGGATCCAACTCTCGTGGAGAAGTATATTTCTTTAAAATTAGGTCTAGCCAAAGTGTCGCCTCGGTGGGTGCTAACAATGCTGCAAATAAAGCCTTGGCCTATCAATTAGTAAACTTATATACTCATTAATGAGAGCTTCAAAGATCTTATTACCTAGTTTAAAGCAATAATATGCTTGGTAATGGTTCTAATCGGTGTTGTTTTTAACATGACCAATCTCTGAGAAGTGTGCATACAATCAAAATTGGAGGAACCATAGTGTCCCGCCCTTTGAGATTTGACACAAAAACGTGTCTTGATAGCCAAAATAGGAGGAACAATAGTATCGCTTCTTATCCACATTTTAAGTGTTCTTCATATGGGCATGCATGAAGGTAGAATATGAGAAGTGTATATTTCCACTTTTGAGCTTAATTGGTGCTTTTACTCAAGGCATATGTGGGTGAACCCTAGGGATTTAAACCAAGTTAGCTATCAAATTTCCAGTATGGTGGTTAATGCCATCCCAAAATTGAATTTGAAGATATTAAAAGTTGAATTCCAAAAATGGATGGAACTAGAGACAAGGAATGAGTCATGTTCAATATCTCTTAGGGTAAGTTTAACGGTATATAAAATGTCAAAGTCCATTATATTCTTTGACCTATTAGTGAGCATTCGATGTACCCACTTAGTCCAGTTGTAATTGTCCATTTTTTAAGCCAAAGGCTAAACCTAAAAGTGGATGGCACTTAAACATTATCATAGTTTTGGATTAAAAGGCTATAGTCTCCAAATCTGGGGTAATTAGTGGATATCGACAATGTAAGTTCATATGTGTAACAGGGACCAATAGTAGAGAAAGATGCCCCATCTGAAGATTTAATGGGAGAAATGATGATCCCAACAATGATAGAATATTTGGTTGAAAGTTTGTGAACGGTTTCATTAAACTGAAGGTAAATTTCGGTGTTTGAATATCTATGCATCGTTGATGGTGAGAGATTGAAGGAAAAAAAATATGTTTGTAGCGTAATAATGTATTTGTAAAGAAGGTAAGTGGTAAATAAGGAGAACATGTACCAAAATGAGTTTAAATAGCTTAATGTAAGCCATTTGAAATGAAAAGAAGGACCAACCAAAGGTTGACACATGTTTATGAGTACGTTCCCTCCAAAAAGTGGAATTATGGGAAAATGGATAGATAAGTGGAATGTTTGGTGGCTATGTGAGTCCAAATGCACTCATGATTAAATTTGCAGTCTGATAATGGCCCAGAAAATAAGTTAAATTTTGGGGTTTCAAAGAAACTATAAATTATGTTTGAAAAGAGTTTCAAAAATTACCTTCAATGGGCAATAAAATTTATTATTTGAACACTTCCACATGTGCAATGAGATTTGGTGGGACCACTTCTAATAACTAGAGATGCATACAGAATAGGCCATAATTAAGATACCACATAGTATAAAAGTAAAAAAATGTTACAAGTAAATGCAACATACTAAATTTGGATAAGGCATAGAATATTCGTCAACTGGTTAAATAAATATCAAACCATGGTGACAAGAATTTTTACATAAAGATTTAATTACCAAACAAAAATATAATTAAAAAAAATCAATAACATAGTGGTTTCATTACAGACCATAAATAAAAGATTCAAAACAAGATAATATTCTTTTATTGATACTTCGAAGTTTAGAAATTATAAAAGAGTGAAAATAAATACAACATTACACTCCTGGAAAAGTGTGATCATGAGCAAAGGCATAAGTCACAAAATCATGAAAATAATTCCATAATTAGTTGAGATTACTTTCTTATAAATCTATATAAGGATTAATTCGGGTCAGTTCCAAAAATAGTAATTCATGAAAGTGGAAATTCTGTATAGCTTCTTAAGCGTTACGTTTTAAAGCTTTGGACATAAGAAGGATGTCATCAGATGAGAGAGCTTCGAAGCCTAACTGCCTCGATCCTCTTGTACATTCAAATAGACCTTCTAAAAGATATTCCACTCCTTCAATTTTTTTTTGAGAGAGACCTGAGATCATCACGAGATTCATCTCGAACTTCATAGCTTTTGAAGTAAGCATAGAGTTGGCTAACACTTTTTTATAAAGAAGGGTAAGCTTGGCGAAATTGGAGATTTGGGTTCTTGGTGTTTTGGGGCATTTTGGAAAATGATCAGCATGAAGAACTTCCAAAGCCTTGTAATCATTAATGGTAGAGGAAGGATACTTTACATAAGGATGGCCAGTGGGTAAGCCATACCTGACATACCACCCTAAAATTTTGAAAATATTGCCTACTAAGTGGCAAGGATAGGCCAGTAGATCATAGAGAGTATCAAAGGACAAAATGGTTTCGATAACAAAAGCTTGTGTAACGCCCCAACCCGTATTTAAGGCTTAATAAAGGATCAACTTGATTCGGTTCGTACTTTAATTGTGAAGTGAAATGAAACAACCTAAATAATATTTCTAATCCAGTTTTATTATCATTTAACGTTACTCTTGTTAACATGATTCCATCTTTCATCAAACTACGTGATATGACCTAAGGGAAGTGCCCCCGAGGCCAAATAAGCAGAGCAACTAATCATAAGTGCAAATAACTACTTACCTGTACAATGCTCTCAAAATACGAAACAACATACAACCTGCTGTAACAAAAATAAGTGATGAGAGACAAATGCTCAGTGGGAACGTATAAAAATGCAGTATAAAAATGAACGACAAAAAGAACACTCACACGCTACAACTAAATGCATATGAAATATATATATATATATATATATATATATATATATATATATATATATATATATATATATATATATATATATATATATATATATAGGTTTAAAAATACAATACCGTTTATCCTCCTTGTCCTCACAAAAGACTTGTTTTGTATTGTAGGCTTAGAAACAATATTATTTCCCATTAACTTCCACCGTTAAGCAATTGGTAATTTGTTAAAAAAACTTTCATTTACTTTCAAAAAGTTTATTACCCAACGTTCATTAACTCACACCCGAGTTGTTAATCTTGCCTTAAGACTTTCTTTCAACACACGTGCATATCGTGTTAAAAAATATCCAATAACATTGAAATCCTTATAACACATACGCTTGTGTTATTATGGGTTTACACCTCATTGGGTAGCTTAATTACCCATGAAGTCACCTTTCTTAACCATTTCACTTTCTTTATGGACGTTTGTCATCTTTCTCAATTTACTTGCCAACAATATACTAATGGGAACATTAATTACTCTCACAAGTTAGATTATTTCTTACTTATAACCCGTTTCTTATCATGTCCTCTATTTCATCATTATCTTTGGGGTTTAGCCAACAAACACGAACTTCGTGGCCTCTCACCACCGATCTCCATAGCCATATTCTACTGCAGTTACTTTGGGGTCTTTCACCACTAAGGACGTGATGCTCTCTTTAATTATATCTCCGGCATCATTCGAATATTCCATTACCTTTTCAATGTGTTTAACATTATCCTAATATTCATATTAATCAACATTTATGGTCCGAAGCCAAAATCCTGGACTTAACAGTCTGTTTTTCCGTTTACACTTGGAAACTTATTACTTTATCCTTTAAGTCCTTTATTCATACCCACATTGATTTTATACCAAAAATCATTCACATTTTTACGACTTAATTTGATTTCATCCATACTAGTATAAAACATTCATCAAAATGTTTAATTCATAAAAATGTTTCACTTTAGGTAGATTATTAATTTGCCCCTTTTGCCAAACTTGCAATTTAGTCTTTTAACAAGTGCCATTTTTTCAAAAAGTTGTTGAAGTTTCCAATTCAACACTTAAATACAATTAAGCATTAAAACACTTGTTCATTAGCATACTTTACTCAACTTTCATATTTTTACACTTTACCCACCTTTATTATATAAGTTCATACATTTTATACATTAAAGCCTAATTTTTAACATATTTGATAAACACACTTTATTCTTGGGTTTTCACATTTTAAAATCTACTTTGTTACTAATTATATCTTTGAACCCTTATCTTTCATTTATTAACTTTTAGCCCATAATTTATTTTTTGGAAAACCCAAATATTTTGCATATTTGTACATTAAACCCACACTACTTTCTATCATGAGTTTATATACTTTAAAATACCCATTTAAAATGAAAGCATTTCTTTGCATATAAAACCTATTATTTAATGTAGGAAAGCATATATTCATCTTACAAAATGACATGAACAAACCTAGAACATTACCTTACAAAGAAATCAAAATTTCTTCATTAAAACCCAATACTCACACATTTTATTTCATAAAATGTGCATGAATAGTGTTCATAAATTTTCAACAATTTTAAACCCATTTAAGTAAAATTTATCTTATTATTCTACTTCTTCATTTTGAGGCATAAAATCCTACTTTTATTTAATAAAAATGGCTATGTATTCCAAGACATTAAGTCACATTATCTACTTTTGAAACATCACTTAAACACATTTTATTTCATAAATTGCTTAGATCATTTTTTTTAAATTTATTGGTTTTAAAATATCATTTAAAACCTCATTTTAACCAACCATTTTCATACCAAATACTAAGAATGCAACTAGAAGCCTATTAATGCATTTAACCCTTAATCTACATATTTCAAGTCTAAAATATGCAAAACAACAAGCTGAAAACATACTAATTTCTAAACTTATTTCAAAACTGGAAAATTCCATCTAAATGGTCTTAAAAAAAGTAGAGAAGATGGGTGAATCTTCCACCTTCAAAGGTGGATTCAAGGGGAGTCACAAATGCAACCTCCAAGCTTCAAGAGTGACTCTTCCAAGCTTCATCCGATCCTTCTTCTTTAACATCTTGAAAGACCTCTTTTTTGCCCCCAAATACCCCTTTTAAGCCTCCAACATGCTGTCCCACCTTTTAAGTAAAGATTTAATGTAGTTTCAACCCATTTTCATGGAGTTTGGGTAGGAAAATTATAAGGAAAAGATGAGCTACGAATTTGAGAATAGAAATATGACTTTTGAGAGTGTTTCTTGTGATAGAAGGAAGTGAAAATCTGATAACCCATTGATGCCCCAACACGAACCCCTCTCACTCTTTCTTATAATCTTTGAAATATAAATTGAAAGTATTGACCCTAAATATGAGGTTTTAGGGACAATACAATGCAAGTAACCATGGCACATGTGACACTCAAGACCCACCTAAAATCAACCCCAAAAGATTGATTTGCATCACTTTCTCTCTCTAAAAATATTTTTTGAAATTTTAAACCCTTGGTCATTCTTCCTTGCATTTGTTTAAGTAAAAAAATCTATTCGCAATATTTTTTGACCTTTCGAAACATCATACACGAACCGTACAAGAATCAGAACCTCAATACAAAATATTTTTTCGATTTTTCTTCATATGGTAATATTCTTTATATCTTTATGAGTCTAAATATATGGTTGGAATATTTTTTTGACTTACCAATAGTCCTAAATAATTCGCATAAAATTGGACTTTCGCAGTGTCGTTCACCGTCAGACAATTTGTACCCAGACTCACATAGCGCTCATTGCTTATCTGAATTGCGTGAAACTTAGCCGAAGTAATTGAAGTAATTATATAAATTCAAAATAAAACTCAAGTGAACTATGCAACATAAAACTTTCTCGTTTAATCCATATTACGATACTTTACTTTTCGTGCCATTTAAATGTCGCATCGTACTAACCTTGTCCGTGTCACATTCGTTCGTTGATATTTCCCCCCCAAACTTAACGAGCATCCTAACTAATACTATTAGAGATTAAATACGCATTCACGTGACACATGCATCATGGGATTTTTCTCGTTTAAACCATTTATGTAATACGTCACCTTATATACTACTTGACATGTTACACTTGGATTATTTATTCCTCGAATTTTCCTTTGGATAAAACACTTCAAATAATGTCAAATACCTATTTTATAGGGAGGGGTATTAGATTCTTCCCTCCTTAGAAACTTTTGTCCTCGAAATTTATAATCATCAAGGTCATAAATCATTCATCCAATAATTTAATTCCAATCCTAGATGTCTTTAACACCATAGTCTAACACAAAGATTTCATGCCATTAATTTGATACGACCACGGTGGATCCTAAGGTATTATTGCTAACTCCAAGGCATGCCTAACATGTCTATCTAAATAATATCTTAAAGTAGTTGATCGTCAGTAAATATCATGCTAACACCCCCAAAGAACTCTTTATCATGAATTATTCCAAACATCGAGATTTACAGGCCTACATTTCGTCAAATGATTCGGATCTTGCCTAGCCTCGAAAGATACATCCTAAACATCAATAAGCATTCAAATTATTGACTTTAAGATAGACATTTAATCCCAATGGTCCATCTGACCGACACCTCCTACAAAACTATGCATTAAGCTAGAGTCGTCCGAGGTATGACAACCCAAATACACATGAGAGGCTACATTCTAAATTTGAAAATTCCATACGGAGTGGAACACTAGCCTTTAATTCCATCAAGTTCTAATATTCATACCTTATAGTCCTGACCTCAAAGCCACTATACACATCGTAACCATCTATACCGATTAACTAGTGAGTGTGTTAACCTAAATCTATCAAGTACACATAAAAACTACATGCAATAAACCACGAGACCAACTAGAGTAAAATAAAGGTACTTTTGAAGAAAAGCGTAATCATGTACCGTGATTCATCATCCTCAACCCGACCTATCCCACATCACTACTGAGCTTATGCAACAATACACCTGAATATAGGCCCATAACAAACACAATAATTTCCCATCACCTGGATTAAAGAAGACACAATAAGATGCATTGGATCAGGCGACTGCCACGCCATAATGAAATAATTGAATTCAGGCAACGAACCATGCTACGTGAAGTAATAACCATAACTTACACTTAAAGTTGAAAATTTCACTGACGTACACGTGCGCTGAAGTCTTAGCCATGTCATGTGCCCTGGCTTGAATCACTAATCATGACTAGCCATTTTCAAGGACAACGACTTGGGAACCAATTCACTTGGGAAGCTAAAATGCTCAGCTTCCCTCCTTAAGACCGAGGTTACTTTTTATCCTTCATATCAAAGGGAAATTACATTTCTCATTTCTTCACGTTAGTCACTGACCAACATACTCAAGTCTCCACAATCCCCACATGCAATTGCTAGCTTTCAAACCTTGAGATCTTTCTCATCTAGTGAAACAAAACACTCACATAACATTATCCTACGAACCATCGCTATAATCTTAACAACGTCTTATGTGATCCCAAATCATAACTATCGGACTAGTTACAATTACACCTCAATTTTTCAAGCATTACCCATGCCTAATACCTAATGATTCTCCTCACTAAAGTCATACCTTCCACACAGGTAGCCCATGTAGGTGCTATAACTAAGCTTAATACTCCACCACGAGTTCTATCTCCAAAATCATACTGAACGTCATCATGTTCTAAATTTCCAAAGTGTAAAACCTGGCAGGTATCAACCTATTTTGAATATTATCCATAAGGTTCATATCATCTCGCAAACTTATCAACAAGCCATGGCGCTAACTCTTAAGTATTGCCACTGAACGATACGACTAAATTATACTACAAGCATCAACATCCTATGCATACCCACAATAAATTTTCCAACGCTTAGTGGAAAGGGAAACAATTCAATTATCTCCAACGATAATGCACACTTTAGAGTAGGAGTGATCACCACAAAATCCTACTAAGTATAACAGTAGATCATGGACGTTAAATTTTTTTCCTCGAGGGCCAGACATTAACCCAATTACTACATGTTAAACCAACTGTAGCTCCAAGTCCTTGAAATCATAAGAAATCTCCAAATTTCAATAAGAGACATCCTTGTTATCCTAATATTCGAAGCACAATCTAAAGTTCACCATTACTAAGGAGTGTTTATCACTTTTACTAATAACTCATTAGCTAATCCTTAGCACATATCTCCAAGGCATTATCAGTACGGATTCACGTGCCTGCCCATAACTATAATCCAAGATCAAACTCATCATGTCATTAAACTTAACTTATTGAACACTCAGCCATGACAACTAACTTTTCTTACTACATAGCCATCACACTCATTTGTTAGATCATAAGCTAGCACCATTATAAAACTTTTGGTAGGGTACGGGGCAACGAGTACTACCTATAAACTTTAGGCCAACACCTTTGACGCCACAAGAGAACATATTGCTCACTACCACTTCATTTTTTAAAAACCATAACTCAATACCACCATTTCTAACACTAAGTCCCAAGGGCTATATAGATTCGTTCTTAAATTACCCTGAATCAATATGATTATTTAAACCCAAATCATAATCAAGTCACTCAGGCATTCTAATTTTCATAGAATCGTCACCTATAAGAGTACTACTTGGTCACCTAATACCATAGATGGACTTGCAAGCTTTCTAGCTAAGATGTAACAAAAAATTTCTAGACGTTGCTAATACCATTAAGGCTTCTTTAATCATCAATTTTCCACATGATATTCCTCACACAAGACTACATTGTCCCCACTTAATCGCTTACAACAACACTCGTGACTTACTGACATATCAACATCAAAATGCAGCAAAACATGAATGTCTACAAACTTAGCCGTTATCATCTCATAAAGAGTTTCACATCATGCTAAAGTCCTTGATGTCATCTCCCATGATATGAATCAAAACCATTACTAATTCAGTATGATCGCCCCAAACCAACATCGACGTCAAAAGACCCACTATCGACCTCACCACGTCACACCCAAAAGGAACATTGAACCTAAAGCTTTGATACCAAGTTGTAACGCCCCGACCAGGATTTAAGTGTTAATAAATGATCAACCCCGATTCGGTTCATACATTAATTGTAAAGTGCAATGAAACAAACTAAATAATATTTCTAATCCAGTTTTATTATCATTTAACATTAATCTTGAAAGCATGTGATTTCGTCTTTCATCAAACTACGTGATAGGACCCAAGGGAAGTGCCCCTGAGGCCAAGTAAACAAAGATACTAATCGTAAGTGAAAATAACTACTTATGTGTACAACACTCTCAAAATACGAAATAGCAAACAACCCGCCGTAACAAAAATGAGGGATGCGAGCCAAATGCAATATAGAAACGAACGACAAAAAGATTACTCACATGTTACAACAACATGCATTTGAAAATATGTATATATCTATATATATACCTTTAAAAATACATTCCCCAATGTATTAAAGGTTTTATTCCAAACATGTTATTTGGGGTAGTTTATTCTTATTGTCTGTACAAAAGACTCGTTTTGTATTCTAGGCTTAGAAATAATATTCTTTCCCATTATCTTCTACCACAAAACAATTGGCAATTTGTTATAAAAAAACCTTTCATTTACTTCCAAAATGTTTATACCCAACGTTCATTAACTCACACCTAAGTTGTTAATCATGACTTAAGACTTTCTTTCAACACACGCATACATCGTGCTAGAAAATATCCAATAATATTGAAAGCCTTATATAAAAGGAATGATTGTATTATTATGGGTTTACACCTCGGTAGGTAGCTTAATTACCTATTAAGTCACCTTTTTTAACCATTTCATTTGCCTTATGGACATTTTTCATTTTTCTCAATTCACTTGATCACAATATATTAATCGAAACATTAATTAACATTAATTATTCCCACAAGTTAGGCTATTTCTTACTTATAGCTCGTTTCTTATCATGTCCTTGATTTCATCATTATCTTTGATATTTAGTAAATAAGCACAAACTTCTTGGACTCTCACCACCGGTCTCCGTGGCCATATGCTACTATAGTTACTTTGGGGTCTTTCACCACTAAGGACGTCATGGCCTACTCAATTATTTCTGTGGCATCATCTGAATATTCCATTATCTTTTCAATGTGTTCAACATTATACCAATATTCACATTAATCAACAATTATAGCCCGAAGCCAAAAGTTTGGATTTAACATTCCGTTTTTTCATTTACACTTGAAAAATTATTACTTTATCCTTTAAGTTATTTATTCACACCCACGTTGATTTTATACCAAAAATCATTCAGGACTCAATTCGATTTCACCCATACTAGTCAAAAAATTTCATCGACATTTTAATTCATAAAAATGTTCCACTTTAAGCAAATTATCAATTTACCCCTTTTTTTTGGCCAAAATTGCAATTTAGTCTTTTAATAAGTGTCATTTTTCCAAAAAGTAGTTTAAGTTTTCAATTCAACACTTAAACACATTTAACCATTAAAACACTTGTTCATTAACATACTTTACTCAGCTTTTACAGTTTTACACTTTACCCACCTTTAATATATAAGTTGATACATTTTATACATTAAAGCCTTATTTTTCATATATTTGATAAACACAATTTATTTTTGAGGTTTCACATTTTAACATCTATTTTTTTTACTAATGACACCTTTGAACCATTATGTTTCATTTATTAACTTTTAACCCGTAATTTCTTTTTTTGGAATACCCTTACATTTCACATATTTGTACATTAAACCCATAATTTTTTCTATCATGAGTTTATACACTTTAAAATACACATTTAAAGTGAAAGCATTTATTTGCAAATAAACTTCTTATTTAATGTAGGAAAGCATATATTCATTTTACAAAATTACATGAACAAACGTAGAATATTAACTTACATAGAAATTAACTTTCCTTCATTAAAATCCACTTCTAACACATTTTATATCATAAAATGTTCATGAATAATGTTCCAACACTTTTAAACCCATTAAGTAAAAGTTTATCTTCTTCTTCTACTTCTTCATTTTCAGGAATAAAACCCTACTTTTATTTAATAAAAATGGCTTACACAAACCCAGTGTATTCCAAGACATGAAGTCACATTATCTACTTTTAAAACATCACTTAAACACATTTTATTTCATAAATTGCTCAGATCATTTTTTTAAAAATTTATTGGTTTTCAAGTATCATTTAAAACCTTATTTAAACGAACCATTTTCATACCAAATACAAAAAATGCAACTAACAACCCATTAATGCATTTAACCCTTAATCTACATATTTCAAGTCGAAAATAGGTAAAACAAAAAGCTGAAAATATATTGATTTCTAAACTTATTTCAAAGATAGAAAATCCCACCTAAATGGTCTTGAAAAAAAATAAGAGAAGATGGATGACTCCCCTACCTTCAAAGGCGGCCTCATCTGGAGTCACAAATACAACCTCCAATCTTCAAGAGTGACCCTTCCAAGCTTCATTCAACCCTTCTTATTTAACACCTTGAAAGACCTCTTGCTTGCCCCCAAATAACCATTTTAAACCCCCAACATGTTGTCCCGCCTTCCAAGTGAATCTTCAATGGAGTTTCAACCCATTTCCATTGAGTGTGGGTAGGAAAATTATGAACAAAATATGAGCTACGAATTTGAGAATAGAACTATGACTCTTGAGAGTGTTTCTAGAGAGAGAGAGAGGAAAGTGAAAATCTGATAACCCATTAATGCCCCAGTATGAACCCCTCTCACTCTTTATTATAATCTTTAAATAGTAAATTGGAAGTATTGACCCTAAATGTAATATTTTAGGCAGCCTAAAAGTGTTCAAGAACACTAACCAAAGTCTACAAATGAAGTGGGAAAGGGACAATATAATGCAAGCAACCTTGGCATATGTGACACACAAGACCCACCCAAAATCAACCCTAAAGGGTTGATTTGCATCACTTTCTCTCTCTAAAAATATTTTTTTTGCAATTTAAAACCCTTGGACCTCTTTCCTTGCATTCTTTTAGTCAAAAAATATATTCGCAATATTTTTTTGACCTTTCGAAACGTCCTATACGAACCACACAAGAATCGGGACCTCCATACAAAAAATATATATTTTTTCTTCACATGGTAATATTCCTTATATTTTTTATGAGTCCAAATATATAGTTGGAATATTTTTTTTGACATGCCAATAATCCTAAACAATTCATACAAAACTGGACTTTTGTAGTATTATGCACCATAATTTGTACCTAGGATCGCGTAGCGCTTGTTGCATGTCCTAATCGTGTGAAACTTAACCAGAGTACTTAAAGTCATTATATAAACTCAAAATAAAACTTATGTGAACCATGCAACGTAAAATTTTCTTGTTTAATCCATATTATGATACTTTGCTTTTCGTACCATTTAAATGTCGCATCGTATTAAGCTTGTCCGTGTCAGATCTGTTACTTGATTATTTTCCCTCAAACTTAACGGGAATCCTAGCTAATACTATTAGAGATTAAATACGCATTCATGCAACACATGCATCGTGGGATTTTTCTCATTTAAACTGTTTATGTAATACACCACCTTACGTATTACTTGACGTGTTACACTTGGATTATTTATTCCTCGAATTTTCCTGGACAAAACACTTCAAATAACGTCAAATACCTATTTTCTAGGGCGCGGTATTGCATATTTGAATGATTTTAGGACAAAGTCGTGTTTAGATAAAACAAAACAACGATACTACTATTTGAAATAATATAGTATGAGGGTTGGATGAAGGTGTGAGAAAGAGAGATAACCATGTCATACATACGACATCATGAGTGGCATAATGCCAAGCTATAAGAAGATGCAGATACTCATTAAGCTCAGTGAGAAATGCATAATGAGGTTTGATTGGTTGTGACCAAGCATAATTCCTTTATCTTTAAGAGTCGGTGAGAGAAATAATTCTTGCGATAAGTATTCACGGGAAGAATGGGAATGCATGATGGTGTAATTGAATTTTTTCTCATCAAGAGGAGGGGCTGGAAATGAGTTACAATGCACAAAAGTGGATAATAACCACATATACATTAGTCTCAGAGGAAGTGGGGAAGTCAAAAGTTTGATCGGCCGAATATTTTAAAAAAAATAATATATCATATCATTGATCATGACAGGTTTAGGTAAAACCTTTGAGGATTAGTCCATAGTGGAGAGTCCAGTCTGGATAGATAGAGGGGGAGTAACATGAATTAAACTTGAAAGGCATTCAGTGGGAGTGGCATACTCACAAGAACCCTAATTTCCAGCATCATATTAATTTTCCTTAGAATATGGGAAGGCAACAGTAGCATCACCAATTGCCTATGGATCTTCAATAGTAGAAAAAAATGTTTAAAGTGGAGCTAAACTCATGAAAACTCTGGGGGCAATTCACCATGTTCCCTTAGGATGCCATTGTTAAAGCTTGTAGGAAATAAAAGGGTGAGATACAGAGAATGCAAATGAAAAGACCATTGGACTTAAGTAAAGAACATCTCACCACCAACAGACCATTTATAGGTAGCATGTGATCAAAATTCACGATGGCATGAATGTGGAAGAGTGGTATGGGAAAGTCAATAGTCCACTAATTATTTTTCCTAAAACTTAATTAGTATGGTTGGAGGTATGCTTACACCGTATAATTATCGTCCAATAATATATTTCCATATAGTATTATTGAACAAAAATGATAAGTGAGTAAAATATGTGGGATTCACGATAAAAAGAAGTTTAAACATTTGACACATGTAAAGACATTAGATGTGAATTAATCACTAAGCAACATCTATAAGAGCACTAATGCACCTAGGTGGGAAAAAATTAATTATGATGAGTAACCGCCCAACAGTTACAAAGGTTGGTAGGTTGCATGGTAAGAAACTCTATTAATAAGCAGTGAGTAGACAAAGGAAAAAGGACTCCCTCAACAAAAGACTATGTTTACTTGTTTTATCCTTTCTTTTCTTTTCATTTACTTACTTCTTTTCTTTCATTCGAAGAAGATTATAACTTTCTATAATGGTTATTAAAAGTTTCACGCATTTATATTTTGTTTCTTTTACCTTTTTCTTTACATTTCCTAGTGTAATCCATTACTTTCAAGCATTCACTTTTCTTTAGTTTTAGAACTTTACTTTTTTTTTTATCTCTTACCCTTTATAGCTTCTCTTATCCTAGTTAATTGTAGAAATTTAGCACTCACATCAAAGTCTTCCCTATGGGAAGCACAAGTCTTCTTAATTGACGCATCGAACAGTAAACATTTGTCTGATATAATCACATGGACATTATATTTTGGTTAGAAACACTATAACCTATCCTTGAATGCTTCCAATTAAAATTAAATCTATTTACTAAGGCAAGTGAAAACCACACAAACAACAAGGACCTTCCAGAACCCCTCGTAAGAAAGAAGTATCGCAAGACATCCCCTCGTACGAATACCTAGTTCAAATGAAGGCTTCTTTATTTCAAACGATAAATGTTTTTATTTGGGAATCTTGTTTATGCAACTCTCTATTACTTATGTTTATAAATATTTATAAAACGTGATTACGTAAAGAAGATCCCCATTTTTATAAAACCCTATCTAAGTTATTGAAAGAGCATTCCTTGTTGTAAAATCCATTCTTTTCAAATAAGCTTGTGATTTATAGACCTAATATTCATCATACAAAAGAAAATTTAATCATTAATAAACATGTGGATTGGTATCACGTGTTTACGGATGGGATGATCATGCACCACGCATAGAGCGATGGATACCTAGGCTCAATGGTTGTGCAATTTATATTTGTCAAAAGTAATCGGTTGCTAATATTGTTAGAGGCATTAGAGAAGTACCCAATGATTGGAACATCATGGAGGAAATCGCCATCTTTTATGTAAGTTGGGTTTGTGTTTATTTTAAGTCCCGTAATTAAAATATTATTCAGTACTAGTGGACTTATTAGGATATGCAAAAGTAGTTTTCTCGCATTGGTTTTCACTATAAATACAAAATCTAGTTGTTCCATTCTCTTTACTTTTTGCAATTATTAGTTTCATCACCCGCATGATGACTGGTCTAATTAAATGCAA
This sequence comes from Sambucus nigra, assembly GCA_949130495.1. Taxonomy (NCBI): domain Eukaryota; kingdom Viridiplantae; phylum Streptophyta; class Magnoliopsida; order Dipsacales; family Adoxaceae; genus Sambucus; species Sambucus nigra. The sequence continues at coordinate 243,775,891 of OX422209.1, forward strand.
TACCCCCTTTTTTTTAATGATTTTTATATTGGGATTATTTAAATTAAAAATGGGAATTAATTCATTTTTTTTATAAATATTAATTAGCGAGACAATGGTTAATATATATTTATATTGGGTATTACTTATTGACTGAGTAATAAATAAATAAGAACGTATTATGATTGTCGTTAGTGAGAAATACGACAGTTACGATAATTTAGTTGGAACACACGTGTCAGTCCTGTCGGGACTTAAATTTATGAGATAAAATATAATTTAATTAGGGTCATCAAAATGGTCATTTCGAGTGCGCCAGTGTGCCCAAAAGGGTTGAGATAGTCAGAAAGGTGTACTTGGGGAGTTTGGATTGGGTCCCAAGGCATTTTTCAACCAAACCGTCACCCCAGAGGGGTAATTTGGATTTTTTGGGAAAAGAGACCCATAAATTTTAGCGGTTTATATCATCAGTTATTTTGAGGGAGTTAGGGTTTGAAGTTATCAAAATACATAGAGGCCATTAGAGGAGAAAAATAAGGAATTTCAAGGGTTCCACACCAATTTTGCACCACCACCACCACCACCACCGAAGTGTAGATCGGGAGGAGAAGAAGGCCATCCCAACACCTTTTTGCAGAGAATTCGACCTACAATTCCAAGAAAGTGTTTATATTGTTTGTTTCTAAAGGTTATAATACCCATGTAGTGTAGGGTTTTATATTTGATGAGTTAAACACATGATCTTGGGTAGGATTGAATGTCTATTGATCAACGTATGTAGAGGATATGAAACTAGGTAATATGTGATGATTTAGATGGAAAAAGTCTGGGTTTTATGTTGAGTATGAATGAAGAACACAAAACCAATGATTTTAGTGAATAAAAGGTTTAATCGATTATCAAATAGAATTACGTGATGTATTGATGTTATATTCACATTATAATTACCCTACTACATGTATATGATGTTGGATAATGTTAGTTGTAAGTTTGGTGAAGAAACATGGTGGTTGTGTTGAATAAAAATGGTGAAAAATGCAAGAACTGAATGAAGAAGATGAACTGCTACTTTTCGAATCGATTCGGCCCAAGGGCGAATCGATTCGGTTTGCCCAGAATTGTGAGATTTTTCCCTATTTGAACCCTAATCTTGTGTACAACTAATGGGAATAATTATGAGACATCCTTAAAACATAATGGGATATATTATTAATTATGTTAGGCCTTGGTAGGATGGGAACTTAGTCATGAATGAGAGAACTAAGTCTAAGGTTAATCGGGCATTATTTGTAATGCGAGTGAATTTTGGAGAATGAGAATGGATCACGGAGATATGAGTGAACCAATGACTTATACCAGTAGACTATGAGTGTATTAACTACTGAAATAAATTAAGGGGTAACTAAGACCCTTCGGGTAGAGAATAATACTTGAAAAATACGATAGAGAGATAGAATCATAGTTAAATAGTACGGTAAATATTCAAGAGAAACATACTATGTGAAGGGGCTCATATTTTTAGGTCGTGTAAATACCTCTATAGATTTTATATATAGGTTGAGCGTATACCTATATGGGCTATAATATAGATAGAGTGTATACCTATACGTGTTATAGTTATAAGTTGAGTGTATACGTATACGGGTTTTATTTATAGGTTACGAGTATACCTATAAGGATTTTATTTATGGGTTTTGAGTATGCCTATATGCGACATATGGCTATGTTATGTGAATTCCTAGTATGTGCTTTCTTATGTGTGCGAACATACCTACGTTGCCTGCTATCACGAAGGCCTTTGCACAGAGGAAGGTTCTATCCTGATGAACCCATTGGGGTGGATTTTAGACTTGTACCTCAGAATATAAAACTTAGGTATTGAGCACTATTTGTGTGTATGATAGTGTGACCGGTCATTTGGGTACGTTAGGTGCGTGTGAAGCCCAAAGTTTTAGAACTATGTTCGCCTTCAATATGTTTTAATTTGATTTATGGTTCGAGAGTGAAATCCGAACGGGTAGTCCTTGATTTAGTACGAGAGATACATGGACTTGATAGAAGAGTACGCAAGTGTGCATCATAGTGTCCAGTCTGGGAGATGATTTATATACACACACACACACACACACACACACACATATATATATATATATATATATATATATATAATGCATATTTAAAAGTGATTTAATTATGAGATAATCTACTTAATGTGATGTAGTAGTATATCTAAAAGTGATATAATGGTGAGATAATATACTTAGTGTAATATAGTAGTAAACTTAGATAGTGTATATTTAAAGATGAATTAAGTAGGGCAATTTAATGAAATGACTTAATGATAGCATACGTGAAATGTTAATCATGGTTTAATTACAACATAAGAGGAATGTTAATTATTAATGCTACTATACCGTACTGTATGGGCGGTACGAGGAGAGTTGAAGAGATATGTAACTAATGACTTAATGAGTAAATATTGGGATACTATGGCGTACTATATAGGTTGTACGGGGGAGCCAAAACTGTTTATGGTTAGATAGTTTTTTTTATGAGACCTAGTGGGGCTAGGTATCATAGTTAAGTAAATGACATTAGGAATGCACATTAGTTGAGAGGTGAGGAACTCAAGGGAGTATGCATTAAACTAACACGTGTGATCAATAACTAATTTTAAACTGAGATAAATACTTGCTAAATGTTTTCAAAATACTTTGGGATCTGACCCATTTACAAAATGTTTTCAAAACCTTTTACATGTCCAGCCACAGGGACGCCAAGCTTTGTGATTTAGTTACAGGGATCTGTAGCTGTAGCACTTGTGGATGCTTATAGGATTTGGATTAGACACTTCAGTCACTTCATGCCTAGAGTAGGGTGCAGTTTAGTTATTCCATTTGGGCATGTCGCCCCTTCAGTTAGTTTATTTTATTCAGTTTATCAAACATTTGTAACACCCCGCCCGCCCGGGGAGAGCGAATGGAGCGCTAATGTGATAAAATAAATCCAAATCCACAAGTGACAAGGTATAGAGCATCTAAATAAATCCAAAATAATATAAATCCACTAATCTCAATCTCTTCAATTACAACAAGTCTCTCGAATTAAAATTACAACTATCTAACTCGAAAAATAAATACAAATATCCAAAGCTCTATACATCAAAATAATACAAATCTTTCCCAAACAATCCTCGCTAAAATCAATCTCCATAGCGCCCGTAACAACCCGCGTAATTTTGGGCTATTTTAATTAATTTTTGGAAAATGGAGGAAAATAAAGTTTTTGATAAAATTATTTTTATTGCTCAAATATGTTGAATATTATTTTTAAAGGCGAGAATTTCCATCGGTTTCGAAAACGGAGTTAATACGGATTTTAAAATGATTTTTAAATATTTTTAACTCTTGGAGTTGTTTTAACTTCCAACTCTTCATTTTTTTGCCTTATTTAAAGGAGTCTTTTGGATTCCAACGATTCATTTCTTTGCATTATAAAAGAAAGTCGTAGGCAACCTTTTTAACATACTTTTGGCACAAATTTTGGCAGCAAATATATTTTATATTCCTCTTCTTTTTATATACACATTGGCCCTTGAGATTTGTCAGTTCCAACCTTAGATTAGAGGTGTTCTTGGGGCTATTTTGTTGGAGGTTCTTGGAGGAGATTTTGTAGATCTTTTGTGTTGATTTTGAGGATGTGATCGTTGGTTTATCATCATGGTTTGAGGTATGGGGTTTTACACAATATGCTCCTTAAATCTCGCGAGTGTCATTCTCTTTGAATTCTTGTTAATTGAACTCATATTTGAATTGATAAATTCATTGAAATCTGGAAAATAATTGTTGAAATTATTTTGATTCATGTGGTATCATTATATTATTGATGAGCACATTGTCATGAGATTTTAATATGGCACGGATGTTGGGCACCCGCCAAAATTCCTGTTTCCCGGGCTATGGCTTGATAAAGCATATACGGATGTGGTGAGGCCTGGTGACCCATTGATGTGTTGTTGAAAAATTATAATGATGAAATGATATTGAGATTTGTATTTTGATTTGAATATTCGTACTCATTTTATTCATTGCTAATCCGTATTTGTTGAGCATAATTCCTGTCGTATTGTGTACTTCCCCATATTTTTTTTAGTGGCAGGTTAGCTTGAATATTTTGGGAAGAATTTTTAATACAGGATGAGAAGACTTGTATTTATTTATTTTGATGTATAGAGCATTGGAGATTTACTTTAGTTATATTTATTCGAGAGAATTTTGTTGTATTAATTTGAAAATTGAGATTAGTGATTTTGTATCTTTTATGGGAATTAGATGCTCTATACCTTGTGATTGTGGATTAGTTTACTTTTATCGATGAGTATCGCTCCGCTCGCTCTCCCCGGGCGCGCGGGGTGTTACAACATTGTATTTATGGACTTAGTTTATTTTAGCAATTATTTAGTTGGAATTTTATTTTGGGAACCGATTTTATTCGATATTATTTTTATTCTGTTATTTTCTTGTGATTGGTTTAGATTTTTATTACTGGGTGAATGGCTCAGTTATTGTATTTGCTTCTGCATGTTATTATTGTTTAATAAAAACAAGATAAAATTTGGTACCGGCTTTTTGAATATTAGGTGGTTAGTAAACTTTCAAAATGTTTTCAATAGTGATGCTAAGAATGAAACCGGATGAGATTCCTGCTTTATTTTTATAAAGTATTGATCACCCGATATTTAAATAGGCGGGGTGTCGCAAGTGGTATCAGAGCATCAGATTCTAGTGTCCTTATGATCTGTGCGAATTTTCTACGTTTCGGCGTAGTGTTCTTTGATATACATCCGATTATAGCGTTGTTGTATTCCTCTACGTATATAATTTACATTCTTCTGCTATTAAGTGTAGTGGTGTGATTCCTATATGAGTTCGATCGGGCTTCATACACCAAACGCCCCATTTTTTAAAGATTTTTATATTGGGATTAATCAAATTAAAAATGGTAATTAATCCGATTTAAAATAAATATTAATTAGCGATACAAGGATTAATATTTATTTATATTGGGTATTACTTAGTTAATGAGTAATATATAAATAAGAACATTTTATGATTGTCGTGAGTGAGGAATACGGAAGCTACGATAATTTAGTTGGAACGCGCATGTCAGTCGTGTCGGGACTTAAATTTATGAGATAAAATATAATTTAATTATGGGTCATCCAAATGGTCATTTTGAGTGCGTCAAGGTGTCCAAAATGATCTAGATAGTCAGATAAGTGTATTTGGGGGTTTGGATTGGGTCCTGGAGCATTTTTAGGCCAAACCGGCACCCCATAGGGATAATTTGGTCTTTTTGATTTTTGGAGAAAAGAGACCCACGAATTTTAGAGATTTATATCATCAATTATGTTGAGGGGGTTAGGGTTAGAAGTTATAAAAATACAAGAGAGGCCATTAGAGGAGGAAGAGAAGGAATTTCAAGGGTTCCCACACCAATTTTGCACCACCACCACCACCGAAATGTAGATCGGGAGGAGAGGAGGGCTACCCCAACACCGTTTTGAAGAGAATCTGACCTAAAATTCCTGGAAAGTGTTTATCTTGCTTGTTTCTAAAAGGTTATGATACCCATGTAGTGTAGGGTTTTATATTTGGTGATTTTAAATGAAGTTATTAGAAAATTGATGTGTTAAACATGATATTGGGTAGAATTGCATGTAGATTGACCCATGTATGTAGAGGATACAAAACTAGATGATATGTGATGATTTCGATGAAAAAAGTCTGGGTTTTATGTTGAGTATGAATGAAGAACACAAAACCCAGGATTTTAACGAATAAAAGGTTTGATCCGTTATTAAATTGAATTACTTGATGTTTTTATGTTATATCCACGTTAAAAATCATTCTAATACATGTATATGATGTTGGAGAATGTTAGTTGTATGTATGGTGAAGAAACATGATGGTTGTGTTGAATAAAAATGGGGAAAAATGCAAGAACAGAACGAAGAAGATGAACTTCTACTTTTCGAATGGATTCGCTCAAGGGCGAATCGATTCGTTTTGCCCAAAATTGTGAGATTTCCTATTTGAACCATAATCTTGTGTATACCTAATGGGAACAATTATGAGACATCCTTTAAACATAATGGGATATATTATTAGTGACATTAGGCCTTGGTAGGATGGAAACTTAGTTATGAATGAAAGAATTAAGGCTACGATTAATCGGGCATAATTTGTAATGCGAGTGAATTCAGGAGAATGAGAACGGGTCACAGCGATATGAGTAAACCTATGACTTAGACCAGTAGAGTTTGAGTTCATTAAGCACTTAAATAACTTAAGGGATAACTAGGACCCTTCGGGTAGAGAATAATACTTAAGGAAAATACAATAGAGAGCTAAAATCGTCCTTAAATAGTACGATGAGTATTCGAGAGATACATAGTACGTGCAAGGGATCATATTAATAGGTTGTGTGTATACCTATACAAATTATATATATATATATAGTGTATACCTATACGGGATATAATATAGATGGAGTGTATACCTATACGGGTTAAACTCATAAGTTGAGTGTAGACATATATGAATTTTATTATAGTTTGTGCGTATACGTAGACAGTTTATATTTATGGGTTTTGGGTATGCCTATATGCGACATATGGATAGGTTATATGAATTTCTAGTATGTGCTTTCTTATGTGTGTGAACATACCTATGCTTCTTGCTATCACAGAGATTTTCGCGTAGAAAACAGTCTTATCATGATGATCCCATTGGGGTGGGGGGGGTTAGACTTGTACCTCAGAAAATAGAACTTAGGGATTAAGCACAACTTGTGTGTATAATAGTGTGATCGGTCATTTGGGTGCGTTAGGTGCGTAGCCCAAAGGTTTAGAACTATGTTTGCCTCTAATATGTTTTAATTTGATGTATGGTTCGAGCGTGATATCCGGACCGGTAATCCTTGATTTATTACGAGAGGTACATGGACTTGATAGTAGAGTATGCAAGTGTGCATCATGGTGGCTAGTCCGGGAGATGCTGTATATATATATATATATATATATATATATATATATATATACACTTTGTCGATTTATTCTACTTGTGTGTAATGCTGGAAGGACGGATAGTGCATATCTAAAAGTGATTTAATTATGAGATAATCTACTTAGTGTGATATAGTAGTAAACTTAGATTGTGTATATCTAAAAGTAATATAATGATGAGATAATTCTACTTAGTGTAATATAGTATTAAACTTGGATAATGTATCTTTGAAGATGAATTAAGTAGAGCAACTTAATGAAATGGTTTAATGATACCATATGTGAAATGTTAATCCTGGTTTAATATTAACATACTAGGAATGTTAATTATTAATGCTAGTATAAAGTACTATATAGGCGGTACGGGGGAGAGTTAGAGAGATATTTAACTAAAGACTTAATGAATAAAGATTGGGATGCTATGGTGTACTGTATAGGCGGTGCCGAGGCCAAAATTATTAGTGATTAGATGGTTATTTGTGGACTCAGTTTATTTCAGTAGTTATTAAATTAGACTTTTGTATTGGGAACCTATGGTTTATTCGGTGTTATTTTTATTCAGTTATTGTCTTGTAATTGGTTCAAATTTTTATTACTGCGTGAATGGCTTGGTTATTGTATTTGTTTTCACATGTTATTGTTTACTAAAAAAAGATAAAATTTGGCACCGATTTTTTGAATACTAGGTGGTTACTAAACTTTTAAAATATTTTCGACAATGATGCTAAGAATGAAACCATATGAGATTCCTGTTTTATTTTATAAAGGATTGATCACCCGGTATTTAAATAGGTGGGGTGTCATATTAATAAAACTTGGTAAATTTAAAATTGGTTCAATTAAATAAGAATTTTCTTTTAAGGATTATCAAATAATTAAGTTTATTTAATTTTAGTTAGATTGTACGTACTTTTTCATCATTTGATTAGTAGCTTCAAATGATGAAAGAGTATGAATATTGATTTCTATTATGAAGTCTATTACTAATGTAAAATTGATTTCTTAGAGTAGGACCATTGTGAATTTAATATATATGAATATTGATGGTGCTAATAAGGGTAATCCTTGTATTAGTGGCTTCTGAGGTATACTTAAAAATCATCTTGTTCCCTTCCATTATGTTTTTTCGACTAAAATTAGAGTTTCCCCTAGTTAGCTGGTTTAGGTATATGTTATGCTTAAAGGTCTCATCGTGAGTGTGTAGAAATGGGAATACATCACATTATCATGAAAATGGGTTCTCAATCTTTGGTGCATGTCAAATGAAAATTCAGTTAATTTTTAGGAGTTTTTGTAATTTGTAAAAGAATTGTATGCGTTGAGATTGAAGATACAATTATCCGTTAATCATTTCTTTAGAGAAGAAAATTACGTTGCGATGCCTTAACAAATGAGCATGTCATCAATTTATGCTTTCAAACATAGATGTTTTGGTCGATATGCCTAAAAAGGTATTAAATATTTGAAAGTTGGTAAATAATACATTCTTTGGATTCGATGGTTATAAAAGTTTCTCGAGTTTTCAATATTACAGTTTGATAGTCGAATGCCTTCTTCAAGTAGTCGACTATTTCTATGCAGTTTTTATCTCAAATAATTTATCCTTTGTTTCTTCATTCTTCATAATGCGAACTAGAATTGGCTATTTTAGAAATCCGTGAGGTTAGACACTTTTTTATTCTTTATACGTTTGAATTGTAAGCCACCCTATAATGAAATATTATTCTGTAAAAAAAAAAATCCGTCTAATCTTGTTTTGGTTAGCAAAAATAATTTGTAATGAAATAGTTTTCTTAATCATTTCGTCATAGAATCCCCATCGTTAAATGATGACGAAGTAAAACTACATCATTTTTTTGTACTTTGAAATTATATTGATATTTTTTGAATGAATAATTAACATTTGTCGCAAAAAATTATTTGTCGCCAAATTTTCGTCACCGTTTTGTGAGGAATGATAATCATTGCACGAGGACTAATATTTTCCAAAGACTTTATTCTCACAAAAATTAATGCTTTGCTACCAAAACATTTGGACCAACAATTAAGCGAAGGTTTTTAGTGCTTGATTTTCACACGTGCCCTTTGTTGATGAAATTTTACATTTTATCACCATTTTTACTCAAGAATTTCCAATCCATGAGAAAAAGAATTTCCTCAAAAATGGTATCATTTAGGGATGAATTTTTTTTCCACGAATAATTCCTTCCAATTCATGATCTAATAAATTTTTGGACGAACCGTCTCCCCCCCAACCCCCCTCCCCCCATGCACAAAAACAATAAGAGAAGAGAAAAAACTTGATATGTGAAATTACTATTTTACCAACACTGTCGTAGGGGTTGGATTAACTCATAAGTAACTCAATACCCGACAAGGGCATTAGAAAAATACTTTTATTAACAACATACACAATATTTTTGGGATATTTTTACATGGATAGACATGTTAAATGATATTATTTTGTTTCAAGATCTCTAAATATGACTGTAGCTAGAAAATGAAAATAATCTGGCTTTGAAGAAGTTAATGTTATCCAAAAATCATTTTAATAATTACATAAACTAGATAGAAATATAAATGTAATAAATCTGAAAATGCAAATGATTATAGTTACTGGATAAATATTTTGATGATTGAGGCAAGTGTTCTACATTTTGTCCGTAAGATGAATTTTGCTCTACCATGGTTCTCTACAAACTCAATGTCAATTGCCTCCCATGATAAAAAATTTATTCCTTAAAATATTAGAACTCCAAAACTCCTTGCAATAGAAACACTCCAAATTATGAGAAACAAGTAAACCAACAATGGAAGAACCCTCTAAGTGAATAAAACAATCAAAATTTGACAAAAAATCTTTCTCAAAAACCAACATTAAAAATAAATGCAAGTACCAAATATATAGTTATCCTACTGTGCCGTTCCAAGCCAATCCTAATCGGGTGGGTCGGGCAGACGATGAGCATGTGGGATTGGATGACCATCCAATCCCATGTAGGTCATCCCTTATTCAAAGAGCTAGGATACCCCAAGAGTGTTGTAGTTTTATTCTTAGAACCATGTATGGCATTTACTTTTAAGTAAATATGTGTCAGTTTTATTTGACATAAGAATCTTAGTTAGGCGAATGCCTTATATTTAGTTTAAATATATTGTAGACGTGTTAGTCAATAATGCTTAGCAGGAATTTCAGTGAGTCGGCTTCGGGTCTATCACTAAGAGATCAAGATTTCAGTTATAGCATTATTGAAATATTTATAACCTAGATAAGGAGTTGACATCTTATCAGAACAGTTACAATCAAATCCAAGTAGTTTATCTCAAACTAAGGGAACCTGTATGATGCTTCAAGAACCTAGTCGATAGTTCAACAAAGGTTGTGATCAGTACATCCCAGGAATGTATTGAAGTGTGTCACTCGTAAGATTTAAGTCTAAGGGTTGTCTTGATTAGACTCCGATAATCTCGCAATAATTTTTTAAACGTGAATAGATTCTTTTTCCCAAGAATTATGAGGATTATAATTCTTGCACAAATGTCAATTTGATTGCCTTGGGTGCGATCAGATTTTATCGGGTCAAATGATCTCCGCATATTGGGTGGCAGTCATGTGAGTAGTATGAGGTACTAATTCGGAGGAATCCACATTCAAGGGTTACCTTTGAATGTGATACCCCCTTGATAGACTTATATGTTTTATTTCAACCAAGTAATAGCTGGTTAGTGGATTATTTTATAATCCCGATGGCATAGCGAATAAGTTAAGTCTGAAAATCAAGGAATTGTTTAGATGTCGGGTAAAATCAATCAGCAATAAATTTATTTGACCAAGTGGGTATCTGACACTTAATGCGGGGAATCATATTATGTACCATTATTAACTTTGCATTATATCCCAGTAATTTATGGGATAATTATATTGGAGTGAAGCCATAATTATATAGTGGAGTTAATTATGATTAAATAAAAAAGGAAATAAATATAGTAAATGTAATTAGGATTTATAAGTATTCATGTATAACTAGTTTAATTATTTGTCTTGGGTCCATTGTGTAGTCCACATGCCCAAGTAGTTTAGCTAGACTCTTATGAAACTAAGTTTGGCCCAAGACCACCTTTTGTACTTCTATATAAAGGTGTGGGAAGGTTTTTTTAAAGGGAATGATTTATCATTAGGTATTGAGAGGGGTGAGAGAAACACTATTCATATATTTTTGTGAAGAGGCTAGAGAGAGACCACCATATCTCACTCATAATGAAGGCTTGCATCTCATAATGTTCTCTCACACCTAACTAGCTTTGGAGATGATCATATACTAAAATATTTAAGATTTATAGATGGTTAAACATAATTTTTGGAGACCTTGGACGGAAATAAGGTGATGGTGAGGGAAACCGAGTGTTCGTGTAGGGACATTGTCGTTGATTTCGGCTCCCGCTCTACACGAAAAAACCTAAACTACCACTACACTTGATAAGCAAGCACAATGGTAAGTCGGGTACCGTACACTACACCAAATCCTGCGAATGGTCACGCCCAGTTGGTCACGGCCCAAGTTCGGGACCATCTGGTAGCGGACTTGGGACGTGACCATCTCAATTTTTGGCGTTACCATATTCATTACCACATCGAATCATGGATGCTCTAGAAGTGGTCACGACCCAAATCCCTAACCACTGTGGGTCACGGACTTAGGCCGTGACTAGTTCGTGACCATCTTCATGCCAAAATTCCCTCCAAGCTTGGTCGCGGATGGTTCACGGACTTGGTCCGTGACCATAGGCGTGACGAGGCACAAAACTCACACATATTGGGTTACGACTGGGGGGATGTGTCCATTTATTGGCGTGGTTCATGACTATGGGCCGTGACCAATAGTTGGTGACCACACAACTTAGCTTCATTAATGGGTCGCAGTTGATGGGTCACAGTGCTTGGCCGTGACCAGTGTCAATCCTAAAAAAACATTCGCTTCATATTTTCATTTCTCCGCTCATATCTTATTTCTTTCTTCCCCAAATGCTGGTATGGAGTAAGGAGCGATGGAGGTTTCGTGGGTAGCAGGTGTGATGTTGAGAATGGAGTAAGGAACGGTGGTTTAGGTGGTGCGGTGTAAGGTGCAGGGGCGAACGGGCATGGGGACGAGCATAGGCGACTTCCCACTTCAATCATTTCTTTCTCTCTCTGTAACACCCACCTATGATTGCACAGTGTTCCATTGCCGGCAAATCCTATGGATAATTCTTCTTTGAGTTCCATCGCTATCCTTCTATCGGCTTGAAGATTTATTATCGGTAAACTAGGGTTTCCGACATTTGTGATTTAATTTTGAAGGCTTGTTCGGTATTAATAATTTTTTATTTGGAGATAACTAATGTTTGTGATATGATATCAATATGATTTAAGCAATTGCTAAAATTAGTGCACTGTGATTTTTTTTTTAAATTTCACCAATATGATTTGAAGAATTGCTAAAAATAGTTCACTGTGAGTTTTTTTTTGAAGTTTTACCTATCTCATTTACAGAATTTCTAGGAATAGTTAATTGTGAGTTTTAAGGTTTACCAATCTGTTTTGAAGAATTGCTAGGGTTATATTGTAGCCGCCTTACTCTCCTCTACTCCACAATAAGTATCTGCCCTCCTCCTCCTCCATAGACCACAGTTGGCCTTACCCCCGCAATTTCAGGTACATGAGGTGGTTTGTGCAATTTTTGTTTTTTAGGGTTATGAAAGTGCAAATTTGGGATGTTAATGGATGGGAATTTCATTGATTTTTATTTCTAGTTTTTTCTACGGTCGCGGGGCTAGAGCTTTCCAAGTCCAAAGAGCACCACCATTATAAGTTTACTTTACCCTCCGCTCCAGTTCTTTTTTATTGTTTCGTATTAGCAATCAATTTTAGGGTGTGTTTGGATAACAAAGTTAGGAAAATTGAAAAGTAGTTGAATTTTTATTTTCTATCGAAAAATGTGGGAAAATATAGTTACTTAACTAATAATTACTCAATTTTAGGGTGTGCCATGTCATACTAGGTTTTCAAGTGATGTTCTATCGGGTTAGTGTCAATATTTACTCAATAAATACCCAACTAGTTAATATCCGTGTCATGTTGTATCGGAGTTCGAGTTGTGTCGTGTTCATATAGGGTTTGTAACAACCCTACTGGCTTCTGGTGCTCGGCCTTCACTTCATGACAAGTGATACACTTGGCCACAAAAAGCACAACATCATTTTTCATTCATGACCACCGTTAGTCTAAGCATAAATCCCAGTACAACTTAAATTAAACCCCAATTAAATATTTATGTTTTATCGCTTGTTGGTTTCTATGCTTGATTTTTTTATTAGTGTCGTTGATTTTTTTTATTGGATTTGGCTCTAATTAGACTAGAATTCTGTATCCAACACTAAGGTGGGGTGTGGTATTTCCAGATCTTTCCTCTCCATATCTCAGACGGATGGGTCACGACAGGTTTTTTTTTTTTTGGATTCTCCTCAATCTCAGATGGTTAGTTTTGGGTGCTTCACACCAATTTTTTTAGGCGTAATGTTGAGTTCAGTTCCATAAGTTGGTGTGAAGATTTTATTCATGGATCTAGGTCGAACAATAAATCTGAGGAACTCAGGTTAGTTTCCTCATACTCAAACTCATACGTTTTTTTCATATTTTTTTTAACAAAATGCATTTTGTAACTGTTTTAATATAAACGCAGTTGTTTATTTTGATTTTTACAATTCTCACTTCTCAGTTCGAATTTTGATTTTTACAGATCTTAGCTTTGATTTTTCATTATTGGGCAGTAGTGTCGATGTTGTATTTAGGTTCGATCGATTTTTTTGTTTGTTTGTATATAAATGGTTTGACTTTGTTGGATTTTGGTTCTTTTGACTGATTGATTGGTGTTTTTGGCAAGTGATTTTGGTATATGACTTTGTTGGCAGATTTGTGTTGTAATTTCGACAGTTTGGTGGGATTTTACATTTTCGTAGATTCTTCCAGACAAAGCAGAATAATTGACTTCAGAAATTATCAATGAGTTGTTGAAACTAAAGTAGATTGTAGGCAAAAGTTTGGATGATTTTCAAGGTTACTAATAACTCTTCTTTCATTTGTATACAAATGAGCTAAAGTTTAGACTATGCCCATTTGTCTTTGCATCTTTTTCTGGTGGCCCAAAAGCGTGTATGCACAAGGTTATTGAGGTAATTGTCTTGGATAATTTCCTTTCGCCTCTATTATGAGTTCAGATAGATCAGTTTTAATAATTTTTTCTCTTTTGGTAGTAGCAGCGGTGACTCTTTTCCTTTTTCTCACATATTCCGTCTACCATCTCTCTCTATTTATAAACATTTCGGTACATCTCTCTCTCTCACTCTCTCTCTCTCTCTCTCTCTATATATATATATATATATATATATATAACAAGTAACGAGGGTTAAAAGGTAATAAGTAATAAGTAGTCGTATACAAGTTGATTTAGACGGTTCTCATTACTATAATCTAGGCAGGTGTAAATTTACACTAAATCAACTTGTATACGATTACTTATTACCTTGTTACATAACACTTGCTTTGAGCTGTTGTTGACTGGTGGATTTGAACATTTGGATGACCATTGCATTGGTTGGCCCTAGGAATTTCTAATATATTGCATTACTATCGAATAAATGAAACATACTTACCATGGTCACGTGCGAGGCACCAACACCTCGCACGGGACCAATGTAACTCATAGGAACTGATTGCGTTGTCACGAAACTCTCGATTTGAAAATATGATGATAATTTGAAAATATCTAGACTAAGCCTTAAAACATGGCGTTAGAGGGGGAAACCCCGAAATAGCCCTGTGAGAGGTACCGACACCTCACACGGGATCAATGTAACTCGTAGGGACTGATTGCATGTTCCCGGGAATCCCCATTTGAGAATTCAATGATGATTTGAAAATATATAAACTTAGGCTTAAAATCACGACGTTAAAGGGGGAAACCCCGAAATAGCCTTCAAACGGGCCCGTGAGAGGCACCAACACATTGCACGGGACCAATGTAAGTTACAGAAATTGACTGCGTGTTCACGAGACTCCCGATTTGAGAATACGACGATAATTTGAAAATATTGAAACTTAGGATTAAAAACATAATGTCATAGGGGGAAACCCAGAAATAGCCCTCAAACGCCCCCGTAAGAGGCACCAACACCTCGCACAGGACTAATGTAACTCGTAGGTACTGACCACGTGGTCACGGGACTCCCTATTTGAGAATATGACGATAATTTGAAAATATCTAGACTTAGGATTAAGAACATGGCGTTAGAGGGTAAAACCTTGAAACATTCCCCAAACGGCCTCGTGAAGGCTACCGACACCTTGGACGGGACCAATGTAACTCGTAGGAACTGACTGCTTAGTCACGAGACTCCCAATTTAACAATACGATGATAATTTGAAAATAAAACACGATGTTAGAGGGTGAAACGTCAAAACAATCCCCGATCGTCCCGTGAGAGGCACCAAAACCTTGCACGGGACCAATGTAAGTCGTACGAACTGACTGTGTGGTCACTGAACTCCCGATTTGAAAATACGATGCCAATTTGAAAATATCTAGACTTAGGATAAAAAACACGGGGTTAGAGGGGAAAATCCTAAAACAGCCCCTAAACGGCCCCGTGAGAGGTACCGACACCTCACATGGGACCAATGTAACTCGTAGGAACAGACCGCGTGATCATGGGACTCCCGATTTGAAAATACGATGATAATTTTAAAAACATGGCGTGAGAGGGAGAAACCTCAAAATATCCCCCAAATTGCCTCGTGAGAGGACCAACACCTCTCATGGGACCAATGTAACTCGTACGAACTGAGCGCGTGGTCAAGGGACTCTCGATTTGAAAATATGACGATAATTTGAAAATATATAGACTTAGGCTTAAAAATACGGCGTTAGAAGGCGAAACCACGTAACACCCCCCAAACGACCCCGTGAAAGGCACTAACACCTCGCACGGGACTAATGTAACTCGTAGGAACTGATCGCGTGATCACAGAACTCCCAGTTTGATAATATGAAAATAATTAAAAAATATCTAGACTTGGGGTTAAAAACATGGTGTTAAAAGGTGAAATTCCAAAATAGCCCCTGAATGGCCCCTTAAGAGGCACCAACACCTCGCACGGGACCAATGTAACTCGTAGGAACTGACTGCACGATCACGTGACTCCCGGTTTGAGAATACGACGATAATTTGAAAATATCTAAACTGACGCTTTAAAACCTGGCGTTAGAGGGAAAAAACTCAAAATAGCCCCTAAACGGCCCTGTGAGAAGCACCAACATCTAGCACGGGACCAATGTAACTCGTAGGAACTACCCGCGTGGTCACGGGACTCACAGTTTGAGATATTTTTCATATTATCCATTCTTCAATTATATCTAGAATTGGTGTTTTGACTTCATATCTAATTTTGTATTAGTGAGACTTCAAATATTAGCTTAAGTTTATATTGTTGGCCTTGATATCCATTTTCTAAAATTAAAGATAAAAAAACAAGATCCATTTTTTACTCCCACTCATGCAATACCAATGATGGAGCTTAGTAAAGGTGACTTTTTAGTTATATAAGCAGATTGCAACTGTAATATCAGTTGTCAAAAACAAAAATATAGTTGCTATATATAGCAGCTGCTATATATAACTGCATCTATGTATAACAACTACTATATATAGCGGTTATATATAGAAACTCCTATATATAGCTCCTTCTATATATAACAGCTACTATATATATTAGTAGTTATGTATATCAACAACTATATATAGCTATATATAGAAGCAATTATGTATAGCAACAACTATAAATAATTGCTATATATAGCAACATCTATATATAGGCATGACGAAGCACCCGAATGTTAAATGATGAGTTCCATTTGACACTTTTTTCATGTAAGATATAAATAAAATTGAGGGGCAATTAGATGTACTACCTTTAACTTTTAGTATTATTTCTTTCATGGCGTTAGAGGGAAAAATCTTGAAATAGCCCGTGAACAACCTCATGAGTGGAACCAACACCTCACACGAGACCAATGTAACTTGTAAGAACCGACCTCGGGATCATGGGACTCCCGGATTGAGAATAGTATGGTAATTTGAAAATATCAGTACTGGGCTTAAAAATATGGCATTAGAGGGTGAAAACCAGAAACAATCCTCGAACGGCCCCTTGAGAGGCACCAACACCTCGTACGGGACCAATGTAACTCATAGGAACTGACCTCGTGATCAAGGGACTCCCGATTATAGAATACGATGGTAATTCACAAATTTTTAAAGTTAGGCTTAAAAACATGGTATTAAGAAGGAAAAAAACTGACACATCCCTCGAATGGCTCCGTGAGTGGCATCAACACCTCGTACGGGACTAATGTAACTCATAGGAACTAACTGCGTTATCACGGGACTCCCTGTTTGAGAATCCGAAGATAATTTGAAAATATTAGGACTTAGACTTAAAATCATGGTGTTAAAGGGCGAAAATCTGAAGCAACCCCCGAATGGCCCCGTGAGAGGCATCAACACCTCACACAAGACCAATGTAACTCTTAAAAACTGACCGCATGATCATAAGACTCTCGATTCTAGAATACGGCGATAATTTGGAAATTTCTCTAGTTAGGCTTAAAAACATGGCGTTAAAAGGTAAAAACCTGACACAACCCTCGAACGACTCCGTGAGTGGCACCAATACCTCTCACGGGACCAATGTAACTCATAGGAACTGATCGCATGATGATGGGGCTCCCAGTTTGAGAATACGACGATAATTTGAAAATATCTAGACTTGGGCAAAACATGGCGTTAGAGGGAGAAAACTCAAAACACTCCTCGAACGGCCCTGTGAGTGGAACCAACACCTCACACGGGACCAATGTAACTCGTAGGAACTAACCACATGATTACGGGACTCCCGGTTTGAGAATACGATGATAATTTGAAAATATCTGGACTTAAGCTTAAAAATAAGATGTTAGAGGGTAAAACCCCGAAACAACCCCCGAACGACCCCGTGAGAGGAAGCAACACCTCGTACGGGACCAGTATAACTCGTAGGAACTGACCACGAGATCACGGGACTCCCAGTTTGAGAATACGATGATAATTTTCAAATTTCTCTAATTAGGCTTAAAAACATGGCGTTTAAAGGCAAAAACCCGACACGACCACCAAACGACTCCGTAAGTGGCACTAACACCTCTCACGGGACCAATGTAACTCGTAGGAACTGACCGAAAGATCATGAGGCTCTCGATTTGAGAATACGATGATAATTTGAAAATATCAGGACTTAAGCTTAAAAATATGGCGTTAGAGGGTGAAAACTAGAAACAACCCCCGAACAGTCTCGTGAGAGGCACCAACACCTCACACGTGGCCAATGTAACTCGTAGGAACTAATCACGCGATCAAGGGGCTCCAAGTTATAGAATCCGATGATAATTTGCAAATTTCTATACTTAGGCTTAAAACCATGGCCTTAGAAGGCAAAAATCCGACGCAACCCCCAAACGGCTCTTTAAGTTGCACCAACACCTCGCACGAGATCAATGTAACTTGTAGGAACTGACCACACAATCACAGGACTCTCGATTTAAAAATAGCATGATAATTTGAAAATATCAGGACTTAAGCAAAACATGGCAAAAACTCGAAATAACCCCCGAACGGCCCCGTGAGAGGCACCAACACCTCGCACGGGACCAGTGTAGCTCGTAGGAACTGATATGATGATCATTATAACTCGTATATGCAATTTCCATCTTGAATATGATTTTTTTAAAACTACTTGGTTACTGATATCATTTGTTTTTTGTATGCTATTTTTTGCAGGATAACATCGTATCATTTGCTTTTATCCATGTTGAACACATGAAGAAGACAATGATTTACAACAGAAAGATTGCTTATATAATGTTGTTGACATTCATGATTATTTTTTTTATGTGTTTCGACCGTGCGGGCTTTTATAGTTTTATTGTTTAGTTTTATGGCCGTGTGGAATTTTATAATTTGATTCTTAAATTTTATGGGCGTGCGGGCTCTATAATAAGCAGGTTTTATATTAATAGAGTTTGGAATGTCCGGAAAATAGAGGGAACTCTGCCCAATTTTTTTTGGTCTGTGAACTTTTAAGACGTGTAATATTTTGAAGTTTGTATGTACATTTGTTTATTAACAACGTTCCAGATTCACAATTTCCAATTTTTTTTTATTGTTTTGCCAATAATAAATATTTGTAACATCTCGTGCGCGTCCAACATAACACGTAGCAATCGGTCGCGTAGTCATGGGACCCCCAATTTTAGGATTGGACAAAAAAAGAACCATTTTTTTTATTATAGTGAAATATGGTCATGGACAAAGTCCATGACCATTTTTATGTTTTCCGTCGTGCATAAAAATGGTCGCCGCCAAAGTCCGTGACTCCCAACCGCGACGAAATATGGTCACAGCCAAAGTCCGTGACCCACACCGCGACGAAAAAAAAGATCGCGGTCAAAGTCCGTGACCCCCAACCGCGACAAAAAATGGTCGCGGCCAAAGTCCGTGCCCAATTTTGCGAATTAAAAAATGAAAAAAATGGTCGCGACATTGGTCACGGACTTTGGTCATGATGAACATTTTTCATCATGGTTGGGGGTCACGGACTTTGGCCGCGACCATTTTTTTCTGCGTCGCGATGTGGGTCACGACCCAAGTCCGCGACCATCTGCGTCACCCCTCAGGGCCGTGACCCCCAGATTGGTCACAGACTTGGGCCGCGGCCCACAAAATTAGTGGCGCCCAAAATGGTCACGGCCCAAGTCCGCGACCCACAGTCTTGGTCAGGGATTTTGGCCATGACCGTTCGCCAGTTTTGTTTTGTTGTAAATGGTGATATGTGGTTATGGTGAAAAAGGCAAAAGAGAAGTTAAGTCTACACAAAAGTAAAGCGAGGATCGAGATCGCATTCCACCACACAGATCAAAATGACTAGTAATTACAGTTTCGGCTGGAAAGCGTTTTAACCGAGCATTTTAATTAAGCATAAACTTCAGGCAAGAAGGAGTTTAACCCAAAGTTGCTTGGATAAACATTTAATCAAATATGGTCACATGCGGATTAAATTTGGATTGTTGCTATAAACACTAAAGTTGCGTGACAAATAAAGTTAAATGCTTAACAATCCAACTTTAATACACGCGGTTTCAATTAAACGCAATTTTGCACAAAACCTAGTTTTCGGAGCTCGAGGCCCGTTAGTGGTGGAACACAACCCTGACCTTATTTATCCAAGGGATAAACATGAATTAAACTAAATAACTAGATTAAAATAGTAAATAACTAAATTAAATTAATTATCTAGGCAAGAAAAATGAAGAACATAACTATATTAAAGGAGAGGATAGTGAAAAATTCAACTTACAACACCCAAAAGGTTCACACCAAATGAAGAAAAAGAAAGATCCCCCAAACTATAACCCAAAATGTCTACTAAAACTAAGTCTCCCTCTTATTACAACAAAAATCCTATATATAGTAAGTTGTAAAAAAATAAAGATGAAAGAAAAGAAAAGGAGGAAAGCTATAAAAAATACAAGGGATCGATCGATCGACCCTGACAGTCGATCGATCGATGGTTCAAGAAAAATCCCATTATCTTCGAAGTATGGAAAAAATTGAGGAGTCGATCGATCGACCCCTTTGGTCGATCGATCGATCAATCAGGACTAAGCCAAGCTCCCCTGTTTTGATTTCTTTGTAATTCTCTTTTGCTCAAAGTCTCGTAACTTCTTCGCTAGGAATCGGATTCGCGCACCGTTCACGGCCACGCGAAGCTCGCACATAGGGCTACAACTTCTATCAATACATTAGGCCTGCTTCCCAAATTTTGAAATGACTAAATTTCCCTTGAATGTGCGAATTTGTACGAAACTTGTCGAGAATGCATCCAAACTTCATACTAAGCATCCAAATACCTACAAAAGCTCAATTAACCCATGCAAAACTTGTTAACATAGAAATCCAAGGTTGTCTGATTAACAAGCTTAAAAATAGGGATTAAGATACCCAAGGGGGCTAATAACGCGTAGGTTAACGGATGAAATACGCAATATTTGTGTCGTCTCACACTCCCTAACTGACACATTGTTAGTACCTAGCAATGAAATAGGAAACAACAAGAACTACGAGTAAACCAAAGACAAGAGATAGTAAAAAATTGGATAATAAAGGATAAGGCCACTTTCGCGGGCGAACGATTGCATTTAGCATATGCAATAAGCCATTACATCCCTAGGTTACCCTAGTGGACGAGTATCGTATCGTGAGGGTTTTCAGGGTTAAAAACCACAAACATCATATGGTTTCCTCAAAATATGCCCAATATAGCATGCGACAAAAATCAACAACAATGAACAATATTTCAAACATGTTATTAGCATATTCAACGAATTCAATCTAAAGTCCATTGTCATTAACAGGTTGAATGCACCTCATATAATTGAAACCGTATAATTGGGTGGGGGGGGGGGGGGGGGGGGAGAGAGCACATGCATATCATGATTTAGCCAAAACTTAAATAAACTAGATAAACATAAAAGCATGCATATATCAATCCTCACCGGATATTACACTCAACAAATGAATTCACTATGAAAATGGAGGTAATATACGGGACATGCGGGCATAAAGAGTAAATGTAAATGGAAACTAGGCCGCGCACATGTCACAAATGAAGAACGCTATATAGGAAATGAAAAGTGTAATCTCAATGAAAGATCTCTCATTTAAGGAGATGAAAGTCATTTTCACAGATTATCAAAACTATTTAAACTATTAAATTAAATTCACCCTAAGATCACAAAGGACTTATATAGTATTATAATGTAGGCTAGGGTAGGGTACTAAACGAAAGGTATATGTACGGATTCAAAATTACAGGGATGAAAAATCGGGATAATGGTAAATAGTGGGCAATATCAAAAATTGGAAAACAACTTCCAAAAAAGCATTATATATAACAATTGGAGAGTAACAAGGATTATTGAACTATACACAACATATACAACTTACTATTTTCTTTTCTTTTCTTTTTTTGTCTTTTCTTTTCCTTTTTACTACACCTTTTTTTTCCACTCTTTTCATATGCTTAAATTGCAACCGCACTATACAACATCATTCAATACCAAGTATCATTCCAAACAAAGGTATGGAAAGTACTATGTATGGTTTATAACTCCAATGTGGAGTTGTTTATGTGATTTTGGGTAAAGAAATGAAAGGCTACTATTTAGCCTCAAAGGGGTTGATTAGGGAAACATTAAAGGTGAGGTCAAGGCTAATATTAGTGATATAACAAAGATTGCATGTGATCATTTCATAAAGTTTACTCAATTCTAGAGTCAAAACAAACTTTGAAAATCATGCTCAAGTAACACATTTAAAAAATGAGCTCAATTAATGAACGATCAAATGAAAGAATAGTGAGATTACCTATGAATTCATGATTTTCAAAGAGGAAAGAATAGTGTATGCACTCATAAACGACGAAAGGTACAAAGCTTACTCGGTGTAAGTATATACAATGCAACAAAAGATTATCGAGTTATAAAAATCTAAAACCAAATCAATATAACAAGAAAAATGCATGTGATCATGGGTTAAAGTTTAATTCATGAAGTTATTCATAAATCATTGTTTTGGGGACTAAAGTCTAATAACTTATAAAATTGAGAACATGCATCGTTGAGTTGTCTATTGGATCGGGAAATTATTGAAATTTATCATTCTAAACAAAGGAAAAAAGCCCAATAAAGGAGAAAAAAGAAAGAAATTATATTTGAAAATTTTCAATTTTTAACAAAAACCATACTTTGTAACTAACATGTGATAAAATCCATGGACTAAACATGAAATTGATAGAATATCCTACACCCCCCAACTTAAATTTTTCATTGTCCTCAATGCGCATTAAGAACACAACACAAAGAGAGGAAAATAACGATATTACCCAAAATTGGAGCGATCTCCCATAAGCACAAGTCCAAACGAATCTACAAAATAAGTTAGTACCGAGCATAGAAAAAATAAATAACAAAATGTTAACTAATTACACTAGAAAAAATTAAAAGGAAAGAAAAACTAAAGAAAGAAAAAAATAAAAAGCTAACTATTTACAACCTACTATTTAGACTTCACACTAACTATACACTACAAGTCTAAATAGTTGAGGCTCCACCCAAAAAGGGATTTGTCTTTGAAAGATCAAAGGTGGACCCTCCCTAGAATGCATGCCTACCGGAAGATATGAATTTCGTTTGAACAACGAAAGGTATGTAGGCGGTGGAAAAAGTGAACCATCGTTAATTTGAAATTTTGGGTGGACGATGGGGGATTTGGATAACTAGGGGTAAAGGTACACTAGAGGTCCAAGAAAAATCGACTCATCTCCCAAAGTTTTTTCAAATGGAATGGGAGATGGTGCACACACGGGGATAACATCCATAAAAAACAAGTCTGGTAAAGAGTCCTCATCGGCAAAAGGTGTAGAAGTTTTAAAATTTTCTATCGACTCATAGGAATCAACCGGTAATTATAATGGTTCAATAAGGAAAAACGACTATGGTGATGACACAAATTCAATCTCAATCGACTCATCGTTGGAAGGAGATTGAATTTAGGGGGAGAAATATGCACACTCGATGAGAAATTCTTCAAAAAATTTAGGCGAAACACAAGTTTCCACCTCCTCATTGTTTTGTTCATAAGAATTCATCTCATTGCAAAGTGCTCCAACTCTCGATCCATCACCATTTAGTCTTTCCAAACCTTGGGAGTAAAGAAGATAATTTTCTTCCAAAGTAAGCTTCCTCGGCTCTAGATCCTCGGATTCCTCATTTGGTTAAATTTTTTCTTAACATTCGTCGAAATAAGAATCATTATTGGATTAGAATATTGAATCCAACTCAAGCAACAAATAAAAATTTTCATTCCGATAATTTTTTTCAAGTCTTTCAATGTCAAGAAAATCTTCAAAATGGAAAACTTGAAAACTATCCCCAAGGTAAGAATCATTATAATGATCGTAATAACTATAAAAGAAAGACATGATTACCAAATTGTATATAGATGGAGAATTCGATGAAAAGGTGAGCGACCAAGAATCAACATTTCTAAGCGCTCAAGTATGCAAATCCTGCAAGAAAGGTTAAAAGTAAGAATACAAATACAAAAAATGAATACTACAAAATAATAAAGCAACTACAATATAAAACACACTCCCCGGCAACGGCGCCATTTTGATGATGAGGGAAACTGAGTGTTCGTGTAGGGAAACTGTCGTTGATTTCGGATCCCGCTCTGCACGCAAAAACCTAAGCTACAACTACACTTGACAAACAAGCACAGCGGTAAGTCGGGTATCGTAAGAAATCCACAGGGAGGGATTAAATTTTAGATCGGTAATTAATTTGATACTTCAGAAATAAAAGTGTAAAAGGTGATATGTGGTTATGGTGACAAAGGCAAAAGAGAAGTTCAGTCTACACAAAAGTAAAGAGGGGATCGAGATCACATTCCACCACACAGATAGAAATGACTACAAATTAGATTTCTAGCTCGAAAGCTATTTAACCGAGCATTTTAATTAAGCATAAACTTCACGCAAGAAGGAATTTAACCCAAAGTTGCTTGAATAAACATTTAATCAAAAATGGGCACATGCGGATTAAATTCGAATTATCGCTATAAACACTAAAGTTGCGTTGAAAATAAATTTAAATGCATAACAATCCAAGTTTAATGCACGCGATTTAAATTAAACACAATTTTATACAAAACCTAGTTTTTGGAGCTCGAGACCCGTTAATGGCGGAACACAATCCCGATCCTATTTATCTAAAACATGAATTAAACTAAATAACTAGATTAAAATAGCAAATAACTAAATTAAATTAATTATCTAGGTAAGGAAAATGATGAGCATAACTATATTAAAGGAGAGGATAATGAAAAATTCAACTTACAACACCCAAAAGGGTCACACCAAATGAGGAAGAAGAAAGAGATCTCGAAACCCTAATGCAAAATATCTATTAAAACTAAGTCTCCCTCTTATTACAACAAAAATCCTATATATAGTAAGTTGGAAAAGAAATAAATAAGAAAAAAAAGAAAAGGAAGAAAGCTGTAAAAAATACAGGGGATCGATTGATTAACCCTGACAGTCGATCGATCGATGGTTCAGGAAAAAGCCCACTGTCTTCGAAGTATGGTAAAAATTGAGGAGTCGATCGATCGACCCCTTTTGTCGATCGATCGATCCATCAGGATTTAGCCAAGCTCCCCTGTTTTGATTTCTTTGTTATTCTCTTCCGCTCAAAGTCTCGTAACTTCTTCGTTAGGGATCGTATTTGTGCACCGTTCATGGCCACGTGAAGCTTTCATAGAGGGATACAACTTCTGTGAAGACAATAGGCTTGGTGCCCAATCGGGAATGCGTCCAAACTTCATACTGAGCATCCAAATACCTACAAAAGCTCAATTATCCCCTGCAAATCATGTTAATATAGAAATTCGAGGTTGTGTGGTTAACGAGCATAGAATAGGGATTAAGATATTCGAGGGGGCTAATAACGCATAGGTTAATGGGTGAAATACGGAACATGTGCGTCGTATCACAAGGATCTCATCATCTTTTATCCTTTTCTCCCCATCGTATTGCAACCGGATTCGCAAAGGTATTATATTCTTGAAACCCTAGGTGTAATATTTATACCTAGTTCCTGTTTTCTTTTCATTGCATCTTTAATCAAATATTTCCCGGGCTAATTTTTTTTCCACGTTTTAAATGTTAATCCTAATATGTTTTCCTAAAAACTAGTGTCAGAGCCCTAGTTGAGGTTAAATTAGTATAAAAGGTCCATGGTGTTCACCTATAAACTCTAGTTTTTGGATGTTATATGATTTGACAATCTTATGTATGGAATATTCCTAACATAGTTTTATGAAGATTCAATTTTTATGTTCTTTCCATCATGGTCACATATTCTTATTTTGTGTGATTGGTTCCTACGATGGTCTATCCGTAGTTATTTTTCACTCCTATATTCGATATAGTTGTAAAAAGTTGTTGTAATTATCATTATCAATATGTTTAGAGGCGATTGTGAGGTATTTATGTTGGTATATGTGTTGGGAAATGTTTCATGGCGTTTGAAGAAGATCTAGAGGAGTTATGGTCATTTTTCATGATAAACCCAAGAAGAAGATGAAGTTGTCAACACGAGTCATTCGGACCAATCCAAACTTAAGGCCGGATTAATTCGAAAATCAAATCGATCTTATTTCTAGGCCATATCGATCTGGTTATGTTAGAGGCTTGCGGTGATTTTTTATTGGTGGTTTTTCGATCGATTTCATGGTGGTTCTTCCTCTTTCATCTTCCACGCCAGATTTGATTATTTTCTAGAAATTTATGAGATAAAGAACTCTGAGGTTCCAAGAGGTCTAATTCGAGAAGGACTCTTTCCAAAAAGGAAGTCTACTTTTAATGGTTGCTCGTTATTTAAGACTTTTATATGCAGAAGGGCTTTAGACCATGATGGAAAGGGACAATTTTATCCTTTATTTCCCGCTGAATTTATTTATTTATTTGCATGTGCGTCTCTTTATTAGTTATGTAACCTAATTTGGCATGATAACATAATTGATTATGAACACTCATTTTATGGACAACTTGGATTCAATTTTGAAACCGGCCTAGATCATCTATTTCTAGAGAATCCACTCTTATTTATTCTTTTCTAAATTGAATTAAATCAGGGTAATAAATCTAAAGGTATAAATTAAATTTTGATCTTCGAGTTATATTTTAATTTTAAAATGGTTTTACTTTTTGGAAAATTAAAATAGTTAGATCAACCAATTTAATTTGTACATGTAAATTGGAAATTACCAAGGACTTAAATTTGGTCTTTTATAATTATGTGAATAGTTTTTCAAAACCCTCAAGTTTCAAAATACTATGTGGGAGAGGGATTTCAATATAAATTCGATTGTCTCCATCGGTATTTTTAAATTATGATGCAATTAATTCCCCGTGTCAGCCAAATCTGGCCACCAATCGGATGGTTTTATTGTAGTATCATGAATATTTTAAAATTCTTAAGTGATAGTTTAATGAAATTAAATGTGATTAGGTTCAGTCCTGCCATTGAGGAAGTTCTACATGAGCAAATTGAATTTAATTAGACAAACTGATGATATATAATTAGACACAACTTTTAAAATCCACCCCATCGGAGTCACTGTCATTAGGAGTAGGACCAAAAGTCATCGTCTATTCATTATGCTGGACAGAAGTCCTAAACTGCCTGGTAAAATACTGAAAGAAGAAATTATGGTTGGTTCAATGTGGTGTGACTTAAGCTCCCATTTTTTTTTAATTATTGGCAGTTGAGGGATGCCACTTTAAAATTTAGTCAAATTAATTATCGTGTTTCAATTGGAAATATTTTTTTCATTTTGATTCTAAGATTTCAAAATCATTTCAATTTTTTTTCATTGGTTTAGTCCTAAATTTTAATTGGAATAAGTTTCAATGACTGAAAAGATAATTGGACGTTAACAAACTGATTTATCCCTTAATTTCCGTCAATATTTTAAAATTGTAATGCGGTTAATTTCTTGTGTCAACTTGATCTGGCCCCCATCGGATGGTTTTAATTGAGGAATCAATATATTTAAGAATATATGGTAATTTGATTAAATTAAGTGTTATATGTGTTCGGTCCCCCCATAGGGAGTCTTACATGGACATTTTAATTTTAAAGAATTAACATATCGAAATTTGTTAACCCCTATGTTATTTGATGACTCTCAAGTTAAAGTCATGTTCTTGAAATTATCGCCATCATGAACTAAGGATTCTTTGGATTAGACATGGTGGGGAAACTCAGTACGATTTCATAATCCGGGAGTGAGGATCATCGGCAGCCAAAGGTTGGTGTTAGTTGTTTGATAAGATCTTTACTTCCTTTTCGAAAGGGAAGTGAAAGGTTAGGACTAAATGTCAAGTACAACTTTTTGGGGTTAAGGAAGATTCATATTTTCAATAGTAGTGAAATAACCGAAAGGAATGTATTCTCATGACAAGTAGTTATCACTTTAATAGCAACGTAATCTATTTATCCTTACTTCGTAAGGAAAAGAGTCATAGTAATGATTTATCTCTTAAAAGTAAATGCGTGATTTATGATCCGATCTATGGTAACATGGTGAGTAGACTCAGGAACCACAAATCAGAACTACAACTCGTTGTAGAGTTTTTAGGTAATCAAAAAATTACTGAAAATAGGGATGTTCCTGGTTATGGGCAATCAATATAAGGCAGTGGTGTTAGCAGTGGAATATTAATATGAATTTTTGTAGAGACGTAAATTTAATAAATTATTTCATGTACCTAGGTTTTAGAAAAGTTGGTTTCAAGTCTTCTAAATTGTTTCTGAAAATATATTCAATAGATTTTGTAAAACTATTTTTATTAAAATTAGGATATCTTTTATTTGTTCTGGTACATTGAAATTTTTTTTATACATTATAAAGTTGGTCTCACTAATATTTATAAATAATGATATGAATATTTTATGGACATATGATTAAACATAAAGTTTTCTTTAAGTACTAAACAAAATTTTGGCACTTACGCTTAAGTTATTTTATTTTGAGAAGAATTCGAAGACTGTTTTAAAATGTACAATTAACTTCAATGGAAGTAGAGGAGCTTATAGTCTTGAATCCCGTTTAGAAGGTAAAATAACCAAGGTGCCCTTCACAGTTTAAATATAAAGAGCCAATGACGTGTTGTAAATGGATCATTTCTATTAGCTTGATTCTAAGACTATCTGGTTAAGAGGTGTTTTTGAGTGAAGCATCGATTTCATTGATGATAACTCAAGTATCGATGTGTTTACTTTATTCACCATAATTATGAAGCCTTTGATGAGTTCAAAGAGTGAAAGGATAAGGTGAAGCATGGGTGAATTATAGTAATCCAAGTTCTACGATCTGATCATAGAGATGTTTACCTCTTGGGACAATCATGGAATCACTTATTGGAGGTATGGGGCATTATCCTAGCAATCTACACTAGGTATTCCTTTGTGGAATTGTGTAGAGGATAAGAAAGGAATAAATCTCTTTTAGAAATGATAGAGTCCATGGTAGTTTATTTATTATTGCAACATTCATATTAGGATTTTACACAAGAGAGGGGTATATATATTTTAAATTTACTTTTTTGTTAATAGATATCTTAAACTCCCTTTAAATATTGAAGTGGGTGCAAAATCATTCTAGGTTATGTTCAGATTTGGAGGTGCTCAACACTCGTGTTGTTGAAGGAGCCAAGGAAGTTGAAATTAGGGATAGAGGTATGTCTCTTTATCCGTTATCCCAAATGTGACCAAGGTAGTTTATATCACATTCCTAAATACAAGAAGGTCTTTGATGGAATTTGTAAGGAAAAATTTTCAATAGAGTTAATTGGTATGTATTTTGGCTCATTCCATGTTTGGAAAAAAACCTTTGTGTCATAGATTAAATCTTTAGTATCCTTGAACTTTTAAGACTATGACTTATTTGATTAAAGACATACAGTCCAAGATATCAAGCTCACACAATCGTGTTGATTGTCATTCCTTATTTTCGTCTTTATATTTTGACAATCTCTCAAGGATGAACACATATTTATTTTGATCCTTGGATATTTTATTTTTGGTTATTTTTTTAATGATTTTAACAAGTCTTTAGAAATTTTTACAATTCGTTCTAACAACATTAGGCATGTCGATCGAACGAGATTTAGCAGCTCATTAGAACATGCGTCGAACGAATAATTTTTCTAACTACATTGGGATCTCGTTGGAAGTTTGGTTCAAATGAAAACTAGTATGTTGTTTAACAGCCTTAGGTGCTTCGGCCGAATGACACGTCGAAATTTTTATAATTTTGAGATTTACTTAAAGATTTTCATCTCTATCTCGTTTTTAGAAAACCTCCTATAAATAGGAGTGTGGAGAAATAGTTTTCTTAGATACTTTTTCACGCCTTTTTGAATTCACACACTCTTCCAAAAAGATCTTTGAGTTTATGGATCGTTCATGATCAAGTTTTTCAAACCCAAACCCCGTTTACACACAACAGTTTGAAGATCGAAGTGTTTTGTCTTATATGTTCATTGAGATCTAGTTTGTGGATACTAAGGTTTATTCTTTTCATCTTGTTGATAATCATTTTGTATGGTGGAGTTCGTATTTCTTGTTTACGCATGGAGGACTTCACGTTGTGGTGTTGTGGCAAAGAAGCGATGGATTTTGTGTTCCAATACGTAGACGGTTGATGAGACTTATCGATGGATACCGAGGCGTGTGTGGACTCACATGTTGAGGTAGTTGCGTGGGTGGATTCTTACATATCACTGTACATAGGTTGATAAACGAATAGAATCAAGGATTGGAGGGTGTCTAGTGTGCATTATAAGTCTATTGTCATGTACTCTGTAAATACATACATAGTGATTTTGAGGTTTTAGGCAATCTGAGTTTTTTCCCATTGAAGGTTTTCTTCATATATCGGACATTGTGGTTTCATTTACTTATTTTATCTTGCACTCACCTATATGCATGTTTTGGTTAAGAAAAAAATGGTTAATCTCTTTAGCACAACAATTGTTTAATCGGTGCTTAATTTTTTTGTGTAATTTGTTTAATTGAACTTAAAATTTAAAAGTGTTTACAAAAAGTGGTTGGCTTGGTTTCTATACCCTTTTCCATATATTATAAACTTTTACTATACTTTTAAGTGGTATCAGAGCAGGAACACAAAGTTATCATGTTAATCTATTATTTTGTGTTGTTTTACTGTTGTTTCGGTGTATTTATGTCTCTTGCTATATGTTTATTTCTCTTGATGGGTTATCATAGGGTTAAGTTTTCTAATGTGTTTTGCGATGACGATGGTTTTAATATTCAAAAGGAGTTTAATGAGCTTCATAATCGTTTTAAAAAATTAACCCGTTCCAATTTAAAGTTTGCAAAAAGAGTTAAATTTCTTGAAAAAGAATTGTTTTTCTTAAAAGATGAAATACAATTTTTTTTTCAAACCTTTAAAACTCGTAGAGATATCCTTTTTGAGAATATCAAGGACATGAAATGTAATTTTTAAAATTTAGAAATGTCCAAGAAAGGGAATGATGATAGTGTCCGAGTTTTAAAGAGAAATTTAGAGGACTCTAAGAGGTTTGAGACTAGGGTGAAATATCGTGCCATAGAGGATAATGATAAATTGATAAAAGTTTTGAAGGCACGTGAGAAGACTCTTAAAAGTAAGTTCTCTTACATTGAAGGAGATCAAGATAACCCTCTAGGTTTTGTTAAAAATATGAAGAAAGAATCCCTAACGTTTGAAGAGTCTAGATTTTTTATTGAGTCTAGGATTTTAAAGTTAAAAGATTATTTGAGAGACTCATGTAGTGACGGTATTTTCTTCGATAATCCAAATTCTTAGATTGTTAAAGCCAGGACCAATGTTTGTTTAAGAGTGTTGACTATTGCCTAGGACATTAGAAAAGGTCAACCCAAATGTAATCTTTCTCATGTTTACATATGTTCGTATTATGGTAAGAACGTTCACCTTAGGATGTTCATTTATGATATTAGAAGAGGTCCAAGGAATTATAGATCCCGTGCCACCAAAGTTCCAAACAACCTAGGTGTTAAGTTTTCATCTATTTGGGTTAGGAAATAAGTTTTGGAGGAAATTAATATTAGACTGGTTGATTCTTGCATGCTTACACATGATTCTTCTCATGATATATCTTATGATTACCCCTCTAGTGCTATCATATGAGGTAGCGTGATGTGGGTGAAGTCATTGGATCGAGGATCAGGGAAAGTATAATCCCCTAGTCATAGCGTTTAGTATTTATATGTTGTGATTCTTTTCGGGGTGAGACGTATTGGGTATGATTGTGCCTCACACTTGGGGAACTATGATTGCATCCACCACGCTTATTATTTTTACCCAAACTCGAGAGTGAGTTCGACTTGAGGTCACTGGGTTAGAGTGAACATACCTCAAACATGATTGCATTTTAGAAAAAGCATTCCATGAGTTATTACTCAGGAATGGATGGTTATATTACGTGACATGTGTGTGAATGTTGTAGTATATTAGTATGTATATAATATGTGAAGATAATTATATACGGGATTATTACATAAGTGTGAATGTATTTATTTTATAACTAGTGTGAAAGTGATATTATGAAAAAGGGTTTTCTTACATAACTAGTGTGAAAGTTATATGATTTAAAAAGGGGATTTCTTACATAACTAGTGTGAAAGTTATATGCCTTTAAAAGGGGATTCCTTACATAACTAGTGTGAACGTTATATGATTTAATATAGTTGAACCGATTAATAAGTTAATGAGCAGATAACTTAATAATCAAAGTAAGAGTACTTGGGTGAGAGTAATGTGGTAGAAATAGGTGTGATATGACTAGTAAGGCGGGATAGCTTAACTAGAAAGGTTATAAGGAAAGTGTTAGCTGTGCACATTAGACGAGGGGTGAGTTATACCTCAAGAGAGTGTGACACTAGCTTAAATATGAGTAGTGTGCATGCATATTTAATTATTGCAATTTAAGTGCTTACTAAATATTTTCAAAATGGTTTACTTGGGCTTTGACCCATGTCGAAATATTTTTCAAAATATTTTAGGTGTCAAGAAACAAGGACGTCCAGTTTGAGGATTTTATCCAGGATGCACAGCTGCATATTCGTTCATTTATACCTAGTATATGATCTTTACTTCAGTACTCATTTGGGAATGTTTCCCTCAGATTTAGACTTCAACTTATTTATGTGACCTCGCGTATCTAGGTTATTATTTCAGTTACAGTTGTATTTTATTATTGAACTGATAGTTGATTCGGTCCTCTTTTTTCATATTATTCACCCGTGTTGGATTCAGTTACCGTGTCCTGTGAATGGTTTAATTATGACTATTTACTTTTGCATGTAGTTAATTAATGAAAGATAAAATTTGGCACTAGTCTATTTAATTACTAGGTGGTTAGTAACTTTAAAAATGTTTTTGACAGTGATGCTAAAAATGAGCCATATGATACCAACATTTTATTTTGATCACGGACTAACCACATGGTATTTTAGTAGGCGAGGTGTCACAGATGGTATCAGAGCATCAAGTTCTAGAGTCCTTAAGATCTATGCGAATTTTTACGTTTCATCGTAGTGTTATTTGATATAGAGCCTTATTAT
The DNA here is from genome assembly GCA_949130495.1 of Sambucus nigra. Classification (NCBI taxonomy): domain Eukaryota; kingdom Viridiplantae; phylum Streptophyta; class Magnoliopsida; order Dipsacales; family Adoxaceae; genus Sambucus; species Sambucus nigra. Next base: position 243,809,338 of record OX422209.1, read on the forward strand.
ATGTTTACGAATGGGACTTAGGTTCTCCTACTATTAAGTATAGTTTATATGATTTATATACGAGTTTAGCCAGGCTTTGTATAACGAACAACTTTGGATGACCAGCGAGGGCTGTTAGAAGGACTGCAGAGGGAGAGGGTCAACAGAAGCGATGGAAGATCCTGGTAATGGTGACCGAGATAGAGGTCACCATGCCAATGGAAAGAGAAAATCGAAAGGAAATTGCATAGGGTGGAGTGAAGTGGCAGCCATGATTAAATTTTGGGATTTTTTATCTCATGGGGCAGTTTTGTAGTGATGGGAGGTTGTCACCACAACTAAGGGGAGATACCATGAATAACGAATAAGTTGGGGCGAGGTTTGACTGAAAATCCTCTCATCAGTTGTTTATATAGAGAGGTAAATGAGATTTCAATACTTGTTTCAAAAGGACCATGTGGTGGTCGATCATGAAGGAGAGTTGACGTGTTTAACAAACTTCATACCCGACGAGATGGATGCGAAGAACCAAAAAGGTTCTTAAGTTAATCATGGATTCATGGGTCGAATATACAAGCATGGATGAGAAATTTTTTATAGAACGGCTGGTACCATTATCATCAATGTAGTACATTTACAAATTGATTTCAACGCTTTTGTGAGAACGTAGCCAAGAGAGTTGGAGAATCTAACCGAATAGTAAGACTGGACTTACCAATGCTAGTGAGGAACCAGAGGAGGGTATTACCAGTAGAGAACCCATTTAAATGACTAAGATCAATTCCTAAAAGGTGATGATGGATTCAGTCAGGGCCATCAAGGCGAGCAACGAGTCCCATAGGGCCAGCGGAGCCAAAGGGACAACAGGGGTAGCAATTAGGGTCAAGACTAATAGGTATACGAGAAGGATAACCCCAGCGTGTCCAGTGGGCCCAGAGAAAGGGGAATGACATAAAGAGGTGTCTAATATATAAAGAGTAAAGAGTAGGAACACATGTGTGGATATGGTCTCTAGTGAATTGGGCGACAAGAACGGGATGCCCTGTAAGGGCAATAATTATAAGAAGTTTTTGGTTCAGTTGGGATGGGGTGTTATGTCCAGGAACCATTTGAACCACCAGCACTATTGGAAATTGAAAGTATGCATTTTATTCGAAAATGATTGGGGTCTTTTCTGTGTGACACGAGCGAGTCACATTAGTTTATTCGTATTATGTCCACATGTAAAACATGGTTTAGTAGAGGTATCGTTAATATCACGATAGTGTGTGTATATTCACCGTTGAGTTAGAGGAATTCATTTTAGTTCCATTTATAGTGTAGAAGGTGTGGACACTGAGAGGATATATATATAAGGTTATCTCATTTTGAGAGATGATATTCGAGGTATGGTTTTATCTTGGGTGCGAACGGTTAAGCGATGATAGGCGATTGCACCAAGACTATCGTGTTCACTGTTTCAGGACAAGATGCTTATTTTTGCGACGTCTCACTTGAAAGAGGGTCAATCTCGCGGTGATATTTTTATGGAGTAGACTTCAGAGAGTAGAGTTGTCTAGTTACACTAGATCCTGGTGACTAAGGACTTTTACAGATGTGATTCAGGGTATATCGGGTTCATCGTCGAGCGGAGAGTTTTGAGCTCATTGTTGTTTACGTGCTGGGAACTTAGTGGTAGTGAGGGCATCATATCGTGTGACGCCTTGAGAGACATGGGAATAAATGATGTGATTTATGTGTCGGGAGACATAATTTGTGATATCTTAGTTATGTGCTTCGGACGCACGAATTTCGATGACCAATAATGCTAGGGGATAGTGCATTGGGCAAAGTTCTTTTGAACTTCATTACACACATGGACCTTAATAAACGTTGGGAGTACTGAGACGTTATTAGATGCTAGTGCATCGATTTTAAATGTTAAAGGAAACACTTTAAGCTGATAGCTATTATGATATATGGACAATGGAGCCGGGGGAGTGCTACGTAGGAAGCAGTGAGAAAACTTTTGCACCATAAGTTAATAGGTGGGGCAATATCGAGAAGAATTAAATTGCAATTTTTAGGGTAACCTAGATACTTATATGATATATCCACGTCAAGAGTGCGGAGCTGAGCTTGATATTAGTATGTTACGTATGAGATGTTAGTGATAATTATGTAAGGATATTTGGTCTATTAAATATATAGTATGGTAAAACTTTGTGTTCGTTGTTCCAAGGTATGATTTACTTGTGCTAGTTATCATCTGAAAGAGAGTCAAGCCTATATATACGTGTATATATGTTATGGTGTGTTTCATAATAGAAATATAAGAAAATGTTAGTATTTATATATTTAATCCCTTACTGATGGGATTCAGGGTGGATAGGTTTATTATTGAGCGGGGAGATATAACTCGTGATTGATTCACGCTAAGAAACTAGTTATAGTAAGTGGCACCATATTGTATGATATCTTTTTTGAAATGAGAGTGTACGAGTATACTTTTATGTTAGGAGACGAGAATTTAGGGGTACAGTTATGGATTGGGGGCCTAACGGATCTCAACGACTAGCAATGTTAGGTAGTAGTGTATTGAAGGGGTTTCTTATTTAGATTTCGCTTTGCGAGACGTCCCACACGTGAAACTTAGCTCAACGTTGGAAGGGGGAGATGTTTGGTCATTAGGGCATGGGTTTGGTACATTGGTTATTATGCACATATGTATTTATAATTGTAAGTTGAAAGTTATATTTATATTTAAGGCTAGTAGATCCAGGTAACATTTGTGCAGATAAGTATAGGTATAGCCCTATAGGGTGCATGGTCTATCTGGCTAATTGATTTAATATTAATATAATTAGTGATTAGAAGGGGCAGAGATACTTGTATGGATCTTAAGGGCATGTGAGTAGGGAAGTATTCGAGGCTTGGAGTAATTAACTCATCTTAATTTTGAGGACTTTGAAAGGTGGGAAGTATGTAATACCCCATATTTTTTAGGATATAAAATTTAATTAATTTGGAGATATAAGATTTAATTAATCTGGAGGATTATTTTTAAAATTCACATGAGTCGTAATTTGAGGTCGAGGTTGGATATTTAAGTAAAGTAACTCCAATGATGATTCTGAGTGCACGGTTGACTCCGACTAGGTCGAGATAGTCAAAAAAGAGTACTCGAGGGAAGTAATTGGGTCTCGAGGCATGTTTAGGCATAATCGGGTTCACACGGGGGTGTTCGGGTCATTTGGGCTTGGCCCATAGGCTTAATTTTGGGATTAACAATATAAAACCAACATTTGGGAGTTTTTGGAAGACACAACTCAGTAAGAGAACCCTAGTTTTGCAGAGAAGAAAATAGGGAGATATTGGCAGAGCTTTTGGGAGCCAAACCAAGAAGAGGGGTGTGTTCTTAGTCAAATCTTCGTCTACATCAAAGGAAATCAGACCTTAAGAATTTATTCAGGCAAATAGTTAAACTTGCTTTCATTTAATTTGCAGTATTTCAATTTATATCATGGTGATTGTAAATCATATTCTTTTTGGGGTGGTTATCGCATAGAAAACGGGTGTATATGAATTGGTTGGTTACGTAGATTAAAGATGAAATTTATATGGCGTTATGAATAAAAAGAGTTTGTATCTAATTTCCATTCATAGGCTCATAATCTATGTCGTGTAATTTTGAGTTCGAAATTAAATTTTGAGAAAAATGGGTGTAGGATAAATCATACGAGGTATTGTGATTTACTATGAGTGCTGATGTAAAAGATTAGATCACTCTAATAATTCAATCACAGATAAATAAATGAGACAGAGAATTTTAAAGTGGTTCAGCCTTATAAGAATGGCCTATGCCCACTGTTGTTTTATTGCTGAGTGTTTGGGAATTCTCGATTTGTAAGTTCTATCAAGAAATTCCACTATGGATTCAGGTCCTCTTCACAATGAGGATTGTACAACGTATTTATAGCCCTGAGGCTGTAATATGAAAGGGTAATACATTAAGTGATATACATATGAAAGGGTAATACATTTAATTCCCTCTTTGCGTGTGCGTCTGAATGATAAGAATTTAATGAATCAGTTGAACTGTTGATTATCCAGCTATTAATGCTTTGTTCGAGATGCAGCTCAGACCGCCTGAGTTGCTCGGACCGCCTAAGCTTCTCAGTACTCAAGAGTTCCTCGGAGCTTGTGAGTTCCTCGGGGAACTAGTCTTACTCGTTGTAGTCTTGTTCCTCGGAGCGCGTGGGTTCCTCGGGGATGTTGGTTGTTGCCATGTAGATAGCCACGTGTCTTCATATGATTGATCCATGTCAGTAGATTAAATTTGGTATCAACAGAAGCCCCCAATGTTTCATAGTTCGGAATTTGAGGAGTATGGAACATTCTTTCTCGGAATATGGTAGCTTTAAATAGTCTTCCTGATTTTTAGGAGCGTTTCCCTTGTATTTATTTCTCCTTCCCAATTCGTAGAATCAAGCTTTTTTAGAATTTTCTGCGTGCTTCGATTCCTGCATCAATTTTTGTCTTTTTAGCTGTTGTTGTCCGCTTTGATTCCCGCGCCACTTTTCATCTTTTTAGCCGCTGGTAACGTAATCATCCCTTTTTGTAATCATTACTTCACCATTTACCAAGGCAAGGTATTTAAACTTCACTGACGCTCCCATCGTCTTCTACTTTTCAAATTTTTATCTTCGAGTTTTACGTCGTCTCTTCCTACTCTTTTGTGCGTTTATCTTTTCCGTCGTTCGTTGTCAGCAGATCCCTTCTTTTCCTGTAAGATCTTCTTCCTTCTTCTTCATTTCTTTATTCACCATGGTTTACCCTATTGAGTCTCTTGAGAAGTTTCGTTCTGATTTCTCCATTCCCTCATGGGTTGTTTTAGAAGAGCTTTCTGAACCTTCTAATTACTTTCATTTGGCTGAGGGACATTGGTTCCCTAGTCTCTTTTTTGCTGAGTGTGGATTTTCTTTTCCACCAAATTCCTTGTGTCTGGAATTCTGTCAGTACTTTGACGTTGTTCCTGCACGAATAGCCCCCAACACATGGAGAATAGTTAATGGGGTGTATAGGTTAAATCAAGTTCATAGAACTCGAATAGGAATTCCAGAAATCATGTACTGCTATAGATGGGCAGTTAATGATAATATTTTTTATTTAAAAACTAGATTTTTAAATAGAGCCTTAGTAGTCAATCTCCCTGATGCCAATAGGAATTATTTTGAACACGGGGTTGTCATAAAAAATTGGCAACACCCTCCATTAGCTGGAGATGAGGTTTACCAGGGTTCCAGATGCCCTCCTTATGGCAATGGGATAGGTTATTTTTATTTTATTTTATTTATTTTTAAATCATGTTTCTTTTGTGTTTGATAAAATATGCTACTGATAACAATGTTTATTTATTTGCAGTTGATAACAAAAGAAAGTGCCCAAAGGAAGCAGATGTTAATGTAAGACATCTGAAACTTATCTAGATTCTGCATCAGAGTGTTGCTGACGAGCACATTAGGTCGGCTTCGTATCTGCTCCAGTACAAGAGTTACACCACTTCTTTCACTGCTCGTCCAGTGATAAGTGAGTCAGAGCCAGTACCAGCTTCCACCAGCTCATCGTCTGAATCCCATATTCCTTTAAGTGAAAGGATGAAGAAGAGAAGACCTCCTACCCTGTTTGAGAAAACCGCCTTTGGTTCTGGGGAGGTAAAAAGGAGTAGGATTGATGTCCCAAGGGAGGGGACAAAGAAGACTGATGCAGCTCCTCCAGCTATTCCTGTTAAAGTTGCCGAGAAGCTCGCAGTGGCTCCGAGCAGGTCTGCTGCTCCTGGAGAGGTGATTGTGATATCACCGACCAAGGGTTCTTCCTTGGTTGAATCTGTACCTATTCCCCTGAGGAGGCTGAAGAAGAGCTCCTCGGTCAATTTGGCTGATACCATTACTCAGCCCCCAGTTACTGGAACTGGGGTTCCAACTTTTGTTCCCCCGAGCTCTGCCATGATCTCGGTGAAGTCCTTGATCATTCTCGAGGTCCAAGGTACTGAAGAAAACCTTACTCGGGACATGGTCACCTCACTAGCTTCTCGTCACCTTGCTTCTGTAAGTCTCTTTACTTTGAATTTTTCATATTTCCTTTGTTATTTCTGTTTCTAACTTGCTTTCTTTTTTTGCTCACAGTTGACGAGCTGCTTCAATATAATCCTGAAGAAGGATGAAGAGATTAAGGCTTCTTGCTCCTCGTCCAATGTGGAGGGAGCTCTGGAAGAAGATACCAAGTCTCTGGCAAATTCTCGCCAGAAATATGCTGATAACAAAGCTGTCTGGGAGAAGAAGCTTGCCTCCTTCGAGAAAGAAAAAGCTCGGGCTATTGATGCCTCCAAGGAGTTGGAGAAGAGAATAAATGCCTCGAAGAAGGCAAATAAGGAGCTCGAATAGAAGCTCAAAACTGCTGGAGAGATTGAAGATAAGCTCAGGGTTATTGAGGAAGGGTTGGTCCAGCTTCAAGAAGTAGGTCGGCAAAAGGAGGAAGCAGAAAATAAATTGAAGGCTGCTGAGAACCTGCTGTCTAAGAAACTTTTCTCGGAGAAGCTGAAGAGGAAAGATACTGTGAAGAAGTCCTTCAGCTCTGGCCGGGACAAAGGGTGGAACAAGGGGTTGACTGCCATGGTGTCGCAAGTAGACTATGGCAGTCTCAAATACTTTAGGGAGGGATGGGTTGCTGCCCTTCAGGAAATGAAGGTCGACGAGTCTTCCGAGCTCTTCCAGAGACATATCCCTGGTCCCCCCCAACTCCAGAAGAATTAGAAGAGGACGAAACTACCTCTGAAGAGTCTTCAATGGTGATGGGAGACCGTGTCCTAACCATCCAGCCTGCTGCCGAGGAAAATCAGCACATCGTTTCTTCCTCCGAGCAACTGCCTACTCTACCCGAGCAACTATCTCTTCCCTCCGAGAAACCTACCTCTTCATCCCAGTCTCCCGAGAAGGTTTTAGGAGATAAGGAAAAGGTTTAGTGTTGTTCGGGTTTCCCTTTATTTTGTTTCTCTTTATCAAATGTAACTCAGAAGATGTAACTCTGAATTATGATCTAATAAAATTTTAACTTTTTGTATACTGTTGTCTATCTTTCATTCATACTCTACTCATTCTTCTTATTGATGATTGCTCTTCTTTCTCTGTTAGTTTCTGGCAAGGATGGAACTGCTATCTGCCCATGATACAAAGTTACTGCGACAATGTAATGAGTACTTTTAAGGCTAGTCACACAGACCTGAGTGCTACACAAGTTATCGACATACTTGGTCAGGAAGCTCCAGAACAGGTAGTGGAAGCATATCAATATCTGAAGTGTGTGCTTGATAGGGCTGTAGCTAATAACGTTGCCTATTATGAAATGATTGAGGATCTTCAAGGCACCCTCGAAGACCTTCAGCTTCAATATAAAGAATCCACTGCTTTGTTGCATGAGGGGTTCGAGAAGAAGTATAAACAGATCATTGCCGACAAGGGCTATGAGAAGCTCTTTGCTGGGTACGATGTAAGGGAGAGAACCTTGAGAGGTGAGGTCGAAGAATGCAGACAGATTGCTGAGTTGCTGGAAAAGTAAAATAACAACCTGCAGAAGGAGCTATCATAATTGAAGTTTGCAGCTTCCACTTCTAGTGCCTCGATCCTAGTGACCGATGTGGGATTTTCGTTCTTAGAGGTTGAGAACTCCAAGTTGAGGGAAGAGTTGGAGACTTTAAAGAGCTCTGGAACCTTTTCATCTTCTCGTGGTCGAGCAAGAGCAGCTCGGGTTCTTGTCGAGGAACAGAGGACTCAGTCTACCTTAGAGAACCAGGCCTTCCAACTAATGGAGAAGAACCAGGCGTTATCTAATATGTCAAAGAAGATTAGGGACTAGAAAAACAGCTCTCCGCACAGAAGTCAATCTTGGAGAATAAGGAGATTTTCATCAAGAATCTCCACGAGCAGCTAGAAAGGCTAACATATCAATTCCACAAACAGCCCAGGGATTACTGGATGGCTGGATACAACGAAGCACTATTCCACTTGGACGATCGTATCCAGAATGCCAACAATGAGGGCTACAAGCAAGGTTAGATGAATGCGTTAGGTGTGTTGAAGCTCGAACAAGGTCATTATCTGTGGGACTACCATGATCCCGGGTTGCTCGACTTACCTGTGCCACCATACAATTTGGACATGGATTGTTTCCCTGCTCAGGCCATTCCTCGGAGCTTAATTTCAAAGTATCTCGATGACTACAGTTTACATTCTCAAATCGAGGTATCTCGTCCCGAGCATCTTTTAGATCGACCATCCGTGATGAATCCAAGGATATTGAAAGATCTTAATTTCATCAATTCACCTCTGCCTTTAAATGATCCGCCTGCTGGCGAGGAACCTGTGTCAAAAGCAGAGGGGAAGAGACCAGTAGAATAGGAATTTTTGATGTAATAGTTAATATACATTTCAATATCAATGTACTTGTAATTTATTCAATGAAAAACTCTCATTTTGTTTGCAAATCTTGATTGCTATTGTCTTGTAGTTATCAAACACTTTATATTTATGCATATCTGTTAAAAAGATAACAATATTGTGTTGTTTGTCGACCAACTCAGTAATAATTAAAAAATTACAAGTATCAGTACTGTTGCTCGATCACTTAATAATAAAGTAACGAGTATAAAAATGTTGTTTTAAATGTTTCCAACCAACCAAGGTTGTTAGACTCTCCATGTCGACCAACTACAGTTAGTGGGTTTTTATCCCCGACCAGCCATAGTGAGTCTTTTTGAAATAATTTTACCCATAAAATGTTTCCAACCAACCAAGATCGGTAAATTTTGCTTGTCGATTACTACAGATGGTGGGTTTTTATCTCCGACTAGCCATAGTTAGTAGACTTTTCTCTTAAATATTTCCGACCAACCAAGGTCGGTAAATTTTCTTTGTCGACCAACTACAGTTGGTGGGTTTTTATCCCCGACCAGCCATAGTTAGCAACTTTTGCACTTTCTGGAATAATCTTACCTCCCGACCAACATAAGTTGACATTTGCGTGAATATTTTGTTTCCTAGCCAAACAGGTTGGCATTTTTAGGAATATTTCGTTTCCTAGCCAAACAGGTTGGCATTTTTAGGAATATTTTGTTTCCTAACCAACCGAAGTTGGCATTTTTAGGAATATTTTGTTTCCTAACCAACCGAAATTGGCATTTTTAGGAATATTTTGTTTCCTAACCAATCGAAGTTGGCATTTTTAGGAATATTTTGTTTCCTAACCAACCGAAGTTGGCATTTTTAGGAATATTTTGTTTCCTATCCAACCGAGGTTGGCATTTTTAGGAATATTTTGCTGCTGAGCATTCTGAGTTTTGGCGAGTTTTGCCGAGTAGTGTGTAGCACTAGTATTCCCCGAAAAATTCTCAATAAAAGGAGAGACTTTAGTAGAATATCTTCATTTTATTCATACTGATGGAACTGTGTTACATATACATCACTGATAATACTTGCGTAGGTGCTCTGCGTTCCATGCATTCTTGAACTCCTCCCCCTCTAGAGTTTCTGTTCGATAAGTTCCTGGTCAAACAACTTCTGTAACTCGGTATGGTCCATGCCAATTTTCTTCCATCTTATTGTTCTTTTGAATTACTTTCTTCAGCACATAGTCTCCTTCTTTCAAGTCGCACTTCTTCACCTTTTGTTATAGAACAAAGCTGTTCGCTGTTGGTAAGCAGCATTTCTAATGGCTGCTTCTTCTCTAACTTCCTCGAGCATGTCTAAATCCAGTCTTCTCATTAAGTCGCTGACAGGGGAATTGAAATTCAGTACCCTGTGTGTTGGAAGGCCCAACTCGGCGGGTATTACGGCTTCACTTCCGAACGCCAGCATATATGGTGATTCTCCAGTTGCTACTCGGGGAGTAGCTCGGTAAGCCCAAAGTACTGATTGTAACTCGTTGATCCAGTTTGCTTTTGCATCATCCAATCTCTTCTTCAAGCCATTTAGCAACGTTCTGTTTGTCACCTCAGTTTGTCCATTGCTTTGAGGATGGCCTGGTTCTTAGTGGACCTTCAAAATATTTGATTGATGACAATAGGCGGCAAACTCCTCGTTATCAAATTGTGTTCCATGGTCTGTGATGAAGGCATGAGGTAGACCATATCGACAAATGATGTTCTTCCAAACAAATTGATACACCTTCTCGTACGTCATATCAATGAGTGGCTCAGCTTCTACCCATTTAGTAAAATAATCCACTGCGACGACGAGGTATTTGAACCTTCCTCGAGTCGTTGGCAGTGGCCCAACCAAGTCTATTACCCACATGGCAAATGGCCAAGGGGAAGTTATGGGTGTCAACAATGCTTGTGGAGTTCTTCAGATGGAGGAAAAACACTGGCACTTATCACACTTCTTGGCGTAGGCTATGCAATCAACCCTCATCGTCGGCCAGTAGTATCCTTGTGTCATCACCCTTTGTAAAAGCGTCCGACCTGCTATATGTGCTCCACAAGACCCTTCGTGGATCTCTTCAATTAATTCTTTCACCTCGGAGGGGTGTACACATCTCTGCAAACCTGCCATAATTCCTCGTCTATATAAAACACCATTAATTAATACATACCGAGCAGCTTTAAACTTTAATTTTTTGGCAGCGAGCTTGTCAATTGGCAATTTTCCCTCCTCGATATACGCCCTGATGGAATCCATCCATGATGGTCCTAAATCAAGGGTGATAAAGTTCATTGTCAGATCTTCATCTATGCTCCGACCAGCTAATACTTCAATTGGGATTGTTCGTCTTAGCTCGGTGCGAGTAGCTGATGCTAGTCGAGCTAGGGCGTCTGCTCTCGCATTCTCCACTCTTGGTATTCTGACCAGCTGAATAGCGGCAAATTTTGACACCAGCTCCTTTGACTTTGCATGATATCTGATCATTAATTCTCCTCTAACTGCATATACTCCCATCATTTAGTTTATGATCAATTGAGAATCACTGAAAACAATGACCTGTTGCGCCTCCATAATTTTTGCCAAACTAAGTCCTACAATCATGGCCTCATACTCAGCCTCATTGTTGGAAGCATTGAATTGGAAACGCAAGGCGTATTCCATATCGACCTCATTCGGAGTGCTCAAAATAATCCCTGCGTCGCATCCTGCAGTGCAAGATGAGCCATCTACATATAGCCTCCATATAGGTAACTCGTCTTCGAATTTATGATCAGTCAGAGTTCCTCGGTGAAATATTTGTTGATTCCTTTCCTCCTCGGATTTTTCTTGCTCTTCGTCGATCATTTCTTCTTGTCCTTTTACCAACCGAAGTTGATCTGAGCCCGAAGTTAATGATCTTGTAACATCCACTTGCCCTTTTACCAACAGGTCTGGTCTGAGCTAGTGTTTGTTGATCCTGTAACATCCACAGGTTGATCAGTGAGCAACTCTTGTTTCTTGTCTGGAGTCCTCACAACTATCTCTGCGTCACATCCTGTAACATCCACTAGCCCTTTTACCAACCGGAATTGGTCTGAGCCTGTGTTTGTTGATCCTGTAACATCCACAGGTTGATCATCGAGTGACTTTTGTTCCTCGGAGCTATCAGGATAGGTGAACTCCGCTATAAAATCTGCTACAGCCTGTCCTTTAAGCGATGATCTGGGTTCATAGACTATATCATATTCACCGAGCTCTATTGCCCAGTACATCAATCTTCCTGATTTTTATGGATTATACAGGGCTTGCCTCAATGGCATATCAGTATATGCTACTATAGTATGAGCCTGGAAGTATGGCCACATTCTCCTACTCACCTCAATCAGCGCTAGTGCCAATTTTTCCAGCCTTGGATATCTGATTTCTGCTCCTTGGAAGGCCTTACTTGTGTAGTAAATTGGCTTTTGTACTCCATTCTCCACTCTGATCAACGCCGAGCTAACTGCATTCTCGGATACTACAAGGTACAAGTATAATTTTTCTCCCATCACTGGCCTGGACAACAGTGGAGGTGCTCCCAAGTATCTCTTCAAGTCTTAAAAAGCCTTCTCGCATTCATCATTCCACTCAAAAGTCTTTCCGAGTGTCATAAAGAATGGCATACATCTATCAGTTGCTCGTAACACAAATCTGTTGAGTGCCACTACTCGTCTTGTGAGACTCTGTACTTCCTTCTTCGTCATTGGAGATCGCAGCCCTAATAGAGCTTTGATCTTTTCAGGATTTTCTTCAATGCCTCGTTGATTGACAATGTACCCGAGGAACATGCCTTCTCGTACTCTAAATATTCACTTCGTCGTGTTCAGCTTCATTTGATATTTATCTAGTTGATCAAAAGTCTGACTTAAGTCAACTAGATGATCGACAGCTTTCTTGCTTTTTGTAAGCATATCGTCAACATAGACTTCCATATTGTCACTGATTTGTTCAGCAAAGACCTTGTTCATCAGCCTCTGATATGTCGCACCTGCATTTTTCAAACCAAAAGGCATAACATTATAACAATAAGTTCCCCTAGGGGTAATGAAAGAAGTACTCTCCCTGTCTTCAGGTTTCATTTTAATTTGATTGTAGCCAGAATAAACATCCATGAAGCTCAGCAACTCGTGTCCCGAGGTAGCATCCACCAGTTGATCAATTCGGGGCAGTGGAAAGTGATCCTTTGGGCATGCTTTGTTGAGGTCGATGAAGTCTACACACATCCTCCACTTATTGTTTTTCTTCTTTACCATCACCACATTGGCTAACCAATCTGGATATTTAACATCTTCAATGAAACAAGCTTTCTAGAGCTTCTCGACTTCCTCCTGTATAGCTAGATTTTTCTCGGGACTGAATACTCTTCTTCTCTGCTTCACAGGCTTGATCTCCTTTTTCACATTGAGCTCGTGACATAAGAAGTTTGGGTCTATCCCGGGCATATCTTCATGACTCCACGCAAAAGTTTGTCTTCTGCTTCTAAGGAAAGTTATCAATTCCTGTTTTAATGAGGCTTTCAACGATGAACCTATTTGAGTAGTTCGCTCAGGGTGCTCGTCGTCCAGAATGATGTTTTCAGTAGCTTCCACCACTTGACCCTTCACGAGTTGTGACTCATCTCGAGGATCCAATGTTTTAATTTCTGTACCTTCATCCACTTGATAAGTAGTGGTCTTTTTCTTTGATTCTTCTAGTTCTTCTTGCTCGACGGATGAATAATAGCATTCCCGAGCTACTTTTTGATCACCTTTCACAACTCCTACTCCAAAGTTTGTTGGAAATTTTAGGTACTGATGTACTATAGATGGCACATCCTCGAACTTTTTCAATCCTACTCTTCCCATGATGATATTGTACGATGATTGGAAATTCTTGTCCATCACAAAGAAACGTATTCTTTCTGTCCGACAAGCAGGTCACGTACCAATGAATATATCCAACTTGATCGTCCCAAGTGGAAATACTTTCTCGCCAGCAAAACCGATGAGGGGTCTGTGGTAAGGCTCCAGTTGAGATAGCTTTAGATTTAAACCATCGAAATATGAGTAGAACATGATGTCTGTCGAGCTACTATTGTCGACCAGCACTCTTGAAATCATGACCTCCTTCATTCTCATTTTGATCACCAGCGGGTCATCATGAGGATATAAAACACCTGCAAGGTCATTTTTTGAAAAACCGATAACAAATTTCTCCTTGTTCACCTTTCTCGGACGATCTTCCTCAGCTAGATTTATTCACTGAATGTACGAGCAAGCTTGAGCCTCACTGCGGTAAGCTTTTCTTTCTGCAGTAAGGTCTCCTCCACCTGCATCTCCTCCTGTAATAACATTACAATCAAATGAACCAAAGCGTATTGAAAATACCTCTCGTTCTGGCTGCCTTGGTTTCTTGGGAAGATCGGGGTCATCTTCTGGATCAACTTCATGGTTTCTCTTCTTGTTCTCCTCTGCTCGCCGAGGAGATCTAGACCTCTCTCTAGTTCGGTCGTTGTTTCTTCTTTCGCCTCCCCGATCAACATACTTTGTTATCTTTCCTCGTCGGATGAGTGTTTCAATCTCATTCTTAAGAGCTATATAATTTTTGGTCATATGGCCACGATCCTTATGGAACTCGCAATATTTTTCCCTATTCCTCGTGTCAGGGTCTGCCTTCATTTTCTTTGGTCAGTTTAACTCCTCGCTGTTCTTAATTTCTTCCAGGACGTGGTTGATATTTACCTTCAAATGTGTGTAATTATCAAATTTCCTCAAGACCTCCCATGACGACCTATTTTTGGATTGTTTGTCACCACCATTGTTCTTATGTTCTTTCTTCTTAGCTTTATCTCCTTCCACCTTGGTTTCTTTGGCGTCCATATTCTTCTTCGCAGACATAGCCTCCTCGGCATTCATAATCTTGGACGCTTTTCCCATCAGGTCTGCCATGGTCCGAGGTGGATCTTTGGCCAAAGTGTAGTACAACTTGTTTGGCAGTAGTCCACTCATCAAAGCAGTAATCGCTGTCTTCTCTTCATAATCAATGACTTCGAGTTTCTCGTTATTAAAACGAGTTATATAATCTCTGGTACTCTCACCAGCTTTTTGTCTAACACTTAACAAATGTGCTACTCGTTTAACTGTCTTTGCTCCAAAGCAGAAATTCCCAATGAATAGCTCGGCCAGTTGAAGAAAAGTTGAAATCTTACCCCGAGGAAGACTATTATACCATATTTGAACAAATCCGATAAGTTTTCCCGAGAATGCTCTGCATCTCATCTCATCTGGGACAGCATAGATGTCGATTGCATCTTGGTATTGTTCTATATGAAGGACATGGTCAGTCTTCCCATCATACTTGGGAGTCACAACAGGTGCTTTGAACTTTGATGGTGTTGGAAAATCAACAATATCCTGGACAAAAGGTGTTCCTCGAACAAAGGTTCATTGTAGAGGGTTCTTGGCCTTAGCCATTTCCCCTAATCTATCCTCCAGCCTCTGAATAGATCCTTTCCATGCATCATTTCCTTCCTCGGGACTATTGGTTCGAACAACTGATCGCGTTGAAGTGGCTTCCTGGGATTTATCTTGACGGGCAGCTGGTCGGTCATAGGATCTATCTTGACGAGCAGCTGGTCGCGACTGGGCATATCCTTCCCTTAAATCTGATGGTCGTCGAAAGTTCCTCGACGCTGCATTAAGAGGACTTTTGTTCCTCCTAGGGCCTAATCGGTCGAAAGGAGAAACCCTACTTAATCTTTCCAATGCGCTGGTCCTTTCTGGGGAGAGGGTGACACGTTGTTCAGTATCTGTGGCTCGCACTGATGAAGTTCACCCAGGTTGATAAGAAAAATCTTCAGATTCCTCATTGCGATATGAATTAGTACGCATAGTACGCAAAGAAGGCTCACGGGTATTTCTTTGAATGATTCGTGGTCCGGAATGGGCTGATGCACCGCCATGGAGGGTTTGGATGAGTTGTCGCATTATTTCTTGCATGACTGTCTGGCCCTGAGCCAGATTTGCCATTATTCTAGTCAGATCTGGAATAATGGGTGGAGCAAATGGATTTGGAGGGGTTCTAACATTTCGATTGCTGGATTCAGGAATATCAGCCATTGGTAATGGATTGTTTTTGATGAAAAACGATATTATCAGTCGTTTCCCACAGACGGCGCCAATCTGTTGATATAAAAGATTAGATCACTCTAATAATTCAATCAGAGATAAATAAATGAGACAGAGAATTTTAAAGTGGTTCAGCCTTATAAGAATGGCCTACGTCAACTGTTATTTTATTGCTGAGTGTTTGGGAATTCTCGATTTGTAAGTTCTATCAAGAAATTCCACTATGGATTCAGGTTCCCCTCACAATGAGGATTATACAACGTATTTATAGCCCTGAGGCTGTAATGTGAAAGGGTAATACATTAAATGATATACATATGAAAGGGCAATACATTTAATGCCCTCTTTGCGTGTGCGTCTGAATGATAAGCATTTAATGAATCAGTTGAACTGTTGATTATCCAGCTATTAATGCTTTGTTCGAGATGCAGCTCGGATCGCCTAATCTTCTCGGTACTCAAGAGTTCCTCGGAGAGGCATTGTTCCTCCGAGCTTGTGAGTTCCTCTGGGAACTAGTCTTCCTCGTTGTAGTCTTGTTCCTCGGAGCGCGTGGGTTCCTCGGGGATGTTGGTTGTTGCCATGTAGATAGCCACGTGTCTTCATATGATTGATCCATGTCAGCAGATTAAATTTGGTATCAACAATGAGTATTGTAAATCGAATATGATTCATAAGGTATTTGTCATTTTAAGACGTATATATCAGTGGGGGTTATGAGAATTGCTTTTAGGATGAACTATGAGTTTGGATGAAAATGTTAATGGCTGAAACACTGATCGTGGAGAAGAAGAAGTGGTTGAATGCAACGTCAAATGGCATGGCAATTCGTTCGAACGACCTTGCAAATCGTTCAAACGACAATGAGAGTTGTTCGAGTGATAAGCGGAATTCTAGGCAGTTCCCTCCTTTTTCCTTGTTTCTTTTGGGATTTTTCTGTTAAGGATTTAATTAGAGAATAATTAAATGGAGGTTAATACCTAGGATATTGGAGATGGTTATTGAGAAATATTAACATTAATAAGGGTGTTAAACTAATTAACAGGGCTTTCTGCAATAAATCCTAATAGGTTAAAATACGGACCAAGTTAGCGAGTCCGGGCATTATGGTTGCGTGACACCATTTGGATAAAATTAATTGAGGTGAAATTAATTAAGTTAAGGGTCGGGGAATTGACTCGGGGAATTGACTCAGATATTTTTCAGGCGGGTTTAATTTATTATAGATATAAAAAAATTATTGAATATTAAATTTAAAGAGGGGTGTTAAACTTAATAGTGGGATTTTGTGTAACAAATTCTAAAGGGAGAAAATACGGACCGAATGAGTGAGTCGGAGTACTATAGTTGGGTGACACTACTTAAATAACAAATTGATTAATGTGCGATTAATTAAATTACAAGTTGGCTACAGACTTAGGTATTTTTGGGCTAGTGCTATGGGTGTTTGGCACGGGTTAGCCAGACTTTTGTTAAATACATGTATACGGTTAGTGTAATAGTATATATATATTATGTGCATTATAGATATTGATGTGAATGATATTTATATGAATACATACCCCTCTAGTGCTATCATAGGGGTTGCGCGATGTGGATAAAGCCCCTGGCTTGAGGAGCAAGAAGAGTATAATCCCTAGGCCATAGCGTCTAGTATTCATATGTTGTGATTCTTTTCGGGGTGGGACGTATTGGGCATGATTAGGTCTCACACTCGGGAAACTATGATTGCATCCACTACGCTTATTATTCTTTCTCAAGCTCGAGATTGAGTCCGACTTGAGGTCACGGGTTAGAGTGAGTATACCTGGTACATGATAGCATTTTAGAGAAATCATCCGATGAGTTATTACTCGGGAACAGATGGTTATATTACGTGACATGTGTGTGAATGTTGTAGTATATTAGTACGTATATAATATGAGAAGATAATTATATACGGTATTATTACGTAAATGTGAAAGTAATTCTTTTATAACTAATGTGAAAGTGCTATTACAAAAAAAGGGTTTTCTTACATATCCAGTGTGAGAGTTATGTGATTTTAAAAGGGGATTTATTACATAACTAGTGTGAAAGTTATATGATTTAAAAAGGGGATTTCTTACATAAGTAGTGTGAACGTTATATGATTTAATATAGTTGAACTGATTAATAATTTAATGAGCAGATAACTTAATAATCAAAGCAAGAGTACTCGGTTTTGAGTAATGTGGTAGAAGGAGGTATGATACGACCTAGGAAGGTTAGAAGGCAAGTGTTAATTATTCACATTAGATGAGGGGTGAGTTATACGTCCAGAGAGTGCAACAGTAGCTTAAATATGAATAGTGTGCATGCATATTCAATTATTGAAATTTAACCGCTTAATAAATATTTTTAAAATGTTTTACTTGGGCTCACACCCATGTCAAAATATTTTTCAAAAAGCTTTTAGGTGTCCAGCCATAAGGACGTCCAGTTTAAGGATTCTATCCAGTATGCGCAACTTCAGCTTCATTCATTTATTCCTAGTATAGGATCTTTACTTGAGTAGTCATTTGGGAATGTCGCTCTCAGATTTAGTATTTAGCTTATTTATGTGACCTTGTTTATCTAGGTTATTGTTTCAGTTACATTTGTATTTTATTATTGAACTGATAGTTGCTTCGGTCCTCTTTTTTTGTATTATTCATCTGTATTGGATTTAGTTAGCAAGTTATGTGAATGTTTTATTTATTATTTACTTTCGCATGTAGCTAATTAATGAAAGATAAAATTTGGCACCAGTCCAATTAATTACTAGGTGGTTAGTAACTTTAAAAATATTTTCGATAATGATGCTAAGAATGAGCTATATGATACCAATATTTTTTTTGATCACGGGCTAGCCACCCGATATTTTAGTAGGTGGGGTATCACAGATGGTATCAGAGCATCAGGTTATAGAGTCCTTAGGATCTATGTAGCTTTTTACATTTCATTGTAGTATTCTTTGATATAGATCCTTATTAAATATTTATTGTATACCTTTACGTGTGCGGCTTATGTTCTCCTGCGATTAAGTATAGTTGATGCGATTCATATACGAGTTCAACTGGACTTCGTACACCGAACAAATTTAGAGGACCAGTGAGGGCCGTTTGAAGGACTGCAGGGGGAGGTGCTCAATAGAAGCCATGGAAGATCTTGGGAATGGCGACTGCGATAGAGGTCACCATGTCAATGGAAGGAGAAATTCCAAAGGAAATTATGTAGGGTAGAGTGCATTGGCACCCAGGATTAAATTTTAGGCAAAATTTTTGGATCATATGGGTGGTGTTGTAGTGATGGGAATGAGTCACCACAACTATGGAGAGATACCTTGAATAACGAATAAGTTGGGGTGAGGTTTGACTGCAAATCCTCTCATCAGTTGTTTATATAGGAAGGTAAAGAAGATTTCAATACTTGTTTCAAAAGGACCATGTGGTGGTCGGTCATGAGGGAGAGTTGACGTGTTTAGCAAACTTCATACCCGATGAGATGGATGCAGAGAATAAAAAAAGGTCAGTAAGTTAATAATGGATTCATGGGTATAATATACAAGAATGGAAGGGAAAGTCTGGCTAGAACGACTAGTACCGTTGTCATCAATGTCGTACATTTACAAATTGATATCATTGCTTTCATGATAATGGAGAAAAGAGAGTTGGATAATCTAACTGAGGGGAAAGAATGGACTTAACAGTGCTAGTGAGGAACCAATGGAGGAGATACCATGTAGAGAAACCATTTTAATGATTGAGATAAATTCCTACTAGGTGATGGTGGATTTAATCCGGGCCAACAATGAGTCCCATACGGACAGCGAAGCCAAAAGGACAATTGGGGTAGCAATCAGGGTTAAGACTACTAGGTCCATGATAAGGATAACCCTGGAGTTGCCATTGGGGCCTGAGAAAGGGGAATAACATAGAGAGGTGTCTTATGTGTAAAGAGTAGGAACACGTGTGGGTATTGTCTGTAGTGAATTGGGGGATAGGAACGGGATGCCCAGTAGTGGGAAACAGTTATAAGAATTTTTTGATCGTGGAGAAGAAGAAGTGGCTGAATATAACATCAAACCACATAGCAAGTCGTTCAAACGACAATGAGAGTTGTTCGAATGGCAAGGGGAATTTTGGGCAGTTCCGTCCTTTTTCCATTTCTCTTTTGGGATTTTTCTGTTGATGATTTAATTAGAGAATAATTAAATCGAGGTTATTACCTTGGATATAGGGAGATGTTTATTGAGCAATATTAGCATTAATAAGGGTGTTGAGATAATTAATGAAACTTTGTGCGATAAATCCTAAAAGGTTAAAATATGAACCACGTTAGGGAGTCTAGGCATTATGGTTGAGTGACACCACTTGGATAAAATTAATTGAGATGAAATTAATTAAATTAAGGGTCAGGGATTTGACTCGGATATTTTTCAGGCTAGTGCTACGGGAGTTAGTCACATGATAGACGATTTAATTTATTATAGATATATAATAATTTATTGAATATTAAATTTACCGAGGGGTGTTAAACTTAATAGTGGGATTTTGTGTAACAAATTCTAAGGGGAGAAAATACGGACCGAATGAGTGAGTCAGGGTACTGTAAATGGGTCACACTACTTAAATAATAAAATATTTAATGTGTGATTAATTATAATACAAGTCGGGATATAGACTTGGGTATTTTTGGGCTAGTGTTACGGGTGTTAGGCACGGGTTTGCGAGACTTTTGTTAAATACATGTATACGATTAGTGTGATAGTATATATATATATATATATATATATTATGTGCATTATAGGTATCAGTGTGAATGATATTTATAGGAATACATACTCCTCTAGTGCTATTATAGGAGGTTGCGCGATGTGGGTGAAGCCCCTGGCTTGAGGAGAAAGGAGAGTATAATCCCTAGATCATAGCTTCTAGTATGCATACGTTGTGATTCTTTTTGGGGTGAGACGTATTGGAAATGATTAGGTCTCACACTCGGGGAACTATGACCGCATCCACTACACTTATTACTCTTTCCCAAGATCGAGAGTGAGTCTGACTTGAGGTCACGGGTCACAGTGAGCATACGTGGAACATGATATCATTTTAGCGAAAGTTTCCTGTGAGTTATTACTCAGGAATGGATGTTTATATTACGTGACATGTGTGAATGTTGTAGTATATTAGTACGTATATAATATGAGAAAATAATTATGTACGGGATTAATACATAAGTGTGAATGTATTTCTTTTGTAACTAGTGTGAAAGTTATATTACCAAAAAGAGGGTTTTCTTACATAACTAGTGTGAAAGTTATATGCTTTAAAAAGGAGAATTCTTACATAACTAGTGTGAAAGTTATATGATTTAAAATGATGATTTCTTACATAACTAGTGTTATTGTTATATGATTTAATATAGTTGAATCAGTTAATAAGTTAATGAGGAGATAATTTAGTAATCAATGTAAGAGTACTCAGGTTAGAGTAATGTGGTAGAAAGAGGTGTGATACGTCGAGTTAGGTGGGGTAGCTTAACTAGGAAGGTTAGAAGGAAATCATTAGGTGCGCATATTAGATGAGGGGTGATCTATACCTCAAGAGATTGTGACACTAACTTAAATATGAAGAGTGTGTATGCATATTTAATTTTTGCAATTTAACTGCTTACTAAATATTTTTAAAATATTTTATGTGGGCTATGACCCGTTTAAAAATATTTTTCAGAACCTTTTAGGTGTCGGACATCCAATTTGAGGGTTCTATCCAGGACGTACAGTTGCAGCTTCATTCATTTATTCCTAGTATAGGATTTTTACTTCAATACTCATTTGGGCATGTCTCCCTCAGATTTAGTATACATTTTATTTATGTGACCTTGTGTATTCAGGTTATTATTTTAGTTACAGTTGTATTTTATTATTGAACTGATAGTTGATTTATTCCTCTTTATTGATATTATTCATTTGTGTTGGATTCAGTTACCAGGTTATGTATATGGTTTAATTATTATTTACTATCGCATGTTGTTAATTAATGAAAGATAAAATTTGGCACCAGTCTATTTAATTACTAGGTGATTAGTAACTTTAAAAATATTTTTGATGGTGATGCTAAGAATGATCCATATGAGACCAAAGTTTTATTTGATCATGGTCTAGACACCCGGTAGTTTGGTAGACGGGGTGTCACAGATGGTATAAGAGCATCAGGTTCTAGAGTCGTTAGGATCTGTGTGGCTTTTTACGTTTTAGTGTAGCATTCTTTGATATAGAGCCTTATTATAAGGTTTTTGTATTTCTTTACGTATGTTACTTGTGTTCTCCTGCTATTAAGTATAGTTGATACGATTCATATATAAGTTCGGTTGGGCTTTGTATACCGAACAACTTTCAACGACTAGTGCTGGCCGTTAGAAGGATTGCAGGGGGAGAGGCCAAGCAGAAGCCAAGGAATATTCTAGTAACGGTGACCACGATAGAAGTTACCATGTCATTGGAAGGAAAAAATACAAAAGCAATTGTATAGGGTGGAGTACAGTGTTACCCAAGATTAAATTTCGACCAAAATGTTTAGCTCATAGGGCCGGTGTTATTATGATGGGAGGCAGTCACCACAACTATGGAAACATACCATGAATAAATAATAAGTTGGGGTGAAGTTTAATCGAAAATCCTCTTATCAGTTGTCTAAGCATAAAGGAAAAGGAGATTTCAATACTTATTTCAAAAGAACCATATGGTGGTCGGTCATGCAGGAGAGTTGAAGTGTTTAGCAAACTTTATACCCGACGAGATGGATACGGAGAATAAAAAAAGGTCCGTAAGTTAATAATGGTATCATGGGTATAATAACAAGCATGGATGGGACAATTAGATTAGAACGACTGGTACTGTTATCATCAATGTTGTACGTTTACAAATTGATATTAACTTTTTCATGAGAATGGAGCAAAAAGAGTTAGAGAATCTAACCGAAGGGCAAGACTGGACTTAACAGTGCTAGTGACGAACCACAGGAGGGGATACCTAGTAGAGAAACCATTTTAATGATTGAGATCAATTCCTACCCGGTGACGGTGGATTCAGTCAGGGTTGTCATGGACAACAATGAGCTCCTTAGGGCCAGCGGATCCAAAGGGACAATGGGGGCACCAATCAGGGTTAAGACTACTAGGTCTACGAGAAGGACAACCCTGACGTGGATAGTGGATCCCGAGAAATGGGAATGACACAGGGAGATGTCTTATATGTAAATAGTAAGAACACATGTGGATATTTTCTTCATTGAATTGGTGGACAGAAACAGGATGCCCAGTAGTGCAACAGTTATAAGAAGTTTTTGGTTTGGTTGGGATGGGGGTTTAATGTCCAGGAACCATTTGAACCTCCAGTACTATTGGTAATTGAAAGTATGAGTTTTATCCCGAAATGATTAGGGTCTGTTCTATGTGACACGAGAAATTCACGGTAGTTTGTTAGTACTAGATTCGCATGTGAAACATGGTTTAGTAGAGATATCATTAATATCACGATAGTGTGGGTATAATCAATGTTGAGTTTGCGGGGCTCTTTTTAGTTCCACATGTAGGGAAGGATGTGTGGACATTGAGAGAATATATATTTTATGAGGCTATCTCATTTTGAAAGATGATATTCGAGTTATGGTTTTATCCAGGGTGCGGATGATTAAGCAATGGTGAATGATTATAGCAAGACTATCATGGTCGCTGTTACGGGACAAGATGTATATTTTTGCGATGAATCACTTGAAAGAAAGTCGACCTCGCGGCGTTGTTTTTATGAAGTAGAATTTAAAGAGTATATTTGTCTAGTTACATGTGATCCCAGTGCATATGGACTTTTACTGATGTGATTCAGAGTATATCGGATTCCCGTTGAGCGGAGAGTTTTTAGCTCATTATTATTTACGAGTTGAGAATTTAGTGATAGTGAAAGCATAAAATCGCGTGACATCTTGAGAGACATGGGCATAGAAGATTTGATTTATTTGTTTGGAGACAGAATTTGTGATATCTTAGTTATGTGCTTAGGACCCACGAATTTCGATGAGTGACAATGCTAGGGGATAATGCCTTGGGGAAAGTTATTTTGAGCATGGTTGCGGGATGTTACATGTATGGACCTTAATAAACATTAAGAGTAGTAAGATGCTATTGGATGCTAGTGCCTTGGTTTTAATTATTAAATTATTGAACGTGTAGAGGAAACACTTTAAGCTGAGAGCTATTACGATATATGGCCAGAGGAGTCGGGGAGTGATGCGAAGGAAGGACTGAGAAAATTTTTGCACCACAAGTTAATAGGTAGGGCAATATCGAGAAGAATTAAATCTCAATTTGTTGGGTAATTGAGAATACCTATATGATATAGCCATGACGGGAGTGCATAGATGATCTTAAGATAAGTATGTTACGTACGAGATGTTAGTGATAATTATATGGGATGATTGGGCTATAGTATATAGTATGGAAAAACATTGTGTTCAATATTTCAAGGTATGCTTTACTTATCCTAGTTATCACCTGAAATAGGGTATAGACTATATATACATGTACATATGTTATGGTGTGTTGAATAATATAATTATAAGAAGATGTTTGTATTATTATATATGATACCGGTGAGTAAGGACGGTTACTGATGGGATTCAGGGTGGATAAGTTTATTATGGAGCAAGGGGAAATAACTTGTGATTAATTCGCGTAAAGCAACTAGTGATAGTAAGGGGCGCCATGTTTTATGATGTCTTTTGTAACATGAGAGTGGACGAGTATACTTTTATGTCAGGAGATAAAAATTTGGGGGTACGTGATATGGACTATGGGCCTAATGGATCTCAACGACTGACAATATTAGGTAGTAGTGTATCGGGGAGTTCCTTGTTTGGATTTAGCTTTGTGAGACGTCCCACGCATGAAACTTACGCAACATTGAAAGGGGAGCTATTTGATCATTAGGACATGGGTATGGTACCTTGGTTATTATGCACATATGTATTTATGACTGTGAGTTGAAAGTTATATTACAATTTAAGGAAAGTATAACCGGTTAACATATATGCGGATAAGCATGGGTATAGGGTGTATAGGCACGTTCATGTCACGCATATCTACACATCAATTAGAAATACCCTTCCTCCTAGTTGGCCACGTGCAAAAGTTCATAAATTTTTAAAGATTAATACTGAATGGATCGAGATCAGACACATTGAATGTATTCTAAAGTCTTACTCAAAAAAGGTTTGTATATATATGTGTTTATTTGTGTGTGTGTATATATATATATATATATATAGTTATAATCCTGGTTAATTATTTATAATTTCATATTATTATAAATATTTAGTCGCTTATGTTTTTTCATTAGATAATGTCGAGAGGAAAAAACAAGAATGTACCAAATGGAAGGGCCCCCCGACGAGGTTCCTCATCTCGTGCATAACTCGAATTCTCAACACCAACTGATGAGCAATTCATAACTCCACCAATGGTTCACTCCACACCAAGTTCAACTCCAAGTGCTCTAACGTCCCCATCCAACACTCCCGTTTCCCCAACGCCCCCATCCAGCGCTCCCAATACCTCTCGCTCAAATGAAAATAAGACCATTGGGTTATCCCTTTTAGGAAACAACCCATCGGGTGATAGTAATGTCATACTAAAGTTTAAAGCCAATTGTTTATCGCTGGGAAAAATGAATGTCAAAGTCGAGGGACCGGACAATTGAACCTTGTTGATTAAGCCATAAAATATATGATCAACTCTGCAAGAGTTTCTCATTTCTTGACCATTCCAAGGATAAAGTTTTTCCTCGACTTGCTGAACAGTTGAGGACATACAGGAGAAACCTTCAAAAGAGACATTTCCCAAAAGAGGCGACGAGCTCCGATATTTTGTCTTTGAAAGATAATGTGCCTCCCAATGTTAAAATGCCGGTGGAGCAGTGGAATGATTTTTTAAGAATGAGTAGAAGGAGAAAAAGCTGGTCCAAAGGGGGAAAAACAAATAAAATAGGGAAAAATTGATATCCACAGGTTGGGTTCCAAATCATATGAGGATTTGAAGAATGAATAAGAGAGTAGAACAAAGAATGGTCCCGATGCTGGTGAACATCCTAATATGTCCAACTTATACATTCATGCTCGACGGGATAAAGAAAACAAATTGCACTTGACTAAAACCTTGGATTCAATAGACGCCATCAATAGTTAGTCAAGTTCGAGACCTTTTGAAGACCTTAAAAATGATGCCCTGGTCCAGACCTTTGTAAAGGACAAAATGTAGAGGACGAGAGGTGTTGTCTAACATATGCTAAGAACAAAATTAAAACACACCACACCTCACGTGGACGAGATTTTTTTAGTCAAGGATCGTATCTTAACCTAAGAGGAACAATAGTTCAGGACTGATGGGGATGTCCAGGAGATCAGAAATAACCTGTAATTATTATCGAATCAAATTACGAAACTTGTGAATTTTTTTAAGGTTATAGGCCGCCAATGCCTCCTCAAGGTTTCCCTTACCCTCTTCCTCAAGGTTTCTCCTACCATCCCCCTTCGAGTTTACCTTCCCAAATGTCGCATAGTTCAACATTCCCCTCCGAAATGCCTCCACCTTCAACATTCCCCTCCCCCCCAAACACCACCTCCTCCAACATTCCCCTTCCCTATGACTCTGCCCATTATGGGACTTAGATCATCGTCAACATTTCACGGTCACAATAGCCAATAGTACTATTTTAGGGCTATGGCCAATACGAGGATTATTGGACGTGAACAATTATCTTTTTAGTTGCTGAAACTCCAGTACGCGGCCGAGATTTGCAGAAGGGTGAGGCTTAAATAATGGTCAATGAAATATATAACGGTTACAAAGATCTACCTGTGTACAATGAAGCTGGGAAGGGTGGGAATTGTGGAATTATGCAGATTATTTTATTACTCCATTTTATCTATTGGTTGAGTTCTAATAATATTTTCTTTTGTTTCAGTTGTAATAATATTTTTTTTATTTAAGTTGTAATAATATTTTTTTTATTTCAGTTGTAAGAAAAATGTTTTTCTTTCAGTTGTAATAATATTTCCATGATCACAGTAATTTCTTGTACGCAACATATTTTTTTAAGTTATAACACAAGGCTGAAATTTCAAGATTATTAAATGGTTTTCCTACAATACAAAGAGTGGATGGAAGAGACTGACTGAATAACAAATGATCATGTAAAGGGCGTCCAATAAATTGTTAAATATTCTTCCAAAAATCTTAAAAGTAATAAGATTTCTTGCCCGTGCACCCGTTCTATGAACAAAAAATATAAGTCATTGGAAGATGTTGAGTTACATTTGATAATGTGGGGAACATGTCAAGACTATGAAATATGGACATACCATGGTGAAAAAAATATACCTTATGTTCTGAACGAATTGCATGTACCCGACCATGTAACGAAACCCAAACGAGTGGAAGTTGTACATGGTTCACCAACACACCATCCATTGACCAACTTAATTGATCATGCTTACAAAGTTCACAACCATCCAAACCACCAACCTATGGATATGGATAATGCTCGTTATGATCAAGTAAATGAATAATTTTATGATGAACTATTAGGAGATCGAGAATACATACGATTGAAAGACGATGCGTTTAGATAGTTGTATAAATATTGCGATGAATATGACTCGGTATTATTTGTAATGATTGGTTTGTATAATTTGAAGAGTCAATTTGGTTTGTCTGGGAATAGTGTAACCGAAATTCTTAAGTGGATGAAAGAAATTCTCTTAAAAGAGAACACGTTACTAGACAATTATCTTACCATGATGAAAATCTTGAAGGGTTTGGGTTTCAATTACAAATATATTCATACATACAAGTATGATTGACTATTGTACCACAATGAGCACGAAGATAAGGATGAATGTCATGTATGCAGTGAGTCTAGATATGTGGTTTATAGGAATGGAAAGGACAAAGCAGCAAAATATCGCAAATGCCCGTAATTTGTTATATGCTGTGGCACGAACCCCTCGTGCACGTCCAACGTAACACATAAAAACTAGCCGCGTAGTAGAGGGACTCCTGGTTTGAGAATAGGACTCAAATAACCCCTATTTTTTTCCTGTTAAATATAGTTAAAGCTTTGGGCCATGACTTTATTTTTTATTACAGTTAAATATGGTCATAGCCTAGAGCCGTGGCTATATTTAACTGGTAAAAAAATATGGTGGATCGTTTATTAAAACCTAAGTTCAAATAGTGCATGGGGAGGACCATTGGAAGGTTATGCGAGGCACTTAGATGTTCTAAATAGGTTTACTCGGTTCGAAGAGTTGACTTTGGTCAAATTAGGCCCGAAAGCACCCGGTGAGGAGTAAAATGGGTTGTTCATCCATACCGTAAGGATGATTCGTGTATGTGGTGGACCATTGGAAAGGGTATTCATTTCCCTTTAATTATTCATTCAGTCTCATTTGATCTGAAGAGACGACTTTAGTTAAATGAAGCATGGGAGCGCCCGGTGGCCTCCATATCAGTTTTTGGGGGAAAACGAATAATTCGTTCGAATGATTATGTCATTATGCGCATGGGTTGGACAGTTGGAAATGGGTTTTATTGAACTTTGAATATTCATTGAGATTTATCTCTGATGATGGAGTTGATTCAAGTCAAATCGGGGCCCGGTAGTGCCTGGTGGCCTTCAGTTCGATTTTTAATAGTAAATGGAATGTTCTTCCAAACTGTTTTACCAATTCATGCATGAGGTAGACCGTTATAAAGGGGATTTAAAGCCTTTTGAAGATTCATGGAGCTTTTGCTCTGACGATGAAGTTGATCTGATAATGTCCTCTAGATCGGTACTCTGGGTACGACCTAAGGTTTGTGGTAAATGGGGAGGTGCTAGGGACCTAAGGAGAGACTTTAGGGGTCCTAGAATATGGTGTCTACAATAGGCATCTAACAAATTGGTCAGTTTTCTTCTCTATGGTGGTAACAGACTCCTACCATTGTACAACATGCCTTGCAAGTATAAAACTCGCCAACATCTGGCGTTGGATATTGGTACACTCTAGTAGGCATAGATATCGCTTGATGTAATGCCTAAAATGCAGTGCAATTTTAAGGTATGTAGATCCTGAGAACTGTTGTGGGCGCCTTTTCTCGAAGGCAGTGCTATCTCTCTCCCTGAGTGATACAGTAGGCTAGGCAAGCTTAGGTGCTTCCACGGGTGGTGGCAGTGCTGATTGTTGTTCCAAGGATTTCATGGTCTCATTTACTATCTCTGTGATAATAACATCTAAGTGAGCATGAGGTATAGTGGGTGTCTATCTCTACTTCGGTGCTAGAGGTGGCTGCGATTGTTGGTCGTCATTGAACAACTCGTCGGTGTCGTGTGTTCACCATCTGAAAGATAGTAAATAAAGGCATATAAGTATACGTATGAAGACAAAGTAAAAATATAAACAATAATCTCAAAAGTATCGAAGTAGTCTACACGACAAGCGATGTACGCACCCAAGATCTCTAATACATAATAACTTAAAATGCTCTGACACCAACTGTGACACAATATAAACTACAAGTTAGATTAATAATGTCTGAAGTAACTAAAATAAGAGTATAATAAATTTAGTATCATTGTAAGAATAATTGTAATAAACTAAGACATCACATAAATGACTGAAAAATAAATAGGAGAACCACAATTAAATTTGATATTGAAACCGACATAAAGTGATAGAATCTTTGCAAAGTATCACTACCTCATACTACATGTCCATATTTAATAAAAGGGTTAGTAAGTCGAATCTAAATCCGACATAAATGATAAAAGGAATATAAAGTATGATCATGTGGGCCTGGCACATACATCCTATAAATCAACAACAGAAAGGAGACTAAGACCGAAATAAGGGTGAGGATGTACTGGTGGCTTGTGTCCTAAAAAATGCTAATAAGAAAAGTTAACAATAAGTCTAAATATAATAATGATGTAATTGATTTTGGAAAACAACACAACTACACACTTTCTTCCAGTATTTTAGTTGCTTTTATGTTAACCCAACCTAAAACCACCCTAATTATCACATACGTCCACACCCTAACCCATTTGTTGCCCATGATTAAGTCTTAATCTTCACTATATAGTTTTATGTACCAATTTCATTTTTATTCAATTATACATCACGGTTTTATAAGCTCACAGGGGAAACTAATCTCTACATCTACATCCATATAGTACAAGTACGGTCCAATACACATACCTCAAGAAAGGGCCCCATCACAAGCCCACACATAATGTAAGTCTATCCTACTACCTCCGAGGATCTCTCACGCCTACTAGGCGTAATAATAAGTCGTCCCATACCTATAACCACTCAAGCTTATGTTTGGGATAATCACTATGCCTTCAAGCAAGTCATATAGCTCCATACACAAAGATATATAAAAGGATCAACCCGTGAACTTCACATAGATACAATGATAATTTCAGCACGTAGTATCTGAGGTAATCATAGTCAAGTCTAACCCATTATCATCACATCAGGGTACCGATCTCCTTCAGTAGCTCCCCATAAGGATATCCCTTCTAGCACATATGCCACGAGTACACACGCTCGATATATTTCACATGATACAATAAATAAGTAATCCGACACAATTAAGGATTGCAAGTCTTAATTCAAGATTTAATACCTTAATTAGTCTGTATTAAATAAGAATTAAAATTTTATATTAAAAGTCATTCTAACGAGAATATGAAGGCCATTCGAACGAGTTCTTAATGTCATTTAAATGAGAACATGCAGTTCGTTTGAATGCATTCTGATTGGGCATAAATATTGTATATTTATCCCCCTAATTTCAGTACTTTTGTGAACCCGAATGATGTAACATATATGGATTTGATTCACTTTTATGCTTCTAACCTTCTTGGCGAGTATTGCGTGTTTTTTTGCTTCTCCTATTGGTTTTACAGGTTAATTATGCAAGCAGTGCAAAGGAGGAAGCAAGACAGTGCAAGAAAAGCTAGGAAGGCAAGTTCAAGGGCATTTTCGTAATTTTTCAGCCTTAGTCCGGAAGTGGGTCCAACTACAAAGTTGAAGATCTTTCAATTACAAGAACACCAGAAAAAACGGCACCTCAATCCGAGTTACGATGAAAGAGTTATGACCCCTTGAAGTTGCGAAAAAATCATAGAAGAAAGGCTAGGAAGGCAAGTTCAAGGGCATTTTCGTAATTTTACAGCCCGATTCTGGAGGTGGGGCCTTCTGGAAATTTGAAGATCTCGGAACAATGAGCACACTGGAAAAAACGGCACCCAAATCCGAGCTACGGTTGAAACGTTATGCTCAGTTGAAGTTGAAGAAAAATCCAAGAAAAGGAGAGAAAAACCAGAAAAAAATCTAAGTGTTGAGAGCAAGTCCAGGCTGGTACATGCGAACCCCACCCCGAACCGGTTCGGGGGGGCGAACCGGTTCGCTGTACCCCCGAACCGGTTCGCTGTACCTGACACGCGAATTTTGTCTTTCATTTGGATTGGTCTCCAAGTCTCCTATTAGGTTTAAAAGACTCCAAACTTGTAAAAAACGAAGGCATTAACCTAGGGGCAGCTTTTAGGGTTATTTTTAGAGAGTTTTTGATAGAAAGAAAGGGGAGGAACATCTAGGAACATCAAGGGCTAAAATTACTTCAAGAATTCATTGTTTCGGGTTTGCTTTTCTAGTTTTAATTCAAAATTCTTGTTTCTTATTATTGTTCTTGCATGCTTTGTTTTCCCATTAGATTCAACTTGTTTTCGCATTCATAATACGTATTTACATGTTTAGATTTAGTTTTATCATGAATTCATACACATGCAACGTTATTATTTCATGCATTAGTCAAAGTAACATGTCCGGCTAGGTTTTTCAAGGTTGGGATGCATGAACCCAACCTGATGTGTTAGTGCATGTGTATAACGTCGATCCGCTGAATTTAATGATTAATTTTGATCGTATCGCGTAATTTCATAAGAATTGTAGATCTTTATATCTCGTTTGCCTATGGGTACTCGTGATGATTTAGAGTACAATTTGAGTGTAATTACCGCGATACCGATTTACTCATCCTCAGATTAGGTATGACGCGGGCTTGAACCTCGTATACATAATGCTTGGGAGTACTAAATTCCGGGTTTGAATTAATCGGATAAATTTATGATCAACGTTGTCACTGCATTACACTAGGGTTGGGGGATTGTATTCCCATCCTGTTTTCTCATCATTTAGTTAAAAGTTTCAGTTTAATTCTTCATTCTTCATTTAGATAATTTAGTTAATTGCATTTTTCATTATAGTTTCATAATTACATTTAGTGTAATCAATCCCAAAAACAAAAATCAAATCTTTTCCTTTCTTTTTAGAGTCATCGTTAGGATTCCCCCGTCTTATCCCGTCGTCACAACTTCGTTGTCCTTTTTCCCTGAGGATCGATACCCGACTTGTCGGAATTATTACTTGAACGATAGGCTTGCACTTGAGCCTAGAGAGCACACACTTTAGATACACATTCTGACACGACTCTAGAAACACTTTAGATACACATTTTGACATGACTCAGAATGTGTATCTAAAGTGTGTGCTCTCTAGGCTCAAGTGCAAGCCTATCGTTCAAGTAATAATTCCGACAAGTCGGGTATCGATCCTCAGGGAAAAAGGACAACGAAGTTGTGACGACGGGATAAGACGGGGGAATCCTAACGATGACTCTAAAAAGAAAGGAAAAGATTTGATTTTTGTTTTTGGGATTGATTACACTAAATGTAATTATGAAACTATAATGAAAAATGCAATTAACTAAATTATCTAAATGAAGAATTAAACTGAAACTTTTAACTAAATGATGAGAAAACAGGATGGGAATACAATCCCCCAACCCTAGTGTAATGCAGTGACAACGTTGATCATAAATTTATCCGATTAATTCAAACCCGGAATTTAGTACTCCCAAGCATTATGTATACGAGGTTCAAGCCCGCGTCATACCTAATCTGAGGATGAGTAAATCGGTATCGCGGTAATTACACTCAAATTGTACTCTAAATCATCACGAGTACCCATAGGCAAACGAGATATAAAGATCTACAATTCTTATGAAATTACGCGATACGATCAAAATTAATCATTAAATTCATCGGATCGACGTTATACACATGCACTAACACATCAGGTTGGGTTCATGCATCCCAACCTTGAAAAACCTAGCCGGACATGTTACTTTGACTAATGCATGAAATAATAACGTTGCATGTGTATGAATTCATGATAAAACTAAATCTAAACATGTAAATACGTATTATGAATGCGAAAACAAGTTGAATCTAATGGGAAAACAAAGCATGCAAGAACAATAATAAGAAACAAGAATTTTGAATTAAAACTAGAAAAGCAAACCCGAAACAATGAATTCTTGAAGTAATTTTAGCCCTTGATGTTCCTAGATGTTCCTCCCCTTTCTTTCTATCAAAAACTCTCTAAAAATAACCCTAAAAGCTGCCCCTAGGTTAATGCCTTCGTTTTTTACAAGTTTGGAGTCTTTTAAACCTAATAGGAGACTTGGAGACCAATCCAAATGAAAGACAAAATTCGCGTGTCAGGTACAGCGAACCGGTTCGGGGGTACAGCGAACCGGTTCGCCCCCCCGAACCGGTTCGGGGTGGGGTTCGCATGTACCAGCCTGGACTTGCTCTCAACACTTAGATTTTTTTCTGGTTTTTCTCTCCTTTTCTTGGATTTTTCTTCAACTTCAACTGAGCATAACTTTTCAACCGTAGCTCGGATTTGGGTGCCGTTTTTTCCAGTGTGCTCATTGTTCCGAGATCTTCAAATTTCCAGAAGGCCCCACCTCCAGAATCGGGCTGTAAAATTACGAAAATGCCCTTGAACTTGCCTTCCTAGCCTTTCTTCTATGATTTTTTCGCAACTTCAAGGGGTCATAACTCTTTCATCGTAACTCGGATTGAGGTGCCGTTTTTTCTGGTGTTCTTGTAATTGAAAGATCTTCAACTTTGTAGTTGGACCCACTTCCGGACTAAGGCTGAAAAATTACGAAAATGCCCTTGAACTTGCCTTCCTAGCTTTTCTTGCACTGTCTTGCTTCCTCCTTTGCACTGCTTGCATAATTAACCTGTAAAACCAATAGGAGAAGCAAAAAAACACGCAATACTCGCCAAGAAGGTTAGAAGCATAAAAGTGAATCAAATCCATATATGTTACATCATTCGGGTTCACAAAAGTACTGAAATTAGGGGGATAAATATACAATATTTATGCCCAATCAAACCCCCCTAACTTAGAACTTTGCGCGTCCCGAGCAATGTAAAAGAATGAAAGTAAGAGTTAAGGACACTTCAAGGACTTTATTGGGATAGAATGCCACTTTCGCGGGCAAGCGATTGCATTTAGCATATGCAACAAGCCTTTAAACCTCTAGGTTACCCTAGTAGGACGAGTTGTGTCTCGTGAGGGTTTGCAGTGAATATACCCACAAAATTCGACTCAAAGAAAATTCAAAATATGCAAAAATTGTACAATTCAAACTTTTCCATAAAATAGTCATCATCAAGTCATATTTACAAGTCTCAAACCGTAGTGTGTGTGTGTGAAGCCGGAAATATAACCGCCAATTTCCATCGATTGATCATTACGTTACTTATCCGAAAATTC
The DNA here is from genome assembly GCA_949130495.1 of Sambucus nigra. Taxonomy (NCBI): domain Eukaryota; kingdom Viridiplantae; phylum Streptophyta; class Magnoliopsida; order Dipsacales; family Adoxaceae; genus Sambucus; species Sambucus nigra. The sequence goes on from OX422209.1 coordinate 243,843,625, forward strand.
GTTTTGATTTCAATTTCTCACGGAATGCACTCACAACGAATCTCTCGGATTATGGCTATTCTCTCGGCATGCGTGATATAAGGAGTAAATGTAATGGAAGCAAATACACGCATGCAATTAGAAAGACGGAAATTTTATGGTGAAGGGATCTCTTCAACGGATTACGGTTTTAAAAACGGGAACATCGCCTCTATTTCGCGCATTTATCCTCTTATATTATCTTTTGGTGTATTAACTCTCCACGCGGTACTCAATTTTCGCAATTTGGACTCGGTTAGGACTTTTTCGGGTTAAAGGTTGCATTGGGTAAAATAAAGGCGGTATGGAAGGTTGTAATTGGAAAAGTCATTCGTGATGTCCATTTGTGCATTTTTTTTTTTGTCTATTGCTCATTCTTTTTCTATTTTTTTTTTCTGTTTTTCTCATTTCTTTTCTTTTCTTGCTATTTTTGTTGAGCATTCTTCTATTTTTTTTTTCTTGCCCCTTTTTGTTGCACTTTTCGGACTTAAATTCTGAATTTTTTTTTATTTTTCGCAATTCCGGCTATTTGGGGTTTTTGGGTTGTCAAACGAAAGGAAAAATTATTCGGCTCAATTTGGGTTGCAAAAGGGGTGATTTTTCGCTACTTTTTTGGGCCAATATTTTTGGGTGACAAACGAGGGCCTACTTCATTGTCCAAAATACTAATTGCGTTACCATATGCGTTTCGAGGTGAATTTAAGTTTAGAGACTAATTTGGCACGATTTTCAAGGCAATATTGCACATATTTTTCAAAACCGATCAAATGAAAAAAATTGAGATCCTTGACAACTTATTAAGTGCTAAAAAGAACTTTGAGTTAACCATTAACTCGGATTGATTTCAAATCTCGCAAAACGTGATAGGCTCGAATCTCACCGGGTTTTGTTAATCTCCACATTTATTCGTTAAGTCGTCAATTTTCGCACAACTTCCATCTTTAGTCAATTTCGGCTTTGTGTATGTTGGATGTTTACAATTTGAGACTCCAATTCGACTTTTAATGATATTTTTGAAAAATTTGAATTCCAATTTTTATTTATTTTGAACAAAAATATTTTTGGAAATTTTGGGCATTTTTGAAAATTTGTGAAGTTTTAGAAATACGCACTTGTGACATCCCATTTGTCCTTCGAATGAGATTCACCTAGAACCCTTCTTCTTCTAGAGAAAATCCGCCATTATTTCCCCAAAATTCTCATTTCTAGGCCCCTAAACATCCCAAAAATTCAGTTTTTAGATGTATAATTGTCCTAGTAGGAATTCTAACAATTATATAAGGCTTTTAGGTTGTTCTCACATAGTGTTTAGATGAATTCCTTATAGTCATGTCAAGAAAAACATAACATGTGATTTTATCCTAATTCAATCTAATTCCAGTTTAATACATCAGATTAACAAAGGGTCTCCAACCCTCTAACATGAAATATCATAACCATATCATTAATTTAACAAATTCTACTCTAAACCATTATGAATTATCAAAATTTTACAATACACTAAGAACATGGACTGTAATTTAATTAATCAATTAACATAATTCTAATAATTGTTTTGTAGTTTTTATGATTCAAAATATTTTAATATGAGGTTGACAATAAAATGGATAATCATACTATAACACAACCTCAATTATAAAAGTGAACTAAATAAACTTGCCTTGAATAAAAATGTGAGATTCCAATATAATTAGCCTAATTCCTTCTTTACCTGCCTCCAATTTCTTCTTCTCTAATTATTGCTCCCTCTCTACTCTCTCTTTAGACTTAGTATTTTCTCTCTAAAGTGTTAAGAATGAACTAATATAGCCATGATCCTCTTTTTATCTTGTTAACCACGAAATTAAGGTTGGGCCCCTTATTTAACTTGACTCGTTAAGCCCCAAATCATCTCCAAATAGTCTAATGACTAGACCAATCCATATACTAACCTATGGGACTTAAAATCAAACCTTGTAAGCTGAAATCAGACAATATACACTTCCTTAAAGTCACTTGAATTATTCCATCAACATAATCATGTTTATTTGTCAAATAATTATTATTTTATTATCGTATTTAAAATTCAATTGAATTTAAAATAAAAACATAATTTGTAGTGGCGTCACCAACCATAGCAAATAATTACACAAAATATATACATTACTAATTTTATTTAAATTATGGGGTATTAAATGCAGTAGGTTGCCTTATGAATGCTATATATTATTTACAAAGACCAAAATCTATTATGCCTTTGGGACAGTCAATATATTTCAGTCTAATAGTCCTGTACCATATGGTATGCAGACTGTTTTTAGTCAAATAAGTATTGCAAGTTTTTCTACCTCGAAATATGTGTTTACCTAAGGATGTTAAGCTATTACTTGGAGGAGTGTGACTCTACCAAGAACGTTTAAGTTTTTCCACTTTGGAGGCAATTAAAGAGGCTATAAATATTTATTACTTCCTAAGTAACTTGGTTGAGGTTGATTCAATTGTATTTTTAGTGTTCATAACGGTATGAATGTAAGTTCGAGGGAACTCGTAGCCCATAAAGGGTTTAAGAACATTGAGCTTTGGTTTCTCCTATTTCGGGAAATCGAACAAGAAGGTGATAAGTTTATGAACAAGTTTATATCGGATAACACCCAGTTAGTCCTTTTTACTAATAAACAGAAAACTATCATGTAAATGGGTTGGGATTTAAATACATGGCTTTAAGAGTAAGTGGGAGATTGTTGGGGTTTTATTCTTAAAACCACATATGACGTTTACTTTTAAGTAAAGGTGTTTCATTTCATTTTGAAATAATAATTAAGGTTACGGGAATTCCTTATATTTGGTTTAAATATATTATAGACATGCCGATCAATAGAGCTTTGTAGGAATTCCAATGAGCCGAATTTTGGTTGATCACTAGGAGATATGTGATTTTGATTTTAGCACTATTAAAACATTCATAACCTAAATAAGGAGTAAACATCATATCGAAATGTTTGTGACGAAATCCTAGTAGTTTACTTTAAACTACATGAACTAGTATGATGTTTCAAGATCTTGTTCGATAGGTCAATAGAGGATTTTGATTAGTACATCCTAAGAATGTATTGAACAAGGCGAACCGTGAGATTTGAGTCTAAGGACTCTCTTTATTAGACTCAGTCAGTCTCACACCATTTGCAAAGGGTGCAAATATTCTCAATCTAAAAATTTATAAGGGTAGGAATGCTTATGCAAAAGTCACTTTAATTGTTATAAGTACGATATGATTTTATTGGGTCAAATAATCCCTACATATTGGGTGACACTTTTGTAAGTATGTCTAAGATCAAAATTCAGAGGAATCTGCATTCAGGGTATACCGTTGATTGTGATACCCTATTGATAGACTTATAGGTTATCAGAATTGACCTCGAACCGTTGAATTTATTGCTACAGCTTTAGGTCCTCATAATTGACCTTGACCTGAATTGGTTGTCATAACTTTAGGTACTCGGAATTGACCTCAACCCACAAAATTTGTCGCCCCTACTTTAGATCCTCAGAATTGATCTTAACCCACAGAATTGGTCGCCATAACTTTAGGTCCTCAGAATTGAACTCGACCCACATAATTGGTCGCCACAACTTTAGGTCCTCATAATTGACCTCGAATCGCAGAATTGGTCGCTCGTACTTTAAGTCTTCAGAATTGACCTTGACCCGCAGAATTGGTCGCCATAACTTTAGGTCCTCAAAATTGACCTCGAGCCGCATAATTTGACACCCTAACTTTAGATCTGCATAATTGGTCGCCCTAACTTTAGATCTGTAGAATTAACATCGACCCTCCGAATTAGTTGCCCCAAATTTAGGTCCTTAGAATCGATCGTCCCCATCATTACCTTAGGTCCTCATAATCGACCTCGACCCTCTGAAATGGTCATCCTCGTCCCTTTGGTCTGAAGAATTGACTTCTTTACCAAAACATCATGTGGTGTTTATTCGATGGCTTTCACTTGTTCCAAGATCATCTGTCAATGATCTCCATAGAAATCACATTCTAGGACCACCTAAGTCCGACCTTAGGTTAATACCACATCCACATTCAACACAAACCTTAGGTCAAACCCTGAGTAATGATATAAAGTCAATCAGGAGCTCTCTGTCCTTGTTTGTCTTTGGTCAGCTTCATCGTCATAATGAAAGTTCAATGAATCTTCGAAGGGCCCTGAATCCCATTTCCAACGGTCCACCCCGCGAATTGAAATAATGGTGCGGATGAATGGACCATTTTACTACCAAAAATCGATCTGGAGGACACCAGGCGCTTTTAGGCCCTAATTTAACCCCGATAAACTTCATCATCAGAGTGAAAGTTCAATGAATCTTCGAAGGTCACTGAAACCCCTTTGTAATGGTCCACCCCATGTGCAAAATGGCATAACCGTTCGGACGAATGATTCGTTTTCCCAAAAAATTAATATAAAGGCCATCGAACATTCTCGAGCTCTATTTGACCAAAGTCAACTCTTTAGCTCAAACGAAGTTGAATGAATCTTTTAATCAGCTTTACGGTACGAACGAATGACCCATTTTACTTTGAAAGGTTACTGGGCACTTTCGAGCCCGATTTGAGTCAACTACCCAAATCGAGCGAGGCTCTTCGAAACATTAAAGTACCTCTCATAACCTTTCCAATGGTACACCCAGTGCGCTATTAGGACTTACAGTTTGAACGAACGATCGATCATCATCCAAAGATCTCCTATCTGAAGGACCGATGGGCACTTTTAAGCCCTGTTTGACCCAAAGTCAACTCTCGGACCTGGGAGTGACCTTAAGGATTGTCAAAGGTCTCGGAATAACCTTTTCAATGGTATGCCATATGCACGATTTTGACTCACAAATTGCATTTTACGATCTTTTTTAGAAAATTTGTACGAGACTGCCAATTGGCAGGTCCATTTCCTTACATATTGTCATTATGTTTAGGGTTACCTACCGATAGGCAGGGAAAGGACAATGCTGATCGGTAGTACCTTGATCCTATATAAGGAGATCATGTGCTCACCGCAAAGGGAGCCTGAGAAATATCAACTTCAGTGATCTCAGTAACATTTTTCGTAAGTCAACGAGATTTCCTTGTTTGAAACCTTTCTCCACTTTTCATTTCCATCACTTTCACACCCAATGTAGCAAAAAACCCCTACATTCTTCACCCACTCACAAGGAAGCTCATCATTAATCAAGACCAATCTCCAAGTCTCCAAACAAGGTCCAAACATTCTTCTCTCACTTTAAAGTTCTTTATTTTTGCATTAGTTATAAAAGTTCTTAATTTAGCTTTTACTTTAGATCATACACATATTAATATTAAATCCTTTATTAGTAATATTGCACACAATATATTTTGTATAAAAAAATCCAAAACAAGAAAAAAAGGGTAACATCTATAAATTCCAGTAGGATTTTTCACCACGTTTCCTCAAAATTAAAAACACCTTTTTCTTACACACACTTATAATAAAATCCCTGTTCGAATTTATGGGATAAACCCTACCCTCGTGTCACATGCGAACTATGTGGACTTTGATGCCTTTATAGGATATGTAGGTGTCTTGGGATAAAACTCGAGAATCGAGTCCTATTTTCCTATTTTTCTTTTTTTCCTCTTTTATCCATATATTATTTATATATATCATACTTGTGATTAATGTTTGCATGTTATCTAACACATATTTCATTTCTTCATAAAGATCAGTATCTCGATAATTGCACATATCATATTTTTAAGTATTATTTTGGGAACACTCCTGTTCTTTTGCCTATTTTGTGCAAAATCAGCCGGCGAATCTATCGCATTACATCACACCATATCGACCATGGCCAAAGAGTTCCTAGGAAGGGTGTGAGATATCACTCTCTCTCCCCCCACCATAAGCGCGAGCGCTAACCCCCAAGATGGAGAAGGAGAAAAAACACCGAGAACGATGGCCACAACCCCCAAGGCCACTCGCAAGTTTTCAGAAAAAGATTATTTAACAAGTTATCATTTGAGAAAATATTTACCAAATCATTGGCACTATGCCTGAAATATTTGCTTTTTGACTTTGGGTTATGCCATATGTCGTCTATCAGAGTGGACATACGACAAAAATTGAAATGGGAAAAAAGTACAACTTATATATCATCTCAAAGAATTTGGCGTGCAAATGCCAGATCAGCCCTGATATCTACCTATAAATAGAGCCCTTAGGTTTAAGATATATGATAGGCTAAGCACTGTTACTCAGCACAAACAGACCCAGAAAGTATTCTTTCCCTACTCTCTTCTCGGTACTTGAAGTGATTGTCTCTTCACTCCCAAGAATCATAACTTCTAATCGATCCCTATTTATCTTTTGTTGTTATTGTAAATTCATTGATAACCATTGTCTTCCTCATACAACATTCATAAAATCACCATTTTACTATAAAACTTAGCTTTTATCTTCCTTCTTTTCTTAAAGCCTTGAACATCTTCAAGGAAGCTTCCATATGAGTGGGTCACACCTTATCAGATCTGGTATATTCGTAGACTTCAGTACCACAACCATTGTTCACTTGCTAGGACTACGTTTCAACTTTAACTAACAAACCATTACTACCATGGGGAATCAATATAACTGAATATAACCATAATATGTTTTTTTTCCAAATGTCTCTACAAGCATCAATAAATATATCAGTCAACCTAAACTATCTCAAAGTCTATCAAATGGGGTGAATCTAAACTAGAGGCCCAACGTACTTAACGTGTACATTGACCTGGCATTTGGTTCTTACTCGTGTTATTATATTACCACAACCGCAACTAGCCTATATTTAGTAGATTCTGATGTTAGAGATCTTGTTAAATTGTACACCACAAAACCAAGGCATTACTGAAAATGTCAACCCATTATACAATATTCACAACTCTGCTCTTTAATGACTACAATATTTCAAAATCTTTTCCTTAAATCTTGACACAATTTTCTTTTACTACAAATCATTTGTTTCATCCCAAATATTCATAAAATTCTCCAGAGGGTAATGCATACCTTGATTTTGTATACTAAAGTCTCTATAATAGGGTATACTTTATACTAAATTACTCTCCTCATTACACTTTCATTAAGAACTAACTTCTTATTCTGTCCAGTTTTAAACTCCAATGAAATTTCTTTGTCATTAGATACCATTGAGTGACTTATCATCTGTCTCCAATGATACTCAATCATTCTAACTAAGAACAAGACCAATATTTTCTTGATACTTATTACGATTAAAAGAAATGCCTTCATGTCTCAACACTCCTCGTGGGTCATAATGATAAGAGACAAGTTATATTCTTGTTCTTAAGTCATATACCTAACCTCATTCCAAGTATTGAAAAATTATATGTTACCTTATACTTGATTAGTTATTAAAACATACGTGTTAGACTAACATATTTTCCATGTTAGATCCCTACGTTAACATTTTTATCTCTAAGTGTAGACACCCCATCCTAGTAACTCATAACCACCTTCTCAACTCCTTAAAACTCCCCATACCGTCGCAAACCCCAAGTCATACATTGAGTACTTATTTGGAGGCCACTGAGTGGTTCCAGGCCCCATTTGACTCCGTCCAACTCCTCGACAAGATAAAATCTAAATGAAACCTTTAAGGGATCTGTATCCTCTTTACAACGGCTCATGTTGTGTGGGAATTAACCTCACGATTCACATGAATGACCCGTTTCTACTCTAAGTGATGATTTGGAGGCCATTAGACACTCTGGGAACCCTTTTGACTCTGGTCAACTCTCCAACTTAATCAAAGCTTAATGAAACCTCTAAAGGATCTGAATCCCCTTTGCAACAATATGTTTCTTGTACGAAACGGTCTCACAGTTCGCACGAACGATAATTTTTACTCCTAAAGGATATCGGGTGCTTTTGGGTCCTGCTTGAACTTGGTCAACTCTCTAAATCGATTGAAGATCCCTGAAGTCCCTCATTTCCATTGGTCTATGGCATACATGAATCAACCTCATGGTTCGTAGAATGAGACATTTTACTCTGAACCCCCCCATTTAGAGACCATCGAGCGCTTCTGAGCCCCATTTAACTTTAGTCAACTCTCAAACCCGAGAGTGGACCATGGATTCTTTAAGGGATATAAATTCCCTTTCCAACGATCCCAATTGTGCATGATTTGGACATACAATTCGTATTTTATGCCCATTTCTCCAAAAATGTTCATTCTGAACTGCCTATTGGCACCCCAGACCCCCTGCCTATCAGAAGGGTGTACTTTCCTTGCCCATCAAGGCAAGCACTGTGGTGATAAGTAAGTCAGGAGCCATGTAGATCGTCACCCCCTAACCCTAAAGTGAACTATATAAAGAGCCCATGACCTCACTCTTGAGGGAGGTTCCTTTCAGAAGACAACCAACATTCTCTCAAAATCAAAGCATTGTCATTGCCAAAAAAACCCTATTTTTCTACATTCTTCCACCTCACTTACCTACTACATTTGTTCATTTACCTCATCCTGCTATACCACCCTTATACTACTACAAAAATCAGCCTACATATCTCCTAAATTTAGCAACAAAATCCTTCTAGGATGTCCACCCTTATCTCTTTTCTAGTTTACCCATTTAGTGTTATTATTCATTTTATTTTCATTTTGAGTTATCTTTCAGTATTGTTTCATTATATCACATCGAATAATATCTATTTTTATTATTAGTATTTCACACAACTTATTTTCATAAAAACCCAAAAAAGACAAAAGGAGCATTTATTTGTAAATTCGAAAAGAAAAACTTCCCCATTTTCTCACACTTTCACACTTGGACACATTTTTCTCAAAATCACTCAAACAAGAGTTTTAAGTTTGGATTTATGAGTGGAACCCCCCTCCCCCATGTTATATTCAAAATACGTGAACTTTGATGCCCCTTGGGAAACGTAGGCGTCCCAGGCTAGTCCTGGGATTCGAGTCCTCTCTTTCCATTTTTATGACTTTTATATTCAATTATATATATTTTATGAGTCTTAAACTCCTACATATTCGTGTCTCATCTGATATGCATATTCACTTTTTCATTTTTACTCTCCTACTTTTCTACATGCGTACATATGCCTCCACTTGTATGTTCTCCTTACTCCTATCCTTATATATATATATATATATATATATATATATATATATATATATATATATATATATATATATATATATATATATATATATATATCATTCTTATCATGATTTTGATCTTTACCATGATCTCTTATCATGTATATATCATCCTTTTATCACATGTTTTACAATTTTGTACATGTTTTCCATATTTTACCCTATGCTCACTGGTATATATTATCCACACTCACTTCACACACTCACACTCATATATAGTCTCATCTTTACTCACTTGCTTCGCACACCACTTGTAGATTATCCATGCTGAGCTTCACTAGAGCACCTCACTTTTTCTCACTTGTATATATGTCCATGCTCACTTAAATATCTCACACACCACTTGTAGATTGTCCGTGCTTAGTCTCAATGGCACACACATCCACATTTCTCTCACTTGTATATATTCTCAGGCTTTTTTACTCACATTACTCTCATGTCACTATATCACTTCGCACATACATCTCACTCACTTGCATGTTCACATGCCTTACACTTAATCACCATGCTTTGTATAGTCTTAATTCTCCGTAGTAGCTTTACATTCCATGATTATCCCTCTTATCTCATGATATTTGTATATTCTCCCTTATAGTGATAGTACTCCCTTTACTTAGCATACAACAAAATCTCCATAAGATACTAATAAAGACTCATGCATTTCTTCACACTCCATCACCCGAGCATGGAAATATTGACAAAATTATTATCTTATACCGGGGGGTCACTTCGTGATGGGTTCCAGTCCTATGGGGCGCAACTAACCTAAGCGTTATGATTCTCACTTCCATTGGCCTCGTACCTTCAATGTAGATCGAACGGTTCCCCCTTCATCGTACCTATTGACCAAACTCATGGCAGGAGGTATATAACAGGGAACTCATTCACGTACGTCGAGTATATTAATTTTTCTCTCACAGGTACCATCCCCATGAGGTATATCGTGGGTACACTCAAGTGTATCAAATGGCTAATCCACATGCACCAATGAATGATTGCCCTTATAGGCAAGAGGTATATCATGAAAGTCATTCTAGAAAAGGGAACCCTACCACTAATCCACCAAATGAATAAACCTCATATAGGTGTCTACGTTAGGACACTCATATCTAGATTGTGATTAAAATGCAAAACTCTGCTAAAATTCCGAGTTGCCATGCCGCTCGATTGTTTGCACTATTTTGCCTAGTTTTAAAATAGGACCCTATCCGTGAGCTTGAAAAGAAGTCAAGCCATGTCTTACATCTTATACCTATCCTTTTCACATGCTCGGGTCCTATTCGACATTTTTCTTGCATTTAGGCAAACATAATACATGTGGAACCCGATAATAATAATTAGGTCGAGGATTTTACCTTTTTCCCTCTTTTTAAAAAAAATACCAAAAATCAAATCTTCCATCTTCTACCAAAAATACTTCCTTTTTCCCTAAAACATAAACCAAAAACATTTTTCCCTCTCAGGTTGATTGCATATCCACATTTTGGCATGGCTTCTTATTGGCTTCGATCTTTCGTCACCACCCCGAAGCTCTCTTGCTTCCTTTACTGCATCAACCGAATTTGAGACCTACATTCGCAAGTTATTCATAGAGAATGCATATCAATCTCCAAATTCTGGCTCAGCTCAGTGCCATTGTTGATAATTTTTAGGCTGATGTCCAACAAATGCAATGACATCTGGCCCAAACTCTCGAGGCCTATGAACCTAAATTTTTTTTCCCCATGACATGTGTCTACCTATCCATGAACCCGTTTAGGTCCCAGAGTTGTATCAGCATGCCCTACCTACAAACGGGCTACCACCCGCTCAACTACCTATTCCAAACCTTGCAAAGCTAGGGGATAATTCGTCAATGTCTTTAAACCCCAAAGAAGAATAATTGAATAAGTTCAATGAAGAACTAAGGCTACTGTCAAAGAAATTTGACCAAGTCAAGATCTACGAAAATTACATGGATTACACCCATATATCTCCCAATCCTTCCGCCAGACTACCAAAGAAGTTCGAGATACCGTGCATCAAGAAATTCGGAGGCAGGGGGACCCCGATTGTGCATCTACACAGATATCATGGATCTATGACCCTCCTTGGGTCTTCAAAGGAGATAATGGCCCAAATGTTTTAACAAACCCTAAAAGAGAGTGCCGTCAGGTGGTTCTCGTATCTCAAGGAATCAATAATTCACATTTTGAATGATGTGGCCAGAGAGTTCATGTCACACTACAAGTAGAATAAATAACTGGAAGTTACACGTAGAGACCTAAAGCTACTTAAATAGAGACCTGGGAGTCATTCAGTAATTTTATCAGAAGATGCAGAGAAAAAGATGCCACCATGACCAAATTACCATCAGAAGAAGAGAAAGTGAGTATAATGAAGAAGAATTTCCTGTTGTATTTCTGAACATCGATGGGAGGATAATTTTACCCACACTTCAGAGCCCTCTGGGAGGCTAGTGAGGATATTGAAGAAGGGGTCGCTAATCATACGATGGATTCTAAACTGAAAAGGTTGATCGAGCAATTTATACCATAAATTATGACAAACTGTCCAGTATCTCAGTCTTAACAATCAACAACCTATCCCAACCTACCACTTCGTGGGCACCTGAAAGTCGCCTCAACCCTACCATAAAACAATATACTGAACCCCATGCTTCCTAAAGTAAACTAAGCCCTGCTATCCCAAAACCTCAACAAACCATTAGAAACCTGACAATTACCAAATACCCTTCCCAAGAACTTCAAATATGATGCTCACTGTGACTTTAACCAAACCATATGCACACCACCGATCAGTGTTTTTCCTAAAAAAATATGAACCAAGGTCTCATAGACCAAGTCATCATCGGTCCACCATTTAACCTTAAAACCAACACCATCGTAACCATCTCGTAGCATATGGAATCGGGGTGAACACAATAATCACTGAAAGGAACCTAGAGTTTGAACCCTCTACCTATATTATGCCTGTTAAAATACCTAGCATACCAACAATCTCACCCCAACCTTCAAGGTTTTCCCATCCTTTCTTATACATCCCATGAGATTCACTAATCAAGCTCGGTCCCTCCTCACACGAGCCTGCTATATCATCTGAACCGGATTAGAGGGGGGCATGGAACCACTCGCAGTTTTGAATTAACTTTAAAGGTTTGGGTTAAAATTTTCCACAGAGATGACTATCGACTATAAAGGGTTCAATGACCTATTTATGAAACCCCAAAAATGGGATAGAGAATCAAATAAATTGGTGGTACTCATAGAATAAATTAGTTTGGATGATGTCCTACATATGATATCAGACATGTTTTGCTAGAAAGGGGAGCTATGCATCATCCCCGAGTCACTCACAACCTTGAAACTCCAAGGGCGCCTTGTGCCTTCACTCCTTCACTTCCCCCCTGAGTGGGAAGGTCTGTATATTAAAGATGTAGAGGTTATTGAATGAGTTCACTACTCTTTACAGGAGGATATCGTTACCATAGTATGGGGTGAGGATTTTGAAAGCTCAAATGGCGAATCAAAGGGTGAAATCTTCCCCATTTATAGATTCTCTGAACCATGGTAATATGAAGTTAAGGATAGAGATATTCTTCAAAGATGATAACATCTAGGATGAGGAATGGAAACATGAGTTGGAACCTCTATCTGATAAGACTATGGAAAATTCTAAAAACTCTAAGGACAGTGACACCGAGGAGTTATTCAACCTACAAACACTAGGGTTGAGTCTCTACAAGATTCTCCAAGAGGTTGCGTCGTCTGATCCATTTACGAACATCATCACTTCTTAAGCATATCTACTTAATTGGCATGCCGTTCCAGTCCAGCATGCTCAACTAAGTCTAATCCCTGCTATCCACTCTCTTCAAATCCCCAAACATGTTACCGTTTCTCCTATTTCTAATATCAGTATACACAATGCCTCTTTTGATGTGATTCTTAATGTCGTATTCCATGCAAATGAAATAAATGAGGATTTTGAGTGTCTTGTCGTGACTTACATCGATTGCATTTATTTTAATAAAACTTTTTATGATGATAATTTAGTAAATGAACCATTCTTAACTTACCTCAATAAGGAAAATGATAAAAAACATAGTCGTGTTCAAACTATTATTGCTAATCTCGATTATAGTAGACATCTATATAAGATTAGGATAAGGTCCACCCTTATAGAGAATGAGAGGATGCAATTTGAAGATATTTTGAAAGTGTTTGTGGACGTATTTACATGGTCCTACGATGATATGCCCAACATTAACCTAGAGATAGCTTAGCACAAGATTCCCACATTCCCGGAGATCAAACCCGTCAAGAAAAAGCCGAGGAAGCTCCGAATAGAATGGTCCCTCAAACTGAAAGAATAAGTAGTCAAATAGTTGAACGTGGGTTTAGTCGAATACCCTAAATGACTTGCAAATATAATCCTCACATCCAAATTAAGAGGAAAAGTCCGCATGTGCATCGACTATCGGGATCTGAAGAAGGCATCACCTAAGGATGATTACCCTCTGCCTAATATCAGCATGACTGTAGAAAAATGACTAGCCACACTCTCAAGTCATTCGCCGATGGATTTTTTGGCTACGATCAGATTAAAATGCACCCTGACCACCAGGAAAAACTTCTTTCATCACCCCATGGGGAAATTTCTGTCACACAATCATGCCATTCAGGCTCAAGAATGCCGGGGATACCTACCAAATGGCCACCATAAGCATCCTGCATGACCTCATCCACAAAGAAGTAGAGGTCTATGTTGACAATATGATCATTAAGTCCAAGACTCAGAAAGGTCACATCCTCACCCTAAGGAAATTCTTCGAGTGATTGTGACAGTACCAGATGCAACTCAACCCATAAAAGTATGTCTTCAGCATCACTAAAGGAAAAATATTTGGATTGATGGTCAGTGAGAAAGGTATTGAAGCAACCCCAGCCAAACTAAATGCCATACTCAAGATGCCACCAGCCCGGATGGAGAGAAAAGCATGAGGATTCCTGGGTAAACTGCAATACAATAGTCAGTTCATTATCCAATTGACCTCAATCTATAAGCCCATTTGAAACTTCTCTAGAAGAACTTAACCAAATTTTGGAATGAGGCATGCCAAGAAGCCTTTGACCATATCAAGTGATACCTCACCCGACCTCCGGTGCTCATGCCTCCACAGCTAAGTTTTCCCCTCCTCCTATATTTAACAGTCACCAATACTACAACATGGGCTTTGCTGGCATAATATATTAAGGAATCTCGTAAGGAACATTAGTTAAAATTTGGCTGGGTAAGAAGTCAACTACACTGCCTTCGAAAAGGAAGGTGTCACCTTATTTTGGTTTATGATGAAACTACGGCACTACATGCTCGCATTCCTTATTAGATTACTACCCCGAATGGATCCCATAAAACACCTGGTAGAGAAACCCTCTTTGTCTGGTCGAATAGATGGCTGGATCATGTTTATAGTCGAGTTCAACACTGTGTACAACATAAAGAAAGCTATAAAGGGGATGGCTACCTCCGATTATCTTACCGACCATCCTATGGAAGGAACCGAAGTTTGGGTCTCTAAATTGTCAGATGAAGACATCCTTTGCACCTCTCGAGAGGATCTCAGGTGGCATATGCTCTTTGATGGAGAGGCCAACAAGAACATATACGGTAATTGTATACTACCAAAGCTTCAAACGCACACGAATTTATCCTGATTGCCATTGACTATTTCACGAAATGGGTCAAAGCCAAGTCATACGCGGTACTGAATGCCAAGAAAGTAACCATGTTTATTAAAAAATATCCTTTTCCATTATGGAGTTTCCCATGATTTGGTATTAGACAATGAACTCCACTTTAAGGATGAGGTCAGAGAATTAGTCAACGAGTATGAAATTCAGAGGCACATGTCTTCTCCCTATTAACCCCAAACAGACGAAGATGTCGAAACTTCAAACAAGAGCCTCAACACCATAATTATCAAGATGACTGAAAGATGCAGAGACTGGGGTGACAGGATCCCATATGCCCTATGAGGCTATCGCATCCCTATTAGGATACCCACTGGGGCGGCTACCCCCTATTCTTTGGTATATGACATGGTGGCAGTTCTCCTCGTCAAACTAGAAGTACCTTCACTGCATGTCATGCTCAAATGAAAGCTTAGTGAGGAAGACTGACATCAGAGCCACTACTCCTAGATGAAAAGAGAGTAAAATATTTATACCATACATAAGGTTACTATCGTCAGATCGTGCGATCATTCAACAAGAAAGTCAAGGACCATGGTGTTTAAGGAGGATATCTTTCCCTCAAGGAAATCGTAAAACTCATATGGGATCAAAGGGGAAAGCTTAAGCCTAACTGGAGTGGTCCTTACATTGTGAAGAAAATCCTGTCAGGTGGATCCACTATGCTCACAGGCCTTGACGGAGAAGAAATGGCTCATCCAGTGTCACTCTATGACCCTTCTCATCCCCTTTCTATTTAAAAAAAAATTCTCTTCGTTTCCCCTTACTCAGAACTATATGGGACCTGATGCTCTCAATTTCCTCATTTTTTAATAAAGCTCATAAATTTTTAAAACTCACAAAGGTATTTTGGCAGCCCATAAAACCCATATAGGCACGATCCATTCTTTCTCATAAAATATTATTCCTTTATTCCCCCAAGAACGACGATCCATATTATCATTTAAATGAACAAAAAGATTATGTATGCCTTAGTGATTTGTATAGACAGTTCAAATACGAAATCCATCAAAGGATACAACAAAATATGTAAAAATCACTTTTTTATTATCAGGAATATATTTATTACATGAAGTGTAAGCAATAGGAGTAAAAAAAAGAACTCCCTTTCTAACCTTCATGCAACCTACAATAACCTACGATTAAACTAGCTTTACAAATAAATCCCAAAACATACCAAACACATACATAAACCCAAAACACCTACCTAAACATAAACTCCCCATAAACACAAAACTATCTTCCCAAAACCTTACCCTTAGCTCCCGCCTCATCATTATTACCTGCTATAGAAGCCCCTAGGTATCCCACTCGTAATTATTGCTCTGGATGCGCTCCATGCGATGGTAGGCCTTAGTAAGATTTGATGAAACCACAACACCTTCTTCCAAGTTTTCAAATATGAAAGGCCATCTGTTCCCAGTCTCCTCCGCTAAAATCTTCTCAACCACCCGTTTCCATAACCACTTCAAATAATCCCTAGATACGAACTTTGCCTCTCCTACGGATTATGATGGACGGGTAGACAGTTGTCGGTGCTATCATAAAGGACCAAGTATCATCCTCAAGGACTCGATTAAGTCTCACTAGAAAGAAATTAGTTTTGAAAGAAGGTAAAATATGCTCCCATCCCACTTAGCGCAGAAACCTACAAGAAAAATAGAAAGAAGTTTTTGTAAAGGCCAACTAAGCGCACATACATGTATTCCTCCAACTGTAAAATGGGCTGCAAGTCCCCCCACCATGACACAGATCAGCGAAGGCATCGGGCCCCATGCTCCATAAGCCTATTAACCCAGTTCTTCATCGGCGAGCCAGAGCTGAAGAAGGGCCTAGTAATGAAATAAGGAGCACCATACATAGCATAATCAGGAAGGGCCACCAGGTACAGTCTCTTAGAAAGACGCATGCACAACATAATAGGGCTCCCTCGTAGAAAGTCAGTCCGACCTTCCTTCTTGGAATCTAAGCCCTTCAAATTCTCTGTTAACGCCACCACCGTTGGACTACAGTTGTAGGATAACCACACCACTATTGTATACACTTAAGGGTCAACCGTCAGGTCACCTATCACAAAAAAAGCCTAACAGTCAACACTAGGGCTATAGCTCCGACAAAGACATTGTAAAAAAATCCTTTTAGCACATCGAATTCAAGACTAATGGGAGGATGATATTGCCTCCATGAACCAGCGACCAAGAAAATTAGGGGTAGATATGAAGCAACTCCACAAAAAACACCAAAGGATAACGAGATAAATTCGGCATAGATGCTACTACACTAGGGCTGACACCCAACATCACAGAGAACTCCTAGTCACTAGAACGCACCTTATCTAAAACAAATTGAAAAATATGATCTTCAGGTTACCAGAACTGTAGAACTACTTCTAAAAGATTCCAGTCTATGGGATAAATACACCACAAAGAGACATAGTACAAACCATAGGATTCATAGTTGACGCTATAGCGACAGATTGCCTCTAAACGTTTGAGGTAGGAAGAAAAAACCTCGAAGACTGGAAGATCCATTTGAAGAGAACAAGAAAGAGACAAAGGAGAGAAAATGGAATGTGGTGATAAAAATACTTCCATAATCCCCTTTTATACTAAAAAATTCCGAAAGAAAATAAGTCATTCAAAGCACCATCAGTTTCCTTACTCCCAAATTACCTAAAGTATGCAGAAAGTGCAATAAAAACTAATGTAGTGATTTGGACTTGACCCTTGTACCGATAGGCAGCCTAAGGGGTATGCCGATCAGCAACCCTCCTTTTTTTTAGCAAATTCCTTATTTCCCCCTTTTACACATATCTTTCCAAAATAAACATTTGCGTTAAAAAAAATCAATCTTCGAATTGATCCTTTTTGAAAAAATACTTACTATATCCTTGTACATGATTCCTAAAATAAACATTTCCCTTTTCTTCGAGTACCCTTTTTCATTTTATCTCTATCTTCGGAAAAAAAACTCAACAACAAATTAAAGATCATATAGAATAAGTCATTAAATAAAGATAACATAAAAAAGAAAATGCATTTCTTATATATATTGCTTTGGAATCATTACATTTCCTTGCAGGTATAGGAAAGAAAAGAAAGAAAAAGAAAAAAAGACATCAGGATGCCGCCTGAGTCCCTCAAAACCTCCAAACCCAACTTTCAATCCTCATGGTAGAGACTCTTTCCACTGCGACGAGCAGTAGACCCTCCACACCCTGAGTCGAAACTCACGTTAGACATGGACGATATAACCATGAAGGCATTGGCTGAAATCCTCACATAGGCTGACATCGATGCAATGCAATCCTTGATATCCCTCAGTCAGGTGGTCGACAGACGGACAATCAGCAAGAAAAAGGAATAAAAGAACTAAAATTGAGCAAATTAGTAAAAAAAGGCGTAGAACATGAAATGAGAAAAAAAAGGAAAGCATTATACCTCACTCTAGAAAGCATCCTTGGAAAGACTTGCCAACCTTTCCACTGTAGCATGAGGGAGGCGAGGCAACGCCACCACTTCCCCTCTACTCAGCCGAATGTGATAAGAGTGGATGGATATATTAAGAACCGAAACCTCCCCCATAATCACAGTCGCATCTCCTCCGAAATTATGGGCCGAATCTGTCGGTATGCTGGTACCTCTCCTCTATCCAGTAGAAGGTGGAGGCATATAATCCACATCATATATGCACGACGACATCAACCAGCTAGTAGTAAAGTGCAGACAATCATAGCCCATCATCATATTCGTATAGTATATATAGGGCTCGCCATCCATCGCCACTGCCATTTACACATCTGTCACCTCCCTCACCCACCTCATGTACTCTGGGGGTGTCAATGGTGGGACATCCACCTCTCCCTCCATGGTCTGTCACACCACTCTCTCTCCAAGGTACCAGATGTACCCGAACTCGTGCGCCAATATTCGCCTCATCTACGCATGCATTCTCATAGCCCCTGTGTCCTTCGATGTTAGACTTAAAGGGTATAAGGTCACCAATTTACATAGCATAGATTCAGTAATTTACCCAGAAGAAAGTTCAAAAATCTCAAAAATAGACAAGGATCAGAAACCTAACGTGATTTCTCGTCGGGTGTTCAGTGCCGCCTGCACCTCCTTCAGAGATAGGTATTGGTTTGAACACTTATTCAACTTTCTCCACCTGTATATCCTACATAAGTACCCTAGATCACTCTCCTTTAAAGACTACAACCCCACGTTGTTCCCAATCACCTCATAAAGTCATCTCAACAAAAATAACACCGAGAATCATAAGAGAAAGCAAAACATAGCAAGAAAATAAATTGGAAATTAAACTTAAAGATTACCTCTAAGAGACAAGGTGGGCCATGCAAACGCCTGCTGGCAGCACCAACTCAAGGCATCCAAAGAATAATAAACGAACATGGAGGTAAAGCTCCCCCAATCGTACAAATAAATGTCCAAGAAAACCCTAAAAAATGGCAAAAATTAAAGATGAACGACGTCGCCACTCATTGCCATCGTAAATCCCCCCAGCAAGAGCACAATTAATTAACGGGATGCCTATCTCACCTACCACCCATATGTCTCATCAATCTACCTAGATAAAAGAGTTTCCTTCAGCACAGATATACAGAAAGAATCCCCCTACCTGAATCTTTCTAAGTCTTCCAAAGTAGCGTGCATTACCGCCTCCGTGACCCACAAAGTTAGGTCCACCATGATTTGCTGACCATCAAAATCTAGCCCCATCAATAATAAGACATCTAAGGGAGTAACTGTCATCTCCCCAATCCCTGGGTAAAATGTACGGGTCGTATCCCACCGTCACTCACCCAACGCACAAAACACCGTAGTAGAGTGTGGCATCTTGTAAAATGCACCCGCCAATGTGCCAAACTCAATAGATGCCAGCATCCATAGTACTTCCCCTAGAAGATGGACCCAAATGTCCTTCATCCCAGTCATCCCTCAAGACTGTATACTCAAAGAAGCTATGTCAACCTATACAAAAAAAATCAAACAACCCTTCATTATCCCAAAAACGAGAAGGAAAATAAAAGGTGGAAAACCAAAAGACAAATACTCACATAGACATTAGGCTTCTTCACCCTCGTCGAATGATAATGCGTAGGATCATGCCAAAAAATCCTCTCGTTAGTCACCGACTCAAATAATTCATACGCATTCTCATTACTCAAAGCTAGCAACACCGTAACCCGCCATTCCAAACCTTCCCAATCATCAACAGACAACCATTTATTATTGTTATTGCCATAAATATCATCCATTTGAGATCTTCTGAAGAAATGGACTAAAAATGATTTTTAAGAGAAAGTAAGAGATTCAATCACTTTAAGGTGAGGAAAAATGAAGAGGACAAACCCCATTTTATAAGGGGATAAGAGGCATGCCAATCGACGGTCCCCTTACCTTGCCTATCGACACTGAACGTACCCCTTCCCCAAGAAGCCTAAGATTCCATTCCCTATCTCGATAGGCACCTCCCCAGACCTTCCTATCGGCAGTCCCCTCAATTTTTTTTTACAAAAATGCCAAAACATCTAAAAATTGACCTAAAAATTTACAAAAATTCCCCACTAAGTCAAGAACGTCTTTTCTTCAAAAAACCCATTTTTATAATGCCAAACCTATTAGAAGCCCTCCTCATTTCACAACAAGATTATCAACACTCACTATCATCGTCAACATACTCCCCAGTGGAACTAAGAATCTAAAGTACACATGCGTCAAAGTACTCTACGCCTTCCCTAGTGAGGCCACAACCAACACAGTCCTTACAAACTATAACCCTTAGGTTAGTAAAATAGACCTTTGACCTGCTGAATTGGTCACCCTACTCTTTAGGCCCTCAGAATTGACCTCAACCCACAAAATTAGTCATTTCACTCCTTAGGTTCACAGAATCAACCTCGACCCGCAAAATTGGTCATCCTACTCTTTAGGTCCTCAGAATTGACTATTCATCCTACTCTTTAGGTCCTTGGAATTGACCTCAGCCCATAGAATTGGTCATCCTATTCATTAGGCCCATAGAATTGACCTTGACTAATTGAATTGGTATGCAGAATCGACCTCGACCCACTGAATTAGTTATCTCACTCTTTACGTTGTCAGAATTGATCTTGATCCATTGAATTGGTCATCCTGCTCTTTAGGTCCTCATAATTAACCTTGACCCATGATAGTGGCTATCTTACTATTTAGGTCAGCAAAATTGACCTCAACATGCAGAATTGGTCATTTCACTCCTTAGGTCCACATAATTCGACATCCTACTCTTTAGGTCCACATAATTGACCTTGACATGCTAAATTGGTCATCTTACTCTTTAGGTATTCATATTTGACCTTGACTCTCAGAATTGGTCATCCTACTCTTTAGATCCTCGAAATCATTATCAACTCGTAAAATTGGTCATCCCTCTCTTTAGGTCCATAGAATCAACCTTCACTGCCCGAATTGGTCATCTCAATCTATAGGTCCGTAGAACCGACCTCGACCCACTGAATTAGTCATCTTACTCTTTAGTTCCTTAAAATTGAGCTCGACCCATAAAATTGGTCATCCCACTCTTTTGGTTTACAAAATCAACATTGGCCCACTGAATTGGTCATCTCACTCTTTAGGATTGTAGAATTGACCTTGACCCTAGAAATTATTCACTTTAATCCTTAGGTCTACAGAATCAACCTTGACCCACGGAATCGGTCACCTCCGCCCCTAGGTCACCTTAACACCAATGAGGTGTTCATCTTTCGAAGACCTTCATTTATTCCAAACTTGCCTGCCAAGGGGATCTATAGACATGCCAGCTTGGTACTCCCTAACCATCTTCTCAAGTTCTTAAAACTCCTCATACCTTCGTAAACCCCAAGTCATACTCCAAGTACTAATCTGGAGGCCACCGGGCACTTCGAGGACCCTTTTGACTCCGATTAACTCATCAACCTAAGCAAAACTCAATGAAAACTTAAAAGGCACTAAATCCCCTTCCCAATGGTCTATGTCATGCATAATTGGACCTCATGATTTTCATGAACGACCCATTTCTACTCCGAGTACTAATATAGAGGCCATAGGTCATTCCCGAACCTCTAGTGATTTTGGTAAACTCTCTAACTTGGGTGAAGCTCAATGAAATCTTGAAGGTATCTGAATTTTCTTTCTATCAGCCCGTGATGTGCACGAATTGACCTCATGGTTTGCAAGATTGACCCATTTTTCTATGATAGGCCACTGGGTACTTTTGGCCCCACTTGACCTTGGTAAACTCTCACACCCAAGTAAATATCGATGACACCTTGAAGGAAACTAAATTCCCTTTATAATGTCCCATTTAGTCCTTGAATAGGCCTCACGGTTCGCACGAATGAACCGTTTAATTCCGAAAACCCCCGTCTAGAGACTATAGGGCGCTTCCAAGCCTCATTTGACATTGGTCAACTCATAAATCTGAGAGTCGATTAATGGATTCTTGAAGGGCTCTGAATTCCCTTTCCAATAAACCCGTTTATACACAATTCAGAATTGCAATTCCCATTTTTACCCATTTTTCAAAAAAAGTTCGTTCTGGACTGCCTATAGGCACCGCAGACCCCTACTTATCGGCAGGGTGTACTTTTCTTGCCTCGCAAGGCAAGCAATGTGCGGATAGAATTTCCATGGGTCATGCCTATCGGCACCCCAACCCTAAAGTGCATTGCATAAAGAGCCCAGGACCTCAACTCTGAAGGAGGTCCCTTGAAGGAGTCTGCCAAAATTCTCTCGAAATCAGAGCGCCATCATTACCGCAAAAAAATTCTACTTTCCACATTCTCCCACCTCACTTTCCTGCTAAATTTGGTCACACCACCCTTATACTACTAAAACAATCAACCCACATATCTCCTATATTCAACAACAAAAGCCTCCTTAGAGATCCACCCTTATCTCTTTTCTAGTTCACTCATTTAGTGTTATTATTTACTTTATTTTCATTTTGTGTTATCTTTTAGTCATGTTTCATTATCTCACATCAAACAATATCTAGTTTTATTATTAGTATTTCACACAACTTATTTTCATAAAAACTCGAAAAAGAGAAAATGGGGGTTTACTTGTAAATTCCAAAAGTAAAACTTCCTTATTTTCTCACACTTTCACACCTG
The DNA here is from genome assembly GCA_949130495.1 of Sambucus nigra. Classification (NCBI taxonomy): domain Eukaryota; kingdom Viridiplantae; phylum Streptophyta; class Magnoliopsida; order Dipsacales; family Adoxaceae; genus Sambucus; species Sambucus nigra. The sequence continues at coordinate 243,866,734 of OX422209.1, forward strand.
GATAAATTTTTCTTAAAAGAACTCAAAGAGGAGTCTTAAATTTGGGATGATTTGAACCCCACCCTTGCAATATATTCGAACTATGTGGACTTTGATGCCCCTTGGGCTACGTAGGCATCCTGAGTCAATCCTGGGATTCGAATCCTCCCTTTAAATTTTTATGCCTTTTATATTCGATTATATCTATTTATGTGAGTCTTAAACTCCTACATATATGTGTCTCATCCGATATGTGTATTCTCTTTTCCATATCAACTCGTGATTCGACGAAAACTTACATCATATGTTTATATTATTTTTGGGTACACTCCTACGGATGAGTCCTTTTCGTCCCTTCCATGATGAGTCGGAGGATTCCCATCTCCCATTATTCATATTACACATGTACACACGCATCACGCTTTGGAAAAATTCAACATAGCCCATAAGAGACCCAAATTGTGGAATGGGTGCCTAACACTGTCCCATTCTGTAACTTAGTCCCCGGACCTTTGAATCTCTTGGTTTCGTATGTATCAGTATGACCTTGATGTCATTGTCAAGAGTTAGAAACATTCTTTTGCCTGTTTTGAGTAAAATAGTCTGTCGAGTCCATTCCTTCTTGTCATCCCCTTTTCACGTAGGCCAATTTTATATGTGAGGCAACCCGCAAAGATCCCATACAAGTGGCAAAAAGATGACCTCTATATCCTTGAATCACCCACACGCGCATGATGGGGAAGAGAGGGAGAGTCCTCCAAAAGGGGGACATTTCCATCCCCATCCCGATTTGGGTTCGACCCGCATTGGAGAATCTGACCCAGATGGCCCCACTAATAGTCCACCTGAATCATTCTATTATGTCATATATTCTTGACACTAACAACTTTAAATATCATTTTGTTCTCATGCACGATCACCGGTGGCATGACCTTCTATAACCATAACTTGTTATTACTTAACGTAAGCAATCCCATCATCTTGATGCGTCGGTCATGTACATTAACAATTTTAAAATCCCAAATTCACTTTAAGAATTATCTCACAACTTTAAACCGAAACATCAAAGAATTCAATTCCGTTCTAATAACCAATCATTACACTTACCCTTAGCGTTACCAACATTAACTAATACCTTAGTGTAGATAGAATATAGATAACTATTATAAAAATAAAAATGAATCATGAGCATTATCTCTGACACAAAAAGAACCTATGCTCTGATACTGAGTTATTATTCCCTGATTTCTAGGGGTCAATGCAGAAAACCTTTTATACTTTGATTTCATTTGAGAAACTCCTCTTTCAAAGTAAAATATTTCTTTCACATTTTTGTTCGTAAAATCCTATTAAATTTAATTAATGAAATGATGCCCAACTTATGATATTTATAAGAACACTAGAAATAAAAGAGTTTTGCCAATTTTATGGAATAAATAATAATTTAAGAAAGTCCACATCATCTTGTCTTATTACAAACCAAATTTAAGATGCTTGAAAAAAGTTTTGAATAACATAGTCAAAGTTCTATTTAAGTAACACATTTATAGGAAATAGTAAACAGAACTCTACTAGTGCATAAATCGTTTCTTACCTCTCACGGTTTTCTTGCCTTTATCTTTTCCCTAAGTATCTAGAGGGGTTTGGCAAAATGGTGGGGTATAAGCGTGTGTCCAGTAGGAGAAATACTAGCAGAGTAATACGTGTATATATATATATATATATATATATATATATATGTGTGTGTGTGTGTGTGTGTGTGTGTGTGTGTGTGTGTGTGTGTGTGTGTGTGTGTAAAGTATATTTTAGAAATTATGAAATCATCCATCACTTGATTAAGTGTTCTCAAGCATAATTCCATGTGACATGCAATTGACGTCTTGATCATGTAACCCGCACGATAAGCCCACTCACACTTAATCTTTCTTTTAACGATACCCATATCCCGTTAATTTAACTATTAACGTATTTTCACATTTTTTCAAGTTGTTTCATCAACTTATGTTTACATTAATGATCACCGTGCTCAAAATCATCTTTTTTCTTTCTTCATTGGGGGTGCTAATTCATGAGTATTATACGGCCTTTCATATATTTTCATATTTTTCAAGTTGTTTCATAAACTTGCATTTACATTAATGAGTACCGTACTCAAAATCATCTTTTCATTTTCTTAATCGGGGTACCACTTCATGAGTTTTACATGACCTTTCATCAACTCCCACCATGTCGAAATATGCTACTGATCATTTGTTTAGGGTCTAAGCATTAAGCTGCACCCTAGGACTCTGAGCCTTTATTAAATTATACGGTTACCTCCGAGTGTCTTTTACTTGTTACATCTTTGTAACCCTTTTGCTTTCTTTATTTCTTATCCGATTTTAAGCCTTTTCCTTTTTTACCGACCGATGAGGCCAAATAACCGAGACGAGACTGGTCCCAATACATAATTTTTGAAGTTTCACACTTTATCAAAATTTCAATTTTATTTTAACTTTAACTCGGTATTTCATATTTGAAAATAACTTTATTTACCAATTCTTGTGAAAGTTAGACTTCGATTTCAAAATACCCATTTATACACTATAATGTGCGTTCACTGTTCACCCACACGTGTAAACTCTCATTTTATACACTTCACTAAAAATGCTCTTCTCATATTTACTTTACAAAATATGAATTTTCACCACACAAAATCTAAATCTTTTTACTAAAGTCTTTTAGTTTGGAAAATTTACTCATAAGTTCAATTTTTACATAAAATGACACTTTTATACTAAAACATTAATTTTGTCATTTTAAGACTTATATTTCCAACTTGTTAACTCCTATCATTTTATGTGTTCATGTTATTCCATTTAAAACCAACTTTCTATCACAATACCCATGTTTGCAAAAGTTACTACTTAATCCAAACTTTTTATGGAATTATACTTTTGTTTCATAAACTATACTTTTGACATTTCAAGACTTGTGTTACAATTTAATAACTTTTCATTATTACCCTTGTTCTTTATTTCACCTTGGGCATTAAAATTTTAATATTATATATTTTAATACCTACACTTTTATTACTTTTACACTTAGCATCCATATACTTTATTTTCTTCAACTTTCTCTAACTTTGTTCATATAAATTATATCATTTTATGTGATTAGTATTCTGAAATTTTCAAGTTTATCATTTTATTTTCAAAAGCTCATTTTCATACACTTTTAACAATTCTAATCCATTTTATCCTAACCACATGAGTTTATGTTAATGAAAGTAAGGTTTTATGCTAATAAAACCCAACAAATAAGATTTTGTCAATCGAAATAGACCATAAATTCCCAAATTCCCCCATATGAATGAAAATTATTTGGATCAACACGTAAAGACTATGTATACACAAACTAGTGAAAGACTACACAATTTAGTGATTGATTAATGAAATTGATGCCTTTAAATGTTCAGTTTTTCGTGTAAACCAAGACTATACAATTCACATTTTAATTTGCCGAACATTTTGGCTCTTTTAGTTGTGTTCATTTTGGTCCTAAATAATTTTTGGTTTCATGAGTGCTTTAGATAATTTCTTCCTTTTGAAGTTCTTATAGAAGCATCCTTTTCACAGTTACATAGTTGATATTCCATTTAGAGTATCCTATAATACCCAACTTCGAATTCCAAGATATAGGAATAATTAAAATCTATATTTATCCTAACTTACATCTTAGGCAACACAATTTTATTGTAGGAATAGGTATGAGTTTAAGAACTCATTAGTACTTGCTCAAATAGTAAGTCAAGATTTAGTTGTCCCTAGATCTTGGGATCTCCAATCTGCTAGGTAGGGTTTTCATAAAGACAACACTTTATTTTTTAGGCTTCAATCCCATTCCCCTCGAAAAATATACCTATTGTCTATTCAAATATTTAGTTAACGGATCCGCGCTATTGTCCTCATACTTATATAATCAACGGAAATTATTTCGTTAGAATGAAGTTTTCTACAGTATTGTGTCTTTGACGTATGTTACTATATGATCTGTTAATTGGTGATTATCTTCACAATGTATGCAAATTGCGAGCATGGGTTTTGGCAATATTAGAATATCCACTAAAAATGAAGAAACCATTCTGCTTATTATCTATATTTATCTAAAGCTATAAGTTTAGATCCCATGGTAGAGCTGGCAATACAAATATATTTTCAGGATTTTTAAAAGATCACAATACCGCCAAGAGTAAATACATATCCACGCGTGGATTTAGAATCCTTAGAGTTATATGTCTAATGGGTGTCACTACATTCTTTAAGTATATATGGATATTTTGTTAGGATAAGTAATTAGGAATCCTTACAATAGCTTTCCAATGATCTTGTCTTAGTTTACTCGTATACCTACTAAATTTTCTAACTGACTAAACATTATCTGGACGATACGAATTTAATAAATTTAAAAATAGATTTAGTGTGCCTTTATGAGAAATCACTACACCAAAATTGGTGATTTGTGAGTGCTGTTAGCAGTCACAAATGACCTTAATAATTGCTATTTATCGTCATAATTTAGGGGGTGACAAAAGAAATATTGTAACTCCTAACAGCAGTCACAAATTTTTATAACCCCTATGGGGGTTATAACTGATGACCCCAATTTGTAACTGCTATTAGCAGTTACGAATATAATATTTGTAACCGTTGACAACAGTTACAAATTTAATATTTATAACGATTGTCAACAGTTACGAATCTTATATTTATAACTGTTGCCAACAGTTACGAATCTTATATTTGTCACTGCTATTAGCAGTTAGAAAATTAACAGTAAAGACAAATTTGTGACTGTTATTAGCAGTTACAAAAATTGAATTTATTAAATGTGGTAAGACCTGTTATAAATATCTTTATATTTTCACAAAATGATAAAATGATGGGAGTAGAATAAATATCATGAACAAGTAACAAGTCTAAAAAATTTGATAACATCTCATTTATATTTCTGATATTCCAAATATTAAGAACACATCAAATTTATTTACACTTAATTTTACATCAAACAACCCCTTTTGGGGCGCCAAGTACAAAAATGAACATAGAATAAAAAAACAAAAAAAATAACGACACAACACTTCAATGACATGAAATGTCATGAATAGGTAAAATATTATTCAAAACCTTGACCAGGGGTCACCATGCGATGGATACGCTTCGTGAAGTCTAGATATATCAACCGTGGGAGTATTGATGCGGTGACATCCTCCCTCGTATACTCGGAGTACGCCTGCTGAGCAAGTTCAATAGACTTGAATCTTTTCCGTGCTGCTTCATTGCTCCTCAGCCTTTCAGCAAGAGCATTTTTATCCTTTATTACTCTTTTCAATTCCTCACGTTTCTGGGATTTCAATTGGGAAAGTTGTGTCGTTGCGTCATGAAGACGATCTTGAAGAGATTTTTTCTCTGACTTGACCTTTGCAATTTCGTCATCACGTTCCGAATGAAGCCATTCGAGTTGGCTCTCAACTTCTTGTCTCTATTCAAAAAGTTCTTTTTTCTCTCGCACAAAAGAATCTAACTCAACCCTCATCTCGGACTTGAGACGTGCATTAGTTGCCTCGGATTCACCTAGCCTCTGTGATATAAGAGCTTTTTCTTTTGATATACTAAAAATTTCAGCTTTTATTTCTTCACGGGTACGTACGATTTCATCTTCACTGGCACATAACTGATGCCAAAGAGCTTCCCTATCATCATTTGCAAATTTAGCAACTTCCCGCATCATGCTCAAAAGTGCATAGAATTCTAGTAAAAAGAATGTTTCAAGTAAAAAATATCAGATTAGTAGTCAGTTTTTTTACAGGCAATCGCAATGCAGGTTTTGCATCTGGCTTTTGAAGCTGATCTAAAGTGCACAAGCAACAAAAATGCTCAAGAAATCTGGGTACCAAAGTGACAAATTCTGGTTGCAAATGCTTAGGAGCTTTATCCAACACAAGAGCAATATTTTGTGTAGATTGTGGCCTTCGTCTTGGCTTGGAACAACCTTGTTGAACAACTCCATCTAATGCTCTCCATGAGTTCACAATCAAGCCCAAGAGCTCCTCAGACTGCTCCGGCCATTTGGTCTGAAATTATGATTTCCCCGTCAATATCAAAAGACTAATCTAAAAACATCAATATACAACAATATAGTAACTGTACCTTAGAGCAAATAGAAGCATTTTCTGAAGAACATGCACATTTTTCGAGTCGACAAATAGGCTGCCCAGGAACAGTTTTTTCACGTATATTAATCCCACTCATATCTGAGCTATGTATAGCAGATGCATTTTTGGTTTCATCCATCCCGGAATCTAATCTGTCATGTACATGGATCTGAGAAGATTTCGTCGCGCCATTATCCCTAAAAGATTCTGAGGGACTAATTGCTCCACTTCCAGCTGGTGAGGGTTTAAAGGTAAAATCTGAGGATTCGTCGATTGGTGTTGTGCAAATTGCCAAATGGTCAAAATTCATACAATATATAGCATGTGCCATCGGGATACACTAAAATCAATAAAAACTACACATTAAAGTCATGTCCAAATCATCCACAAACATTATATGTGATACTTTACGACAATAACACCACTTGGGTTGAGAGAAATCCCTGCGTTATCTTCCTCGAATCGAACCCATGCTCTCCCCAAAATCTGCATTTGGGTGGAAAAGTTTAGTATACAACGAAATAAAATTTAATAAAGATTAATTTTGCAATATCATTAAGCATTCTTGAAGTACATAATGAAATAAATAAATAAATATAACCAACGACAACATGACATGCATCATAAATCAACCACTAGGAAGGATTGAATTTCGAAAAGAATGAAAAGAACTCCACCTGAGAGTCCAATCTGCATCATAATATAACATTGGTGTTACAAACGCTTATTATAAAAAAATATAATGAGAGTGCATATAATTGAAATCTGCGAAAAAGGTATTAAAGAAAAAATAATTAGATCTTTCAAATTAGTAAACAAAAAATAAAGATGCTTTATTCAATAATATAATTGAAATAGGTATCAAATTAGATCTTTCAAATATTTTTTATCTCATCATTTACCATCGTTAGGCCCCCTGACAAACCATATTCTTCCTTCAATGATGAATTCACCCACCCCATATTCACCCCTTCTCTATTTTATGAAGATATCTAGACATCCTGACCAATGCCATATTTTATGAAGATATCTAGCCATCCTCACCAATGCCAGATTTTTATTACCACTTCCATTGAAACATAAGTTAATGCCATATTTTATAAAGATATCAAGACATCCACACCAGGTACATACAAAAACTTACCTTACTACAACCTCTTAATATAAGTAAAGGAAACAGGCCAATGATAACTCAGTTGGCCTTCCATAAGTTTCTCCTTTAGACGACACGACAAATAATATAACTACCCATCAAGAGTAAACATCTTATACTAAGTTTATAATGTAAGATCAGTCCTATCATAATTACTGCGCTCCTTATCTTGACTATTTTTGCAGAAAGAGTCACTTTTATCTTGCTCTGAGAAGATCCATACAGCTGAGGGTCTGTTTGATATAACACAATCTCCACAGTATCACTAACATAGTGATCTTTATGAATGCTTCTAACTAGATTATTGATCAAATTAAATGGAATAAACAATGTGTAAATTTTGCTCCACTGTAAATTTTGAACTCATGCTCCATTGTAAATTTTACAAAATTTTCTTAGTTCTTAATCTGTAAAATTGTGCTATTAAAAAAACAACTAACAATGTAGATGATATTTATATAAACAATGTGTCCTCACCAAATATATAGGGTATGCAAGCATTGGAAAGTGGACTTTGAATCTGAGAATCTAGGTAGAAACATTTAAATCCTTGTATATATTCTCAGACAACTGGAAGAATAACAGTAAATGGTTATAAACAAACCAATCTGAAATAAAACAAGATATTATCAAGATCCTCATATGAATCAAGGTTAGATCGAAAAATATGGGTGGTGTGGTTGATAAGAATTCTTACAAGCACACAAGATTCATCCTTAATTAACAAAAAAAGAAACGTAGAACAAGAGTAATTTCAAAGAACATTACTAACCATGGAAGGGAACAAGAATTGAAAAATGAATCAAATAATGAATCAACAGAATATATATCAGGATGAACGTCCCTTTATAAGTGAAAGGAAGGTTATGCTGGACATGGGCCTACCGATAAGCAAGGAGGTCCATCTTATTTCTTTTCACACTATTTTGAAAGGATATTGGGATGAATGGGGACAGAGGGGTGGCTACTTTGAGATGACTAACATTCCTCCACAGACTGTCGATTAAATTTATAAGGTTGAATCAATATCGCTCAGTCCAAATGTCCCCGGGTAGATATTTTTAGGGGTCATGGTCAACCCTCCTAAACTTGGAGATATCTCATATGATAGGTTTGTTAGAGAAAGCAAAGGGTCCTCGAGTCATTGAGGAAGAGAGCTCAAATAATGACAGATGGATTCAACAGCTGCAGAAATGTGGTTTGCAATTTCACAGAAGGGGCTATGTATTCTTTCCCACAAATACATTTACCTCCAAAAGCAATGGAGGCCGCAAAACAGGATGGAAAAGTGCCATATGTTTTCTATTGCCTCAAGCTCTTAGAAGCCACAGGCATTTCCACTGTCCCAGGTTTCGGATTCGGATAAAAGGAAAGGGAGTTTCATCTGAGAACAACCATCTTACCAGCTGAGGAGGACATGCCTTCAATTATGACCAGTTTCAAGAAGTTCAATGATGAGTTCATGGGGCAATATGAAGACTATAGGGGCTATTCCAAGATGTAAGGATTGCTCGAAAATATTGTTATTTGTATAGTCCTCTTCAGTTGTTACATCCTAGTTGATGTATACTTCTTAAAACATATCATCTACTGATATTTCTCTATCAACATCAGTAACTAGTTTCTACCTACTAAAATAAAAAATTAAAAAAAAAAGCTTCTCCTGGAAATTATCATTTCTCTATCATTAATGTCAGTAGACTAACATAAATTTTGGCAATAAAATTGCAAACTAAAACAAGAAATAAAGACGGGGAACTCTTTTTAATTAGTGACTATTTCCTTTAAAAAACAAGCGTCACGAGCCCATCTTGAGCTAAAATTATTTCACCTTCTCACAAAGCAATATAGGCATCAAAACAAAGGCTCTGTTTGGATAGTGAGAACGAAGAATTGGGTAACGTAGAAAAAAGAGAAAAATAATGTATTAGAACAATCCCTGTAGAGGTAATAAGACTTCTTAACGATTTTTGAACTACACGTGCTATTTGTGATATCTTGAAGTACTAAAAACAGACTTTCTTAATGTGTGGAACTAGTCGTTCTATACTTGAGATTAAATTTTGTTATCATTTAGTGGGAAGCAGTTAAAAACTAGCATATCAAACCCCAATTATTTCTCTTAAAATATAATATCCAAATATGTGTTAAAGCATATCAAAGCTCAAGGTTTTAGTTACACAGCAGTAATAATTTCTTTTACATTACGACATTCGAGCCAATATTAGATCATAGTTTTCGTAGAGACAACATATCAAAGTACTGCGAACCGTCAAATATTAATTTTAGAAAAGAAAGATACTTTTTGTATACTTATGCATGAAGAAAAGGGCTTGCCATTGTATTCTTAGGCATGTCGACGCCTTCACAAAATGCTTTGGAAATACTTGATTCCTCCAATTCTACCTTAATGAAGTGAAGAAGAGGCATACCAGACGATTATAGGGAAATTGTGGAGACTCTAGATGATCCACATGAACCTCCATATTCCCTTATATTTCTTGAATGGAAATGATGCAGAAACATACCTTGAATGAAGAAAGGAGGTAATCTCTATCAGATCCCCCTTTGGCCCCTAGTTGCAAATCTTCCAGTGAGTAAAATTTATCTGAACCACTGAAATGTTATGTACGAATTATGTTCTCAATTTCAAGTGCTTCAAAGAGTCCGCGAGCCTAAAATACAAGAGGCAACTCAATCAAGCTTCCACGATATAAGACTCACGTAATTGAATAAACATTCAATGGGAATTACATCAAAACTTTCAACACCATAGTGCCATCAGGAACTCTACGCAAATTAGATATCACGAGATATAAAAAAAATAGGGACCAATTACTCTAACTGATCCCTGTAACAATTAATAGTAGATTGATTGAATGATGATGATATTTGTTGCAACACAGTCGAACCCTCTTTCTTAGCAATCACCGTAAAGGTTTGTAGATTGCGCTTTTTAGATAGTTTATGAGGTATAGCGTGAAGAATCAAACTCCACCTATACCGAAACTTAGGAAAAAGCAAACCTGATACAAGACAATTAAAGCAATAGCGAAATCTATTATCACTTATTAACAAAACTATTGAGAAAATGGTTATTAGAGATGAAAATATAAACACCAAAAACCGAATATATGTCCAAGGACTCATTGGTTTCTTGTGAGAGAGTCGAGAGGGAAGAGGAAATTTAGGGATTTTCACATTGGGAGGGAAAATGACACCGCGCTTAGGTGTGTTATAATAATTCCTCTTTGTTTTATTTTTTAAGTGTGAAATAAAATTACTAATGAATTTATGATATTAGTAATGATAATTTATTATGATAAATAGTAATGGTATAATATTATTTGTACTAAAAAAATAGTCTATCAATAAAAGTGCGTTTTGGTGTAGTGTTATCCGGGCTTGGACATGATGAGCAATACATGGCTTCACAAAATAAGCATAACAATTTCCTTAGAATTTATATACAACCTGTAATTGTAGGTTAATATAATCAGCTCCACAACACATCAAAAATCAAGAATGTGAGTCTGTGACTCCATGTACTAGTTAATAAGAGACATTTCGCCTGTTTCAATGGTTTTCCAACTATGCAATAAATTGCACCCCTAATGAAATTTTATTTTACTAAAAGTCCATACCCATTTACTGACAAAAGATAATTAATTGGTATGCAACTCAAACAATCTGGTATATTGAAAAAATCATATGAGGTTTGGATTGAGCATTGTACCTTCACAAAATAGCAATTGAGCCCAGTTTATAGAATTGAAAGAGGAGAATTATGCCCTAAAAATCAGCTGGTAATTGTGACGGTCGATAATTAATCCATCGTCCATTGATACATATAAAAAATGAGATAAACAATAAATATCAACATAAAAAAAAAATCATAAAAGTACTACATTTGATAAAAATTGAACAACGAGGTGCACATAACTACAATGAGTTTAACTAGTTTCCTTAATTAATCACAAATCATTAATATATGTATGTATGTATATGAAGCCCTTATACTTTTGACTCACTTGAGTCTATATTGTATAAGTGCTCATCTAGTTTGGAAATTGTGACAAAATTATGACAAAATTGTGTCCTCCCTAGAATCCAAAGAACCTCAGAAGTTGGTTTGCTACTTCATCTCTCTATCTTGTAGTGATCAAGAACCTATTGCCAACACTCACACACAGTAGAATTCATTTATTGCATATCATACTGCATAATAATGTGTGTACATATGTTGAGTGTGTTTAAATCCCTAAATTGGAATTTTAATAATTTTTTGGGATTTTTTATTTTTTTTTAAATTAGGTTTTCTTAATTAAAAATTAGTTTAAAAGTTTCTGGGGTTAATTTGTAAATATAAATTGTTGATTATATTGGCTTAATGTTACCTTGGGTAGAATCCAAAAGCGGAGTAAACTTGAGGGTGTGGTTTTAATTATCTTTGGACGCGCGTTTGTTATCTTGTTAATAATCAACACCTGTCCTCGGCTGATTGGATAAAGTTGTGTTTCTTTACTGAGTTAAAACAACATTCGTTCCTAGCCCTTGGATCATTAGCTATCAACGCTCTGCATGTTGTCTTGGTGAATCCCAGTACAACTCTTTAGACCAATCAGAATTCGTTTAATCACCGCCTTATTAGAACCCTACGATCTAAGTCAATTTGGCTTGACTTAATCCTGGCCCTTGGTTTTGAGCCTGCCTCTCGAACCTTCTCCTCACCCCATAAAAGGGACCCTTCTCTCAGACTTCGAAGACTTTTGCCATTTTCATTTCCTCTGAGAAATTGAGAGAGAAGAGAGAAAACAGAGAGAGAAGAGAGAGAGTTAGAAACCCTAACCCTATTCGTCGAACCTCTTCCATCCAAACTCAAACACTTAATCAAATACCTCCATATCCAAAACACTTCTCTGAGTGTTCTTGAGAGTTTGATAGTTTGAGTTGAGTTTGTTTTTGTTGCTGTAACCTCGTGTTCATTTGATCTTGTTTTCAACTTAAACGTTTTACTCAGATCTACTTTCTGATTTCATAGAAATTTCAGATCTGAGTTATTAATGTTACATTACACTTAGTTTCATTTTATTTCTCATCTTGAGAAATATATTGTTGATTATTTTCTTTGAAACATTTGCTTACTTTGAAATCAACAATAAATGTTTTCTGTTTATAGTTCTTGTAAAACTAAACCTTTGACCTAGTTTGGAATCTCACTTGGAGGTTTTCAATCTCGAAAAGTTTCTCTAAATTCTGAGATTGATTAAGACCTTGTCTGTCTTCCTAGCAAGGTATCCGTGGATTCTGGGAACGATTTAAAGGTCAAATAAGGTGAAAAGTTTTGTAAGAAGAAAGAAAAAGAAAAGATCACTGCATATAGTGTTATTGTAATTTGTTAGGACTGTTTGTACTTAATAAGTGTGTGTGTGTGCATGCATGTGTTAGAAAGCACATTCACAAACACTTTCACCCTACAACACGAACAGTGATGGTAATAAGATCTTGAGAACAAAGAGTCGACGTAAAGTGCTGGAACAAATCAGAAGTTAACAAACTGGGAGAACTACATCTACAATCAGAACAACAGAGAAGTTTAATAACACCAGAGGGTACATTCCTAAACTTATATAGGACTGAGTTGTTTTCATGTTAGTTATATAGTTTGTAACTCATATATTTGTTTTAGTGGATTTTTCATTTTACTCGGTAGAGGGAGTCGTGGATGTTTCCTCAATTGGTGAGGTTTTACCACGTAAAAAACATCGTGAAAATAATCTTTCTACATCTCCTCATCTCACTCTTGGTTGTGCTGAGTTTAAGATTTTTAAACTACTTTATAAACCTGTTATTCAATTCTTAAATAGATCTCGTACATACTGATTTATTAAACACATCTTGTGTTCAAATAGTTTGGTTTTTACGAAAAGAGTTTCTTAAAAAAACAGATCGGAGTTACTTAAATAGTTTATTTTTAATAAACGGCTTTAGTAACATTTTTCAGTATATACATACCCTAAAAATAGTAACCCATTTTCATAATGAAATTTCAAATAACCCATAGCTAACAACCAAACAGGTTCTAAACAATCTATACCCTAGCATTCTAAATGAAAGCATCAAGTATCTAACACCCAAACGGGTCCCAAATAATAGAATAATAAATCATATCTCGAAACATTATTGACATCACAATAACATTCAATATAGTCATACCTAAATCTTATTTAATTTCAAATGAGTTGTGTAAAATAGCACACAGGGAAAAATATCCATTTTTATTTATAACTGTGTGTACATCGAAAACACTTAATTTGTATATTAAAACCACTAAAAAAAAGCCAAAATCACAGCGAAATAAAACTTAAGAAAAACGCAAAATTAATTGGAACATAAGATTGGAACAGCGAAATGAAGCTTACCCGATAAATTAATAACAAGTTTCACAGCTAAATGAAGCAAAACATGAAATTCATAACAATTTTGGTGTTTGGCTGTCAAGATTACCCGAGAAAATCCACTTTCTTTAGCAGCAGTGACCTATTGGGTAGCATTGATTGGAACATAAGATTCGAACAAAACATAACTACAGATGAAGCTTAGGGCAAAAAAAATCGCTTACAGTGAAGAGAGGGAGAGGAAGATTTCTTCGAATTTTAGGGGAGAGGGAAAGAGTTTAACCAAAATTTGTCAAGAAGGGAGTGGGAGATTGAAGAGCACGTAGGAGAGAGAAGAGGGAAATTAAACTTACCATAAAATTTGTTACCGCTACGAGAAGTCACAAACTTGTGAACGCTACGAGTAGTCACAAATTGATTTTTACACCAGAATTTGTGACCGTTATAAGTAGTCACAAATCTAAAATTTGTGACTGTTCATAGCAGTTATAATTTTGTAACTTCTCATAAGAGTCATAAGTTAAGCCTAGTGATATATTTGTGACTCCTTGTGACAATTATAAACTTGTGACTCCTTATAGCAGTTATAAATTAATTATATGATAAGATTTGTGACTGTCATTAACAGCGACAAACCAATTGACTCAAAATTTTCATTACCCAACTATGTTATGACTCCTAATGGCAGTTACAAATAATGTTGTGAGTCCTAATGGCAGTGATAAAGTTTGTCACTCCCATTAGCAGTTACAAGAAGGCAGTCACAAAATTAGTATTTTGGTGTAGTGAATTGTGCATTGGTCAATAAATTATAGCTGTTCAATTTATTGTGTTGATTAAATTAATCATTGAGGGGACAATGGGATTTTGGTAGTGTTCTCAACTTAAAATTATGAATACTTGCTAGGTATGGGACTAGTGGGTATGCTTTATCGCGATTAACCTATGCTAGGTATGGGACTAGTTAATGTAAAATTGTATGGATTAGAAATTCCAAAGTGGGGCTAATTTTTGGTGTCATTATGTTATTTTGGCTAATCTAAGTGCGAGATTAAGAAGAGATTAATTATATAAATTCATCATACGAAATAGGATAGGACTCGATTGTGTTTTGGAGACCTCTAGATATGGGACTAGGGGTAGGTTTGAGGTTTATGCTTGATAATAGGATGGGTTTAAAAAAAATAAAGAGAAATTGAGATGAAGAGGAAATAAGAAATTGAAAATTAATGCCTAAGATAATAAACGGGTATTCAAATGACTTGTCATCGTTAATAGGTGCTGAACTGATAGTTAAATTGGTTGGCTGACTATTATGACGTGTGGGTGTGTGACGACATAATAGGTGCCGAGCTGATAGTTAAACGGATTGGCTGGCTAGTATGAGGAGTTATGCGCGGAACCTCAAAAATACGTGCAGTGCTAGTTGGCTATTATGGAGGGAATGTGTGTGGTGTAAAACTTGAGACGGGCCCGAATAAGTGCAGGACATACAGTTGGGCCGATTGACTATGATGGCGACACAATAATAATAATGTGATAAATCAATTTGAATGAATAAACTTTAAGCGGGAGTCCCGCAATTGATATTAATGATGAATATAAATGACCGGATTAATTAAATTAAATGGATAGATTTTTATAAAATCAAATAGTTGGACTTGGACTTTAGGTTTGACTTAGATGTGGATAAACAGTAATTTAATTTACTAGTATATTAAAAATTATTGCGTTAATTTAAAATATTCTATTGTGATATTTATTATGTATGATTGTACTGTATGGGTTCACGGACCCTATTTGGGGTGAGTGGCTAGTATTCATGCAGTGGGCTCTGACCCATTGCGTTGACTAACATTTCAAGTTATCGCTCGAGTAGCTGCACAATATTTATTTAGAAACTCTTTTGGAGGTGCATCTGGAATTTATTTATTATTTGCTTAGTAGTTTAGATTTGTTTCCTTTTGCTGTATTTTTATTATAAGACGTTACTTATGGATTTGGTGGGCCATTCGATTCCACGGTTATTTACGATTATTCAGATTTTATTTTTGTTGGATTATTTAATTCAGTTTTCTATTATTAGAAATTGGATATTTGAAGTTTAGCATCACCGGGTTTAAATTATTATCTTGTGGAATGAAATTTATATGTCTCATATCTATCACATGCTAAGAATGATTACTTATTTAGCTAACACCTGAAGTAGTTTGGCGACGGCGGCTAGCCACCACGTCCATCGAATTGTGTGGGATGTTACATGCCATAAACACTTCACATAAACCTCTCATCATCTTGCAATGTAAGAGTAAATGATTGGTCTTCTCCTCTGCCTCCTTGCACAACAAATACTGACTATCCATTAACCGTATTCTCTTCTGCAATCCCTCAATCATCAGAATGGACTGTCTTGCCAATGTCGAGATAATTGGGAGGGGCCTATGCCTTCTAAATTTGTTTCTAAGGAAAAAAATCTCTTTGGTTCCCATTTCTTCTCAGGATGGAATAATACCCACTCATTGTGAATTCCCTCCTGCTTGACATTTCACTTCATCCGCCCTCCTCGTCGATCGAGGGATCGACCCAACCAGTCAAAAAATTCCTCTACCTCCTCGAGTTCGCAATCCTATAACCATCTTCTGAACTTAGGATTCCGTAGCACACGATCTTCAACAATCGTCATGTGGTCTTCAATCAGACCACTTTTATCGTTTCTAAGTCTAAAAATTTTGGGGCATTGTCCATGAAGTGAACCAATTGCCCCACCTATCTTTACCAATCCTTATCTTATCACCCCTACCTAATTGAAACTTCATGAACTTAGAAAAGTCGTGTCACTCTTTTGAAATGTGCTTCCATAACCTACGCCATGAGAGTACTGCCCTAGTTCCAAGACCCACCCGAGTTAAGTGCACCCCCCAGCACACAAAACTCTCCTTCATAACATGTCCTCCTCACGAAGAGATCTCGACAACCCCTTACTTAAAAGCGCTTTGTTAAAGCCCTCGAGATTCTTTATAACCGCAATCCCTTCCATAATAGGATTGAAAAAATCCTCCCACCTCAGTAGACTATATTTAAAGTTATGAGAGTGCGCTATCGGGATCGTAATGGATTATTTATATAATTAAATGTCCAACACACACAATATCCAAATTTTATCCTTTTAGCCCTAAGAGTAGTTGAAAAGAAAAATTCAAAACCATTCAAAATCATGAGTGAATATGTAATTAGGGTTGCAACTTCGGTGTGTGTGAACTGACTTTGAAAAAATGGAAATAGTTCTTCGACCTTTGTGTTTGTGAGATATCCGCCACATGCAAAACATTTGATAAGCGATGTCTCATTGAAGTTTAGCTATCCAAAATTGGGTAAAACCAAGGATTTGAAACTAAAATATTTTAATCATAAATTGCTGTAAATGCGGAAGACAAAAGTGTTGGTTAAAAAGTTTATACTTTCAAGGAAATGAGGCATTTTCATTATAAAAATCAAAGTAGATTTTCCATAACTATTTTTCATTGAACTTTGGTTTTGGCTTTATCATTCAAGTTTCAAACGTGTTCACTTTTGTTCTTCATATGAGTTATATTCGATACATTCTATGATTAATTGAACTTGAAAATATTTTAAGCTTTTAAATTCTTTTTCATTTATATTATGTTCCTATGGTAAAACTATAAACCTTGATTATCATGTTTAAACGAGTATGTTCTAATCATTAATCATAATGTTTGATGAGATGGACCATTGTACCACTTTCACGGGCACTTGCGATTGCACTTAGCATGTGCAACAAGCCTTTAAACCTATAGGTTTCCCTACAGGACGAGTTGTTTTTTGTGAGGGTTTGCAAGAAATTTACCCACAAAATTCTTTATTTAAAATGATTTATTAAAAGGCAGTCAATCTCTTATTAGACATAATATAATCACACAATCCATCACGAGGTAAATATTTTGAGAAACACAAGCTAGAATTGTGTAAAAATATTAAGCTAAGTAAATACTCAAGTCACATCCTTCCTAGACCTCAACGTGTCGATCATCATTAGAGTAATTCCTAGATTGCCTTTTTGGAATCAACGCTTCAACTTCAAATCTCACTGGATATAGCTCTCTCAAACGAACTTTCGAGATTTGGGTAAGTGTATGGCTCTTGTGTGTGAGGAGGTGAGTAAATGTAAGCAATGTCAACCGTCTCACTCACACATAAGAAAGACCAAACAATTTGAGAGAAAATGATCTCACGATAGAATGTTATTCACTATAGAACGTCGAGTTATCACCACATTGACTTTCATTTGCCCGAACACCTATGGGAAAATATGGATGCATATGGGTGAGGGGGAAATGCGATGGGAAGGATGGGATATGAGGTTGGATGGTGATGTATGGATGAATGATAAGTGATGGGTGTGTGATGGATACAACATGGATGTGATAGAAGAGTGTTTGATACTTGAAGAACAAAATGTCTTTATTACACAAGAACTAACTACAAAACTCTCTTTTTCTCTTTACTATTTTTTCCCCGTTTTTTTCGATTTTTCTTTTCTTTTTCTCTTTTTTTTCTCTTTTGTTATTTTGTTATTTTTCTTTTCCAAATATGCATTAATGTATGAGATAAATATGCTAAAAATACAAATAACCCCAACATAGACTTGAATTTATTTTTTCTTCATTTGAATCGAACTTTGGGAGAGATATTCACTAAAAATGCAAATACTCTCTTCGACGGACCTTCTCCTTTTACTTTCCACACTCCTCCCTTTTTCAATATGGTGGGTGGAAAATGGAATTGATATGGAAAATGGAAGGTGTATGGATGTATGATAAAATGGAATTTGGTTAGTGTATGGGTAAAAGTGTGGTGATCGGGACAAACTTCAAGACACGTGTTTCTTACAACTCGAAAGTGATGTCGTTCTCAGTGATCAAGCCAAAAATTTAGTGAAGAATAATGAGATCATACAACGATTTAAAGTGCGCATCCAAATGAAGTTGAATCAACTCATGACTCGTAGATTGCGTAAAACACTCTAAAAGATAAAAGGCACAAATCTCACAAGCTAAAGTCTCTACTAGTGATCCTTAAGGTTCTCTTCATAATTGTAGTACTCCTCAACTCTAACCGTAGTGACGTGATAAGTGCGCAAATTTTATGAAAGATAATGAGATCTTGCAATAATTAAAGTGCGGACCCAAACGAAGTTGAATCAACATGTGACTCGGAGATTGTGTAAAACACTCTGAAAGAGTGAAAGGCACAAATCTCACAAGCTAAAAGTCTCTACTAGTGATCCTTAAGGTTCTTTTGAGAATTACAGTACTCGTCAACTCTAAACCGTAGTGACATGATCAAATTTTTGTTGAGTCTAGAAATTCATGGTGCAACGTGCCTTGTGACGTATTACATAAGCTATTTAGAACAAAATATTCTCTAACTTGATTCCTAGACTTTGAAAGATGGATGATTGAAAATTCACATCAATGATTGAGATGAAAGAAACTGCACTAAATTTTGAAAATCACGTTTAAAAATCAAAATTTTTCAAAAGAGGTACGATTTTGATAAAATGACCCACCCCCAAACAAAAGGAACATCATCCTCGATGTTAAGTAAAATGATTTTTAAAATTGAGAGCATAAGGTAGGAAGGAGATTACCAGAATCAACCGTTAATGAAGCGGACATATGAAGCCAAGAATAAACCTGAATAAGTAATGAGATAAAAAAATGTGTAAGGATGAGACTAGTACAAGAAACAACGAGAGGCCTCCCGGTAGCGCTAAGTTTAATGTCTTCAGCCAGACCGAATCATTCTCACCCTAAAGATAAGATCTATGAAAGCACGGGGCGACAGAAAAATTGGGTGATGAGAATCACCCCCAAACAAGACTGAACCGTCAGTCTTGTTGGATAAATTGACAAAGGTGAGGGTAAAGAAAATATTTTTGGATTTTTTTTTATAAAAATGAAAGAAAATATATATATATATATTTTTTTTGTTTTTATAAAAATGAAAGTTTTTTTTTTTTTGGGAGGGGGGGGGGAGAAAATAGTGGGAAAGAATATTGGGACTCTTGAATTTGGACGAACTCACTAAAATCGACTACCGAAAACTTGAATTGAACACACACAAGTCAAGAATAAATCCTAACTAGCACATAGCCAATTTTTATCTTTAAATTTAGGTGAGAGGGTAGTCAAATTTTATTTAAGCCCGCGGGCGATAAAAAATTACGGAATTATCTGAGTGATCGCCTTTTTAAAAATATTCTCATATTGGGCTACCTAGTTGATTGATTTTAAATTTAATGATGGCTAGGGTAGCACACAAATGGTAAGCGAGTGAGTCGGGTGATGAAATCCCTTCTCGTGAATGACCATGTATATGTCTTAATTTGATTAATTCATCACACAAATTCGAAAATAAATACGAGAATAAAATCATATAAGAGCATATAAGCACACACAATAATTGACTCGCTGACAGGAGAGGCGCGAAGGTTTAGAAATGTACCTCCCACGGTTTTTACGTCGTGGGGTGATGAACTAGCTGAGTCGATCTGGGGGAGATTATGCCTATCTCATTCGGCCCCAGGAGTCCTACCGATCCAAGGTAGAGAGTCTTTCTAAATCCTCGCCTTTGGACGCCCTCTCTACCTTTTTCAGTTTCTCTATCACGCTTTTCTTCTTTTTATTACAAATATAAAGGAAAAATAAATGGTGTCTGTAAGCACCGCAATACAAGCAAATTAATTATCTCCTAATACAAGCCTTCTAATAAAATATAAAAATGGTACTAAAAAGCAACAAAGTATAGAAAATAGATGAAATACAAAATGAAATCTGCTACAAGTGCTTCACGCTCTCAAGAATGACAACGACGCCATTTGATAGAAAGAACTTTTGCGTATATTTTTTTCGTCGTTACTTGAAAAGCTCATCTTTCCATCAAAAATCTTCACAAACCTATCAAAGTAGAACAAAACTAGAATATAGCAGTAGGTGAGGCATCAATCCACATCAAAGGATGAAACACAAAATTGGAGAGGACATATATAGATTCATTTGCATTTTATTATTCTTTTTGTATTTTTGCTATTTCTATTTTTTATGGATTTTTTAACTAACTAACTATACTAATTTTTGTAACTACTAATTAAGAAGTAAAAGCTAATTTAAGAAAAGTGAGATAAACAAAATTGTCTTAATAAGTAAACTAACAAAATTGGACTCATGAGGGCTTCAAAATTTCATCCCATAAATGGGAGATTAGCCCTCAATAATCATCATCCAAAAAAATAAAAATAAAAGCATACAAAAAAGAGCATGTGAGGATTAAACTAAAAGTAATCAAGAGGAGGAGATCAAATCCATTTAAGCCTTGAATTGAAATGGAATCTTTATTATATATCAAAAATCTCTCCATCATAATCCCTCACTAATGTATTTATTGAATCTAAAATGAAAATTACAAAAAAAAAAAAAAGATAATGGATGAATTCATAATGGACAATTAAATAATTAAGGAGATTTACAAAAAATGCAAATCCTAACATTATAAAATTGTACATTAAAACTCATCCAAAGAAGTAAATTCTAGATCATTACTTTATATTGAGATAATTGCTAAAAATGCAAAATATCAACATAAAGGAATGTATTAGAATTTACCTCCCGTAATGAATAAATTCAACTACATCAATCTATTTTGAACTAATTGCTAAAAATGCAAAAATTCATTACATAGGGGTGGGGTTGAATTTATCCTAGAGATAAATTTCACTACACACCTCTATATTGAGATATTTGCTAAAAAGGTAAATACTCAACATAGAGGAATGGAGAAAATTTTATCACACAAAGCTTCAAAACTAATTTGGAGAATCTCCATGAAAATGGCTCAAGTCTTCAATTTATATGGTGCACATGGAGGCTAGGATTAAATTGGGTATTGATAAAATTGAGTGAGGATGAGAGCACATGAAAATGGCAAAGGTGTGAGGTAATAAAATCTGATTTGGGTACACATTAGGGTAGTTGGGGTATATGGGTAAGTGGTTAGTTGAGGGTGTTCGTGGAAATAGTTAAAAAGGGTTTAAAACACATGTGGGATATTTGATTTATTTTGTTTTTGGTCTTTGTTTTGGAAACTAGCAGGTGAGGAAAATCGTGTTTGGCTTTGGAAGGTTTGAATGGAGAAAAGGGTGAGACATGGGTTAAAGCTTGAAGTGGGTTTTGGTTTGAAATGGTGAAACGGGTCATGTGTAGGTGAAATGGTGAAAATGGATCTTGGAGTTGAGACCGGGTTTGAGGATCGAACCCGGGTTTTCGGGTATTGCAGGGGCAGCGGATCCGGTTTAATGGGTACAGACGGCTGGTTTCGGGTCGCGGTTTCTGGAATGGGGTTGCGGGTTATATGAACGCGGGGTTAGGGGTTGAGGGTCGCCGGCGTGGTGGGTCAAGTTTCAACGGTAGTGAGGTCGCCGGGGTTGTGGTCCGACGGGGGTAATGGTATGCGATCTGGGTCAGCTGGGTTTTCAAATCTTGTTTCGGGGCTATCCGGCGGAATCGGGTTTGGTGAAACTCGGAGGTTAGGTCCGGTTGAATGGGGTTGCAGGTTGGTGGTTTAATGGTGGGTTTTCTGGCAAGGGTGGATGAGAGAGAGGTGGTTAAGGGCACGTTTGGTTCGAGGTTTGGCAAGGGAATGAGAATTCATAATTTCAGGAATTCTAAGTTCCTGGAATCTTCAATTCCTTTTCATTGTTTGGTTCAAGCAGGAATTCCTTTTTCCCGCCATCTAAAATCTTTTCTATGTAAACTGTTAAAAAGATATTAAATATATACTATTTTTTGAAAAAGTTAAAAAAAACGTGTTTTGTTACACTTTTATTTAAATATAAACTGTTTTTAGTAATTTTTTTTAATTCTTTACAAAAAAATAAAGTTGTAAAAAAAACAATTTTTAAATAAAAACAAAAAAAAGTTTTTGAATAACTTTTTTTATTAATCTTTCCTGAAAAATAAAGTTGTAAAAAATGTTTTTTTTTTTCGTTTTTTTCCTTAAGCAAAAAAACAATTTTTTTTGTTGTAAAAATAAAGTTTTTTGAATGTCTTTATATTTCTAATAAATAAAAAACAGTTTTTTTAATGTTTTTATTAGAAATATAAAAACATACAACAAAAAAAAATGCAAAAATAAAACTGTTTATATATAAAAACTGTTTAACAAAACACATTTTTTAATGTTTTAAACAAATAGCACATATTTAAAACATTAAAAAATGTGTTTATTAAACATTAAAAAATGTGTCTATATAAATAAAAATGTGTTTATATATTAACATATTAAACAGTTTTATTTTGCATTTTTTTGTTGTTGTACAAAAACAGTTTTTTGAATGGCGAAAAACATTTAAAAACTGTTTTTTATATATTAGAAATATATATTAACATTTTATTTAAAAAAAATCAGTTTAAAGAAACATTTAAAATATATTTTTATAGTTTTAATCTATAAAACACTGTTAATATATTAAAAAAAATGTTTATATATGAAAAACAGTTTTAAAAAACACGTTTTTTAACTTTAAAAAAAAATAGTACATATTTAAAACATTTTTAATAGTTTATATAAAAAATTATTTTTTAACTTTTTTATGTAAAAAAAAAAGAGTTTTAAAAACATTTAAACATTTTTGTAATCTTTTTTTATATAAAAACTGTTATTAAAGAAAAAATGTTATAGTATAAAAATGTCATTCTTTTTTTATATATAAATGGTGTAAACTATTTTATTTCCTATTAAATGAAGCGAGAGAACGTCACTTGAATATGAGATAATGAATCATTAAATGAAGTGAGAGAACACTTCTTAAAAAATCATGTGATTGGACGACATCAAAACTTGATGTCATTGAACACATCAAAAAAAAATTCGAGAAAGAGAGAGTGTGTATGTGTATGTGTGTGAGAGAGAGTGTTTATGTGTGTGAGAGAGATAGAGAGAGCATGTGTGTGAGTGAGAGAGAAAGAGAGTGTGTATATGTATGTGTGTGCGAGAGAGAGTGAGTATGTGTGTGAGTGTGTGTGTGTGTGTGTGTGTGTGTGTGTGTGTGTGTGTGTGTGTGTGTGTGTGTGAGAGAGAGAGAGAGAGAGAGAGAGAGAGAGAGAGAGAATGTGTGTGTGTGTATGAGAGAGAGAAAGTGTACTTATGAGTTTATGTGAAATGATATTTTTGTTAGACCACAAAAGTAAGGTAATATGTTCGGGAATATAGGATTACCCCCATTTTAGAGGGGAAAGGAGAATCCAATTTCGTGGGAATTCTAAATTCCAGGAATTCTAAGTTCCCCTTTAAATCTCCAACCAAACATTGTAATTCTAAATGAGGGGAATTCTAAATTCCAGGAATCCTAAATTCCCTTTCCAAATCTCGAACCAAACGAGCTCTAAGGGTGGTAGTGTGAGTTGTGGTGTTGGAGTTTCAATGGAGTAGGAGAGAGAGAAGTGGGTTTGAGGTTGAAGATGAAGTGGAGGGGTTAGAGTGTAGGTTAGTGTACGGTAAGTTGGGTGATGGTGAGTGATATGTTTAGGTGTGTTTTAGGGTGTATAGTATTTTAGGGTGTGAGTGGGTTTATGTGTGTGTTTAATTTGGACCTAAAATAAAATTATTAATTAAAAATAAATTGAAATTAATAAAATTAAAAATCTGAAAAAATAAAATCTTACTCTAAAAATAAAATAAAGACTCAATTAAAAATAAAACTAAAAAGAAATAAAAATATAAATAAAAATTTATTAAAACTAAAATTAAAATCCTAAAAAAATGTAAAATCTAATAAAACAAATGAAATCCTAAAAAATCTAATCCTAATAAAAACTAAAAACTAATAAAAATCAAAATCAAAATAAAATCACACAAATTAAAAAGAAATAAAAAATAGAAAATAAAATCTAAAAAATTCTAAATAAATCTAAAATAAATCCTAAAAATAAAAACGACTCAAACTAAAAATCTAAAAATAATTAAAAAGGTAAACTAAACACACACGGGTTTCGGGATATATTTAGGGACAGGTTTAGGCTCGGATGAGGTTACGGGGCAAGGTAATTAGCTCCATTTGATGCGCATTTGCATTAAATTAAGTATTTGAACTCTGCAAACGACATTCAACTTGCAAATTGAACATTTCCGCGCATAAGACCATTATTATCGAGAATTAGCAACTAAAATATGTCTATTTGGGGTATAAAATATACACTTTTAGGTGCTTATCAACCATGATGTATATGGTTACATGATATATGAGAAATTTTCCTTTGCTATAGAAAATTCAAAATTCAATTCTCAAGCGCACCTATTGAACATTAATGCCACCTAGAAAAATAATCGTACCTCGAGAAGACTAAATGTTGATGTAGCGAATAAGTCAGTTTAAAGACACTCAAAATCTCTGGCATAAAGTGCGACTAGCAAAATTTTGTCTCGCCTTGACAAAGAAGTCTGTTTTGGATGAGACAAATCTCTTGTAAATGTCGTGACCCCAAAAATCTAGTGTCGCCTCAGCGAAGGCACTCGCATCCTATCGTGGATGAAAGTGCGCAAAGTGATTTCCTTTTGTATAAAACTCAATAGTAGATGCGAAAGCGTTGAAAGATGATGGTTCAACAACAATTAAACAAAAAAAATTTTGGTTTAATTGAACAAGATTAAATCAAATCAAGTGAAGCACTTAAACCGATTCATTAATCCAAGTCCTAGAATTTGCCCAAGTCATATTTATCGATATTAGTAAATTAAGCGAAACCAAATTTTAGCAAATGACTTGAATTAAATAAACATTACCCAATATTTAATTAAAGTTCAAATTAAATGAGTGTGATAAATTAAACCGAATTTTATCTTGAATTATTCTAATCATGCGTTCTACATTATTAAGCAAGATAAAATAAACAATATCACACTACGCCGCGATGTACGAGGAAAAACCCAAGACGGGAAAAAACCTCGGACTGCCCTAGCCACAAGTCCACTAGATATGGAATTACAATTACAAGACAAAAGACTTACATCCTCGACTCGAACCCTCTCAAGCCTTGTTGCTCCTTCTTGTAGAAACCTCTTCCTAGCGGACAACCACGAAGCTCCACCGCGATCTCGGAATCCACCGATAGGACTTTGTATGGTCACCATCACCCAAGCTTGGAGCCTTTCTCCAAGTGAGTAATACCGCAACAAACTTCTTCTTCTTTGTGATGGGATGTAGAAGGAAATCCGAAACGTCTCTTTTTCAATTCGGTAGAGAAAATCGGTGCCAAAAATCCAAGTAAAGATATGTATATAGAACTTGGATAAAACAACAACTATTGGGTGTAAACACTAGAGTGTGTAGGATTTTTCATTAAAAAAAATAACACTCAAAACTTGATCTTTTTCCTTAAACAAATTTTCTATCAAAACACTCTCTAGGAGTTTGTGTGGTATGAAAAAGATACACCTTCAAAAATGATTCCCGTCCTTAATAAAGCCTTAAAAAATCAGTTAAGAAACAAGTGGGGAAATGGGCTGAAAACTGCCAAAAACTGCTCAAAACTGTTCCCGCCTGGCATCTCGTTCTAACGAACTTGACTCTCGTTCGAACGAGACTTCTAACGAGCGACCAGACTGGGCTCGTTAGAAACTCGTTAGATATCTCGTTAGAACGACCAAACTCGTTCGAACGACATATCGAACGATTGACCAGTTTAGGTTCGTTGGCAAACTCGTTCGAACGAAACCTGGTTCGAACGAAAAACTCGTTCGAACGACATATCGAACGACTGACCAGTTTAGGTTCGTTGGCAAACTCGTTCGAACGAAACCTGGTTCGAACGAAAAACTCGTTCGAACGAGACTTCGAACGACTTCCAGAAATTTTTGATAAATTCAATTTTTGGCCCAGAAACTTTGTGTACTTTATTTTAAAGTTTCAATTAAATTATTCTGAAAGTAAAACATGGTTTTTTATTAAACCTAACACCCAATAAATATTGTTCCAAGCTCCTATATAAATATAATTACATTCATACCTTAGGAGCATGGAACCTTAGATGATGACGTAGAAACGAGGCACGCAAACCGGCATTTTGATGAAGCTTTATATTCTTTGCCGTTACGTCTTCAACACACACTTCATAGGCTTGAGTGTATTACAATAAATCACTAACCTATGAATAAATGTTTTTGTCCGGAATTGAGCCAAAACTACATATGGACTCAATTGGAAATTTGTGTCCTTACAAATCTCCCCCTTTGGCTATTCCGGGACAAAAACCAAACAAAAATCCTAAAGGGCCGTCAATCTCACTAGACTCAAAACATAACCCGCCCAATCTTGACTCAACCCAAGGGTTAAACACTTTGCCTTTTAAAGTTGCCGCTTTAGTAGAATACCTGCACACTTAAGAAAACTCATCAAATGCATAGGGAATATCAAAATATATTAATCACAATTAGTTAATTATTCCCCCTAAAAAATAATTCTATCCCCTTTATCAAACAATGACATTTATTTAGAAAGACGTCTCCCCCTAAGATAAATCTCCCCTAAACTAAGATACAATAATAATAGGTTTAGATACCATTTCTCCCCCTATCATCATTCTCCCCCTTTTTGTTCAGGAATAGGCAAAGGATAAAGAACTAATAAACAGTAGGTGGAAGCTTAAAGTGATAAGACATGAAAGCATATGGGCAATAAACGCAAGGCAAAGACAAACAAATGTCATATATATATATATATATATATATATACTATAAATATACCAATAAGTACGTGCATATATAGATAGACATAAACACACACATGACACAAAATACAATAAGTTTGCACACTCGTATGGCAAAAATGTGTCATATGGAAACGGAAGTGTAGGGGTGTGTACTAGCAACAATTAAATTTAGACCCAAACACTTAATAAACGTTCATGGAGTTCTCATTTGATTGTAAACTTCATCACATTGAAATATAAGCTCATGTGACAATATAGATTGAACTCAATGAACAAACATACATAATGTATACAAGCCTAGCATGATGATGATTCTACAAACCAAATAGAGTCATGACATTAAAGACAACTAGGATAAACGGACATTGTGAAAACCGTTGATATACCATCCAAATCTCCCTCAATTACCATATATATTCTTTTATTTTTGAATGAATATATCAAACAAACATAGGCCGTGGCAGTTGTTTTCTTTTTAATGCCAAATATTCTGTTTTTAGGCCTTTGGATCACGTATTTCTTTTAGATCCAACAAACGGTGGCTTACAATCGCAAAGGATTTAATTCATCCTTTCGGAGCCCTTC
Source organism: Sambucus nigra (assembly GCA_949130495.1). NCBI lineage: Eukaryota > Viridiplantae > Streptophyta > Magnoliopsida > Dipsacales > Adoxaceae > Sambucus > Sambucus nigra. The sequence goes on from OX422209.1 coordinate 243,894,823, forward strand.
CCGTGCACATTTAGATTTATCATGTTTTCATTTTCACACAAATCTCACATGCAACGGATTTTGACATTCACTAGTCCTCCTAGGTCAAAGATATGTAGATGACTAGATTGGTAAGAGAACACCTCAAAAAGCTCAAATATAACATGTGACATTAAGATTTCAAAAGAGCTCATGCATGTGTGTATAGAGGCATACAGAAATAGAATCCATTTAAACAATACAAAATCCAACTACTCCATATAAAACATGGTAAAGAACATTTTAAGGATTGAAAATCTAAACCAAAAGTTCTAGCCACATGGGAGCGTAAACGATGGGATTCAAACACAAATATATGCCACATAAAGTGTGTCAAACTAAAATACACACAAAATAAAATCTTTTTGAGTTTTTAACATTTTTAATCAAAAATAAATATTTACTCAAAAAGACAAACAAAAATCATTTGTATTTTTCATTAAGATTAAATGAAATAAATAAAACACAAATGATAAACAAAAATCTTTTTATATTTTCAATTAATTCAAACACAAAATATAATACAAAAAGATAAACCAGTCATAATTTCTAGCATGGGATAGGAACTAAGGCGATGACTAGAAAATGACTAAAACAAGCATACATTTAGCATGTGAATATAGCATAAAGTATAAACGCTAAAGTATGCAAACACTAACCCATTCATCCTTTAGATTTAGCAAGGGAGGAAGCATGTGTAAGTAAATGAGAATCAAAATCCCTATTTTGTAAGGCAACCAAGTCGGATTTCCTAACCCAAATTAATGAAGAATGACTATCTTGGGGTGTAGGAGCTTTAACTACCGTGGTTACTTTACTATGGGATTTTCTAGGAATTCGTTTAAGATCAAAACAATATTTCCTAAGATGACCTTTTCGACCACAAAGTGTACAAGTAAGAACATGTCGAAAAGATTTACTTGAGGAGTGATCTTTAAAATTATTCCTAGTTCATTCTCCTAAAACATTGGTTTGGGCATTATGAGTAAATTCATTACAAGGATTGAAGCCTAAACCACAAGTGTCATTTTTAATTTGGACCGTTCCTAACATTTTATCTAGTTTTTCTGAACGACATTCCAAATCAAATTTGACATTACTAGAATCTTTTAATTTATTTTCCAATTCTGCAATGTTAGATTCTAGTAAAACATTTCGCTCTTCAAAAGCAAGAAGCTCCTTTTTAAGGATTCCATTAAACTCCTAAGGCTATTTCTTTCGCCTTCTACGTATTCTAGCTTCACACGAAGAGTCCTCTCACGTGTCCTAAGGTCTTCTATTAAGGAACTATCATCAACGACCTTGACACTCTTTCTTAAACAAGCTTCTAACTTCAAATTAGTTCTTTTCAAATTAATAGATTCTTTATATAATTCATGAAAAGCATTTTGAAGTTCACTCACATCAACCTCTGCTTCATTTTCACTCTCTCTTTCTTCTCCACTCTCACTATCATTAAAAACAAGGGAATCATGAACAATGACCTTGGAAGTGGCATGTGCTATCGTGTCATCAATCGATGAATTCTCATTATCACTCACATGACTAGCCATAAAAGCCACAAAATTTTTCTTAGTGGGGGAATCGGGCTTTTCTTCCTTATCACTATCACTAAGGGTTGCATTATATGCAGTGGGTCGTTTACCCTCTTTTCTTAGTTTAGTGGGGCACTCATAAGCTCGATGGCCATAACCTTCACAACCAAAACACTTGTTAGACTCGTCCCTATCTAAATTGTCATTACTAGGTTTAGGGATCCTCTCTGCTTTAGAAATCTTCTCGCTTTTATCATGTTTAGAAGTATCAAATTTCTTAAAATCATTTTTAAATTTATCTTTGTTAAATTTAAGAAATTTTCTAAATTTACGAGCAAACAAAGCCATATCTTCCGAGTCACTTTCACTATCGCTCTCTACTACTTGTTTGACTTCTTTTCGGGCTTTTAAAGCAACACCCTTTTCAATTTTCTTTTCAGTTTTAGAGGGAAACATATCTAGTTCATAGGTTTGTAAATCACCTACAAGCTCTTCTAATTTCGTAGAGGCTAAAGTGGGTAAAGAATTTAAAACGGTCACCTTTGGAATAAATCTATCAGGTAGGGACCTCAAAATTTTCTTTACAACACGGTCGTCAGGTATTTTCTCTCCCAAGTTAAAGGATGAATTAACAATATCAGAAAGTCTAGCATAAAATTTATCAAAAGTTTCTTTTTCATCCATTTTGATAGTTTCAAATTGAGTGGTGAGGTTTTGGAGTTTTGAAGCTTTAACGACACTAGTTCCTTCATGAGTTAATTGTAAAATATACCAAGCTTCTTTAGCGGTTTCACACGTCATAATACGTCGGAATTCATCCGGTGCGACAGCGCTAAATAAGGCATTTAAACCTCGGAAATTAAAGTTAGCAAGTTTAAACTCATTTTCAGTCCATCTATCGGCGGGTTTGATAACACGTTCATTTTCAACTAAGTAAGTTGGTGGGGAGTACCCGGTAACAACAGACATCCAAACTCTCTCGTTGATAGATTTTAGTGCCGATCTCATTCGCGCTTTACAATACGCGTAGTTTGAACCATCGAAAATAGGAAATTTTGAAAATGGGGAAAAATCCATTTTAGCCAAAAAATTAAAAGATCTTAACGAAATAATTTATCATTTTTGGCTCTGATACCAATTTGAAAGTGCGCAAAGTGATTTCCTTTTGTATAAAACTCAATAGTAGATGCGGAAGCGTTGAAAGATGATGGTTCAACAACAATTAAACAAAACAAATTTGGGTTTAATTGAACAAGATTAAATCAAATCAAGTGAAGCACTTAAACCGATTCATTAATCCAAGTCCTAGAATTTGCCTAAGTCATATTTATCGATATTAGTAAATTAGGCGAAACCAAATTTTAGCAAATGACTTGAATTAAATAAACATTACCCAATATTTAATTAAAGTTCAAATTAAATGAGTGTGATAAATTAAACCGAATTTTATCTTGAATTATTCTAAGCATGCGTTCTACATTATTAAGCAAGATAAAATAAACAATATCACACTACGCCGCGATGTACGAGGAAAAACCCAAGACGGGAAAAAACCTCGGACGGCCCTAGCCACAAGTCCACTAGATATGGAATTACAATGACAAGACAAAAGACTTACATCCTCGACTCGAACCCTCTCAAGCCTTGTTGCTCCTTCTTGTAGAAACCTCTTCCTAGCGGACAACCACGGAGCTCCACCGCGATCTCGGAATGCACCGATAGGACTTTGTATGGTCACCGTCACCCAAGCTTGGAGCCTTTCTCTAAGTGAGTAATATCACAACAAAATTCTTCTTCTTTGTGATGGGATGTAGAAGGAAACCCAAAACGTCTATTTTTCAATTCGGTAGAGAAAACCGGTGCCAAAACTCCAAGTAAAGATATGTATATAAAACTTGGATAAAACAACAACTATTGGGTGTAAACACTAGAGTGTGTAGGATTTTTCATTAAAAAAAATAACACTCAAAACTTGATCTTTTTCCTTAAACAAATTTTCTATCAAAACACTCTCTAGGAGTTTGTATGGTATGAAAAAGATACACCTTCAAAAATGATTCCCGTCCTTAATAAAGCCTTAAAAAATCAGTTAAGAAACAAGTGGGGAAATGGGGTGAAAACTGCCAAAAACTGTTCCCGCCTGGCATCTCGTTCGAACGAACTTGACTCTCGTTCGAACGAGACTTCTAACGAGCGACCAAACTGGGCTCGTTAGAAACTCGTTAGATATCTCGTTAGAACGACCAAACTCGTTCGAACGACATATCGAACGACTGACCAGTTTAGGTTCGTTGGCAAACTCGTTCGAACGAAACCTGGTTCGAACGAAAAACTCGTTCGAACGACATATCGAACGACTGACCAGTTTAGGTTCGTTGGCAAACTCGTTCGAACGAAACCTGGTTCGAACGAAAAACTCGTTCGAACGAGACTTCGAACGACTTCCAGAAATTTTTGATAAATTCAATTTTTGGCCCAGAAATTTTGTGTACTTTATTTTAAAGTTTCAATTAAATTATTCTGAAAGTAAAACATGGTTTTTTATTAAACCTAACACCCAATAAATATTGTTCTAAGCTCCTATATAAATATAATTACATTCATACCTTGGGAGCATGGAACCTTAGATGATGACGTAGAAACGAGGCACGCAAACCGGCATTTTGATGAAGATTTATATTCTTTGCCGCTACGTCTTCAACACACACTTCATAGGCTTGAGAGTATTACAATAAATCACTAACCTATGAATAAATGTTTTTGTCCGGAATTGAGCCAAAACTACATATGGACTCAATTGGAAATTTGTGTCCTTACAGTGGACACATTCAACTAGAGTCATCCAAGATATCGAGAGTAAAAACACCCCCAGATGTCCCAAACCCGACCTCTCCTTAGTCCCGGACCCTAATCTTATCCCTGCCTATGTCCCGTAGAAAAAAACCAACCTAAATGGAAAACAAAAAAACCAAAAACCTATTATACAAAAATAGTTAGGGTCTCAAATAAAAATAAAAATATTTTTAAAAATTCCCAAAAAAGTTCTCCAAGAGCTTTTGCCGATCAGCAAAAGGCCGAGAGCCCCTTTAACCGATTTGTAGAAGCCATGTCAAAGCGCATTATCTAAACAACCCACGTGGAGTCCTTATCTAAAAACAACGACTCTCATCCTTCTACCGAACGAAAAAAGGACCCTCTTAGTTTCCTATAAATAGAGGTCCCACCTCTCATTTCAAGCTTTTCGAAAATCACCGAGAGACCAAAACCCAACAATGATATCGTTTTCTAACTTTCTTCTCCCCACAGTGTTCGAGATACTCAAGCTCATTTTAAAAGTCCCGAGGAAGCTCGTACTTTAGAAAAGTCATTTTTTCTTAAAAAGGAAATCTTGTACTTTCACGAAGTCACTTCTAAGTCCCATAAAGATTCAAAACTCTGCAGAAATTTTGAAAAATCAAACACTTCTAGTAAAAGTTCTACTCAATTGGAAACAAAAAAAACATAAAAGTCAAAACTTCCAGACGAAGGTTTGTCCGACTGAAAAACATCAAAAAAGAGGACACCCCCTTAAAAAATTGACTTTTTTCGTGAGCGTAAACAACCTCTCTCTCTCTCTCTCTCTCTCTCAGTGTGTGTGTGTGTATATATATATATATATATACTACTCCCTTAACTTCTCCAAACGACTAAAGCCCATCCATGCGACGACACCCGAATATGTGTTTTCATATTCAAATACTCACCAAATGTCAGTCTCTAATTATACATTATTTTAACTTATAAACATATCAATCGAACATAACAAAAATGTTATATTAAGGACTAGGCTCCATAAATACCGTAATGTTGTATATTGTATGCCTAGTATCCCATCACCTACACTTACAAATATGTTATGTTTGTTGGAGCTACGTCAAATTTTATCCCAAGTTTCCTTGGGTAATTGGGCACTATATCCAACTAAACTCATGAATCCCAAGCCTCATAATACGCCCTACAAAGTATTTTTTTTTAAGGATGCATCCATCCCCAGTCCAAACTCCACCGAATTCTTCTTCTACCTCCCTAGCTGAGGATGTCTAAAACATGACATCCTAAACTCTACACCCCCAAACTAGTCTGAAGGACCATACCTTTCAGCTAGTGATCACCTGGCGATTATAATATGCTGTGAGAATATCAATGATCTTCCGATTCACTCCCATTATAACTCTCCAACAAAAATAACTATTATCCCACATATAGATTATCTCCCTCCCAAGCCAAGTACTATACTTGCATACAAATCACGTTGGAGCACGTAAAGAATCAAATTGCGTAGGATAGGATCGCAAGTCATCTTGGGTATGTAGGCGTAATATTGAGTCTTTCTCGTGAGCTCAAATCTCAATAATATGTCTCTTGATATGTTGACTCCATCGAGATCACACAAATCTCGACTTTGATCCACTGAACCTAAGTAATTAAAATGAGACATAAAAATATCTCAAATAAGGACCTCCTAAACATATCCCTACGTACAAATGCTCAAACTCATATGAATGTGTAAACACGTATACACTAATTATAACAGAGATGCACCCACAAACTTCAAATGAGATATCAAATTATCTCATAACTGAGTTTTCTTGCATACCTACATTCGCAATAATGGACAACCATTATACAAAAACAAGCACTGAGTCATGCACTAGAAATATTGTGTACCTTCACCGGTAAAAGTGACGTTTTTACACCTCTCACTAATACTATTTTCCAACCTAAGCACATATCTACATTTTTTAAGGGACCCCTATCCTAAGGTTTCTAAAAAAATTTTAAAATAACTAAAAAAATAATAAATTAATGAAAAAACAATAATAAGCATATAATTAAGGATGCATACAGAAGAAGTGGGGTACCTAATACCTTCTCAACTCGTAATCTACTTCCTAAACCCACACTATAAGAATCTCTAACCAACAACATAATTAAAAATTGCCTTAGTATTAGATCGAAAGGGCCAACCGTAATCTTTTATTTTTTTTTTGTATAAAGCAAACTAGCGACTCTAAATGAACCAACGAAACCCCTTATCGTACGAAAAATACACTTAGGACCAGGCCTAATAACTAAGGGTGTGCGAACTTAAACTAGATATGGAGTCAAATATTTTCCATAGGAAAGTCACTGAATCCAACCTATAACCGATAACCCGACCTCAGGGGAAGGCAATGAACTAGAAGACAAGCACTCCCACACCCACCGTTACACAAAGCCTTCTCCCCCCGTGCTTGAGGACCGCAATGCCACGGTGGAGATTCTGCTGGGTATAATTTTTTATCAACGGAAATCAATACTGCACGTTGTACTCGGATTCCTAGATACATCACAGTGGCTAATCAGTAGAGGAAAAATTAAGAGAATCGCAATATCTATATATTTCCCTTCTACTATGGTTAATATTACTATATCGCATGACTACTTTATGTAACTTTTAGAATTATTTAGCGGCCTTAGTGTAAGATTAAGATTTATAATTCTCATTATGTTTTTAAGTTTATCATATCCCGTTACATCCCACTTCACCATCTTTTACATTCTCAAGACTTCAAGTTAGTGACCGAATGCAACAATCGAAGATCGATCATCACTATATTTATTAGAGAAGGTATATGAGGTTGTTTCTGTGTAATCTTTTCATTCAGGGGTATTTTAAAAGTGTTTGAAAACATAAAATATTTTTCTAAAATGTTTTTAAAAAAAATTGCAAAGTTGTTAGAATGACATTGGATGTCATTCAAACGAGTGCTTACTCATCGTTAGAACAACTTCCAACTTCATTCTAATGAGATCAATTTTTAGAAATTTTGGTAGGCTCTAGAATCTCGTTGGATGGGTCATTTAATGGATGTTTGAATGATATAGGACACTTTGTTCGAACGAGATGCACATTTTTTTCGAATGAGCCTGCGAAAAATTATTTTTTACCTGATTTAAAATGCAATCTTTCATGTATATCTCTTAGAGATTTTCTCCTTATATATAAAGATACGAACCTGCATTTTAAACTGAGCCTTTTGGATATATTTTTATGATAAAACTCTTTTATTTTTTAAATCCAAACCCCCTAGATGATTTTAGATAACTTTATCAAACCACAAGGAACATAATCCCTATTCATAACCTTGTGAAGTTAATTTTTCATAGCTAAAGATAGGAATAGAGTTTCCTAGGGATGATCAGTGGACACTGAGGCAAGTGGAACTTATTCTGGGCCATTATTAGATCTGCATCGTTTCCTATCAATAATAAGGAAGGAAGAAATTACTTTTCACTTAGTGGATTCTAAGGTTTTAAAAGTATGTAGATGTCGTTCTATAATACCTCGTTGTAACAGTGCTGAAATATAGGTTTTGCACGAAAGTGATTTTTCCCCATTCCCAATTTTCTTTGGTTTATGGTTTGTTGGCTTCAATTTAAATCCATATATCTTTCATGTTTAGGTTCACATAATTTAATCAAGATAAATTTTGGACTAAATATAATTTGGCAAATGTGTGTGTGACCTAATATACGATTACTAAATAAAATTTTGCAGTTTCACTTAGTTTTAGGGTCCTTCATAATGTAGATATGTGTATAGGTATCCATGTACAAGATTGTATATGTCCCAAACATATAGGTACATGTGAACGATAAAATAAACATCAAAGTATTTACAAATTAAATATTACCTATTTATGTGACACACTACATAGTCTTGATTTTCATATTGTCTAAACCCTATACCCCCGAGGCCCCCAAAATGACTAGTTGAAATAAATTCTTACTTTATGAAAGTCACTTTAACCAAAGGAAAGTCCGTACATAAAAAAAGTCACCTCTCCCTAAATAGAGGTTGTTAGTTTTGATAAGTCACTTCCTCGAATAAAGATCGTACTTTTGAAAAGTCACTTCCTCAAAAGGCTAGTCGTCAATGAGTTTCCTCACTCTTTTGATCCACCCATCTAGTATATCGAACAACTTCTCTCTTGATCCCAAAGTCTCACTGACAGGGAACATTTAAAGTTTGTTGAGTACTGAAGTATATTGAATAGGCTTTCACAGCTATTCAGTACTATAGTAAAGTGATTTTGCATGTACCATTAAGGTTGCTCAATCCAAGAAGTTCGGTATATCGTAATCTATGGCAATGAAAAGTTATCCACTGATCGTCGAGTTGCATCACCCCCTTCGCATATAGAAAAATCTCAAGGAATACATCCCATTGCACAAAAAGAAAATATACTTACGGGCCAACAACACTGACAAAAATATTTTCAAAAAATTATCAGATGGACGAAGATTGGTCCAAAACTCCTCAGACTGCAAGTTAAATGTCGTTCTCTTCACATGGAAGATAAACAATATGAATCCATAAGCTATCACCAAAGCAGATATCGTTTACATTGGATTCACCTACATACTTTTTATTTGGGAAAATACTGGACCACAGTCTAATATTTTATCTTCAAATAAGATGAGAGCTCACCCATTTACTTGAATCCAATGAGACTTTGTTCAGTTCTTCCCCTTTGAAGATACGACCAATAAAAAATACTAAAAAAAAAAATCAAAGTATCGTCCGAGTTTAAAAGGTAGATAAAATAATTGCATAAGAAAACGTCCTACATATGTGAGTCATTCTCCCCTATGTATTGTCCTTCTGTCAGTCCTTTCGCCTGCAAAAACCAAAAAAAAAGTGCCCCGACTTTTTTTGCATTTACTATCACCGGGAAAGAAATCAAAATAAGTACCTATCCTATAAACCCAAGTTCACGCTCCGTGCATAGGATTAATGTTCATCAGGGAGCTCCCCACAGCTATTGAGGTTTTTTCGTAGTATGCCCCCTCTCCACTGAGGAAGACCATGATCTGCCCACAATGGATAAAATCTTGAGGTAACTAAAAAGCATCACCTCCTTGCAGAATACCATACAGTCCGAAATCAGGGCCCTAATCCTAGAATAAATATGACTACAGGAGTCCACGGATACACCTGTAATAGGAGAGAACATGCTTCCTCCTCCCATCCCTAGCACTGATACACCGCATGCAGTAGTTACCAAGGTGATACCAATCAATCCCCAGGATCTGCTCATGACAGTTCCATCACTGCCCCCGTTAACGCTAATGCCCCTTGCTTCCAAGTACCATTTTACCCACATGAATATTTTAAACCATACCATTAGTACAACCACACCTCCTTCCAAGACCCCCACAAGCCAGATTTATGGTCCCTGCTCCAGCTGATAAGGTTGTACCCCCACCTCCAAATGAGGAAATCGCATTGGTCCAATCTTAATTACATCTCCTTTAGGAAGCCATTAGTTAGATGGAAACCACTGATGAGCTCACCGAGTTTAAAAATATGGCCATACAACCTGAAGCCCGACTACCAGAAAAATTCAACATGCGAATCTTCAAAACCTATAAAGGACAGGGTTCCCTGATCGATCACTTATCCAACTATCACCTTCTGATACAAGTTTGAAACTTAGGCCTAGGGGTTCAAGATAACATGTTCTCATTCACTCTATCTAGAGGAGCCCTCAACTGGTATAGGGGACTGAAAAGAAAAGGGACTGCTAAAACGTAGTACGATGTATGTCATGAATTTTTGTAATAATGTGAATATAACGAGGAGTAGGGCATCACCCGTAAAGATTTAGAGTTGCTGAAACATGATGAAGGAGAGGCATTTGTCACTTACATCACTTTGTGGAGAGATAAATTTGGTCATATGGTCAACCACTAGTTTAAAAATGATCAGATAGAAATCGTGCTTTGAGATCTCCAGAAAGAAGTGCATAATGAACTAGACCTCACCTGGATCCCTGATTTCAATTCACTTAACCATATCTAGTGCAAGATTGAAGAAAGTTTGGCTGCAAAGACTACCAAATCCACTAAAGAACCTCATTTAGCTACAAATTGATTCTCTATCTTTAAGAACTCCCCTGGAGCTTCTATATCTCACATCACCACCCTCATAGTCAGCCCAAACTCAACATCACGCTCGATTATCAATACTTGCCAAGAAACGGTATCCATCGCTGCACCTTTCCAACCAGGACCCTATCCCTAAAATTATTTAGATATCCCCCTTCTAAATAGTTCGGGACCCCATCGAGATAGTTCACCAACCTACAAGATCTGCTCAACTAGGTATACGCCACCCTAAAAATTAATGGCCGCCTAAGACCTCTCAACCTTATACCACCTCCTGCTTTCCAGATAAGAACTGGAGATCCGATGCACATCGCGAGTTCCATTAGGAACCTGGACACATTATCGATAACTTACAAGCTATAAGGTTACCATCCAAGACATCCCCGATGTCGAAGCTTTATCCCCTAAAATCAAATATCACCAACAATCACGTATTATATCACCCTAAACACGAAACCAATTCCCTGAAATATGTTCCCATTCCAAAAATCGACCCATTCACCCTGATAGTCACCATTCATCACAAACCAAGGATTAGGGCACACCCCCAACACCAAAGAGCTACCCCCTATGCACACCATTGCTCGTAATAAAAATAATCACCGAGATAAAGCCCACCATTGACCATTTGACCTTCTTCATCAAGGATATACACTTCCTGCAGAATAACTATTGTAGGCCAGATCTACTCCTAGTTATAAATTTTATGCTCTCTAAAGAGACAAGAATAATTACCCCTTTCTTAGCAGTGGCCGATCACTTGATTGAATGGGAAGAAATGTACGATGAATCTCTCCAATAAATGGAGAATATATGCATTGTAGTACCTATTCAGTCCACCGGATTAAGGGGAATCTAACTCAAAAGTACACATATTTTCCCTCTTAGATTTAAAATCCAACAATAATACCCACGAACTACTGTAAATGCATTCTCGTTTAACTCCTCGCGAAATGTTAGAAGCACCAAATCAGCCTATCACCAAATAGCAAGACCCGTTTGTTAGCCACCACGATATTCTTGTCCTCCAGTACAGATGAGTGAAAGAGATCGACAATTTAGGGCAAATGATCAAATCACCCAGAAGTTCAAATATCGCCACCAATTACTTTACGCCAAGGAAGAAAGTCTAAGAGACCACTTCATCTGAAGAGACATCACTTGAGAAGCCAAGCTCAGGTCCAATCTAGTACCTAGCTCGTATGAACCACATCCTAATCTCTAGAAGGAAAGGTGGAACCTACTCCGTGAGAACTAAAGGGTCTTAGTGGCCCAAGTTCTATTTGAGTCATAGTACGACCTACAAAATGGAGTATTACTTGAGCCCCTCCCCAAGGACCTGAAGAATAGATTTACCCCTTTGGTAATGTTCATATGTTGTAAATAGACACCAGGAGTGATATTGACCCCTGACGATTAATAGGCCTAAAACCCATACTCTCTTGATCTGCAAGGGGCAATGCCTTAAGCCAAACTAAATATACTTCGAGAGCCCCAGCATCTAGTCCAGACCATGTATAATATATTGACATGCCGGAGCAAGGGATTAATGATTTCTTTGGCCTTCTCCTTATCACCAAAGGGAACACAGCCCCTAGTCCCGGAGATGAATTCTCCCTTAATCGTCTGGTCTGGGAAAATATTACACAGTGGGAATACTCCTTAGGAAATGATCTCAGGATACATGAATAAGGGCCCACATCCTTCAAAACCTCTACCATTCGAGACTAAAAATTTGGGATCAAGTATAGATCAACTATAAAGAGGATTTATTAGCTAGAGCATCATGAAAATTTGATCAGCTGTACAAAAATTCAAGGTCACATCGAAGACAGTATATAACCCAGCCTCTTAGATAGAGGGATACCTATCTAGTTGTTTAATAACAAAGGGGAACTTCAACATCCCGGTATCAATATTTATTAGAGTATTAGAGATATTGGATAAGATGATTTACCCAGGGAAGTACGAGATACCTTGTCCAGCTCTATGATAGTAGAGAACAACTCCCATGAGACCCCTCTACCTGAGAAAGACCCCATTAATCTTAACAATGAATTAGATCTGCTCGTCTCACAATTGGCTTATGACCTCTTCGTCTTAGAGATATCTCCCTATTCCCACCATTACACTGACATGGGACACAATAATAGGAATGCCTACCTGAACGCAGTCCATATAGTCAATATTATTGAACTATAATATGAGAAGACCCGTCGAGGTCATCCCTAGCCATAAGACCCCCTCGTGAAGGTACCCATATACAGTCGAAATATAAATTATCCACCCTGCTCCACTTTGACATCGTACAGTACATAGTATCCACTTTAACTTACTCCAGGTTTTCCTATGAAATCTCACCCTGGGGTCTGGAATACATAGAATATCGATACTACTATAGAGATATCTTCAGCAAAAACTTCCGTCATTGTGAATAAAATGGATTTGGGGGAGACAAATCCACCTTCCTATAATGGATATCACCACTAAATCTCCTCAAATGGACCCCCCAACCTCACAATGACAAGGAATACAACAAAAACACATTGGATGGTGACATCTGGTTGGGATCCTCAATGTCTACTGAACCCTTACAAAAGGCACCAGACCAGATGGATGACTAATTCCTCACCATGGTGGCAGAAATACCAACCCTAATGCTAAACTGAGACATAGTTGTACGATGGGTAGATATCTCCATATCCTAAGGCCCCCCAGCAACACAGTCTAGAGCTTCCAAGAACTTAAAATAAATTCCTATCTTAAATTAGACCAAATTTGTGAGTACAAAACTAACATCACCTACCTCAAACCTTGCATCCATAACGGATTACATGCTCCATTTAGAAAGAACTTAATTTGAAACTTGAACAAAACTTGTGCTCACTATAGACAGGGATGTCAATTTTATCATCCGATCAGGTCGACACTCCATTCCACCAAACCATGTTGATAAAGGGGGAAGTCCCCCCATAGTAACCACCCTACCCCCTCCTCAAAATAATAATAAAATATAGGAACAAATTTGGCAAACATCATCAAGCATCAATATCTGATAATTTTTAGTCACCTATCAGGAGAATCAGGTTGCTCTTGTGCTCCTATTATCTTAGACTTCTATACCTACGGATCTCACTCTAACAGAATGTCAACCACCATCGTTTCCATCAACATATAATAACACATCATCTTCTCAGATGAAAAGTAAGGACACAACCACCGATTTTTATTACACATTACTACTGGCACCTACAGACATTTTTTACCCTTAGTACTTGAAGACAACAAATCCACCATCAACGTATGCCCCTTCCCACTGCTATCAGTTTGGAATACACCACCTTGGAATTCACACCATCTTTTATGACCATAAGGGCCTATGATAAATCCTATAGAGAGGTCATGAAGGCCATCATCCATACTTTCATAATAGGTACTATTAAGGGTGATGTCAAGTTTCAAGTACTCTACATCCCGAATAGCTTCAACTTCTTACTCGAAAGAGCCTGGATACATCCCATGAGGGCATTACCCTCATTATTCCATATGAAATTCGGGTTCATATTCGATACCGAGGTTATCGCCATTTAGGGATATGACAGTTGGGCCATTGTGGCTAATAGTAGAACTATCCCACTTCTAAACACCCATCACAACACCCACGATATCTCCCTCGACGGATTTTGAGCCATACCACTCGCACACATGATAGAAGAGGAGACAATCATTTACAATGTAGACACTTGAATCATCCAAAATATGGGACACATGCCCAGGTTCGATTTCAGAAGAAATTAATAAGGTACCCTCAAAGCTGTCACCGCTGCATACACATGGGAAAAGTCAATCTTATGTATACCTCCGATCACAAAGCCATAACAAAAATCCTTGAAGACCCCATTAAAAGTGGAATGGCCACTTCCATCTCCGAGGATAAGATTTTACCTATCATGGTCTTCCCAAGCTATTGGGGAACCAAATAAAGAGATCCCTGTAGCAAGGAATAGACATCCTCTACAAGGAGGGATTGTACATAGTCTAGGGAAAGAACACAAAGTACACCGTAGTGAACTTAATATATTATAGGCTATTGCAGAGGATATAGAGATTTCTTAACCAGAACCTGAATATGGCTTTCGCACATTAATTACCAGTGAGACTATTCTACTAGCTATATTAGAAACCACTGACCTAACCCTCATTGAACACTTCCACGATTGATACACCGCTTTGGCCACCCGAGATGCCATTACAGAGAAAGGACGGTTGATCAGCATCCCTGAACTCAATCTCTACCTCCATGTGTCAGACTCTATAACCCCCTATTTGAAACACCGCCTTCGATCGAACATGAGGACATACCCATTGCCCCCCCCAATGGTACATAAATGGAATGAGGAAAATCACTAGCTCGTGTTGAAATCCCTCTCCGAGGCACCTCCCCGACCATAGTTATTAAATGCTCAAAGGTCGCTCCAAAGTTGTCTCTAGAGAACCCGACCCACCCTATTATAATATCAAGGAAACCCTCGTACTAAATAACTGTACCTCTACTGGATAGATCCTACTGGCTATCATACGGAGGTCCTTTGAGTTTGTCATGTTAGATAAAGAGTCCTACATATCCCCTCTCCTAATGTACCCCTTTATAACGCAGACTTTTTTGTTATTATTAATGTCATCCTCCCTCCCTTTGATGTCATAATAAATGAAGTTCTCTAGTTCTATATGTGTTACATATGATGATAATGAATCCAACAATGGATTAAAAATCACCACTAATAATGATAACATCCCGGACTTAAAATACTTAAAACACTTGCAAAAACATAACCAAAGTCAAAACAGGCATATGTCTCCCAATAAGATGACATAATGACCATAAAACTGGGCACTTCCCAAAACTACAAACATTTACAAATATGTTCCTTCCTAGATAAAAATAAATGAAAAGAACTCACGGACCTCCTTACCAGTTTTATGGATGTTTTCACTTAGTCTTACGTCGACATGCCCGACATAAACCAGACTATTGTCATGCATAAGATACTCTCCCTGATGAAAAACCTATAAAGAAAAATCTTTGTAAACTAATACCCAAATGGTCCTTGAAGGTAAAGGATGAAGTAGAGAAATAGCTCAGTGTCGGGTTCATCCGAGTGATCGAATATCCTACATGGCTAGCCAACAACGTACAAATACCCAAAACTATCGGCAAAGTCCGAATGTGAGATTACATGGATCTTAATCGAGCTTCTTCCAAATATGAATCCACTTTACCTCACATCAACTTATTGGTAAACAACATAGCCAGTAACGTGCTCAAAATGATTTTAAAGACTCTACAGGGATATCATTATTTATCTAAACACAAAGGGTGATACTAAAAAATAAAGAAGACAAAAAGGGAAAATTCTCTACCCATTTACACTTCCCCAAGAAAAAAAAGAAAGATCAAACATCTCCCTCTCGCAAACACCCTGCAACTCGAGACAAAGATGGTAAAACATAAAGACTCAATGAGGGCTCCCCACATGAGGACACCCTGTTTTTAGTAAAAAAGATGACCCTCTAACTTCAAAGCCACATCAAAAGTCTCTCACCCTATTACAGATATAAAGTACAGGGGAACTTCCCCTCTCGCTTCGACATTCGTTCAAACAAAGCGGCTCGCCCTCAAGTAGACAAAATTGTCTTTCTCTAAAAAGAAAAAGTCTCAAAAAAGACGGGGCGCCTTTGTTTTCATACCCTTTTCTGAATATTATTATTATTATTATTATTATTATTATTATTATTATTATTATTATTATTATTATTATTATTATTATTATTATTATTATTATTATTATTATTATTATTATTATTATTATTATTATTATTATTATATTATTATTATTATTATTATTATATTATTATTATTATTATTATTATTATTATTATTATTATTATCATTATTATTATTACTATTATTATTGTCATTATTATTACTACCATTTCAAAAATAATAGGGCTTCAACCCGATTCCGTTCATACTTTTGCCATTTATGCATAAAATAAAAGCTAAAAAATATATACTAAAATAGGCCCTCGAAAGGGGGGATATCATTATTTTTATACATCGATGTATGAGATGAGAATCCCTATACAAATGACAAATGCATCGGGGATTACTCGTATTCCTCATAAAGGAAGATACTACCTCTCTCTCTTTCTCTCTCTCTCTCTCTCTCTCTCTCTCTCTCTCTCTCTATATATATATATATATATATATATATATATATATATATATATATATATATATATATATATATATATATATATATATCATCCAAAAAAATTACAAAACGTCTTTTTAGGAGGTTACAACAAATCCTACCAAAAAGACCAATCTAAAAATTTCATTACCTTAAAAACTATCCCGCACAAGGCCTCTTTTCGGAACGAACACCAGTATAGCTCTCATCCACAGCTCCTAAACTCGACACCCTAGCCCGCATACCCAATGCAGCTCTCTCTCTCTCTCTCTCTCTATATATATATATATATATATATATATATATATATATATACATTTTTTAGGAACACCGAGTAATATAACGTCGAGAATTCATGATCAACTAAGTAACCTTAGATGCCCAACTTTAAGCGATTTTAGATGGTACAAATATGTTTTCACATCACGAGTAATGCTTAGAGACGATAGTAATGAACCATTTTGGAAAGAAAAATTTATTAATGGTTTACCAAATTTATTTGCTCATAAAATAAGAGAAGTTCTGAGTAACACAAATGGACACATTGATTATAACAATCTTACATACGGAGACATAATAAGTACAATCCAGAAAGAGGGATTAAAAATGTGTATAGATATGAAAATAAGCAACCAGGCTAATAAAGAAAAATTAAAGGCAAAATATGAAATGGGAAATTTTTGTGAACAATATGGCTTAAACCCTGTTGCACCATCAAGAAATAAAAATTACAAGTCATACCCAAAACAATACAAAAGACATAGAAAAAACTATTTCAAAAATAACAAATTTTACAATAAAGAAAATAAGGAATTTTATAAAAAACATAAAAAACCACAAACTAATCCACAATATAAGAAAAATGACAAAAGTAAAGTAAAATGTTATAAATGTGGAAAAACAGGTCATTACAAATCGGAATGTAAGGTAAAATCCAAAATTAACCAGTTACAATTATCTTCTGAAGTAACACAAGAAATATACAAAATTTTTGAACTAAAAAACTCTTCTAGTGAAGGTGAACAAAACACTGATTATGAATCATCAAGTTACTATGAATCAGGTACAAACTCTAGTTCTCCAGATATAAAATTAGGATGCAAAGACAACTGCTGTAAAACTATCAATGTTCTCACTAAACAAGAAGAACAGGAAGAATTACTAATTGATTTAATTGGAAAAATAGAAAATAGAGAATTAAAATCACAATACCTTTCAAAATTTAAAAAATTATTGTCCAAAGAAGAAAGTGGTATAAATACACAAAATAAGATAAGTCTTGATAATACTTTAAAACGATTTAAAACCCACAAGGAAGTTACATTATAAGATCTCCAACGAGAAGTCAACATAATTAAACAAGATATCAAAGACATCAAAATAGAAAGTAAAGAATTAAAACAAGATATCACTATTTTAAAAGTAGACCAAACTTTCCAAAAGCAACAAGCCATCTCCTCAGAAGAAAGTGATCCAGAAGCTGAACAAGAACCTAAAATAGTAACAACAGAAGAACCTGATCATCAAGTAAATATCATAAACCAAATTAATTTACAAAAATGGCATGTACAAGTAACTTTAATTATTAACAAAGAATATGAGATAAAAGTCATAGCATTAATTGATTCCGGTGCAGATTTAAATTGTCTACAAGAAGGATTAATTCCAACCAGGTATTATCATAAAACATCTGAACGATTAAACTCAGCCAATGGAAGTAAAATGCAAATCAAATACAAACTACCCAAAGCACATATTTGTCAAAATAATGTATGTTACAAAACTCCTTTTGTTTTAGTAAAAAACATGACTGACAAGGTAATCTTAGGAATCCCTTTTCTTTGTCTTCTATATCCGTTCACAACTAGTGATACTGGAATAACCTCCCTAGCCTTAGGCCAACAAGTAAAATTTGAATTTCTTTCAAAACCAGAAGTCAGAGATTTAAAAACACTCAAAGATTTTTCAATATCAGTAAACCGTCTCCACTACAAGAGAAAACAATTAAATTTTTTAAATGAAGAAGTAAGATACAAAAGGATTGAAGATCAACTTACTAACAAGATTCTCCAAGATAAAATAGAAAATTTCAAATTAAAACTAACAAATGAAATCTGTTCCGATCTACCAAATGCCTTTTTACATAGAAAGAAACATATAGTAACTTTGCCATACATCAAAGATTTTAATGAAAAATTCATCTCTACCAAAGCGAGACCAATCCAAATGAATCAAGAAGATATGGAACTATGTAAAGATGAAATTAATGGTTTATTACAAAAAGGAATTATAAGAAAAAGTAAATCTCCTTGGTCATGCCCTGCATTCTATGTCAGAAAAAATGCCGAATTAGAACGCGGAGCACCCAGGCTAGTCATCAATTACAAACCACTTAATAAAGTTTTAGAATGGATAAGATATCCAATCCCAAATAAACGTGACCTCATGAACCGATTAAATCAAGCAACTATTTTTTCCAAGTTTGACATGAAGAGTGGATTTTGGCAAATACAAATCCATGAAAAAGATAGATACAAAACTGCATTCACAACCCGAGTAATATATATATATATATATATATATATATATATATATATATATATATATATATATATATATATATCATCCAAAAAAATTACAAAACGTCTTTTTAGGAGGTTACAACAAATCCTACCAAAAAGACCAATCTAAAAATTTCATTACCTTAAAAACTATCCCGCACGAGGCCTCTTTTCGGAACGAACACCAGTATGGCTCTCATCCACAGCTCCTAAACTCGACACCCTAACTCGCATACCCAATGCAGAGACTCCATTCGGGTACATAAAGACACCCAAACCCAGGAACAGACCCGTTGAGAACTGGATATAGTCTGTATCAGCATCCCTAACCACCTTCGCAGTGAATTGGCATAAAGCTAAATGGGTCGACAACCAGCACGTTAACATCTTCCATAATTGGGAGGCGTCAACCAGTACCTGCTGAAATTTTACAACAAACATAAAACTAAGTTAAAACTTCAAAATTAAACGTAGGAATAAAAGGACTATTGAGAAAATCACATCATTTGCAAAAACGATTGGATCCAAAGACAAGGCCAACATACTAAAAGATAATCCACGTTAATGAATATGTATCACTTGGTCTTCCCCATAAATAACGACTTTAAAAGAAGATGGTAGAATCATAATCATGCAACGAATAGCTTGAGATGACAACAAATATGGAGTGACGGAACCCAAGGAGAGTGAAATAGCATCCTGAGCCAATATTAGTACGATCGGCTCCAAATAAGATGCCTTCATCCCCACCAGGACGTTGCTCGACAAAGACAATAATAACTTGACATCAAGAACCCAAATATGCGAGCCACTTACTTTATCCATAATGGATAGAACAACAAAAATAGCGAGCACATTAGATATCCAAATAGGGTAATGATATTCATTCGGGAACCATCGTCGTTGGAGATCGATAAAGTATGATTTCCTGAATTGGAAGCTCTAGCTTAAATTAAATACATTTCGGAGAAAGGATACTTCGATCATGCAGTTAACCCATCCCCTATCCAACTTTCGAAAGGATAAAAGACCTAGACCAACACAAACAACCTTGTGCCATACGGCCAAAACCCCCACTAAATTTCCAAAAATCCAACCTTCGCCCCAAGGTTTTCCACTATCACCCCTTAGACCCCCATTTCCCCGAAGATGTTCAAACCCATTTTATCCCTTTAAATTTTGATGAAGAGTTTTCATACACCCACTCTTAAGCGATTGCCTCTATGGACATCCCATACTACAATCAAGGTGTGGCTCATTCTATCTTACCCGAAAAATACCTTAAATAACCCTCGCCCAAGTTATCAAGAGTAAAAACATTCCTAGATGCCACCAAACCTAACCTTTCCAACGTCCAAACCTTAAGCCTCGCCCCACCTAAGTCACGGAGAAAAAACACCCCAAATGGATACCAAAAAATACCAAAAGCCTATTATACAAAAACTATTTGGGTTAAAAAAAGTGAAATTAATTATAAAAGTAGGCAAAAGATTTCTTCAGAAGCGTTTATCGATAGACAAAATGACCAAATCCCTTTTAATCGATCGATCAAATTCGTGTCAGAGCACGTTATCTCAGTTGTCCACTTGGCAGCCTTATCTAAAAACAACAGCCCTTATCCGTCTACCGAATGGTAGAAGGACCCTTCAAGATTCCTAAAAATAAGAGCCACCACCTCTCATTTTAAGCACTTAAAAACTAACTGAGAGACCAAAACCTGACAACGATTCGATTTTCTAATTATCTTCTCTCCCTAGTATCGTTGATAAGCGATCTTGTTATGAAAGGTTCGAGAAAGATCCTACTTTAGAACATTTATTTTTCCTTAAATGGAAAGCTAGTACTTTCATGAAGTAGTTCGGAGACCTAAAAATAATAAAACCTCTGCAGAAATTTTGAAATACCAAACACTTATAGTCAAAGATCTTCCAAACTAAAGATAGAAAAAAACACAAAAGTCAAAACTTCAAGATGAAATTCTGCCCGACTGGAAAAAAAAACAAAAAAAAGGGCATTTCCACAAAAGTCAAAACGTCGGTTTTTTGTCACGAGGGTATTGCCTAAGTTTCAGGGGGAATACCCAAACTATATATATATATATATATATATATATATATATATATATATATATATATATATATATAGAGAGAGAGAGAGAGAGAGAGAGAGAGAGAGAGAGAGAGAGAGAAATAAATTATACATATATGTTTACCTCCTTTATCCTGCCCCTTTTTATGGGACCGGCTATGCAATTTACAACGTTTATATTTTAAAGCCTAGTTTCTAACCCAAGACCTCTATTAACTGACTTGACATGCTCATATGTTAAAAAAATATTAATAAAATGCACAACAACATTTAAAAAACATGAAAACATACTTTTTAAAATCATTCTAAGGAAAGTGTTCGTGACCCCAGTCAATTCGAAACTTTGCATTGAGCCAAAGTCTAAAATCCACCTACTCCCACATCTTCTCTAAAAGAATAAATATCGTACATGCGACGGAACCCGAATATGTATTTTATATATAAGTACGTATCAAATCTCAGTCTCGAATTAGACAATATTTTTTACATATAAATATATCAATCCGACATAATGGAAATGCTATATTAAGGACTAGTCAGCATAAATACTGTAATGTTGTATATTGTATACCCGATATCCCATCGCCTACACTTGTAAATTTGCTTCGTTTGTTGGAACTACATTGTCTTTGATCCCAAGTCCCCTTGGGTACATAGGTGCTATACCAAACTAGACTCGTGAAACCCAATCATCGTAATACTTCCCACGGCGTATAATTTTTTTAGGATGCATCCATCCTCAGTCCAAACTCCCTCAAATTATACCTCTACCTTCCTAGCTGAGGATGTCTAAAACATAACATCCTTAACGCTGCACCCCCAAACTAGTCTAATGAACAATAACTTCCGAATGGTGATCACTCGACTATCATAATATGATATGCGAATATCAATGATCTTTGGTTCCACTTTTATTTTGACCCTCCACTAAAGCTAACTTCTGGCCAACATATTGCATCTCTCCCTCCCAAACCAAATTATACACTTGCACACACATCATGTTGGAGCAAGTGAACAACTAAACTACCCGGGGCAGACATCTTACACAGAGGTGGACCACAACATAGTAAGTATCTCGGTTTAATTAGTTCACATTTTGTTTAGTTTTCAAATCCCATTTTTTATTATTAATTTAATATGTGCAGGAGCCTAGGAGTGACTCGGGGGTAAAGACGTGTAGGATCGACTCCTATGTAAAGGTTCGACTGAATATGGTCATGACTTCTAATCCACTGGTCGCTGATACTTTGGTAAGTTAGAATTTAAATTATATGTTAATTTCTATAATTTATTAATATTCGTTTCGAGGTTAATGACGTATTTTATACTATTTTCGAAGAGGCGGAAGGAGGTTCACAATCGCCAGAGTGATGTTGCCAAGGTATATCTGAGTACAAATGCACTTAGCCAATGTACATAGCCAAGTGTTGGTCCATGATTGAAAATGACATACTTGGGGTGTCATCTCACGTTTAGGAACGTGAAAGCTCATGGGCCTTTCTTGCGGCCAAAGTTCCCTATTTTCGAAGGTCGACATGTACAAATTAGAGATGAACTTAAAACTGAATAAATCTCTAACAAGCCATGAATTAATGTTGGAATGGGTCAAAGGAGTGCTCAGATGTGGGATCAAAGATAAGGGGAAGGGGTAGGCTGAGTATAAAGGAAATGGTAAGGATAAGGTGGGTGATGAGATCGCTAATCCATCACCCTCACCGATGGCGGCTAACTCATCATCGCCTTACGAGTTTTACTTTGCCCCCAATCCTAATATCCCGAAGTCATTTAAGCCATATGGGAAGAGGGTCAATATTCATGACACGTATGGAGGAGCACAAATTGTAGATGGAAAGAAGGATTATTGTTCCACTAAGGGTACCTTGGTGCAAGGATGCCCACTGTAGCCTTACGCGTCCCTGGTTAGAGTGATTTAGGTGTTTTCTGATAAAGAGAACAAGGTCTTGCTACTGAACAAGCAAGGTGATGTTCGACGTATCAACGGTATGGCGGGGTTGTTTATGATTTCACTGAATATTCTTCTGAAGCCATTTTGAGCTCTTGTATTTGATGGATTTATGACTTATGTGATACATTGTAATTAAAGTTTTGTTTTGATGTAATTTAATTTGTTTGATTAATTTTGGATTATTTTATTTGGTTTGTTTAGTTTAATTTTTCGTATGGTTTGATTAATTTAATTACACAATGTAATGTTGTGGATGTTGCTATTTTAAAGGACCAAAATCATGTTTCTTTTGGTAATTTGAAGCAGGTTTTCTATTGGGCAATAGTTCCTTTCCAACATTTTATTATTCAAGTTTTTTCACGGTTTAGGATCGTGATAAGTGCTTGAGAATGTGAAGGGTAATGTCAAAGTCCTTGACATGACCGTCACGATTCTCTTGTTATCACGGTGACAGACCGTGACAAGGTCTATGTCATTTTACCAAAAATACAGACTAAAAAGGACCGTGAAAATGAGATCTTTTCATGGTAAAGGATCATAACAAGGCTTGTCATCGCTCCCTAGGTGTCACGTTTCTTGACCATGAAAAGTCCTTGTTATCAAGGTCAAGAACCGTGACAAGTTTTCTATTTTGATGTAGTATATTTAGACTAGGTTTTAATAGTTTGAGGGGGTTTATCTTGTGTGTGGAGTTTTTCCATTAGGATTGATCTTTAGTTGAATGCACGTATTTATTTCAAGATCATATCATTGTTTTAGAGTTGTCTTTATGTATTTTGGTTGACACTTTAGAGTTATGTCATTTTACATGTCATATCCTAGTTTACATGTTCTTTGTTCGAGACTCTATTTTACCTCTAGGATAGGATTCTCTTCATTTTAATTAACTTGGGTAAATACTTTGTTTGGTGGTTTCAATTACAATGTCAGCACCTTCACGACCAAAGAGGAAGATAATTATAACTCCACCCTTTCTCCAACTCCTGCTCTAGCTAGCCTGGTTTGTTTCACTAGACAGGAAAAGGAACCACACTTAAATTCCAAGATTGAGGACTGGTCCATACTAATAAAATGGATTATTGAAGAATCATTCGTGTACACCTTCTTATCTAACCGTCAATGATTTGGTGCTTGTAATCATCTACCAAATAAGGAGAGAATTTATCTTGATCTCATTAGATAATTTTATTCCAATGTCGTCTTTGATGACCCCACTAAGAAATACGGGGTAAATAGAATTTAATACCATTTGCCCATCGTGGAGCAATCGGGATACCCTTTTAAAGGATATGACACCCCGAACATGAGTGAGGTAGAGTGAGTTGACGAATGGTCTCTAGACCCATAACCTGAGGAAGACACTTGAGCAGAAGAATATTTTTTTATATGTTCAATCTTCTTCACGTGATCTTTGACAAAAATATTTTTCAAAATTCCCACCACATAACCCCACCTGATCCATACACTATGACTATCCACAAAGTTGTACGGGTGTGTCAATGGACTTGGGTATAGAGATGTATTTTAGGATGAGACAGGCTTTGGATAGCCGTGGGAGGATAAGGTGGTATTTTCCATTCGTAAGATATGTCTGTAGGATGTTGCTAAGCATGAATGTGTCGTTGATTCCTGGAGAGCCCTTAGAAGAGACCACCAAACCCCTCACTTTTAATATTTATGAATTCAGAAGGATCAAAAGTGAACTCGAAAGATATCCCAATTCAAAAGGGGAAGAAGTTGATGATGACTGTGGTGACAGAAGAAGGTTTGAGAGAATGATATGAGTAAGAAGAAGGAGAAGATGATATACCCACACCCACAGATGATCTTCCAGAGTTCTTGGCACACCATGCTTTATGGAGAATTCTGTGCATCTAACTGAGCTTCTAGTTCATGAGCACGAGCCCCTGCATCAATCAAAGGACTACCCGAATATAAACTCAACTATATAATAGGATGTGGAGCGGACTTGATTCGACCCAAGATCACTAAGCTGACTAAGACAACACTTCAGGTCACTCAAAAAATTAAATCTCTAATTTTCACTTACGAGGCACTCCTCTTTTTTAATGAAAGTGAGTTTTCAAGCCTTAGGAGGAGCATAATGGATATCAGTGGTCAGATTCGTGTTCTATGCATGATGTGCGATTTGAGATCTGACACTGACGATGATGAGGATGAAGATAGATGGTTAGTGGTGATGATGATAGTTTGATTTGTTGTGGACATATTTTTTAGGGTCACATGGTTTTTGGACATATTTTTTGTGTATATTTCATGGTTTTGTTTTGAATTAGGATGCTTATGATTCATAAACATGTGTTGTATTACTCCTAAACTCAGTTATCATATTTGGTTGTATTTTTTTATTGTGATACATTTGGGGTAGTCAAGATTTGACTACGTATTTGGGTATTTATAATATACATTGATTGACACGTTTAAATTAACATACTTATGCCCGGTTATCATATTTTCTTGTATATCCTATTTAGTTAAAGTTTATTATATCTCTGTATATGAAGGATGAATTTGACTACATCTCTTTAAGATATATGCTTAAAATCAAATTATGTAAAAATTATTTTCTCATTTAAACTGAATCTAATTATTAACTTCACTCTCTTTCCATTATAATTACTTGCCCTTATTAATTTCCATGACAAAATAAGGGGGGAAATTATGGGGAAGAGAAGACTAAATTAAGGGGAATTTTAATTTATTGACAATATGGACATTTTATATAAAAAGTTCTTTTGGAGCATAAATACACATAAGAAGTGAAGTAGAATGCATTAATGTGATATTCCAGGATGCATACTAGATAGAGAAGTCATATACCTTTTATGATTCGATGACTCAAACTGTCATATTCACATCTCTTGTTAATTGTACCTGAATTTGGTTAACTTTCAGTTTTATACATTGGAATCGTGATCCTCTTTGCTAGTGTATTACATTCCAATAGGGTAAAAGAGCTCAATTTTGTTCTATTTGATTATAGGTTATAGGGTGGCTTATGCCTTTTGCTGGACTGGTGTCATTTTTTCATAGAGTATTAGATTTACTTAATATGTACCTATAATCAATTGGTTTGTATATTTTATCATAGAATAGGAGAAAGGAGAGCTTGTAAGAGTGTATGTATACTCGTGTGCCCCTCACATACTGTTTTATCATATTATGTTTGCAAAATATATTTTGTGTCTTTTAGTCCTTAAGGTCTCTCCAGCATAGCACAACTATGCTAAATTTTCTACAGTTAAGCTTCGTCTTCTGAACCTGAAATCGACATATCACATATTGCTATTACCCCTTGATTAAGGTATTTGGAAATTAAAAATATGTATAACACTTTTTTTATACTCAAATTAAACTTTTCTTAATATTGAAATTTGATTTGTGTGTGCGTGTATTGGTTTCGTTTTTGTTTTAGGTGATTTACATAAAAGTATAATATTAATATAGAAAATGTACTACAAAATTTCTTTTCATGAGTATATTATATGAAGGTTTGAGTAAGGTTCAAATTTTCATAACTTTTTGTTGCCCTCACCAAAGTCTGGGGACTTTCGTTGACCATTTTCCCCAGCTAAGCAGGACTTCACTTCAGCAAGGGCCTGAGTTAAATGGTTGCATTATCAACCAGAGTTTTAACTCGTACTTTCTTTTGTCATCAGGACTTTCCTTGTTGACAACTCACCTCAGTGAAGAAGATCATAATGTTAATCAAAGAGGCTTCGCTTGATGTGACTTTTGTCAGCTAAAGTAGGTATTTCATAAATATCTCATGGAAAACAATAAATACTTTCTTGTCAGTCAAATTTTCTCTAAACTCAAGTGTTTTGATCTCTTTTTTTATGTTACCCTTTCCACTTCTCTTACGTTTGTCTTCCACGCTTGTAATAGCTTGATATATATGGAGAGATTGATATCATAATATTCATCTTTGTCAAAACTCTAAAGAAAAAACTATAAGAATTTTTTTATAGAACAAAGATACTTTTTCAAACAGGGAAATTTAAGAGATTTCTTCTTTTAGTTTAAATATTCTAAAGAGTTAAACCACTTTTTTCTTCTTCACGTTTCTCTTTGTATTTTTGAGTAATTTGATTTTAAACTTTGATCACAAGTCCTATTGAAGATTAAAAAAATCTATCTTTGTTCTTGGACAAATATACTTATATTCTTGTTCTTGTGAGACTTGTGTGAATATCTAAAAAATACATTATGTGGTTTGAGTAAGCGAAATAATTTCATACAATTTTAATACATTTAGGAAAACTCACATTCTATAAAGTGGTAATACAAGTATTGGTGCCTTCTCAAGAAATTTTGGCTTCTACTTCAAAGAGGATTTTGATTTTATGGCGTGGATTCAAAAGATATTGGAAGATTCCAAAGCCAGTCATGGTTGTGTAGGATTTTCAGTTGTTGGTTCTCTCTGAGGAGGATATGATGCAAAGGAGTTGATAGTGAATTAGTATGTTATGTGATTGTAAGTCATTTTTTCAATTTTATAAAATTCTACCATAGTACATTTGTCATTTCATTTTGCCCGGGATTCTTTCCTGTTATGGGTTTTTCATGGTACAACTTGGTGTTGTTTGATTGTTTACCTTATTCCGACTTTAGATTAAATCATCTATCTTTGAAGATAAAATCCAATGTTATGTAACTGGTAAAATTTTCATCTCATAGACTTGGTTGTCTTATTTTTACCTAAAAGGAATTAATAAAACAATATCGCTTATATTACGACGATAATATTAATTGGTTACCTTCACTCTATTTAGGTTTCGAGCAAACTGCACTCTCAAGGTTCCCAATCAAGATTGATGGATATCGAGACATGTGGGTTATGTAACTTTTACTGATGAGTAAAAGTAATTTCTAGTACGAGGAGAGGCATTAGATAATAACCCAAGGGAAAGACATTGTGGAGTGAATTGAATTTTGTTATGTAAGTTGGATATGATCTTCATAAGTCCTACAAACAATTATTAGCATTAGGGGAATTGGTTGGGATGGGGCACAATAGTTTTTCTCCCACATGGATTTTCACTCTAAATCCGATGTTTAATTATGTGGTTGCATGATTTTTATTTTTATATTACATTACTACATCACCCAAATGTATATTGGATATAATTAATCTTATTCAGTAAGATTACAATGTTCATTAAATATCACCAGACTTTGTTGTAAGGACGAAATAATTAATTAAGATTAATTAATTGAACTTACGCCCTGCTAAGATAACTTTTTCGAATCCTATAAGCCAAAAGAACATGGGGTAACTCATCAACCATCCTCATTATTTCCCAAGGTTTTTTATTGATTATATCTAACACCATATTGTTAGAATTTTTACTTTACAAATTCATTAAAGGTAGCACACTTAACTAGCATAATGCCATATATAGTTGTCGGTGCATCATTAGTTAAAATGGCCGCTCTCGAATTGAGTTTCGTCGTCTAAAACGATTTTTGGGGGGACACCAAATTTGGTCCTTATTTTTCTCTAAATAAAATGTATTATATTATAATCCCTTACGTCATCTAGTTTCTAAGACTATATCCACTTCATGAAATAGTCAGTTTCAGTTAAAATTTAATTCACATTTCCTAAAGTAGTGGGTAGATGGTCCACTATATTTAGCTTTTATTGAGTGAAGGTCCATGGAATAATCAAGGCATTAAGGTCTCATTAAAGTTGGTGTATGGTGGAGATAAATGCTATCACTTTTTCACATTTTGAGTTGAATTTTTTAGGGTCAAATATATAATAATGCTTAATATTGATAATACCCACAAATATGAATGCAATTAAGAAAAAAAACACGAGAATATTTGTGGTTCGACAAATCAACCCAAAATGTGTACACTAGGAAAGGAAGTGGTCTTTTATTAATTAGGAAGGAAAACGACTTAAAGTGCTAAAGAATTATAGATAAGAGTACAAGCCGTAGGTAAAAGATTATATATATATATATATATATATATATATATATATATATATATATATATATACACACACACACGCACACACAAGAGTTATATTTACATAAATTGTGCTTTGAGAACTCGTGATGGACCTACTATCTTCAAACATATATTTTAGGTTATTTAGTTATTGTAGGACTGTATCTAGTCATTTTATCATAACTGGTTGTAAGGTCGTTCTTATTTATTCCATAATTAGAGGGCGGCTTGGACTCACGGTGATGTTAGATGCTTTGAATGTTAACTAATACTGTTTTGTTAATCATAAATTCGAATATGAATCATAAGGTTGTATCATGAATAAAACAGTTTTGACATGAATCCAGGATGTTTATCTTCATATAATCATAGAACCGAAAATTCCTTATAACTATGATTTAAAAACTGACCTTTGTCCATCGTTGTTGAACGGATTAAAATGACTTGGATGCTCCTTTCTTGAATAGCCCGAAATATGAGAAAAATGAATTTTGGATTTTCTCTCCCTCCTTAGAAATAGTGTGTATTGAGATGACTCTAGATGGTGTAGAGGTCTCTATTTATAAGGGGAAGAGGGCCGAAATCCTAGTGGCGGTGGAACTCTTTCCAAGTCTCCCACTAATGCCACTAACCATCATGTGACTAATGGATAAGGTTTACCCAAATCTTTTAATATCTTTATTTATCACATTCCTAATTAATTATCTGAAATTTATTAAAACCACATAAATGGGAAATTCAGAATTTAACACAATTGAAATTAAATAATTAATTTTGTCACTAACATTAATTTTCAACAGTCTCCCACTTGGTCTTAATAATTCGTATAATTAAATTAGGTATCATAAGGTGCACAATCATTGATAATTTTTTGCTAAATCAAATGATTCACGAATGCGAGTCATGGCGGTTCCATGCTATTCAAGAGCATGGTTCCTTCCATGTACCACAACACCAATGTTTCATTCAACTAGCCTTTAATATTGGATATCATAATGGCCTCATAATGTCATTTTGAATAAGAATAATTCATAATTATATGCATGTATTCAAAAAAGACAGAAATAATAGAAATCAGAAACACTTTTATTTAATTCAAGTAATAGTGTCAAACAACTAAGCCAAAATAGCAATCACAATTCAACTAATCGAGACCCATCTCTTTGACATGTTCCATAAAGGTCTTCGAAAATAGTCCTTTCCTAAGAGGACCTGCTATGTTATCACGCGTACTAATGTGATCAATTGACACTCTTTGTTTCTGAACTTCTTCTTTAACTGATAGGTATTTCATCTCAATATGCTTAGCAACCTTAGTATACCTATCGTTCTTCGAGAATTAGACTGCTGTGACATTATCACAATAAATTTTCAGCGGCTTAGATATTGACCCCATAATTCTAAGTCCTGAAATAAAGTTTCGCAACCATAATCCATGATTTGTAGCTTCGAAGCAAGCTACGTACTCAGCCTCCATAGTGGATGATGCAATGACGCTTTTCTTAGCACTTTTCCATGAAACGGCTCCTCCAGCCATAACGAAGAACTACGCCAAAAATAGGATTCTGGCATGGTTTAAAACTGTGCCAGATCAAATCTGGCACGGTTTTGAACTGTGCCAGAATTAGGTGTTCCAAAATGGCAATTTTTTTCTGGCACGGCACAAAAGTGTGCCAGATTCAGCAAAACAGGAACACTTATGGCTTACTTTTAAACCGTACCAGAATTTGATATTTCTGGAACACTTTTGGCACAATTTTTAATTGTGCCAGATTTAGCCAAACAAGAACACTTCTGGCACACTTTTAAACCGTGCCAGAATTTGATATTTCTGGCACACTTTTGGCACAGTTTTTAACTGTGCCAGATTCAGCCAAACAAGAACACTTCTGGCACACTTTTGAACCGTGCCAGAATTTGATATTTCTGGCACACTTTTGGCACAGTTTTTAACTGTGCCAGATTCAGCACAGTTTAAAAAAATTTGGCACAGTTCAAAATCGTGCCAAAATATAATACACTTTTACCACGGTTTCGAACTGTGCCAAATTTTTTATTTAAAAAAATTTATTATTTGAAAGCACAAAATTCACAAATTAATAATATTGCGCGTTGTTAATAAACTAATGTACATACAAACTTCAAAATATTACAAGTCTTTAACAGCTCACA
Organism: Sambucus nigra; assembly: GCA_949130495.1. Classification (NCBI taxonomy): domain Eukaryota; kingdom Viridiplantae; phylum Streptophyta; class Magnoliopsida; order Dipsacales; family Adoxaceae; genus Sambucus; species Sambucus nigra. The sequence goes on from OX422209.1 coordinate 243,926,375, forward strand.
AGCCCAAAAAAAATTGGGCAGAGTTTCCTCTATTTTCTGGACATTCCAAAACCTGTTAATACAAAACCTGCCTAACATAAAGCCCGTACGACCACAAAATATAACAATTAACTTACAAAAGCCCGCACGGCCAAAAAAGTGAACAATAAAACAACAAAAGGTCGTACGACCATGACAAAAAAAAATGGAATCATTAATAAACCCCTTGTTGTAAACCATGGAGTTCTTTGTGTGTTCCACGTGAATAAAAGCCAACGATAAACTGCGATCCTACAAAAAAAATAGGATACAAAAAAGATACGATATTAGTAACCCAATAATTTACAAAAAAAATCCTCAAACTAAAAAAATTACAAATATGAGTGGAAATTATCATCATACTCTCAAACCGAGAGACCTGGGACTACGCGGTCAGTCCCTACAAGTTACATTGGTCCCATTCGAGGTGTTCGTGCCTCCTACGAGGACATGTGGGCTGGTTTGGGTTTTCACCCTTTAACGACCTGTTTCTAATTATAAGTGTGATTTTTGCAAATTATCATCATACTCTCAAATCGGGAGACCCGGGACAACGCGGTCAGTTCCAACAAGTTACATTGGTCCCATGCGAGGTGTTCGTGCCTCCTACGGGGCCGTTTGAGGACTGGTTTGGGTTTTCACCCTTTAACGACATGTGTTTAAGTGTAAGTGTGATTTTTATAAATTATCATCATACTCTCAAACCGGGAGACTCGGGACTACGCGGTTAATTCCAACAAGTTACATTGGTCCCGTGCGAGGTCTTCGTGCCTCCTACGAGGTCGTTTGGGGCCTAGTTTGGGTTTTCACCCTTTAACGGCATGTTTCTAAGTCTAAGTGTGAATTTTGCAAATTATCGTCATACTATTAAACCGAGAGACCCGTGACTATGCGATCATTTCCTACAAGTTACATTGGTCCCGTGCGAGGTGTTCATGCCTCCCACGGGGCCGTTTGGGGACTGATTTGGGTTTTCACCCTTTAACAGCCTGTTTTCAAGTCTAAGTGTGATTTTTGTAAATTATCGTCGTACTCTCAGACCGAGAGACCCGGGACTACGCGGACAGTTCCTACAAGTTACATTGGTACCGTGCGAGGTGTTCATGCCTCCTAAAGGGCCGTTTGGGGGATGGTTTGAGTTTTCACCCTTTAACTGCCTGTTATTAAGTCTGAGTGTGATTTTTGAAAATTATCGTCATATTCCCAAATCGGGAGACTCGGGACTACGCGCTCAGTTCCTACAAGTTACATTGGTCCCGTGCGAGGTGTTCATGCCTCCAACGGGGTCGTTTGTGAGCTTGTTTGGGTTTTTACCCTTTAACGGCTTATTTTAATACTAAGTGTGATTTTTGCAAATTATCGCCATACTCTCAAACCGGGAGAACCGAGACTATGCGGTCAGTTCCTACAAGTTACATTGGTCCCGTACGAGGTGTTCGTGCCTCCTACGGGGCCGTTTGGGGGTTTATTTGGGTTTTCACCCATTAACGGCTTGTTTTTAAGTCTAAGTGTGTTTTTTTGCAAATTAACGTTATACTCTCAAACCGGGAGACCTGGGACTGCACGGTCAGTTCCTACAAGTTACATTGGACCCGTGCGAGGTGTTCGTGCCTCCTACGAGGCCATTTGGGGGATAATTTAGGTTTTCACCCTTTAATGGCCTGTTTATAAGTCTAACTGTGATTTTTATAAATTATCGTCATACTCTCAAACCGGGAGACCCGAGACTACGAGGTCATTTCCAATAAGTTACATTAGCCCCGTGCGAGGCATTCGTGCCTCCTATCGGGTCGTTTGGGGGCTGGTTTGGGTTTTCATCCTTCAACGGCCTACTTTTTAAGTCTAAGTGTGAATTTTTCAAATTATCATCATACTCTTAAATCGGGAGACCCGGGACTACGCGGTCAGTTCCTACAAGTTACATTGGTCCCGTGCGAGGTGTTCTTGCCTCCTATGAGGCCGTTTGGGGGCTGGTTTGTATTTTCACCCTTTAACTGCCAGTTTTTAAGTCTAAGTGTGATTTTTGCAAATTATTATCATACTCTCAAATCGGGAGACCCGGGACTACGCGGTGAATTCCTACAAGTTACATTGGTCCCGTGCGAGGTGTTCGTGCCTCCTACGGAGCCGTTTGGGGGCTGGTTTGGGTTTTCAACCTTTAATGACCTTTTTTTAAAAGTGTGATTTTCGCAAATTACCATCATATTCTCAAACCGAGAGACCCGGGACTGCGCGGTTAGATCCTACAAGTTATATTGGTCCTGTGCGAGGTGTTCGTGCCTCCTACGGGGTCGTTTGGGGGCTGGTTTGGGTTTTCACCCTTTAACGGCTTGTTTTTAATTCTATGTATGATTTTTTCAAATTATCGTCATACTCTCAAAACGGGAGACCCGGGACTACGCGGTCAGTTCCTACAATTTACATTGGTCCCGTGCGAGGTATTCGTGCCTCCTACGGGGCCGTCTGTGGTCTGGTTTAAGTTTTCACTCATTAACGGCCTATTTCTAAGTCTAAGTGTGAATTTGAAAAATTATCATCATACTCTCAAACCGGGAGACCCGGGACTACACGGTTAGTTCCTACAAGTTACATTGGTCCCATACGAGGTGTTCGTGTCTCCTACAGGGTCGTCTCAGGGATGGTTTGGATTTTCACCCGTTAACGACCTGTTTTTAAGTGTAAGTGTGATTTTTGCAAATTATCTTCATACTCTCAAACCGGGAGACTAGGGACTACGCGGTCAGTTCCAACAAGTAACATTGGTCCCGTGCGAGGTGTTCGTGCCTCCTACAAAGTCGTTTGAGGGCTGGTTTGGTTTTTTACCCTTTAACGGCCTGTTTATAAGTCTAAGAGTGAATTTTTCAAATTATCGTCATACTCTTAAACCGGGAGACCCGGGACTACGCGGTCAGTTCCTACAAGTTACATTGGTCCCGTACGAGGTGTTCGTGCCTCCTACGGGGACGTTTGGGGGCTGGTTTGGGTTTTCACCCTTTAATGGCCTGTTTTTAAGTCTAAGTGGGATTTTTGCAAATTATCACCATACTCTCAAATCGGGAGACCCGAAACTATGCGGTCAGTTCCTACAAGGTACATTGGTCCCGTGCAAGGTATTCGTGCCTTCTACGGGGTCATTTGGGGACTGGTTTGGATTTTCACCCTTTAACGACCTGTTTTTAATTCTAGGTGTGATTTTTGCAAATTATCGTCACACTCTCAAATCGGGAGACCCAGGACTACGCGGTCAGTTCCTACAAGTTACAACGGTCCCGTGCGAGGTGTTCGTGCCTCCTACGGGGCCGGTTGGGGGCTTGTTTTGGTTTTCACCCTTTAACGGCCTATTTTTAAGTCTAAGCATGATTTTTACAAATTAACACCATACTCTCAAATCGGAACACCCGGGACTACGCGGTCAGTTCCTACAAGTTACATGGGTCCTGTGCGAAGTGTTCGTGCCTCTTACGGGACCGTTTGTGGGCTTGTTTAGGTTTTCACCATTTAACGACATGTTTTTCATTTTAAGTGTGATTTTTGCAAATTATCGTCATACTCTCAAATCGGGAGATTCTGGACTACGCGATCAGTTTCTACAAGTTACATTGGTCCCGTACGAGGTGTTCGTGCCTCCTAGGGGACGTTTGGGGGATGGTTTGGGTTTTCTCCCTTTAACGGCCTGTTTTTAAGTCTAAGTGTGATTTTTGTAAATTAACATCATACTCTCAAATCGGGAGACCCGAAACTACGCGATCAGCTCCTATAAGTTGCATTGGTCCCGTGCGAGGTGTTCGTGCCTCCTACGGGGTCATTTGGGGACTAGTTTGGGTTTTCACCCTTTAAAGGCCTGTTTTTAATTCTAAGTGTGATTTTTTCAAATTATCGTCACACTCTCAAACCGGGAGACCCGGGACTACGCGGTCAGTTCCTACATGTTACATTGGTCCCGTGCGAGGTGTTTGTGCCTCCTACGGGGCCGTTTGGGGGCTTATTTGGGTTTTTGCCCTTTAACGGCCTATTTTTAAGTCTAAGTGTGATTTTTACAAATTAACATCATACTCTCAAATCGGAAGACTCGGGGCTACGCGGTCAGTTCCTACAAGTTACATGGGTCCCGTGCGAGGTGTTCGTACTTCCTACGGGGCCGTTTTGGGGTATGTTTGGGTTTTCACCGTTTAACGGCCTGTTTTTAATTTTAAGTGTGATTTTTGGAAATTATCGTCATACTCTTAAACCGGGAGATCCGGGACTACGCGGTCAGTTCCTACAAGTTACATTGGTCCCATGCGAGGTATTCGTGCCTCCTACGGGGCCGTTTGGGGGTTGGTTTGGGTTTTCACCCTTTAACGGCCTGTTTTTAAGTCTAAATGTGATTTTTGCAAATTATCATCATATTCTCAAACCGGGAGACCCGGGACTACACGGTCAGTTCCAACGAGTTACATTGGTCCCGTGCGAAGTGTTCGTGCCTCCTACGGGGCTGTTTGGGGGCTGGTTTGGGTTTTTACCCTTTAATGACTTATTTTTAAGTCTAAGTGTGATTTTTGCAAATTATCATCATATTATCAAACCGGGAGACCCGGGACTACGCGGTCAGTTCCTACAAGTGACATTGGTCCCGTGCGAGGTGTTCGTGCCTCCTACGGGATCGTTTGGGGGCTGATTTTGATTTTCACCCTTTAAACGCTTGTTTTAATTCTAAGTGTGATTTTGCAAAAATTATCATTATACTCTCAAACCGGGAGACCCGGGACTACGCGGTCAGTTCCTACAAGTTACATTGGTCCCGTGCGAGGTGTTCGTGCCTCCTACGGGGCCGTTTGGGAGTTTGTTTGGGTTTTCACCCTTCAACGGCTTGCTTTTGAGTCTAAGTGTGATTTTTGCAAATTAATGTCATACTCTCAAACCGGGAGACCCGGGACTACGCGATCAGTTCCTACAAGTTACATTGGTCCCGTGCGAGGTGTTCGTGCCTCCTACAGGGCCATTTGGGGCCTAGTTTGGGTTTTCACCCTTTAACGGCCTGTTTCTAAGTCTAAGTGTGATTTTTACAAATTATCGTCATACTCTCAAACCGGGAGACCCATGACTACGCGGTCAGTTCCAACAAGTTACATTGGTCCCGTGCGAGGCGTTCGTGCCTCCTACGGGGTCGTTTGAGGGCTGGTTTGGGTTTTCACCCTTTAACGACCTATTTCTAAGTCAAGTATGAATTTTGCAAACTATCATCAAACTCTTAAATCAGGAGACCCAGGACTACGCGGTCAGTTCCTACAAGTTACATTGGTCCCGTCTGATGTGTTCGTTCCTCCCATGGGGCCGTTTGGGGGCTGGTTTGGGTTTTCACCCTTTAACGGCCTGTTTTTAAGTCTAAGTGTGATTTTTGCAAATTATCATCATATTCTCAAACCGGGAGACTCGGGACTACGCGATCAGATCCTACAAGTTACATTGGTCCCGTGAGAGGTGTCCGTGCCTCCTATGGGGTCGTTTGGGGGCTGGTTTAGGTTTTCACCATTTAACGGCTTGTTTTTAATTCTATGTGTGATTTTTGCAAATTATCGTCATACTCTCAAACCGGGAGACCCGGGACTACACGGTCAGTTCCTACAAGTTACATTGGTCCCGTGCAAGGTGTCCGTGCCTCCTACGGGGCCGTTTGGGAGTTTGTTTGGGTTTTCACCCTTCAACGGCTTGCTTTTAAGTCTAAGTGTGATTTTTCCAAATTAACGTCATACTCTCAAACCGGGAGACCCGGGACTACACGGTCAGTTCCTATAAGTTACATTGGTCCCATGCGAGGTGTTCGTGCCTCCTACAGGGTCGTTTGGGGGCTGGTTTGGGTTTTCACCCTTTAACGACTTGTTTTTAAGTATAAGTGTGATTTTTACAAATTATCATCATATTCTCAAACCGGGCGACCCTCTTTGGGGTTGTTTGGAGGATGTTTTAGATTTTAATCCTCTAACGGTATGTTTTTAATCCATTTAGAACGTTTATTGATTTTAGAAAATTTTGATATAGTTTCATTTGTTTGTTCGTTAAATCCAACATGTTGTAACATTTAAAATAAACTCAACAGCAACAGAAAACTCCAAAACCAAACCACCAGCAAATCCCATCCACCAATTTAACTAAATAAGCTCATAAAGTAAGCCATTATACGTTTGGCTACTTGTACCGCTATTTCAGGCCAATTTTTTTTTTAATGCTGTAACATTTAAAGAAAATTTGAGATTTTGAGACTAGCTAGATTTCATTTTTATTTTGATAGGCACACAATGAACTCTTCGCGCCATAACTTCTCGAAAGTATCCCATTTGGTCCAACAATGTCTGCAAATTCTGAAATCTTCTATTCTGAGCGGCATTTAGTTGTTCATTAGACGATATCTTATCTTTCAAGTTTCTCAGCTCTTCATTATGAGACCAAGACTGTGCTCATGACTGTTAAAGTGTCAGAAGAATTATATTAGAATGTTTCTCTTATAAAATACAAAAATGATAAAAGGGGGAAAGAACTAAAAATTGCACTTATCATTCATCAAATCATCCTTTATTTTACTCCAATATGATGTCTCGAAGAATTCCACGATGCTAGGTTTCACGTCAGTTACATGCTCTTGAATTCAAAATCAATGCATGAAAGAATAACTAATAATATTTCTAGATACATACACACACATATGCATGTAAGACAACTTTTTAAAATCAATCAGTGTCTCTCCACTAAAAGATACACACACATATATATGTGTCCAAATGTAAAGATATAACTAATAATATTTCTAGATAAGAATCATGTACTTGTTACAATATCAATCAATGTGAATTGGGAACGTAGCAATGCATAAGCACATAAATGAAAACAAGTTTTTTAGCTTCGTATGGATTTTGATTATTAAAGAAAAGACCTAACCCCCCAGCTCAGCTCAACCCAAAGTTAAAATCGAAACAAATCTCAGAGTATTTTTGCTTGATCATCAGATGTGTGGTATGTCTTGCACACACACACACACACACACACACACACACACACACACACACATATATATATATATATATATATATATATATGAGAGGGGGTGTTTTACTGTTCCAAAAAATTTACGGTGGGGATCGAATTTTTTTGGGCGATCCAATGGTATTAGATTGTGCCATGTAGGATTATCCTATTGTGACATGGCACTTTGGCAAAAGAACTAAGGCTTCTAGGCAACCTCCCCGTTCTCATTTTCATCCCAAAGAAAACCCACCCATGTTCTCTTCTTCTGCTTCTCTCTCAACACATAAAGAAAAAAAAACCTACCCACCCGTAAGCTACTGCCGCCGCCCCTTCCCTACCTCCGCCTCTCTTACCCGCCGCTCCTACCATCCCCTTCCCCACCTCCGCCACTCCTCCCCTACCCGTACAGGTACTCTCTCAACCACCTCCCTTATACACGCACACATGATCACTCACGCACACACACACAGATCTAGAGATCTGTCGATCTCCTCACTCACGCACACACACACACACGCACACACACAAGCCACTCACGCACACAGATCTATCACACACGCACACAGATCTGTCGGACACAGATCTGTCACACACGCACACACGCACACACGAAAGCATATAATTTTGATTTTTATTTTTGGGTTCAAAAATTTTCAGTTTGTGCAATTTGGGGATGATGCGATTTAGGTATCTATTTTTTTTTGTAGTTTATTGTTGTTTTATATAAGACAGGATTTGATTTTTTTTTGGGTTCGAAAATTTTCAGTCTGATTTTTTTTTTGTAGTTTAGGATTTTTTTCAATTTTTGTTTCGGATAATATATGTGAATGTTATCTTATGGTTGGTTCGATTTTTAGGGTTTTCAACAATCTGATCGCACACACACAAAATTTGATACGAAAACTTATCATTTTGATTTTTTTTTGGGTTCGAAAATTTTCATTTTGTGCGATTTGGGGATGATGCGATTTGGGTATTTGATATTTTTTTTTGTAGTTTATTATTTATTGTTGTTTTATATAAGAAAAACGATGCTCTTGCGTGTTTGATTTTTAGTTTGTGCGATTTGGGGATGATGCGATTTAGGTATCTATTTTTTTTGTAGTTTATTGTTGTTTTATATAAGACAGGATTTAATTTTTTTTTTTGGGTTCGAAAATTTTCAGTCTGATTTTTTTTTTTGTAGTTTAGGGTTTTCTTCGATTTTTTTCCAACTAATATCTGTGTATGTTATCTTATGGTTGGTTCGATTTTTAGAATTTTCAATAATCTGATCACACACACAAAATTTGATTTCTGTTTTACAGATCAAGACGGGCTAATATAACTGATTATACTTTCAAAATCTTAAGCAGGTACACTCGGATTTCACAAATGTTTATGTGATTTTTTGTGTTCTTCTGAATAACTGATTATACTTTCAAAACGTTAAGCAGGTACACTCTTTTCATTTTTATTGTGGGTCAATTTATAGATTTTAGATTTGAGGGGGGTAAAAGTATAAATGTCACTTTTATCATGGAAATGCTATTCGAGATTATGTTTGATTGAAATTTAATGTCTGAGGTACCTTACTTTGTATTAATAGTGCAATGTCAAGTTACGTCATATAATTAATTTATTCCACTCTTTTTTACAGGGTGATCCAACATATCCTTGGGTTGATGTCACCGTGGCTATTGATGATTATTCGAAGTTTAAGATATGATCAATTCTTGAGAGGTATGGGATCCATAGTGTCCTAAATTTCTGTATTTGTGTGTTGGTTTTAATTTTACCGTATTAACAGTCCTAAATCACGAACGAATTCAATTTTACCATATTAACCGTCCTAAATTTGTGTATTTGTGTGTTGGTTTTAATTTTACCATATTAATAGTCCTAAATCACGAAATGGTGTATTTGTGTGTTGGTTTTGCTGTTAGATTTTTTGAGTGAGTTAATTATTCTATTTGGCTTTTGTATGAAAATTCATCAATTGGTTTATTTGCAATCCCCCCCCCAAACAGTCCAAAAGTTGCAAATTTTTTGTAATGAATGGGGGGTAGATCGCATACTTCACAAGCATTAAAGTGTTTTTTTTGCTATATTACACAAGCCCTCTATTTATTAGTTAATTTGATTATCTGGAGCTACGGAGGTATTCATCTATTTTTTTTTGTAAATTTTAACATTAATAATATGAATATTAACCATGACTTAAACTGTCCCATTTTTTAACGTTTCTTAGTTTAATTTCTATCCGGGAGCTATGTGTTTTTTATTTAATTCCCCCCCCCCCCCCCCCCTCCAATTTTTATTTTATTCCCCATTTTCGGAAAATTTGAGATACATTTCTAATGTAAGGTATTACTTAACTCTTAATGTAAGGGATAAGTTACAAATCATCTTTGTATTAATAATTACCTTTGTTTATGTAATATTTGACTAGCTCTTTCAATTTACTAACTATATTTTCTTTTTTGTATCAGGTCGCATTTGGAAAAGAACGGACAATAATTGTAGTGGAACATAATTATTTGGACTTCCATTGATATATATTTATTTTTTAAAGATGTTTGTTTCATTGAAGCTTTTGTTAGGCGATTTTGTTTTTTTTATATTGTTGGATTTGTCGTTATCCCTTGAGAAGGGTGGATAGTCCAATAAACAGTGGGGACTCTGTCCAATTTTTTTAAAACTTTGACACTTTATTTTTTTAAAATAAATAAATGTTCTCGCTAAATAGTATTTGTTTTCTTTTCTTTTCATTTTGTCATATTTTTTATGATAGAGATCAAGTCTTATTTCCATAAGATTGAATTTTGGTGTGGGACATTTATTTATTCGTTCTTTTACAATTACCTTTAGTTTATAATTTTCATTTTCTTTTACATGAATACTAATGGTTTAGTTCTCACATTTTCTTATTATTTATGTTGACAGGTCTCTTTATTTATTTCAGAGCAAGCATAACAAATGAAAATGTGGTAAGACATAAGTTCGATACATATTTCCCACATTAACTTATTTATTTATAGTTATTTTTTCTTATCAATCAAATTATTGTTTTTTAGATCAACTCAAGTTGGATAGGTTTGAGGTCGTGGGTTGAACAAAAAAGTGGCAGGAGTTCGAGATGGAGGTGCTGCATGGTCGCGTTGTTCCATGTTGTTTTTTTCGAAAAGGGGGTTACTTCTTTTTTGGTAATTGTATTTCAAATTGTTGAACACAACAAACTATGCTTTCATCATTTTTAGTATGCATAGTTGTGTATAATTACATTATAGGTTTGTGTAATTTGTGTAAAAGATTTTGTTGGATTAATTTGGGCTCTTTGTATATTGTTTGATTGGTTGTTATCCCTTAAGGAGGGTGGATAGTTCAATAAATAAAGGAGGTTATGTTTAATTTTTTTTTTAAATTGATACTTTGTTTTTTTTAAATTTCATGTTATATGTGAACCTGTTTGCAGAATTTAAATTATTTCAATATTATTGGACTATGTGTTATTTGTTAAGCAGGGTGGATAGTCATACGAACATAGGAAATTATGGCTAATATTTTTAAAATTACAATTTATTTTGTTGGGGAACGATTTTTTTTTCATTTTGTAATTACGTACCTAGAAAATTTTCGTCGTTTTTCAATTACGTACTTTTGAAATTTTCGTTGTTTCGCGATTATGTACTTTCAAAATTTTCGCCCTGCCTTCAGGCACGGGCATTCCACTAGTATATATATATATATATATATATATATATATGATTATGTATACACACTTGCATATACACGTATACATCTACACACAATTGAAGGGTTTAAACTCTATAATGCACTTGTTCGGTTGAATTTTGGGTCAGAAGAAAATGTATCTGACGGTCTTTGGTTATCTTCATCAAATCGGTTAATTATATCACAAGACTTAGTGAAATGTCATTCTTCTTAGGCATGTTAAGGGCCATACGTTCAATGCTTCTTGTGAAGAAAATAAGAAAATAACAATTATGTCTACGATTACAACATAACACGAGTGCTTCCTGATTCAAAGTTCTAACATACAAATAATTACCCATTCTGAGGGGAATGTAGATGCTTAGGAATGTAATTTCTATGAAGAACAAGTTTCTTAGTGAAATGTCATTCTTCTTAGGCATGTTAAGGGATATACGTTCAATGCTTCAAATGAAAGAAATTCCAACAATCATAAGGTAACCGGATTATATTTCCAAACCCAAATAACCCATAGGTTACCCGATTAAATTTATGAAAATTAAATGATTTGAAAGTTCCAATTACAAATCATGCAAATAGAATACACCAATAGAGACTCATAAAAGAAAGTCAATTTCATATAAAAGTAATAGTATAATACAAAAGAAAAAATTAATAGAAAAGACCAAAATTACCTGTGTGGGCACCAAAACATCGGTATTCCTCATGTGAATCAACAAATCGATCTTCCTCAGGTGCCCCTCCTTCAACGGCGGTTGCATTCGCCTCTTTTTCACTGATTCAAATAACTCAACCAACTCCTTTTCCATCTCTACAAATAAATATATACATGTATATACATTCAACACAAACAAATTTAAAAAAATAAAACAGATCTTCAAACCCTAATTTTTGGAATATTGATTTGGGTACACAATAATATTACAAATTTACAATCTATTGAACCCGTGGAATGTCGATTTGGGTATTATAAAAAATAACAGTATATATCAAAAGTAACAGAAAATATCAATATTCCACGGGTTACACATCCATCTCTCTCAAATTCCTACCCCACCAAACATTTCCTCAATAAAAAATAACAGCAGATATCAAAATTACAATGTTATGTTACAGTTAATTAAATATCAAAATTACAGTGTTATGTTTAGATTCAACAAGATTCAACATTGACCTGCAATTAGGGGCAATAGAACCAAGTCCATCAGTAGTTAATCCCTCACAGGAAGATAACACCAACACCTTAAAATTATTAAACGACCTCGAATTTAGCTCCAACATCTCATCCGTGACCACCATCCTCTTAAACCTAATCTCCTCCAACCAAGGGTATGCCCCGCCCATTACCACGATCCATGGGTACACATACCTTCCCCATCCGTCCGGAACAAGATTTAAATTCGCAAAATGAGATTTCCCTACAAACCTCCTCTGGACTCACCTTGTTTCCTACACCACCTCTCCACCTCGTACCACTATTTGCACACCAGTGTCACCGCATTTCGGTCCTGGTCCCTGAAGATGAACGAGAATGAGTACGCCGGTATAACCTCCTCTGGAAACAAAATGACTACGTACACCAGTAAAACCTCCTCCAGACACGAGACGCCCAAACAGTTATTTCTTTTTTTTGTTTAGATCTCAAACACCATTAACGACTTCAGATGTTAATGCTTAAGCAAAGGTAGAGAGAGAGTTAATTTTGGTAGAGAAAGAACGAGGATGGGTTAGAGAAAGAGTGGAGGATTGGTGCGTGGCTTCAAAATGAGAGGGAGTTGAGTTTTGGTATTTTTTTAAGGTATTTATATTTTAGTAAAGTGTGTTCAGTTTTGGCACACTTTTAATCAGTGCCAAATTTTGGCACGGTTTTAAAGTGTTCCAGATTGTCATTAAACCGTGCCAGAATTTGGCACGATTTTAAACTGTACCAAATTTTTAATATCAATGTGTGCCAAATTGTTGTTTTTGGTGTAGTGAAGACATAACTCGAAGTGCTCTTCCTACTGTCAAGGCATCCCCTAAAATCTGAGTCTGAATAACAAATCACCTCAAGGTGATCAGTCTTCCGATATGTGAGCATGTAATCCTTGGTCCCTTGCAGGTACCTCAGAACTTTCTTTGCACCCTTCCAATGGTGAATCCCCAGATTTCTTTGATATCTGCCTAGCATCCCAATGGCAAAAATGATATCTGGTCTAGTGCAGACTTGTGCATACAACAAGCTCCCTATGAGCGAAGCATAAGGCATGCCTTTCATATGCTCCCTTTCTAAATCACTTCTGGGGAATTGACCTAAGCTGAACTTATCCCCTTTCTGAAGTGTAACATTAATGGGATTGCAACTTTGCATGCTAAATCTTTCTAAAACTTTGTTAATGTAATCTTTCTGAGACAATCCTAACATTCCTCTTGATCTATCCCGAGATATTTCTATCCCGATCACGAAGGATGCCTCACCTAAATCTTTCATTTTAAAGTTTTTAGAAAGGTATTTCTTGGTTTCACTTAATAAACCAAGATCACAAACTTACCCCCACTGATCTTTAGGTATATGCACCGATCAATAGTGTTTTCCTTAAACCCAACAGATGTAATGGTATCGTGACACTTAATGTACCATTGACGGGAGTCTTGTTTTAGACCATATATTGACTTCTTCAACATACATACCATGTTTTCCTTTCCTTCCTTTATGAAGCCTTGTGGCTGTGCCATGTAGATTTCTTCTTCTAATGTCCCATTTAGAAAATCTATTTTTACATCCATTTGGTGCAACTCCAAATCATAATGAGCCACCAATGCTAATATGATTCTCAATGAGTCCTTCTTTGAAACAGGAGATAATGTCTCATTATAATCAATGCCTTATCGTTGATTAAAACCTTTGGCAACAAGTCTAGCTTTATGCCGTTCGATATTATATTTTGAGTCAAGTTTAGTCTTAAAGATCCACTTGCACCCAACTCGTTTTTGTCCTTCTGGCAATTCGACCAACTCCCAAATTTTATTGTCATTCATAAATTTTATTTCTTCATTCATGGCATCAATCCATTTATCGGAATCATCACTATTTACAGCGTTTTCATAAGAAACTGGATCATTAATATTCCCTATGTTAAATTCGGTCTCTTGAAGGTATACCACATAATCATTCGGAATTTCCGATCTCCTTTCTCTTTGAGATCTTCTTAATGGAACTTCCTCCGGTGCTTCTAAAGTTCATTGGTTATGGTCTCATTATGTGGTTGTTCAGTTGGTTGATCATTCACTTGTTGTTCATTGTTATTGATTGGGTCAATGATCGGTTCAACAACTACATTAGGAACAACAGGCATGTTATGAACTCTGGGTATAGGAATTTGTACCCTGACTTCTTGAATGATTAACTACCTTTCTTTTATACTCCCACTTACTTCACCTTCTTAAATGAATTTAGCATTTCCAGTTTCTATGATTCTAGTTGTATGATTTGGACAGTAGAATCTATATCCCTTCAACTTTTCTGGATACCCTATGAAATGACAAGATAATGTCCTAGGATCCAATTTCTTTTCATGAGGGTTATAGATTCTAGCTTTTGCTGGGCAACCTCACACACGTAAATACCTTAAATCGGGTTTCCATCCTTTCCAAAGTTCAAAAGGGGTTTTTGAAACTGACTTACTAGGAACCCTATTTAAGATGTGTACATCAGTTTTTAATGCATGTGTCCACAAAAATGTAGGCAATTGGGTCCTACTTATCATACTTCTTAGCATTTCTATAAGGGTACGATTACGTCTTTTAGCTACACCATTCTGCCAAGATGATCCTCGCATTGTGTATTGGGCGCAAATACCTAATTTTTCAAGGAGTTTAGCAAATGGGCCAGGGCATTGCCCTGACTCGTCATATCTACCATAATATTCGCCAGATCTATCAGACCTAATAATTTTTACGTTTTTGCCTAGTTGCCTCTCAACCTCATTAATGTATATTTCAACGACGTTCACAGACTGAGATTTATCATGCAACTTGTATAAAATGCAATAACGTGAAAAATGATCTATAAAGGTGATGAAGTATTTTTCTCCACCAATGGATGGAATATCAAAAGGTCCACATATGTCTGTATGTATTATTTCAAGTATCTGGGTGCTTCTTGTGGTTCCTTTCTTTGTATGTTTGGTCTTTTTTCCTTTAATACAGTCCACACATACATCATAATTGGCTCAATCCAGGTTATGGAGTATTCCATCTTTAATGAGCCTTTCAATTCTCGACCGGGATATGTGCCCTAATATTTTATGCCACAAATAAGCATATTTTTCATCATTAAGTGTACGTTTCGTACCAACATTAGGATGCACGGTCACAAGGGTTTCAGAAAAATTCTTTTCAAGATTCAATCGATATAAGCCATCTAATAAAAAAAATAGAACCAATATTATTATAACTTTTAATCAAACCAAAACCATTGTTCTTAAATTCAATTGCAAAACCATCTAAAGCGAGTTTAGAAGCAGAAATTAAATTCCTAGAAACTGTGGGAACATAAAAAATTTCTTGCAAATCTAAAATAAATCCAGTGCTTAAAATCAGGCGAAAGACTCCAACAACTTCTATTTTAGCCTTTGCATTATTGCCCATGTAGATAAAATGCTCATTTGGATTTGTTTTGCGGATCAAAATGAAGCCCTTCATCGAATTAGAAACATGACACATAGAACCAGAATCAATCCACCAAGTGTTAGAAGGAGCGTTAATAAAGTTTGATTCGAAACAAACATAAATAAATGGCTTACCCTTTTTCTCGAACCAGGCCTTTCGTTTATGACAATCCCTCTGGAAATGGCCCTTCTTTTTACAGAAGTGACACTTGTCGTTCTTTTCCTTCTTCACAGTAGCAGTTGATGGTTCAGCTTGATGAGACGACCCAGGACCTTTCTTAATGCCCTTGCTGAACTTCTTCTTAAAATCAGCTCCTTTGACTGTAAGGTTTGCCACCTGTCCTTTAGTCACATGGCGATTCTGTTTCTTGAGCCTTCCTTCCTCCTATACCAACATGCTTGGCAAATCATTTACATTCCACTTGTCTTTTATAGTGTTGTAATTGATTTGGAAAGGCCCATACTCAGGAGGTAGGGAGTTTTGGACGAATTGGACGAGAAAAGACTCATCCACTGTCACGCCCAAAACTCTAAGTCTAGCAGCCAAATTGGTCATTTCTATAATGTGCTCATTCATGGTTCGAGTACCATCGAACCTTATAGTGGTCAGGTCAGCCATCAGTTTCCCAGCAAGGGATTTATCAGCAGTGCGAAAGCGTTCCTTAATGTTGTTCAAATACTCTTTCGCTTTCGTAGTTTCAGGTAGGGAGGTCTTAATGTTAGCAGCAACACACATTCGCATAAATATTAGGGCCAACCTATTAGACCGAGACCATGCTTCATAGACAACAATTTCATCCTTGCTACTGGTATCAGTAATAGCAGCGGGCTCATCACACATAATTGCCATGCCCAGGTCAAGAACCCCTAGGCTGAACTCAATTTACTCATTCCATTCAGAAAAATTAGTTCCATCAAATTTGGAATGGGTCTGAGCTTGCGAATACAGGTTAAGGGGAACTGCAATTAATAACCATGTTCACAAATTAAATTTTCACACACAACAAAAATTGCAAGGTCAAATATTGAATTGTTGACTAAAGATTTTGGCATATTTCATTTACAATATGAATATCATGGAATATGTGTTAATCATCACATAATGTTAAGATTTGTAAAGATATATTACCCAATAATTCATTTATCATGGTCCCATAATTTTGGCATCTGTGTTTGTTATCTAAACATTTAATACCATAATTAATGGGCTTAATGTCAACTATTCTGTTTTTACAAAAACTAGTTCTAATGTTGTTCAATTCAGATATTAGCATGTGTTGTGCTTCAATCCAATTTTATAACTGACATTAGAATAAGTCTTTAATGATTGTAACTCTCAGCCTGTGTTTGGCCTTTGACTTAACTCAAATGACTAATTATTTACATGTCTCAACTTAAATATAGTTAATCATGCCTTAATATTAACTATAATACGTAATCTATCAATAATTAGAAAGATACCAATAGTAGCTTAAATGCCTCAAAAAGTTAATTGCCCAGGTATAGTAAAAACACAAAATACATGAATTTTGCCAAAAATGGAAAAAATGAGTTTTCACCATAGAATCGAAGTAAAACATGACAGAAAACCAAAACTTTTTGCGGAACGCTAACATCAATTTTCTGCGAAGATTTATAAGCCCCGAGATTATTTTCTAAAATGGCAAAAACGGGGTTTTGAGGGCCTTAACGACGTCAAAACGCAAAAGTAAGGTGGTGGACATTGTTTACAATGGGTTTTGTTTATTTCGACGTTTTCAGTCGACCATGTCAGTTTTCTAAAATTCCGAGCAAGTTTTGACCCTTCATTTTCACCAGTGAGTATTGGTGACAGAAGAAAAATGTCACAGACAATCTCAGACACACTTTAAGAGCAGATTTAATGACAAAAATAAGACGTCGCAGAAGGTCTCACGCACAAGAGCAATTTCATTCTTAATATCATAACACAAATTCGAATTACCATATGTACGATTATCATATTGCTTAAAAATTTCCAGATTTCCAGACAAATAAAATTTTCAGATTTCCAGAAAAACAAAATTTCCTGATTTTCAGAAAAAAAGAAAAAAAAAATTCCAGATTTCCAGATTTACCAAAATTCCAGATTTCCATATTTTTAAAAGATCATAAATCAGAATGTTATAAAGGAGTTTTCATTAACGGAAAACATGAGATTATAAACCGCAAGCTCTGATACCACATGTTAACTAATACTATTTTGTTAATCATAAATTCGAATATGAATCATAAGGTTGTATCATGAATAAAACAGTTTTGACATGAATCCAGGATGTTTATCTTCATGTAATCACAGAACCAAAAATTCCTTATAACTATGATTTAAAAACTGACATTTGTCCATCGTTGTTGAACGGATTAAAATGACTTGAATGCTCATTTCTTGAATACTCCGGAATATGAGAAAAAAGAATTTTGAATTTTCTCTCCCTCCTTAGAAACAATGTGTATTGAGATGACGTTAGATGGTGTAGAGGTCTCTATTTATAAGGGGAAGAGGGTCGGAATCATAGTGGTGGTGGGACTCTTTCCAAGTCTCCCACTAATGAAACTAACCATCACGTGACTAACGGATAAAATTTTCCAAAATCTTTTAATATATTTATTTATCACATTTCTAATTAATTATCTGATATTTATTAAAATCACATAAATAAGAAATTCAAAATTTAATACAATTAAAATTAAATAATTAATTTTGTCACTAACATTAATTTTCTACAGTATGCCATGTGCGGTGTAATGAGAACATCCTGGCTCATAATCTCTTCAATTGCCCCCATGAGCTAGGGTGATAAGTTTTTAGGCATAGTCAGCCTAATTCTTCCTTCATATCATCCACATGTGACACGAGTTTTCTCATCAAGGCCTATCAAACTGACACATGTTCCACTTATACTTAGTATGAGCGCAATGATGAGCCTATTAGAATAAAATAGGTTACATTCTCTACTATTTGGGTTCCTCCAGAAAATAATTGCACGTGAAGCACATGACCTAGTGGGTATTACAGTGTGGCTCTCTTTCTAATGAAGTCATCACTTCACATGCCTTTTTAGAGGTAATGGATATACGGGGTATAAAAAAACCTTCACCTTCTTACTTATCACTAGAGGTACCTCTCTCTCTCTTCCATTATTATTGTACGGAAGATTTTAAAAAAAAAAAAATATTTCTTATATCCTCCACTAATACCCCAAGCCGAAGAAGAAGAAGATGAAGAAGGAAGAGGAATAGGAGGAGGATTTCACTTCTCCTCCCATCCTACAACACTCAGAGAAGAAGAAAAAGAATAAGAAAAGCATCCATTGGTACACCGATGAGGGTAATAATCTATTTGTGATGATCGAACCCAGACAGTTGGCATCCCCATACCCTTCTTCGTCGTCAAGGGGCTGGCCTCAAAAGGACACTTACCATCGAAGACTCGACATATCAGAATTCTTATGATGGTTTCTTTATTTCTTAGGACGACATATTTTTAGGAATTTCCATGTGGACTACCTTCACAAGGAAGGTCTCTTCTACATGTTGTTGGTAAGTTGATTTAAAAGATTCTTTTGGATATTTTACAAGTTTTACAGATCGTTCACTGAGCGAACTTTGTTTTTACTTGTATTAATAAGGCATGGATAATCGTCATGAGGCGACCAACCGTGTTATTCGTCTGACAACTTAAAATAACATTCCTCATGACTAGGACAACATCATAAAGAATCAACTTCCGATAAGGACATTAAGATTATCGATTTATCCGAAAAGTTGAAGGAGGCAACCATTAACAATGAAAAATTGATAAAGGAAAGTAAAACCATTCAATTGTAATATAGCAGGGTGGATTCATAGCTCATCAAGATAAATAATTCTTATGTATTAAAAACTATGGAGAATTTGATCCTCCATAGATATAAGTTTTCCCTTCAAGACGATCTATAACAAAAGAAGGAAGAATCCTCAATGAAGGTTTTGAAGTCGGCATTCAAGAGGTAGATGTGTAACTCGAATGCCAAAACCCAATTTCTTTCAACAAAGGATTGATCCCCGTCTTGAAAAAGGTTGATGTCCTTGAGGGCGATTCAGTATACCTTTAGCGGCCCCCTCCTTAAGAATTCAATCATTAGTAATATGGAAGATTCTTTGGCATTTGGACAAGAAGCCAATCAGCGAATGGCTGAGCCTGTTCTTTCAGAAAAATATATCGAACAAGACAATGACGTCGAGGAAAGATATGGAGGTCACTCTAGCACCCTAGTCTGCAGGGTTTATGATTTTTGTTTGATGTGGAACTTTTGGCCATCTTATCATAAGCCTTGTGTCCATTTTTCAATTAATTAAAATTTATGTTTACATTTATGCCTTGCTTCATCCATATCATATTTGGATGAATGTTAAATGTTTTTTTCAAAGTGATATCTTATCAACTTTTGAGTAAGTTGATAGTTCTCATTAGCTTAAGTATATGAGTGTTCGGTGGAGGGTAGGTCTGTGACCGACTCCACCGACATGTAAAATTTATAAATAAGTTAACATTCGTATTTAACTTATCATTTAATCGGTGGACGGTAGGTTTGTGACTGACTCCACTCACTTATAAGAAATCAATAAGTTTATCATATCATTTAATTGGTCAAGGGTAAATATGTGACCGACTCCACGTATTTACAAAAATTAACAATAAGTTAGCGTTCATATTGAACTTATCATTTATTTTGTGATGGGTAGTTCTATGACCGACGCCACGAACTTGCAAAATTTAACAATAAGCAAACATTCTTATTTAACTTATCATTTAATCAATGGAGGGTGGTTTGTGATCGATCCACTGGATTGTAATATTTATGAATGAGTTAAAATAATTATTTAACCCATCATTCTATTGTCGTCCTCTGGTGGGTTTATGCTTGTTATAGGTGAAAGGGACATGTTCTAACTCGAAACAACCATTTTAGGGCGTGTTTATGACTATTTTAGGCAAAATCGATGAGTTCCAAATTGTACCACCCATTCTTAGGTAGGTCTGTGTCTATTCTAGGCTAACCAACCCATTTTTAGATTATAGAACCATTTGCAGGTGTGTTTTTCTGGTTCTAAGCGAAACCAACTTATTCTAAGTCATCCTACCCATTATTAGGTGGGTTTGTGCCAGGTGAACCTGAATTATTATGAGTCGTACCTCCCATTCTTAGGTGGGTTTGTGTATATTCTAGGCGAAACTGACTTGTTCAAAATAGTACCACCTATTTTTGGTGGGTTTGTGCATATTCTAGGTTGGGAAACCCATTCTTATGTTGTACCACCAATTTCAGGTGGGTTATTGCAGTTTTTAGCAAAAAAAAGTAAATCATGCAAATAAAAAAGGAAAATTGAGGAAAAATCCCTTGCAGGTAAAAGCTTTATTTTCAAAACTTTAGAGAGTTTACAAAACTATCGACTTACAGACTAGTTGATAACCGCCACAAGTATAGTGCATTGTGCCTTCGAAAATCTTTAAAGATTACTACTCGGTGAGGATCAGTCCACACACGGCTTTCCAGGCTCGGTATCCATCGATCAACCTTTGTTGTGAACAATGGTCCCCTCGAGATTCACAATGGTAAGTCGTGAAGAAACTCTCTCTACAAGAGCTATTTATGAAAGGATACAAACTATAGAGTTTAAATTGATTTACTCAAATATATTTTGGGGATGTCAATTTTGAATCAAAAAGGTTTTCTACACTAAAAAAGATTGAAAACTTTTAGAAATGATATGTAGAAATAGTTTTGGTAAAAGTCTTAATAAAAATAAACATGAAACAGGTATTTATAAGGTCAACACAAATTGCAAGGCGAAGACTCGTTCGAACAAAATTAAGGCTCGTTCGAACGAGAATAGCAGTTCGTTCAAACGAAAATGAATCTTGTTCAAATGACAAAGCTATCTCGTTTAAACCAACTTCAAAATACCTAAAATTGTACGCCCTCGTTCGATGTTCAATCGAAGTAAACTTCAAATGAGACTTCAAACAAAATGAGATCTCATTAGAATGGAAATCCCATCTCATTTGAAAGAGATACACGGACTTTGAAAATTTTTAAATAAAGAAAAGATGCCTTGATTATTAAATAAAAATTTCGGTTTCATTTTTAATAAAGATAAACATCCCAAAATGAATTTGAGGAATAAATTTAAACACTTAATAGTATTATACCTTCATAGTATGGAGATCCTTGGAAGTTGGAGATGTTGGATATTCGGTCTTCCTGATAGCTCGAGTCGAATGGTAATGGGATACGCCAAAATCTATGTAAGCCTAAGTTGTTTGAGCAATGAAAGAAAATATGCCCTTACAAATCTCCCCCTTTTGGCTATTCCGGTACAAACATAAAATCGAAATCCAAACTAATTGAAAATTCTCCAAGAAAAAAATAATATCTTAGTACCCTCCCAAATCCTAAAATGGATAATATAAGAATAACGATCCCTTCAAAAATGATATCTTCAAATCTCTACTTTTTCTTGGTCTTTTCTTAGGCACTTTTTCTTCATTGAGTGTAATTCGAATATGATCTTTCAAAAGTACCTACACACATGAAACAAAGTAAATACCTCGTGATTCATTAAGTTTGAAGTATAAAATAAAATGCAAAAAAAAAAATCCCCCATAAATTAAACTCATGCAATCTCCCCTGTAATTTCTTCTCCCCGTTTTATTTTATCTGAAATACACAAGGAGTAAAAACTCAACATGAAAAATAGGGAACATCTCCAAAAATAATACGATATATCACAAAAAGATATACATGAATAACATGCAATGATAATCGCAAAGGCTCCACAAACTATTTTTAATTTTTTTAAATTTTTTTCAAGTATAAAAATTGACAAATACAACACACCATGGAGAAACACAAAAATACCAGAATCATGGAAATGAAATGTAGGGGTCTGAACATAATCCTTAGGTTAATCAAAGTAGATAAACATCATATGTGTGCACTAAGGAATGAGATACCACTAACGAAATATCTCATAGTTTACAGGTTGTGCAAACCCATTGATCTTCGACTAAACTCCCTCAAAATCTCACATATTGAATTTTTCTCTCAGTTCTTTTTGAAGAAAATTAATGCTCATATGTAACGAAGCATCAATGTTCTAAAAATTTGTCTGACACTTATGTTTTTATGTGCCTTTAATCTTTTAGCCTCTTTTCTTTTCAAATGATGTCTATTCACGCAAAGTCAACATGTCTTTTGCAACCCGATTCCATTGCATAAAATATACCAGTTTACCGAAAAATGATTTTTTTTTCCAATCCGGTCAGTGGTTCTTACATGCACTACTTTTATTTTCTCATTTTTCACATTGGGTTCATTTAAAAAGAAGGATTGAAATGAAAACACTACAATAAGTGCAACATTTAAATAAGTTCATGCTCATGTGAATTGACAAAGAGTAAAAAATATAGTAAGTTATCATCATATCACATCTTAGTGACTCCACACATTATAAAACACATAAATGAAATGATGTCACGTCCTAAAACACTAAAAAATAGTCATATGGATGTGTAATGAATTGGTGACTCTGACATCTTTAATGTTCATCTACATATGATGTAAAAAATACAAAACTCCTTTTGATTTTTTTAAAAAAAAATATCAAAAATAAAATCTTTTTATCTTTTTCAACTTTTTCTAAAAGAAAAGGAAAATCTTTTTGTATTAAAAAAAATACTCTTTTTGGATTTGTGAAAAATATATCAAAATGAAAAATATAAGTATAATGATAGTACATACTAGCAATAAGCATGAAGAATATGAACATGGAAAGCATCCCACGCTAGAAACAAGTCTCAACCTCAATCATTAGGTCCGGAGGAGTTCTCCAAAGAATATGACATCCTATGAAAAACCTCCATCAAATCTTGTGAAGTCTTGATTAAATAATCAACTTGCTCTCGAAAACTCTCAAAATCTCTCATGTGATCTATGGGAGCATGCAAAGTATCATATCGTGGAAGATACCTATGAGACACTCTACCCAACTTAAAGAAAATTTCCCTAAAATAACCTCTTTGCTTGCAATGGGAACATATATACACGGGCTTGGGTCCACCTTTCTCACAATATTTAGGATGACATATCCTAGGTGGGTTCAATTTAAGGCCATATGAATCTAACATAAACTCGAGAACCGACTCGAGTGCAATATAGGAAGTGGATGCACAGTCATAACCTATTCATAACCTCTCAACATTACCCTAAGCGAGACCGAAGAGCATATTTCCAACCTTCTTAGATTGTCATTTGAAGTGAATTTCACCTTCCGGGCACGTTCAAGATCCCTCTCAAGTTGTGATATATGGGCTTCAAGTTTCTCATGTGTCTCCAATGAATATTGCAGATATCTCGTAAGACAATCCACGGTATTGGTCAAATCACATAAAGAAACCTTCATCTTCTCGAGTTGACTCGCTGATGCCTCACACACCCTCAAAACTTTCACCTCTCTCTCCAAATCTAATATCCTAAGAAACAAATCCTTATTAATCTTTTTCATTTTCAACATATCGGTGTATAAATCACTAAACACTTTTTGGAGATCCCCTTTTCCCTCACTCTAAACACCATCCTCACTTTAACTATCTCTCGAATGAATCGAAACATCATTGAGGCTTTCACGTTTATATATGTCCTCATCATCATGGAAAAAACTAGAAATACTCACATGACTAGCCATGAATGCAACATACAGCTCATGTGGTGATTACCCCTGAAACAACCGACTCTATATCACTATCGCTAAGAGTGGATTTATTTTCAATCTACTTGCCCTTTCTCTTTAGCCTAGTGGGAAACTCATATGCCATGTTCCCTTTTCCCTCACACTCATAACACCTTATATCTTCCTCTTTCTCACCGCTATCCTTGACCTCATTCTTATTTTTATTTTTTTCAAAAATCTTTTTATTGGAAGAAGTATGTTTTTAAGGCTTTTTATCAATTTTTGCAAACAAGGACAAATCCTCAAAATCACACTCACACTCAGATTTAGACTCACAAACTCTCTCATTTTTCTTCTTCTTAGTTTGAGTCTTTAAAGTTACCCCCATACCCCTAGGTTTAATGGTTTTAGGGAACATATCTATCTCATAAGTCTGAAGGTCTCCTACGAGTTCTTTTAATATAAGAGTGTTTAGGATCCATAACGAATTAAGAACGACAACCTTTGGAATAAAGCGGGTAGGGAGTGACCTTAGAATATTTTTCACAACTCTCGTCTCCAAATTTTTTTCACCCAAATTAAAACTCGAATTAACAATGTCTGATAAAAGCTCATAAAACTCATCGAATGACTCGGACTCTAACATAGTGGTGGTCTCAAATTGCGTGGTCAAATTATAAAGTTTTAACACTTTTACAATGTTGGTACCCTCATAAGTGAGCTGGAGGATATCCCATGCTTCCTAAGACGTAGTTCACGCCATGATGCAATGGAACTCGTCTGGGGTGACGGCTCCAGAACTATCACTAAGTCCACGAGAATTAAAATTACTCCATTTAAATTTGTCAAAAGTCTAGGAAGAAATAGGTTTAGGGCCAACAACATTATCAACAGTGATCGTGGGAGGAGTCCACCCTTTTTCACAAGCTAACTAGACTCTCTTATCTATGGCTTTCAAAAAATACGTCATCTTATCCTTCCAGTATGCATAATTTGTACCATAAAATATGGGCACTCTATTATACAAATTCTCCATTAAAATCAAGTTTTTTAAAGATCAACAATTTTCAAAAAAATTGATATCATGAGAAAAATATTTTTGCGAAAAAGATCACACGGTAAATTTTTGCAACATGCTCTGATACCAATTTGAGAATGAGCTATCTGGATCTTAATGGATTATTTATATAATTAAATTTCCAACACACACAATATTTAAATTTTATCCTCTTAACCCTAGGACATGCATCTAGGTGATAAAGAAGATAAAATAAATCATGCAGGCAAACAAGGCAAATTGAGGAAAAAAAACCTTGGGGGTAAAAGCGTTATTTTCAGCACTTTAGAGAGTTTACAAGACTATCGACTTATAGACTACTTGATAACCGCCACAAGTATAATGAGCAGTGCCTTCACAAATCTTTAAAGAATACTACTCGGTGAGGTGAAATACACATGCAACATTCCATGTTTGATATTCACCAATCAACCTTTGTCATCAATAATGATCCCCTAGAGAATAACAGTGATATGCCGTGAAGAAACTCTCTCCACAAGATTTATGTATGCAAGGGGTGACACCCCGCATAATTAAATACCGGGTGATCAGTCCATTATTAAATTAAAATCAAGGTTAATGGTTCGTTCATTCTTAGCATCACTGTCGCAAAATAAAATTTCCAAATTAAACAGCCTAAATAATTATGCTAAGTGTCAAAATAATTTAAAGTCTTTTTCCCATTTTAAATTATAACTTGAAAACCTTTTTAAATAATCAACTGTCTAAGAATTACAAAAGTTCTACGAATAGCAATCAACACAAAAGAATTAATCCATCTAAATTAACCAAATCAAGTTAAATAACTATACATGAAATCATCCTGACAAGTGCTAACTCCCAAGGAGTACTAAATACTGGAGAATATAAATAAACATAAATTTCTAAAAAAAATCTAAACAGAATAAGAAATCGGGCGACACATGCCCTAACTATGAAGAACTAAGACAACAACTGAATCAGTGAAGAGGTCGTCTAGAACAAAGGCATGTAACTCGCACATAAGCTGCAACACGTCCAATCCAAAGATCCTATGCATAACGCCCCTGTGGGTGGGCACCTGCAATACATAAACATATATATACAAGAGAGAGAAAAAGACAGGAAACGGATCAGAGCCCGAGTGTAAAATAATTTAAAAAATACTTTAGCAAGTATTTAAAATGCTTACCGGTTAATATCACAACCATGTTAATATGCGACACTCTCTTGATAATCCTCACCTCTCATCTAGTTTGCACTCCTACCGTTCTACTGATCTCTTAATTCTATCTAACTTATTCCCATGAAGTTTTATCTCGAAAAGTACTAAGGCCATGATATTTAGTTTTAGAAAATTTATCTCTTCCATTTTCTAACGTTACTTAGAACCATTTAGTTACCGTTACAAAATTCACGAACACTTGTCATAAAGCTGGAGCATT
The DNA here is from genome assembly GCA_949130495.1 of Sambucus nigra. NCBI lineage: Eukaryota > Viridiplantae > Streptophyta > Magnoliopsida > Dipsacales > Adoxaceae > Sambucus > Sambucus nigra. The sequence goes on from OX422209.1 coordinate 243,952,966, forward strand.
TACTCATTTCTTAACTACTTATAAACTCAGTAGAAAGTTTCCATACATATCAGTGTGTTTGTGTGTGTATGTGTGTGTGTGTGTGTATATATATATATATATATATATATATATATATATATTTGTCACTCATATAATATATATATACTATCGGCACCCCACATAAAATCTATGGTGTTGGCATACTCTACTATCAAGTCCCTATATCACTCCAACTAAGGGAAATACAAGTTCGAAATCACTATCGAACTGTATTAACACACTACACAAATAAATGGAGGTGAAGCATAGTTCCAAGTCCTAAAAGGTCAGCACATACCCTCACATCTCTTAGAACATCTGACTATCATTCTCAGATAGCCTGTATAGAGGATACTGTCTTCTAGGGTATGAGTTAATATCCCCTATAAAGGTCCCATCGAGATAAGACTGTCCCAACGCAGAAACCTCTATGATAGCAAGTAGACCGTGTAAGATTTTTACACAGATACATAATATAAGCACAGTCACACAGTCATATATATAAATATTCACATTTTCTAAATTAGGTGCACCCACTACCCATAATTATAATTATCCATTCTTAGCACAAATTACTCAATTATCTCGCATAACATATTCATCTCTTTTATTCTCATTTCAAATATTTTCATACATACTTCTCATCCCTCGAAGTATTCTATCTCACTAAATATAATTTCAGTAGGTATACTCTCACTTACCTTCTGGTCTAAATCATTTATGAGTGTCAATCTTATAGTAAACTTGCGTAATATTTCCTAGGTAATGAATAACACCCCGCTAACCACAATTTCATCCCATATTAATTTTCATTCAACGGGGTCTACCTAGACCCTACTGGTCCTCTTCATAACCCATTGTAATCTATTAATAGTAATCAAGGGTTCCAACGCATTTTAACCAGATTAAATAAAAGAGGGGAAAAATATGTAGTTTTCTAGGAGGGATCGATCAATCGAGGAAAGGGGGTCGATCGATCGATCTAGCAGTTCTTGCCCACAAACTGCCATTTAAACCTACGGGTTTCATCTTTCAAAATTCTCCAAACGCCATTATCGATTACCAAACTCCCAAACAACATTATTACTAGTTCTCTATACATATATGCATGATTTCCTACATGAAACATGTACAAATTCATCAACGGGATTGTATTAAAGGGCCAATTTTCCTTAATTATCAAGACACCTAATTTTTCACTAAACTTCCATTGTTCTAATTCTTTTCCCAGATTTCTCATTTCTAAATTATTCAAATTTCGTTGTAATCCTCTACATATGATTGAGATTCCTGAATATATTTATTTTCTCTACAACATGTGATTGGGTTCTCTAAATCATTAAATTCTTCCATGAAACATAGGTTCAACAATCCTAATCTAACATGGTGAGACATTAACTAAAAGATAAGAAAGATAGATACTTGTCTTGGAATTCAAGGTTCTGATTTTGTGGATGAAAAAGGTATGTTTGCGTTCCTCATCGTGCGATCTACGTTTTGGTGGTGGCGGCGGTGCAAACAGATGAGTTCTTAGTATTGGATTCCTTGTAAAGCTCTCCACCTTCTTCTCTAATGGCCGTTCTTTGGTTTTGTATTTTTTAACCCTAAAAGAAAACTCCTAATGGATGATATATCCTTAAGAAATTCATGGGTTTAATTACCCTAAAATATAAAATGTCTAATATACCCTCCCGGGATGTCAATTAGACCTAAAAATATCCCGAGGCCCAAACTAAACCGTCGGATATACTTTTTTGACTATCTCGACCCTTCTGGACACATTGACGCACTCGAAATGACCATACGGACGACTTATAATTTATTCACTTTTAATAATAATAGTTTAGTCCCGACACGACACAGGCGCGTCCTGACTTAAATTTTCGTAATTTCCATTTTATTCACTCGTGACAATTTTAATAAAATAAATCTCATTTATTACTTTACTCATCCTGTAATATTCAACAAATATCCAATAATTACTAACTCACATCACGCTAGTAAATATAAAAAAATAAATTCTCGGATTAATATTAAATTAATATCTCAATTAAATTAATAAATCCCCAATATTGTAAAAGCCATAAAAATACAGGGTATTACATACTTCCCCACAAATAACGTAATTTCATCCCGAAATTCGGAAAATAAGGTATGCCTGGTAAAAATAGATCTGGATACTTTAACAATACTCAAAACGGACTTTCGGGTAAGTCGAATTCCTATAGTCCTCCCCGCCTAACAATAAGCTTATTTATCACTTTCAATACAATCAGTTATAGAGTCACACTTTAATAACGGCACTTCACATTGTGCTCCAATCGTTGCGATTCTCCTAAGACGAGCCTACACATCATTGGCCCCCATTGTCTCAATATTATTGGGAGGTCGCACCTCACTACATAATAAACACTCGTATTTATCTAATCACAAAACTCTCTTTTTTGAAAGAAACCATGCAGACAATTAACCACTATTGTCAGTTCTTCGAATCTCGATTTTCGGCAATGAACTATTACGACATTCAAACGTCACCTAAAACAGCCATGGTAATTCCACCACAATCATCAGACTCTAAATCGACCGATCAAAAATTCTAATTATCCACTCACCTCTAAACAACCAGAGGGAGAATAGTTAAGCCTTTTCCACACAAAATTTCAATAAGTAGTTTGTTCACAATAAACAGTTACGAGTGCTTCCACGGAACTCTACTGTACTAAACGTCACTTGTTAGATACATCCGTTGTCGAAATGAAATGACCACCATGAACTTAAAAATTACTTTCACGCGGTTCCACTAATCTTTAATCACCTCCCCCACTCCCCAGCTAAGGGTGATAAAACCTACATAAAACAAAACGTTATCCCATTCTAGTTCAAAAAAATACCAGGAAGAACCTCTTACCGACGCGATTCTTATTTCCAAAGAAAGGCTGGGGCATACTGTCTAATAGTGTATACCCCCAAAAGAATAATAATCACTTTGTTTTAGGTCAACTTGTTCCACACATTCTAAGGAACTCGTGACCTTACCTTGAAGTTGGCACCCCATTTAAGAAATTTCACACAATTGCTCTCTTTTATTTTAGGAATTGTAGGTTTGTTATAAAATTCTCCGATTGATCCTCTAGTTCTAACTGATTTCTATCTATGAGTGATGCCCGCGGAAACTACTCGATATGTCCCGCTCAACATCGACTTCTACCTGTAATGACTCACATAAGTGACACTTAACACTCCCCTTCTTTCATTAGCGTATATTGAAAGTTCCTACCCATGCACTTTTCTCCACGATGTGCACCGTTGAACCTTTATACCTTACTAACATTATCATTCAACCTACGTGAAAGTCTCTTGTCACACTTGACTAGGTAATACTCCGCTCAGAGTGTTTTCCATAATAGTTAAATTTTATCCTTCTCAAGGAATACCCCTTAAGTGACTTCCCATTGTCTTCCGACTAAATTCCTATTTGTTACACTGATCGTACATGTATATATGGATTATCGTCCTTCGCACCACGCTTAATCTACTCTATCGAGTACACTTCGTTATCTCATTCTCACAAAATATATTCTACACGTTTATTCTCACGTCACTTCGACTTGAACAATTCAAGCAACGACTAACTAGGAGGCCCACACACCCTATAAACCGTGCATACTTGTTTTAAGAATCACCTACACTTCACACATAACACCCAATTCTTTGTTTCCCTTGTGACACAACATGATCACAACACTTGGGTACTCTCAAACCTCCTTATCATCATTCCACCCTTCTATTTGGCGATAAAACAAAACTTCTAATGTTTCCTTACCACACAACTGTCTCTACTGGCCTTAAGTTGTCACTCAACTTTAACTTAAAATCAATATTATCGGCTCGTATGACAACTGAGGTACTAGACTCATGGACTAATGACCACACATTTCTCTACTTCCAACCTTACCCTAAGTTTCATGCGTGGGATGTCTTGCAAAGCGAAATCTAAACAAGACCCCCCCCGATACACTACTACCTAGCATTGTCAATTATTTAAATCCGTTAGGCCCTATGTCCATAGCATGTACCCCTTTATTTCGTCTCTTGATAGAAAAGTTACATATCCTCTCGTAATTACGCTTAACTAAGAACATTTCACCAATTGTACTATCGTTCAATATTGGTGGTAATCACATTCCATAAACCTCGAATACATACTGTCGGGATTTTCGAAATTCCATCCCCAATCATATGGGTATAACTCTCAACTCCCACATCTCTAAAGGATAGATATATCAATGCGCTATTCCTATCACCAAGTCCTGAGCGCTAAACAAAATAATGAGTTAAATCTTTTTGCTCAACAACAAACCCAATACATACTGAATCATAAAAAAAAGTCCCTACACACATCGGGATCAAATATCTCGAGCCCACTATCCCCTCCTAAGTCTCTAAAATAGATAATATAATTGCGAGTCTTACTCTATCGCAGGTGAGGCCTCGCCAGAACAAAACTTGTTGCACTAAGGCAATCACTCCGATAGCCTTGCAATAACTGCCTACTATCGTACTAACCATTTCTATAAAGTTGCAACCAAGACAATATCATACTCGTATTTTGCATCACTAAAATGAGTAATCTCAATAAAATATATAACACATTAATACACCCATTCATCCTTCGCGGATAGCACTAAGGATAATCCCGCTACAGTAGCGATAATATTAACATAATAATAACGTTTATAGTTATATGCACTAAACTCGTCTCACATGATAATGTAGCAATGAAAAAATGTAGTGACTCGCTCGTGTCATATAAAACACGCCTCATCCTCCGAGGATAAAACTCATACTTCTGTCTTGCCAATCACCTTGACTGGACAAATGTTTCCCGAACGTAACACGCCTGTCCAAACCAAACCAAAAACTACTTTAATCGTTGACCTTTACTAGGCATCCTACAATTGTCCCTTTACTTACTTCAGGAAAGCATTAACCCATATGATTTCACTCTCCATAAAATATCTCTACACATAATCCACTTATCAACTGTCATACTAACCATATTAGGATTGTCCTTCTCGAAATTTGGTAGGCTCGATTCCTTATGGTTACCCCTGTTGTTCCCTTAGCTGTATTGGACCTAAGGAACGTGCTACTGGATTCAATAACCCTTACTTAATTCACCATCGCTTGGTAAGAATTCATATATCCGAATCATTTAAATGAGCCCCCTGATGGGTCTCCCCCTTACGATGTTTTACTAACTACTTTTCATCTAGACTCACTCTCCAATAAATCTTTCGATTAATTTAGCTCCCTTCATAAGAGCGTTAACATCTCTACGGACAATGCGTGACATTATCACCATATGGATCGACTGTCCAACAGAATATTCTTTAAGTGTTGTTAATCTTTCCTCACGAGTTGATTTCCCACTTGAAATCTTCTCTACCATTGGTATCCACTCCCGCTGATACAAAATTTGCTAAAAGTTTAAATCCATTTACAAATGGACCCCTGTCCGTCCGTTCCGTAATGGGTTCAGCACGACGTTCATATCTTATCCTAAACAACTGATGAAAGAACGTGCGATTAAACTATACCTAAGGTTCTTTCATTAATGTAACATTTCCCTACTAACGGTGGTGGTTGACTCCCACTATTGTAACTTTGCTCTGCTGAGTCAAGAAAAATTTTACCCCAAATTTTCACTTCTAGTTAACCACACTCCACTATATTTCCAATCCTTTGAATATATTGCCTTCATTGGGTAACACACATAATTCTCGCATGTCTAGAATTTCCTCTGATGACTCTCCTCAATTTTACCTTTCGACCCTCTCCCAAGATCACCACGTTGGGTGGGTTAAATTTGTCCTCACTTTTGACTATAGCAGCACTTGGAATTTATAGGCTGCATCCTAGCCGTCTTTATAGTCCTGGCCTCTCATTCCCTATTAGGGGTGACCTCGACTACGGTCATCATCCTTGAATATACTTTACAATCTCAACCGAGCCCTGCCTCCTGATGTCCGCCTAACGTCCCAATCTGACATCCTTCATCGCTCGACACACGCACACATCCGAACGCAAATAGAATTCACTAATATATACACGTTATAGCACGAGAATGGAATCTCACCATAGAAATCAAGAATCCTAAACTTAGGGCTCTATATCAAACAAAGCAACGCTAGAAGCATAATAAGCCGCACAGATCCTAAAGGACACTAGAACCTGATGCTCTGATACCACCTGTGACACCCCGCCTAATTAAATACTGGGTGATCAGTCCTTTATTAAATTAAAATCAAGGTGAACGGTTGGTTCATTCTTAGCATCACGATCGCAAAATAAAATTCCCAAATTAAACACCCTAAATAATTAAGCTAGTGTCAAAACAATTTAAATTCTTATTCCCATTTTTAAATTATAACTTGAAAAACTTTTTAAATAATCAACCGTCTAAGAATTACATTAGTGCTACGAATAACAATCAACACAAAAGAATTAATCCATCTAGGTTAACCAAATCAAGTCAAATAACCATACATGAAATCATCGTGATAAGTGCTAACTCCCAAGGAGTACTAAATACGGGAGAATATAAATAAACATAAATTTCTAACAAATCCAAACGAAATAGGAAATCGGGCGACACATGCCCTAACTATGAAGAACTAAGACAAGAACTGAATCAATGAAGAGGTCGCCTAGAACAAAGGCCTGCAATTCCCACATAAGCTGAAACACGTCCAATCCAAAGATCCTATGCATGAAGCCCCTGTGGCTGGGCATCTGTAATACATACACACATATATATACAAGAGAGAGAAAAAGACAGGAAATGGGTCAGAGCCCGAGTGTAAAATAATTTAAAAAATACTTTAGCAAGTATTTAAAATGCTTACCGGTTAATATCACAACCATGTTAATATGCGACACTCTCTTGATAATCCTCACCTCTCATCTAGTTTGCACTCCTACCGTTCTACTGATCTCTTAATTCTATCTAACTTATTCCCATGAAGTTTTATCTCGAAAAGTACTAAGGCCATGATATTTAGTTTTAGAAAATTTATCTCTTCCATTTTCTTACGTTACTTAGAACCATTTAGTTACCGTTACAAAATTCACGAACACTTGTCATAAAGTTGGAGCGTTTATTCATTTCTTAACTACTTATACACTCAGTAGAAAGTTTCCATACACACACACACACACAGATATATATATATATATATATATATATATATATATATATATATATATATATATACATATTTGTCACACATATAATATATATATATATACTATCAGAACCCCACATAAAATCTATGGTGCTGACGTAGTCTACTATCAAGTCCCCGTATCGCTCCAACTAAGGGAAATACTAGTTCGAAATCACTCTCGAACTGTATTAACACACTACACAAACAATTGGAGGCGAAGCACAGGTCCAAGTCCTAAGAGGTCAGCACATACCCTCACGTCTCTTAGAATATCTGACTATGATTCTCAGATAGCCTGTATCGAGGATACGATCTTCTAGGGTACGAGTCAATATCCCCCATAAAGGTCCAATCAAGATAAGACTGTCCCGACGCGAAAAACTCCGTGATAGAAAGTATCCCGGGTATGATTTTTACAGAGATACATAATATAAGCACAGTCACACAGTCATATATATAAATATTCACATTTTCTAAATTAGTTGCGCCCACGACCCATAATTTTAATTATCCGTTCTTAGCACAAATTACTCAATTATCTCGCATAACGAATTCGTCTCTTTTATTCTCATTTCTAATATTTTCATACATACTTCTCATCCCTCGAAGTATTCTATCTCACTATGTATAAATTCAATAGGTATACTCTCACTTCCCTTCTGGTCTAAATCCTTTACGAGTCTCAATCTTTTAGTAAACTTACGCATAATTTCCTAGGTAATGAATAACTCCCCGTTAACCCACTATTTCATCCCATATTAATTTTCATTCAACGGAGTCTACCTCGACCCTACTGGTCCTATTCATAACCCATTATACTCTATTAATAGTAATCCAGGGTTCCAACGCATTTTAACTGGATTAAACAAAAGAGGGGAAAAATATGCAGTTTTCCAGGAGGGATCGATCGATCGAGGAAAGAGGGTCGATCGATCGATCGATCAAGCAGTTCTTGTCGAGAAACTGCCATTTAAACCTACGGGTTTCATCTTCCAAATTTCTCCAAATGCCATTATCGATTCCCAAACTCCTAAACAACATTATTACTAGTTCTCTATACATATATACACGATTTCCTACGTGAAACATGTTCAAATTCATCAACAGGATTGTATTAAAGGGCCAATTTGCCTTAATTATCAAGAACCCTAATTTTTCACTAAACTTCCATTATTCTGATTCTTTTTCCACATTTCTCACTTCTAAATTATTCAAATTTCATGGGTAATCCTCTACATATGATTGAGATTCCAGAATATATTTATTTTCTCCACAACATGTGATTGGGTTCTCTAAATCATTAAATTCTTCCATGAAACATAGGTTCAACAATCCTAATCTAACATGGTGAGACATTAAGTAAAAGAGAAGAAATATAGATACCTGCGTGTGAATTCAAGGTTCTGATTTTGTGGATGAAAAAGGTATGGTTGTGTTCCACATCGTGCGATCTACGTTTTGGTGGTGGCAGCGGTGCAAACGAATGAGTTCTTGACCTTGGATTTCTTGTAAAGCTCTCCACCTTCTTCTCTAATGGACATTATTTGTTTTTGTGTTTGTTAACCCTAAAAGACAACTCCTAATGGCTGATATATCCTTAGGATATTCGTGGGTTTAATTACCCAAAAATATAAAATGTCTAATATACCCTCCCGGTATATCAATTAGGCCTAAAAATGCCCCGAGGCCCAAACTAAACCCTCGTGTATACTTTTTTGACTATCTTGACCCTTCTGGACACATTGGTGCACTCGAAATGACCATACAGACGACTTATAATTTATTCACTTTTAATAATAATAATTTAGTCCCGACATGACACAAGCGCGTCCTGACTTAAATTTCCACAATTGCCATTTTATTCACTCATGACAATTTTAATAAAATAAATCTCATGTATTACTTTACTCATCCAGGAATATTCAACAAATATCCAATACTTACTAACTCACATCACACTAGTAAATATAAAAATATAAATTTCTGGATTAATATTAAATTAATATCTCAATTAAATTTAATAAATCCCTAATATTTTAAAAGCCATAAAAATACGGGGTATTACACAAGGATGCAAACTATAGGTTTAAACTGATTCACTCAAATATATTCCGGGGTGATTTTTTAATCAAAAAGGGTTTCTAAACTTAAAAAGATTGAAAACTTTTGCAAAGGATATGCAAAAACAATTTTGACAAAATTCTTAATGAAAACAAACATAAAACAGGTATTTATGAAGAAAACACAAATTTTGAGGTGACGGCTCATTCGAACGAGAATAGCAGTTCATTCTAATGAAAATGAATCTCGTTTAAATGACAAAGCTATCTCATTTGAATAAACTTCAAATGACATTCAAATAAACTAAAGCAGTACGACCTCACTCGATGTTCGATTGAAGTAAACTTTAAACGAGACTTAAAACGAAAATAAGATATCATTAGAACGTGAATCCTATCTCGTTTGAACAAGATAAGTGATCTTTGAAAAATTATAAATAAAGAAAAAATACCCCAATTTTTAAATAAAAAATCATGCTTCATTTTTTAATAAAAAAAATATCCCAAAATAAATTCAAGGAATAAATTTAAACACTTAATAGTATTATACCTTCATACTATGGAGATCCTTGAAAGTTGTAAATGTTGGATATTCAATATTCGTGATAGCTCGAGTCGAATGTTAATAGGATACGCCAAAATCTATGTAAGCCTAAGCTATTTGAGCAATGATAGAAAATTTGCTCTTACAAGTTATCCTCATTTCCTCTCCACAAAAATCTCTCATCATCATCTTCTTATTTTTACAAATTGAACATGGAAATGGTACTATAGACATGAACTAAGAGGGTAGAGTAGAGAATGTGCTTTTTCTCAAGGTCAACCTCCCCTATTTCAAAAGATAACAATTCTTCTAACCCGTTAACCTCCTTTTCATTCTCTCCATCATTCAATCCCAAATAGCTTTAGACCTAAACTTGGACCCCAACGAAAAGCCAAGATAATTAGATGGAAAAGAAATACCCCCCCCCCCCCCCCACACACTAGCTTCCCCTTAGAGTGAATCATATCGCACTTCTCTACATTAATAAGAAGCCTCGAAACCTCCTTAAAACAAATCAGAAAAAGTCTTAAAGCCTGCACCTTCCCAATCTCTGCCTTACTAAAGACAATAACGTCATCAGCAAAAAGAACGTTTGAAATCCTAATCATAGTCAATCTAGATTGACCTATCCCGAAACTGTTAATCTACCTTGTGTCAACCACACAACTCATCATTTGACCAAAGTACTCCATGAAGAAAATGAATAAGAAAGGAGAAAATGGGTCACCCTATCGAAGTCCCCTTGAGCCGGGGAACAAGCCCTCGGGGACCCCATTAATCAAAATTGAGAACCTTCAAATAGAGATGCACCTTTTCATCCAACGACATGACCTCTCTCTAAACCCTATCCTTTTTAGGAAGTATAATAGGAAGTTTCGATTAATATGATCATACTCTTTCTCAATATATAATTTACAAGCAGTACCCACTTTCCCACTCCTTAATCTATCTTCCAGACACTCATTAGCCACTAGCACTACATTGAGAATTTGTGCTCCTCCAATGAAGGCATTTTGAACTTTGATATCCTTAACCGATAAAACCTTAGCTAGAAGGTTATATATAGTCTCAGAGACACTAATAGGTCTAAAATATCAGACATCGATGGACCCCCCCCCCCCTTTCTTGGAGATTAAAGTAATGAATGTCGGATTCAGACTCCTAAAAAAATAACCTCTGTCATGGAACTCAGTAAATAACGCCATCACTTCCCTGTGACTGCTGACTAGTACTGAAAGAAAGCCATCTAAATCCGTCCAGTTCAGGAGCCTTATCACCACATATATAATTTAAGACATGAATGAATTCCTCCTCTATAAATGGAACTTCTAACATCTAGGCCTTGGCCCGTGAGATGTTCTCCATCACGGCCCCATCAAGATCGGGCGATTACCCCCTGACCTCAGTGGTATTTTCGAGATGTACCCCCAACTATTGAGATTTTCCCTTTATGGTTGAAGCAACAATGTGAATTGGCAACTTTGTGAAAGAACTTAGTGTTCTTATCCCCCTACCTTAATCACAATGCTCTAGATTTTTATATCCAACTGATTTATTCCTGTATAAGCCCTCTCCCAATTTCCCTCATCCTTTCACCCTTTACCCTCTTTTCCTCCCTCATAAGATCCTCTCTACCTTCCTTCTAATCTAAGCATCTCACCCTCCTCTAGATAACTGTCAATGGTATCCCTTACATTTCTAAACACCTATATATTCTAAAGTTTAATATTTTCTTTTAGCGACCCCAATTTAGTAGCCAGATTGTAACTAGCATTAACATCCACCCCCGTAGCTTGACCACCACTACTTAACTCTACCAACAAAGTCCACCTCCTTGAGTCACATGTTATTAAATCTAAAAGGGGTTATAACCACTCTTCATCCCTCATACTCTAACAAAATCGAGTAATGATTCGACGTAACCCTCGATAAAAAAATTGGATTATCCATGGGTAATGCTCTTCCCACCCTTGAGAAGTGAGAAAGCGATCAATGCGAGATAGGTAAGGAATGTCTCTATTGCCAGTCCATGTGTACAAGACACCTTCTAATGGAATCTCCATCAATTCCATCTTATCAATAAAATCCGAAAACTCCCTTATGAATCTGTGGATTCTCCTTTTAGAGGTGAATCTCACCTTGTCCCTCCCTAAACACCATGCCTCCCCCCTAAAAAAAACCCACTGACTCAACAAGTTCCTCCCATAATTTCCATCTACTCTAGTCTTCCACGAGTTTGTATAACCCTGAGAAACACCAGATGAACGTCCATGATTTGACCATGTTGTCCAATAACTCCACCACTTTTTTTAAAAGGAGAATTTTAATCAGAATGAGAAACATATCCCTTCTCCATTGGAAAATAAATGTTTAGTTACAACGAATTTTAAAGTCATTGATAATCTTAAGGTCTAGCATAGATCTTGATCCTTAAAAAGGAGGAGCTACAAATAAATCACAAATGCTATGATGAATAATTGACATGATAGAGTCATCTTTCATAAGAGTACCATCGTATTTGAACTTTTTCTTTCCTTTCCAAAACTCCACCACTTTAGAATCACACATAATGATCATACCTCCCAACGCTCCCACTACGTCCATACAACTCCATATATACGACTCAACTTAGTCTCTTTCATTCATAAGATATTCGATTTCCACTTAGAAGTAACCCCACTCACAATCCCTATGTATGCGAGATCGTTCATTTAACAACCACACTTCCAAACCAAGTTAATTAATAACATTAATTACCTACAATCCCCATTTTCCCCCTCATAGAGTATGCAAATTCAGAAAATATCCTAATAATAATAAAACTACTCTACAAAACCTACAACTTTACAAACTTACCCTTGTACCTCTTGATGTTTTTAAATTACCAAAATAACCCCTGGATTTTTCAAATAAACATAACTTGACCTATACTTAACCCCTAGACCCAAACTTTATATCAAATCAAACCTCTAGACTAAAACTAACAATAAATTACAATTTTAAACCCTACATTTCCTTAAAATTATAGAAATACCATTTGAATTTACAAAAATACCATATTTTGACCAAATAAGTGTATACACTTCCAACTAAGGACTAAAAACTAAATAACCAACATTTTCATATTCCCCCCTTACCACATTAGCCTCCACATGGGCAATAGAGTCCAAAAACACAAGGATATAGCATGCATTCATGTAAGGAACAGGTTCCCACCATTTTATATTTTTAAACTAAAGAAGAATCCACATCCTAAATTCTCTAATGCATTCTCCCCTCCATCCCTATAAATTTGCCACGATCAAAAGTAACAAGCTACACCCCTTAAGCGTGACCAAAGTTCAAAATTTTTCCTCTAAACTGGTATTCTGTCATTTTATGTATTATACTTCATTCTTTCAATTCCAATAGTTTTCTGTGTTGATATTATACTCATATCAATAAAAACATTAGAGATTTTACGTCAAAAATGACATCTGATCGAAGAAACCAAAAAAAACTTCATTAAAGTTTGAGCTTCAATGGTGAAATTTGATTTCTTCACTTTGAACTAGTTTCAAAGTGAGGAAATATTTCCTTATGAACTCAGAAGCTCTAATGAAATGATCGTTTTAAAAAAATCATAGGCTTAAAGCTCCAATTGCTCAAAAATATTTTTCGTTTCAGAAAAATAAAAACCTTAAATTCTCCATAACCAGACCACCTCAATCCTTCAAAAAATATCCAAATTCTTCCTCAGGATAATAGAAACACAACCGTGTTCATAAAAACCTCTACAATATTCAGTAAAACATCAGTTCATTCAATTTTTCTTAAAAAAACATAGTTTTGTAACTCGATGAATACTGAACCTCATTCCACAAAACTTATATTTTTTTATTCCTTGTGAAAATTAGGCTGGATTCATTCAGATATCATCTCAAATGGTTTAGTACATCAGGAATTATTTCAAGTTAAAGTTTTTTCAAACCCTAGGTTAACGGTCGAGAGGCTGAAGATGACATTTTACAACCAAAACCATTAACTAAGCGCGTCAGGCCGCGTGGCAAATAATTTTTTTTTGAATTTTTTCAATATTATTATTTTATTTTTCTGTTTAAAATGGTATAAGGTAAGACTGTGTTTGGTCAAGCTAGCCAAAGTTATGAAAAGGTAGAATTTTAGGTTAGAAATATTTTATCTAAATTGCAAATTTACCTCTCCTGAATTTTTCAAGTTATGAATATAAACCCAACTTTTGTCTACAAATACTTTGATTAGTTTTGAGTCAAAAAGTCTTCTGCACCAAGTTTCAAGTTTAACTCTAAACCTAAGATTTTAAAGTCATAAAATAGTTCTAATTTGACCCTTTAAACTTTAATAAACACAGTATCTATTAGAATTCTACAAGAACCAACATTATTCTCAATTATATTTACTTACACAAATCTTTGTGTACAGATAATCAAGAATCAACAGCTCCCGACATCCTCCATTCAATTATCCGTACAAGTTTGTCTCTTACCTTTTTTATAGTAAACTTCTACATACTTGTTTAACTTCCTATTGATATCATTTCATTATAGCCCCTTTGATTCCAAGTATGTTAAGATATTATCATACTCATAATTTAATATATCACGATTTTTTTTTAATTATGATCAATCGGATCATCTTTAACCTTTCTCACCTAATAACTAATATCATGAATATTCCTTGTAATGATCGATTTAGCTTACTTTGCACCTCTGTGCATTACTATTATTTATAGAAGCATCAGTAATACCAAGGGAGTACACTGTTGTGTTATCCCACGAAATTTTTTACTTGGCATATAGTCTCAAATGTTGAGAGCAAGGATTTTTAGCTACATACGTATACATGCCACTTTAATTGTGTGACTAGTTGGTTATTTGATTTATTAATTTATATGGTTTTACTGATGACACTTCACTTATTTTTATACCCATTTTGTAATATGATAAGTATGGGATTATCAAGTTAAACCTCCTTGACTTTTTTGTTATGTAATTATGTTCACTATCCGACATTTTAATTCTATACAGATTCCACCTTCCATCTATATATATAACTTGTTACAAAATTGGTAGATTCTTCTTACATATTTGTTCTAATTCCTTTTTTCTCAAGATGGCTAGGGAAAAAGAGGATAGTCTCACTTCCCTTTTTGTGATACACATGGATCACGTGTTTGCGTATGTAACCCTTTGGCCAGAAACTAAGAAAAATAGGAGCAGGGAGTGGTGCTTTACTATTACCTACTTTATATTTCATGTTGAGAATAAAATGTAAATCACCCTTGTGGTGGTAGTATACTATATCTAATGTATCTAATGAATAAAGTTATGTTTCAACCTTAATTTTAATTCATTACTCTCTCTCTCTCTCTCTCTCTCTCTCTCTCTCTCTCTCTCTCTCTCTCTCTCTCTCTCTCTCTCTCTCTTTATATATATATATATATATATATATTAGAGGGGAGTGTTTTACTGTTAAAAAAAATCAACGGTTGGGAATGAATGTTTTTGGGCAATCTAATGGTGTGGGATTGTGCCATGTAAGATTATACCCATTGGGACATGGCAAGTGGAGATAACTTAATCCTTCAACCCCCCTGCCCCCGTTTTCTTATCCCCATTTTCAAGCACTAACCCTACCTCATTCCTCACTCCCTCAAAGCACAAACCCTCCCACGCTCTTATCCCTCCCAGAATCTGCTCCAACGTTTCCGCACTCCCACTCCTTCTCCCTCTTCCTCTTCGTCATCCCTCCCACGTTGATCTCTAATAGGTTACCTCTTTCTCTGTCTCTTACATGCACATTCCCCCTAATTTCTTTAACTGTACAAATCTGTGGTTTGTTTGTATTTGGTATATAGAATATGTATATCTCTCTTAAGAAATGTATATTTGTTGTATGGAATATTCTACACATCTAGGGTTTTGAGATATGTTTCATTTTTAAAATTTGTTATTTAAAAATTTAGGGTTTTGAGATCTACTTCATTTTTGGGTTTAGATGTTTGAATCTTTTGGAAAACATGGGTGTTGGATGTTCAGATGTATGTTTTTATGTTTAAATTTTCAAATTGTGCTTGCTTTGGAGTTGCTAAGTAGTTTCTTAGCATTTCTTTTGGGTTGGTTGAAATGGAAAGCACTTTTAGGGTTTCATTAAAGATCTTTACTACCATTGGGGTTTAATTGAAAATCATTACTAATTCTGATTTTTTTTCTCTCAGGTACCATTGCATAAGTATTAGGTATTTTTTTATTTGGTGTTTTTTCCCTCAGGTACCATTTCACTCTATTTCTACACGACATTCTCCGTTTAAAAAGGAAATAATCAAATATTAAGGACTAAAATTTCTATTCCATTAGTTCGGCGCCTCCTCCATCATCGCTTGATGTCGTCACCACCACCACCTTGTAGTTTTGGCTTTTCAAATTTCATTTAGAGACAATATGTAACAAGATGATCAAGTTTGTACTCCCTTTCTAATTTTTCCTTCTTTATGTTGTGAGGTTGTGTGGTGATGAGGTTCACGCATATCCTGCCACTTTGGTTGATTCTAATTTCTAGTATGCATATTCATACAACAATTATACTATCATTGGTCAAACATTTTTTTGTTGAATGACCATTAATTGGAAACGTAATGTTTGGAATTTGTTTGTGGTTCTTTATTTTCATCCTCTGACTTTCTTATCACCATTTCTTACTCCCATTTTTTTTTGGAAAAATAAATAATGTTGTGCAAAGCTACTATTATTTATTGTTTTCTTTAACCGTGGATGGTTCTTTGTATCGATAAACTTGCATATTTCTTCGATTGTTGTCAAATTATATGCTTGAAAGTCAAAACAATCCAAGCTTCAATTAAGTACATGGAACTTTTATACACGAATGTCCATACACTCTTGCAATGCTTTCAAGTTTTATAGTCCAGAGGAATGTTACCCATCCATGTAAATTGAATTTATGTTTTTGGTTTGATATTGAAATTATGGTATGATTATGTAGATTTAATTTCATATTTAGGTACATCTAATTTCTAATTTCATATTTAGGTACATCTAATTTCTAACTTCATATTTAGGACATGAATCACATAACTATATAGGAGTAGCTGTTTGTGGTTTGTTGACATAGGGGTAACTGTTTGTGATTTTCTTAACATAAAAGTAACCGTTTAAACCAATATATTAAACGCTTCAAACCTTTAGTTATTAAGTTGTGACAGAGCACTGAATAAGAGTCCAAAATACAGGGGTATTAAATTTAATTAAGATAATACTCTAGAGAGTAAATGTTAATTAACTAAAAAAATTTATGAGATTCATAGAACCAAGAATTTTTTGTGCCTACAACTACTTCAATAGAATGTTTGTCACATTCCTCAAAATATTAGTTGATTGTATAGACATGAAAGTGTGATGGGGTAATAAAAATCATAGAACCAAGCTCTGAAATCATTTATATGTCAATTTTCTACAGATTTTTATGAAATATAATATGTTCAAATATGTTCAGATATGTCAATTGTCTCTAGGTTTCTAATATGCTGTTCATTTTGCTTTCAAACCCTCACATATTCTCCTCTATTAAAAGCATACCATAGTATTGGCAGAGCAATTACAAAAGCAGCATGTACCTGTAGCTGCATCCGCTGCTCCACAATAACAGCATAGCAAGATTTCAATGCCGATTTTAAATCTATAACTTTTATGGGGACAGATTTATTTTCCATTTTCAAGTGTGTATAATGTGCACGGTAATGCTCTCTTCTCTCTATAACATGTGTTTTCATTTGAGATGAATGAATAAATTACATGTGTATCAGTGGCACACATTGAGATCTTTAAGGTCTGTCATATTAACAGCTACATGTGTATCAGTGGCACACATTAGATAAAAAACTAGGGCTATTTCTGCGATTTTGTTGTTTGAGCTTTTAGTTCATGGATTAATTTCTATTTTTGACCTATTATATGTGAATTTAAATTTTTTTCTTGAGGTTAATTCTATTTTTTATCCTTTTCTTCATACAGTTGTCATTGGGCTTTTAATAGATAAAATAAGCACTATTTTGCGGTATTAGATGTGAGTTTGAGATTATATGCAATCGAGGCTTGGGTTTATCGGATAATTTATGCAATTTACTGTTTTTTAAATAAAGGGGAGTTTTATGCTAAAAACTATTTAAAAATGGTTTTCAAGACAAATTGATTGGTTTCAATTTGGGCATTACGTGTTTTCTATCATACAATGTCAAAAAATGGTGTTCATCTAAGGTTGATTTGATCTTTGATATTCTTTCGTATTTTTAAATCCACGAGATAGCTGAAGTTTTATTCTTTAAGAAACATAATATATAGCTCAAACATAATATATAAATCTCAATTGCATCAGAAATTGTTCGAGGTTATTGGAGATATGATGACAATCTATTGTTGCAGACATATCAAGCTCCACTATTTGAAAAAAGGTATTTTATTGTTCCGCTACACTTGCACCACTGTTTAGTAACATTTTCACCACATTCCAACAGGTATTTTATGTTATTATTGAGTTAGATATAATTCATTCTATTTAAAGTTCATTTAAATTTTTTATTTTTGTTTTTTGGTAAATAGGTGGTTTTAGTTGAAATACCCCAAGAAGTTGCTTATTACTATTCTAAGCAATATCACAAGATTTTTTTTATTTTTTATAATGTTCTACTTTTGGTTTGTCTTTAATTGGTACTATAGTTTAGGTAAAAAATGTTTAGCAACTTTTTTTTCAAATAGGGACTCAATTTGTAATGGAGGTAGTATATCTCTATACTTAGCGGGCTTCCAAGTGTTTTTCGTAGTAAAACAGGAAATATTTAAGCTAAATAGTTGCCATGTCCTGTATGTTTACAACAGAGCTACTATTCTTTATACTCCAGCCCAAGGGCGGAACTAGTGGTCGGCTGGGGGGGGGGGGCTCCAGCCCGCCCCTAAAAAAAAAAAAAAGTAGTGTTAATTATTAAAAAAAAAAATAGTGTTAAAATTTAAATTCAACCCACCCTTAATAGGAATTTTGATGATTTTCGTCAAAATGCTTTAAATAACCTCAAAAAAATTCGGCTCGGGGGCTCCCGCCCCCGAACCCCCGACGTTAGCCCGTCCCAACGTCAAATCCTGGTTCCGCCACTGCTCCAGCCACTCTTCTAACTTGAGATGCTTTGGTTGCTTCACAATTTTTCATATTTGACATAACTTATCTATACACAAAAACGAAAGATATTAAAAAAAATGAAGAGATGATATGAAAAAATGTATATAGCGGTCTTTTATGCTTAGTTTCTAGCTCTCTGATCAATTAATGACCTGTCAAAATAACACTTTTACTTGCTCCCTTTATTTATGGCCACATCAGACTAATTTAATTTACAATCAAATTTTTTTGTCAAAAGTTCTTCCTATGATATAGCATAGCTAGCATTGCATAACTTTTTAATTTTTTGATTTTTTATTCCAGTTGAGGGCAGTGCCCTTACTTGAAAGTGGAGGGCAGAGCACCCCATTATACAGGAACAATCTATGCATCTGTCATGTATTGGCATATTGTTGTTTGACATGTATCGATATAATATCAAACGGGGATTAAGCAGGAAAATGCAGATGAAGCTGAGATCAAGGAGGTTATTTTTTATGAGGATAGTTCTACATGGCTCGATGTATATAATGGCACTTCTTATAAAGTCTGCTGGGCCATGGAGGTTATAAGCAGGGATATTGTAGAGGTTATTAGAATTTTTATGGGCTATGAATTGCCCAAGGCTTGGACAAGTACAACTATTACTATTATTCCTAAAATACAAGTTCCAAATTTAAAAGCTCCGTTAAACTCGAACCCATATACAGTAGTAATAGTTCTTACTTCTGTGACAATGAGATTGGAGTATTATGTGATGTTCAAGTAGTTTGAATGTTTGAATTAGATACTATTACTTTGAAGTTGCCATGTTAATTATGCTACACACATGTTTCATTTATTGAGGTTCTTTCCAGTTGCTTCAATAATGTTGAAATAACATCTTGACTTTTGTTTGTTGTGTGTACTCTTGGAAATTATAGGTGAGAATCCAATTATGTTAGTTATTGCTTCAACATTTGGCAAGGAATAAAATATAAAATGAGGGTTTTGTGAATGAGTAATTTTATGTTACCTTCTGATATTGGAGCTTTAGTTATTTATAGAGCCTAATAGGTCGAGGGTGCTCTGCTCTTATCCCAACGACTTTAAGATAAACCCTATTTATGTTTTTACTCTAAATCCTTGCCTTGCCTTATTTTAATGAATTTGGTCCATCGATAGTAATATTGGGTGGAAAATTAGTATCCGATGTGCTTTAGTTGTAAACTTTGACCGTAAGTTTGGCTAAGATATAGGCAATGTAGATGTATTCATTAAGCTACTGTTATGATGTACATGTATTCATTGAACTAATGTTATGTTGCCTCTCTAAAGGTGTGCAATGTTGGACAAAAGGCAATGTATTCATGAATTACTGCTATCCGATGTATTCATTGAACTACTGATATCCGAGGTATCCATTTATTCATTGAACTACCTTCGATTCGTGTTGCCAATGTTGGACAAATGGCAATTTTCAGCCTTAAAGAAGACAACAGGTATAAAGTATGACTATTAAGTATGTAGTATTCTTAACGAACTACTAATTTGGCATGTTAATATAAACTGAAAGAAGAGAAGGATGAAACTTATTTTCATGTAGCTGTCAGAGGTATTGTGCAGTCACTGAAGACTCGAATCATTAATAGGCCTTATGATGAAATTACAATGTGCTTATTCAACACTGTAAGAGTATTGTCTCTATGTACTCAGAACATTTATTTTCCTATATCAGTCTATTAGTATGCCTTTATATCTGAATGTTTTTGACGTTGCACATTTCACAGCTTAATGCATTATTACTATGGCTTATATCTAAATGTGTTACTAATTGGAATTTGTTTATTTGAACGCTTTTCATAATTGTCATGGAAGATCATCCTAAGCACCCTAGTGATGAAGAAGCAGTGTAAATTTATAGGAGGACCAACTACAATGTCCCCTCCACGCATTCAGGCTTAAAATTTGATCAATCAGATTCTGAGGAAGAACTTGAGACTGAAGAACCCACATCTACAAATCTACATCTCCTACAGGTCATTTGGGAAAAGGTCGGTGAACCAACTGAAATTAGGAAGATTTCACTGCAAGCCTCCCTGCTGATGAATGTCGATACGCTGTTTATGATTTTGATTTCGTAAATGAGGACAATTGCTAGAATTGCAGGATTTTCTTCATTGCTTGGTAGAGTTCTTTTTTCATGGCTTATTCCATCTTTAGGATGTTTTTTATTGGACTTACTTTTTTATTCTTTCATAGAAAATACTTATATTTACTCATTTTTTGTTTAACATACTCCTCATTGCCTATATACAGTGGAAAGATATTAGAGTGTTCAATATTTTTATATAAAAAATATTTACTCAATTGTTACTTTTGGGGCACTTTATTGCAATATAGATTCTGGTAATAGGAGTTTTAATTAGGAAATAGGACAAGCCATACATCTTTTCCTCATTTTCTATGGTAATCATTTCTTACTCAGAATTGGATTCCACGAAATAAGAGAACATCTCACTAAGCTTCTAATCCCTTTTACACCCCTTTTCAACCCTTTTCATCAAAATGGAGTGAATTTTAGTCCCTTTTTCAACTTTGTTATGAAATGCACCTTTAGTTTCTTGCTATATACACAGCTTTGTTGCATTTTCAATTTGGAATTTAATGTTACCTGCACACATCATTAATACTCTGGATACATTATACCATATGTCACATCCACCACAACTTCTTCATTGATCTTAAATCGGTAGCAGTCTTTACATTCCTTGCGGCAACGTGTCTTTCTCAGATCGACAATATAGCCCCTTACCTATTCACCACGATACTCGAGAAACAATTCTCCTTCTACAATTTTTCGGCGTGCAAAGAGACCACAACCAAATGCAGCCCAGTAGTGACTTTGTCAATTTCATACCTCAATTAACTTTGCATGTTTGAATAATAATATGTACTGCCATCGATTGGTGCTCATTGTGTTGGGTAACCAATCTTCTCCGACTAATCAGTGTTCCTTCAACCAATCTGCTTTGACTCATCTGTGTTTTCATTATATGATGATGTAATAGAGACGTATGGTGGTGTAGGTTAAAGTGAAAGGCCTGAGAATTTAGTTCTAATTTGTTTTTTTCCGTAGTTTTTTCGGCTACCAAACATAAGGGTGGAATTTTTGTTATGTTGAATTGAAATGAAATTTCAATTTTTCTTTTTTGTAAACATTAATCAACTTGATTGAATGTGAGCACACCATTTTGTTATATGCCGATTTTTTTATTATTATTGGGAGATTATTGTGTTAATTTATTAAATTTATAACAACAAAGATGTCGCTTTAATAGTGAAAATTTAGTTATGTTTGCATTTTTTGTCGAAATAATGAATCGCTATGGGAGAAACACAAGTGATTTAGTTTGTGGGGCTTAATATAATGACGAGAAAAGCCTTTGTAATTCTTGACAGGTTTAATAAATGTTAATTTAGAAATTTGTGTCGCTTCATAATTATGTACATTGAAATTTTTTACCCTTTTATGTTTACGTTCTTTGAAAATTTTCGTCGTGCCTTCAGGCACGAGCATTTCACTAGTGTATATATATATATATATATATATATATATATATATATATATATATATATATATATATATGTGTGTGTGTGTGTGTGTGTGTGTGTGTGTGTGTTAAAGTAGAGAAAGCTAGCATTCCGTACTCAGCCGACCAAGCAAAACTCCTGCTAAGTTAATAGCTCTAATTGTGGGGATATCTAAAAAATATGCTCTTGTTTGTGGCCTTCCTTCTCTTCGGGAGAGCTTCATTGTCGGCCTTATACCTCTGTCAATGTACGCCTTCTTGTACTCTCCCCTATTCTGAGCTTCTCTTGTTAGGAATTAAGAGAACTGCAACCCGTAGTCCGGTGCCTGAGTAGATAAATCCTTTTTAGCCAAGATCAAAGTGATCCACTTCTCCAGAGTACACCTCCTCTTCTTTCTAGGGTCTTGTGTCTCTTCTCGACGCATTCTTCATCGGCATTATTGCCCCCATACATTGAAATCAGTAACTCAACGAGACACTCTCTCTTCCGAAGAAGCCCCGCGTCCAGGTAGAGATACCCGGACAAGATAAACAACAAAAACAAAGAGTTGTTATATTCCTGTACATTCATACAAAAAATATGGTGTGACAAGTTGGTATCAGAGCACGTTTTAAAATTAACAATACATCGGTTTAGATTGGGAAACTACCATTAGAGAAGAAGCGTTTACACATCTCATAAAAATGATTCGCACTATTAACAAGGAATAGCTAGTTTCAAAGGTCCTCCCTCTCTCTAAAAATCTCGTTCTTACATTAAATTCGTCCTTCTCTTTTCATATGGGTTCAAGATATTTCCCTTGCTTGGATTTTGATCCCAAACCATTTGATGAAGATTATTTCTATCCACCTCCTCACAATGCTACTACTGCAAAAAATCAAACACATGAAAATAACCCTTCGTTTGCTGAAGTTCTTAACAAAAACGTGCTGCTAATGAACAAGTAACAAAGGTCCCACCTTGTCTTCCTCCCCTCTCAACACCATACTTGAGTGGAGATTCTCTAGATATTAGGTTACCGAATTCATCTCACTAAGAAGTTGTTAATGAATTAGATCCTCTACAATCATTGGTCGAATAGTTCTTGCCAAAGCGGATAAACCATAGAAGATCCAAGATCTAAAAATGCCTATCACATTAGTTGGACACATTAAGAAGGATTATGTTCTCACTCCCATTGGTAAGGGTTATTATGACCTTCATTTTTCACATTCTTCGAATTTGAGCAATGCCATGTCATTTCATAGCTTAAATTTGTCATACCCTTTTTGTAAGACTGTTGGACATTCTATCTCTGAGTGTATACATTTAAAAAAAAGGAATTGAGTAATCTAGTTAATTAAAATATGTCTCTTTCTAAAACTCGGTTAGATCCTAAGATTATCAATAAGGCTTTTGTCACAGCAAGTATGTGTAATGGGACTGCTGTGATAGCATCCTCTAAGACTGCTATCACAACAACCACTTTAGATGATGGGCATGTTAACATTGCGGGTTTTTCTCCATCCAGAATTCGATCAGCATGTAATTCCGGTAAGCTTGAATAAAGGCTCTGATTTATCAGGGCCATTATAGATTACATCACAAGCATGTGATGTTGGAGCTGAAGATATCCCTATAATAACGGATGGAAAAAAGTATCTTCAAATAAAGAACGTGTAAAGTGAGTCATAACAGCTAGTTCGATCAAATAAAGATGCCTATATTAGAGGTGGTACGGATAATAAGGAAGAAAAATATATTTCAAAGATCTTTGACTCTAAAAATGTGGAAACAAACAAAGCTAAACATTCACTTATTTCCCATGCAACAGGTAGGATTCGATTTATGGCAGGTAAAAATGAAGGAATTGTTTATCATTTAAGTACTTCGGGTGTCATTTTTGAAGATATTTTCGATAATGAGGATTCTTATGGTGAAATGTCGCCTCTGGAGAACATTCAAAAATCGGATAAGGAAGACCATTACATTAATTTAATCATGGAAATTCCTAAATTTGATCTTGGAATGCGAAATAATTCTGCAAAAGCTCGAGCGTTTATAGAAGAATCGATTGGCAGAATATGTAGAAACCAACTGTCCAAAACAGTTGGTGAAATGTCGAGGAGAAAAAACTCCAGTTAGAAATTATTTCGAGGTTTTAGGTAATATGTAAGACTCAGATTAATTGGAGGTAGAAGGTAATATTCAAAAAATTAAAGAGAAGCATGATTCCTTTCCGTACTTAAGTGCCGAGCAGATATCAGCTCTAAGACGTAAGTCAAGGCAACTTATTACTCGTAAATTCTCTTAAGTGTTATTTTCTTTAACGCTTGTAAGTGCCAGAGGAGAGGCTCTTTATCCTTCCCATAAATAAATTGTTTGTTGAAAAAATATATATATACGCACACACACATATACCAAAAATAGGGTATGACAAGTTGGTATCAGAGCATGCTTTAAAATTAACACTACGTCGGGTTAGATTCCTATACGGGGAAACTTCTATAGCATCTTAGTTATGATATATTTTTCATAACTTCTTTATCGATATTATATATTAAATTTCATTCTGCAACATGAACACGTCGGACTCTCTTTTATTTAGTTTGGATATCATCCCAAACAATCGTTGGGAAACTACTATTGGAGAATAAGCGTCTACACGGCACAGAGAAATTATTCGTACTATTACCGAGGAATGGATAGATTCAAGAAGTTATGTAGAGCAGTTGGTATTAACAAATAGAGTCTCAGGAGAGGCACAAGTGATGAGAAAATAAGTGATTATGTGGGCAATCCAATCATAATTCAAGAAGCAATCAATCTTACTCCAGCCTATGTACAACCACCTCCACCACTTTATCCCGAGGCTACATCGAACGGCAAACTTATTATTGGAATTTATTCAATCTCAAGAGATTCTACCGATGATGATCCTTCCGAGCCTGATGACTTTTTCATAGTTTCGGATACTAATTCTCCAGATACTGTTGCTGTCCTTCCCACTAGGAAGATCCAACAATAAGGAAAAAAACATCCCTCCTAAGGTAAAATAATGAATAAAGTAATGTATTTAGTGTTTCCAACTACTATCTTAGGAGGTTGACTACCTCAAACTTATGTATAATAGGTAATATTTTAAAATACTAGTCCATTGTAACATACAAATCTCTTGTAAAATAGTAACCTTTTGTATAATATAACTAGGCTTAAGATATATCCACTTTTTAAGGAAATATTTTTTTTAATATTTTTATGACTCTTATACTATATTTTAGGACGATTAGCACTCGAATTCCCTCCACGAACTCAAACTGAACAAACCCACACTGCAGGAATCATGTGATGGCTCTGGGAATTGACATCTCTAGCCCGATAACAACAAGTTCCTTACCCAGCTCCAAATTTTTTTTTCGATGAGACCCGTATAATGAATGGTCTCAAAGAATTTTTAAAACAACGACCTCCAATATTTCTTGGAAAGCCAGGTACCAGTGATGTTGAGAAATGCATGCATCGGATTGTGAAAATCTTTAATATAGTAGGAATAATTACCAATCTTTGAGTAACTTTAGTTGCCTACATGTTAGAATATGAAGCTGATTACGGGTGGCAAGCCATGTCCTGTAATCATAACGTAACTACGTTAACTTGGGAGAAATTTGAAGAAATCTTCGTCAAGAAATGATTTTCTGAAACTAAGCGAGATCAACTGACTGTAGAATTCTTAAGATTACAACAAGCAAATCTATCCGTAGCCCAGTATGATGCCATGTTTATTAAGTTATCCCGTTATTCCATTGAGTATGTGGATACCGAGATAAAGAAATGCAAGCACTTTAAAAGAGGACTACATTCGAGAATCAAGATTTTTTTCCCCTTTGTAAATTCGAGATTACTCTCAACTTATCGACGTTGTAGCCATTATTGAACGAAATTCTTCCAATGTTGTACGTTCCCCTTATACCGTTACTAGAAATAATCTTGTGGGACTTTCCCTCAATATTAACCTCATCCTTATCCAAATTTGAGTCGGAAAGTTTATTCCCAAATTCATCATAAGACTACCTATCCATTGATTCATTGTCATGAATGTCAACACTACAAGAAAAATGAATATTAGGGACGGGAGTATTTGGGATGGTCGTGTCATTTTATCCCTTATGCTATATTGAAACGGACGGTTTTAATTACCGTCCCTTTTTATAGTAGCAAAAGGAACACTGTTTGAAAAATCGTCCCTTTTGGTATTTATTAAAAAGGACAGTAATTAAACCGTCCCTTAAAGTTTATAAGAATTTTTAGCGTCGATTTTTCCCGGGCTAATTTAAAGGACGGAATTTTAAACCGTTCCATTTGGTGTACCAAATAGGACGGATTTTAAAATCTGTCCCTTTTGCTATACAAAAAGGGACAGTTTTAAAATCCGTCCCATTTAGTGTAAATAGATTTTTTTTTTCCAAATGAGTATTTGGGACGGATTTTTTTAACCGTCCCTTTTAATATACCAAAAAAGGCGGTTTTAAAATCCGTGCCTGTGAATATAGCAAAAGGGACGGTTATTTCTGACCCTTTTAATGTTTTTCTTAATTTTTCCCCCAGTTATTTTCATTTGTTCCAAATCTTGGCCCTACCCTCTACGTAGAAAACTCCCGCTCTCTCTCTGTGTGGCCCTATCATCGCGTTCTCTCTCGCTGCCCTCGGTCGCTGCCCTCCTTTCTCCCCTATGCAGCCCTACCCCCTCCGCCTCTCCCCTGCACAGCTCCCACGCCTCCGCCTCTCCCCTGGGCAGATCCACCTCCTCCGCCTCTCCCCTGCGCCTCCGCCTATCCCCTGAGCAATCCTACCCCTTCTCCACCTGCTCCGCCTCCTCCTCTCCCCCTCCAAGCATTTCGTCCCTGCCCTACAACACTGGTATTATCTCTCTCCCGCTATATATATATATATATATATATATATATACACAGACACACACACACACATATATACACGATCTGTAGTGATTTGTTTAGACTTTTTTAAGGGATTTCCTTAGATTGTTATCATATTAGTTTAGGCATTTTTTACAATTTTGTTTAGTGATCTGTTTATATCTTTTAACAGACTAGTTAGGGCTTTTTATGCATTCAATATCAGTAAGTGCAAAGAATTTTTTTAATTATTCATAACAAACCATATTTAAAAAATAAAAATCAGATTGGATTACTGGATCAGACTACCAGATTGTTAACAAATTCGGATTCGGTTGCTAATGTACTGATCCATCTGATAATCGGATCCCATCCGAATCTGAAAATGTCAAACGGATTCTAGCTACAAAATTTAACATTTTTTATGGGTTTTTATAATTTAAACTCGCGTCTCCAACTACATTGGTACTAAACATGTCTAAAGAACATATTGACTTTTAAAAATACTACGAATATAGTTTTTTTACTTAAACTTGTTATATTTGTGTGGATGTTTTAATTTTTGACCTCATTGTTGTGGTACTCATCAAATTCGAATTTTTCTAAATCCCATGAGCCAAATGAGAACGAAGGATTTCATTTTTTTTTCAATTTATTGTTGATTTTTACTCCATCCATGTTTAATTAGGAATTCGTGTTTCTCTATCAAAAGTTTAAACGAAAAGGGCATTTAATTTAGAACTTCGTTTGTTGATTTTAATCCTATTATATACTTTATGTGAAGCCTTTAATTTCTTTACTCGAGATATTATAGCAACTACTGAAATATGGCATACTTATTGTACGTGAATAAATTATATTCTGATCTAGAGTATTAATACATTCTTAAACTTTAAAGCATTAAAAGAGATATGGAAATTGATGGAGAAGCAGCATATATGATCTCATATTTTTCAAATGCAAAACAGAGTTTTCTCATTATAGAGCTTTGTATTTTCAACAACATTGAACATATTGTACAAAAGAAAGCTGTCTTAATTCGTCACAGAGAGTATTCAAATTCTCCTAGGGATGAGAAACGACCCCGTAGTCACAGGACTCCCGGTTTGAGTATACGACGATGATTTGGTAAAATTTAGACTTGGGCTTAAAAACATGGCGTCAACAGGTGAAAATATAAAATAGACACAAAACGATCCCATGAGAGGCAAGAGCACCTTGCATGGGACTAATGTAACTCGTACGAACCGACAGCATAGTCTCCCGGTCTCCCGATTTGAGTATACGACGAGAATTTGCAAAATTTAGACTTAGGGTTAAAAATAAGGCGTTAAAGGGTGAAAACCTAAAATAACCATAAAATGGTCCCGTTAGAGGCATGATCACCTCGCACGGGACCAATATAACTCATACGAACCGACCCCATAGTGTCGGCCTCCTGGTTTGAGTATACGACGAGAATTTGTAAAATTTAGACTTAGGGTTAAAAACATAACGTTAAAGGGTGAAAACCTAAAACAACCATAAAATGTTCCCATTACAGGAACGATCACCTCGTATAGGATCATGTAACTCATACAAATCGAACCCGTAGTCCCCGGCCTCCCGATTTGAGTACACAACGAGAATTTTTAAAAATTGAGACTAAGGCTTAAAAACATGACATAAAAGTGTAAAAACATAAACCAACCACAAAACGGTCCCGTGAGAGGCACGAGCACCTCTCACGAGACCAATGTAACTCGTAGGGACCGACCGTGTATTCCCTAGCCTTTCAGTTTGAGTATATGACGAGAATTTGTAAAAATTATACTTAGGCTTGAAAACATGATGTCAAAGGGTGAAAACGTAAAACACCAACGAAACGGTCCCGTTAGAGGCACCATCACCTCGCATGGGACCAATGCAACTTGTACAGACCGATCGCGTAGTCACGGAACTCTCGGTTTGAGTATATAATAAAAAATTATAAAAATTTAAACGTAGACTTAAAAACATGGCGTCAACTGGTGAAAATGTAAAAGAACCACACAATGGTCCCGTGAGAGGCAAGAGCACCTCATACGGGACCAATGTAACTCATACGAATTGATCGCGTAGTCCCGAGCCTCCCGGTTTGAGTATACGACGAGAATTTACAAAATTTAGACTTAGGGTTAAAAACATGGCGTTAAAGGGTGAAAACCTAGAGCAACCACAAAATGGTCCCATTAGAGGCAAAATCACCTCGCACGGGACCAATGTAACTCGTACGAACCGATCCTATAGTCCCCGGCCTCCCGATTTGAGTATGCGACGAGAATTTGCAAAAATTGAGACTTAGGCTTAAAAACATGACATAAAAATATAAAAACGTAAAATATCCATAAAACGGTCCCGTGAGAGGCACGAGCACCTCATACGGGACCAATGTAACTTATATGGACCGACTGCGTAGTCCTCGGCCTCTCGGTTTGAATATACGACGAGAATTTGTAAAATTTAGACTTACGCTTGAAAACATGACGTCAAATGGGGAAAACGTAAAACAACCACAAAACGGTCCCGTTAGAGGCACCATCACCTCGCATGGGACCAATGTCAGTGGTATGAACCGACAGCGTATTCACGGGATTCTCGGTTTGAGTATACCATAGAAATTTGAAAAAATTGAGACTTAGGCTTAAAAACATGACATAAAAGTGTAAAAATGTAAACCAGTCACAAAACGGTCCAATGAGAGGCTTGAGCACCTCACACGGGAGAAATATAACTCATATGAACTGATCGTGTAGTCCCCGGCCTCCCGATTTGAGTATACAACGAGAATTTGCAACATTTCGATTTTTAGGACTAAAAACATGACATCAAATGGTGAAAACATAAAACAATAATAAAACGGTCATGTGAGAGGCACGATCACCTCGTATAGGACCAACGTAACTTGTAAGGACTGACCGCATAGTCCTCGGCCTCTCGGTTTGAGTATACGACGAGAATTTGTAAAATTTAGACTTAGGCTTGAAAACATGACATCAAATGGTGAAAACATAAAACAACAACAAAACGGTCCAGTTAGAGGCACCATCACCTCGCATGGGACCAGTGTAACTCGTACAGACCAACCGCGTAGTTACGGGACTCCCAATTTGAGTATACGATGAGAATTTGTAAAAAATTAGACTTGGGCTTATAAATATGGTGTCAAAGGGTGAAAACGTAAAACAACCACAAAATGGTCCCATGAGAGGCAAGAGCACCTCGCACGGGATCAATGTAACTCGTACGAATCACCGCGTAGTCCCGAGCCTCCCGGTTTAAGAATACGACAAAAATTTGAAAAATTTAGATTTAAGGTTAAAAACATGGTGTTAAAGGGTGAAAACCTAAAACAACCACAAAATAGTCCCGTTAGAGGCATGATCACCTGACACGGGACCAATGTAACTCGTATGAACCGACCCCTAGTCCCCGGCCTCCCAGTTTGAGTATACGACGACAATTTGCAAAAATTGAAACTTAGGCTTAAAAACATGACATAAATGTGTAAAAACGTAAAACAGTCACAAAACGGTTATGTAAGAGGCACGATCACCTCGCACGGGACCAATGTAACTTGTAGGGACCGATCGCGTAGTCTCCGACCTCTCGGTTTGATTATATGACGGTAATATATAAAATTTAGACTTAGGATTGAAAATATGACGTTAAAGGGTGAAAACCTAAAATCACCACAAAATGGTCTCGTGAGAGGCACGAGCACCTCGCACGTCACCAATGTAACTCGTATAAACCGACCGCATAGTCCCTAGCCTCCGGTTTGAGTATACGACGGGAATTTTTAAAATTCATACATTTAGGCCTAAAAACATGGTGTCAACGGGTGAAAAGGTAAAACAGACGCAAAGCAATCCCGTGAGAGGAACGAGAACCTCACATGGGACCAATGTAACTCGTACGAATCGACCGCGTAGTCCCCGACCTCCCAGTATGAGTATGCGACGAGAATATGCGAAATTTAGACTTAGGCGTAAAAACATGGCTTCAAAGGGTGAAAACCTAAATCCACCAGAAAATGGTCCCGTGAGAGGCATGAGCACCTCGCACGGGACCAATGTAACTCGTACGAACCGACCGCGTAGTCCCCGGCCT
The DNA here is from genome assembly GCA_949130495.1 of Sambucus nigra. Lineage (NCBI taxonomy): Eukaryota > Viridiplantae > Streptophyta > Magnoliopsida > Dipsacales > Adoxaceae > Sambucus > Sambucus nigra. The sequence goes on from OX422209.1 coordinate 243,984,596, forward strand.
CCCTATTTTAGTATACGACGAGAATGTGTAAAATTTAGACTTAGGCTTAAAAACACGACGTCAAGGGATAAAAACGTAAAACAGTCACAAAACGGTCGAGTGAGAGGATCAAGCACCTCCCATGGGAGAAATGTAACCGCGTAACTCGTAAGTTTAAACATTATTAGATTAATGATATCTTTTTTTTGTTTCTTATTTTTTTTTTTTGCAGGATAACATTTTAGGGTTATATTTTATTCGCGTGGAACACATGAACAAAGCAATAGTTTGCGACATGTAGATTGTTTATTTATTATTGTTGTTGATATGCGAGATTGTTGTTTTAATTTTTTTTCTGGCCGTGCGGGCTTTTGTGTTGATTAAACAGGTTGGTTTCATGTATAAACAGTTGAGATTCTGTCGAATTTTTTTTGAAATTGTAAAGAATTGTCAATATGGGAGATTTTTCAATTTTTAATGGTCCTGCAAGCTCTTGTGTTGATTAAACAAGTTGATTTTCGGGTATAAACAAAGGAGACTATGTCGAATGTTTTAAAGAATTCTTTATATGCGATATTCTTGTTTTCAATTTTTTTTATGGCCGTGTGGGGTTTTGTATTGATTAAACAGGTTGGTTTTCATGTATAAACAGAGGAGACTCTGTTAAATTTTTTTAAAAATTGTAAAAATTTGATACGATTAACTAATTTATTTGGATATTTTATTTTACTATAATATTATTTTGATAAAATGATTATTTATTAATTGCAGGTTATGCACAAGAAGTTGCAGAGACATGTTTTTTAGTGTGTCTACTATATGTGACTCTAAGAGAAGTTTTTGAAGCGTGACAACCATATTTATCACCTTAATTTCGGGATGATATTTTTTTCGACAATTGTATATCTTATTAATTAGTATGATTTTGTACTAATTTAAATATTTCGACTTGAATGTAGTTTAATGGAAGAAATTGTTATTGGATACGTACTTCAATGAATGTGGTTGATATATTGTGTTTATGGTCGGATGATTTGATTTTTAATGAAAATTAGACGTAATTTATTATTATAACATAAAACATATAATAATATAACTATTTATGATAATTTTTATTTATCAATTGGGACGGTTATAAACCGTCCCAAATACTTATTTGTATTAGTTGAGAATACCTTTTGGGACAGTTGTTACCGTCCCTAATACCCATTTTTTCATTAATTGAAATTCCTTTTGGGACAGTTTTTATCGTTCTATTTGGGTTGCCAGAATCTGAGTAGTATTAGGGACAGTTTATCCGTCCCTAATACTATTGGCAAGAGCGGGAATTTTTTCGCGGGGACACCATTTGGGACGGAAAAATCCGTCCCTAATGCCAAATGTAGAGGGTCCATGAATTAACATTTAGGACGGTAAAATCCGTCCCTAAAATATTTGCGATGCTTAGCATAAGGGACAATTTTTTTGCCATTGCAAAATTCGTCCCTAATACTCTTTGGGGACGATTTGTGCACGTTTAGGGATAGATTTTTACCGTCCCTAATACTCATTTTTCTTGTAGTGCAAGAAGTGGGACATATTCGCCCACAGTGTCCTAAGTTGAAACCTCCTCCAATACGTCGTTAGTTAGGAAATCCCCTAAGAATTAAAAATCCCCGTCGTGTCTAAAACCAACCTAGGCCAGATCTTGTCATGAAAATTACACCAATCCCTCATCATGGATAGAATTGTGTTATACTGCCTATATGGAATTCATATGATGTGATAGAAAGAACAATACTTTTAATAATATTCATGCTTATCTTTTATTTGATTATGGTTCAACACATTCATTTATAAGCTTTAAACTAGCTAAAAATTTACAATTGTTGCCTACATCTTTAACTATTACATTGGAAATAGAATTACCGTCCTAAATGTACGCTCTTTGTACAATTTTTTCTTTGAATTAACATTTAATACACCTATTTGTATTTGAGAATTACCGTCCCAATGGTATGAAAATTGTACAAAGAGCGTCCTAATGCCAAATTTTTTCTTTGAATTAACATTTAGAATTATCAAATTTAACTATTACATTGGAAATTAAAACACCTACCCAAGGGTATGAAAATTGTACAATTTAGCAAGGTTTTGGTACGTTCTTTGTAAATTTGATAATTTTAGATATCTCCAAATTTGATATTATTATTGCGATGGATGTTCTGTCAAGACATCATACTTATATCAATTGCCATGTAAAGAAAGTTTAATTTTGAGACCAAGAAAACTTTTTCTTTGTGTTTCACGGATCGAGTCATTCTGAACCATCAACCTCCCAAATTCAAAACTTCTCTTCTTTAACTCCTAGAATTTTGGAACAATTCAAAGATGTTTTTTTCGAAGAGTTACTAGGAATACCCCTTTCCTGAGAAATAGAATTTAGTATTAATATTTATCTAAATACTTCCTCCATTTCGATACCTCTATATCGAATGGCTCCTTTAGAACTCCGTACCCAACTAGATGATATTCTTGGAAAGCATTTTATCCCCCTTGGCGAGCCCTTATGTTATCTGTCGAGAAACAAGATGTAAGCTTTAGGTTATGCATAGATTATTGTAAACTAAACTCAATAACTATTAAGAATAAATATCCTCTTCCTATAATCAGAGATTTGTTCGATTAACTTCAAGGAGTGAGGGTATTTCCTAAAATGGATTTATGATCTGGTCATATCAATTACGAGTAAGAGAAGAAGATATTCCAAAAAATGTTTTTCGAATTCACAGTCACGTCTTTTGGATTAATCAATACACCCGCAACTTTTATAGATCTTATGCAAAGAATATTTAGACCTTTTATTAAACAATTTGTTATCTTATTCATTAGCAATATTCTCGTTTATTCCCAAAACCATGTAGAGCATGTCCAACATTTAGAAATAGTATTAAACACATAAATAAAACATAGATTGTGTGCTAAAAAGATCAAATATGATTTTTCAATGAAGGAAGTAAAATTCTTAGGACATGTGGTTTTTGAAAATGGAATCCAAGTCGATGCCGTCAAAATTTCAGCTATCTTAGAATGGAAAAATCCTACTAATGTCCCGTGATAGAAAGTTTTATAGGAGTAGCGGGTTATTATCGCCATTTTATAGAAGGACTTTCTAGAATTTCTCTTCCCCTCTTAAATCTAACTAGGAGAGAAGCATCATTTGTATGGACTGCTAAATGTGATCAAGCATTCCAAATTTTGAAGGAGAAGTTAACCACTGCTCCTGCCCTAACTATTCCTTCTAGTGATATAAGACATGATGTATATACAGATCCCTTATTGGAAGCTTTATGGTGTGTCTTAATGTAAAGATGGAGAGTAGTAGAGTATGGATCACGACAACTCAAGACCCGCGAGTGTAATTACCCTGTACATGATCTTGAGTCAGCTGTCGTAGTTTTTTCTTTAAAGATCTGGCATTGTTACCTTTATAGTGAAGAATTTCAAGTCTTTTTCGATCACAAAAGGTTAAAGTATATCTTCACTCAAAAGGATTTGAATCTAAGACGAGGAAGTTGTATGGAATTTTTAGAATATTGTCGATTTAAATTAGACTACCACCTAGGAAAGGGTAATATAGTAGCTGATGCTTTAAGTCGTAATCCCATTGGAAGACTCCAGGCTTTGATCTCTTATGATATTGTTGCTACCATATAGCAATATGATTTTAATTGATAACACCTTTCTCAAAATTTTCATATATAATTGCATATCCAAATCTGAGAAAGAAGATTTTAGCACAACAGTCCCAAGATCCTTTTTTACAACACATTCAGTACAAAAACCATGACTTCTCATGTGGTAAGGAACGGGCTTACAAGTTAGAAATAGATTATATGTGCCTGTTAATTCATCAATTGAGAAGAAGTTCCCATCGTTAAAATTTCATGATTCACCCTGGAAGCTCTAAGATATATCACATATTGAAGAAACAGTATTGCTGTCCAAATATAAGAAATTAAATTGAGAGCTTTGTGAGAAGATTCCTTGCCAACAAGTAAAGATAGAGCACTAGTATCCTGGTGGACTTATCCAACTTTTATCTATTCCAGAATGGAAATAGGATCATATTATAATGGATTTTGCCAGTGGACTACCTTTTGTGTCTCAAGGATATAACTCCATTTGGGTAATAGTAGACCGACTTACCAGATCCTCCCATTTTCTACAAGTAAAAACCACCATTTTTTTTCCAAAATCTTAGTAAACTCTACATTTGAGAAGTTGTCCGACTATATGGAATTGTTCTATCCATTGTATCAGATAAAAATTATCGTTCTCTAGGAAAGTTTTGGCAAGCACTTCAGGCCTCAATGGGTACTAAACTCCATTTGAGTTTCGCGTTCTAACCTCAGATGGATGGACAATCTAAATGTAACAACATTTACCAGTCAAATATCAAAGTCGCCCCATTTGAAATCTTATATGGAATACCATGTCATTCACTTGCATGTTGAACGGAATCCGAAAGTAGTAAAAAATTTGGTCGTGATATAATTCTAGAAACCACTGAGAGAATGCAATAAATTCGAGAGAGATTGAAGACAACCCAAGATTGTCAGAAACGTTATGCAAACCATCGTTGAAAGCCCCTAAAATTTCAACTTTGTGATCAAGTATTTTTGAAAGTTTCTCCTCGAAAAGGGATTTTACATTTCGAAAAGAACAAAAAATTAGCCCCAAAATATATTAGTCCTTTTACTATTTTTAAACGTATTGTCTATGTAGCCTACCAGTTAGAATTACTAGTAGAATTTTCAAACATCCATAACATATTCCACGTATCCCTATTATGCCAGTATATTCCTGACCCCTTTTATATCATTACATGGTAATAAATTTATGTCCAATCTAATCAGGAATTTGAAGAATGCCCTATCTGAATTTTGGATAGCTAGGTAAAACTTCTCACGAATAAAGAAATCCCCTTAGTCAAAGTACTTTGAGAACATCAAAATCAACAAAATAAACTCATGAGAAACGGAACACACAATGAAATACTGATCTCCTAATCTCTTCGAAGGTAAAATTTGAGAATGAATTATTTTTTTAGGTAGGTAGACTATAACAACCGCACTTCAAACCAAGTTAATTATTAACATTAATTACCTCGATTCCCATTTTACCCCTCATAGAAAATGCAAATTCCAAAACATCCTAAATAAAAATAAACCACTCTATAAAACCTAAAAATTTACTAAATTACCTAAGTACCCCTTGAAGTTTTAAAATTATCAAAATAACCCCTAAACTTTTCAAACAAATATAACTTGACCTACATTTAATCCCTAAACCCAAACTTAATATCATATCAAACTTCTAGACTTCAATTAATTATAAATTACAGTTTCAACCTCTACATTTCCCTAAACTAATAGAAATGCCCATTAAAACTAGCAAAAATACAACATTTTGAGTCGAATAAGTACATTTCCCTAAAATCACAGAAATTCCCACTAAATAACTAATATTTTCATATTCCCCCCTCACCACATCAGCCTCCACATGGGCAGTGGATAGGAGTGGACAACAAAACAACCGATCCGAATGAACCGATTGGACTGAACCGGATCGAACCGAAAATTAAGGCTATTTTGAAACCGGTCCGAAAATTGGTTCACAAAACCTAAAAACCGATTAAACCGGTCCGGTACGCGGTCCACTATATTAAAAGACCGATTTGGACCGGACCGGACCGGATCGATTCTAATATATATATATATAATAAAAATAATGTTATTGTGTTTCTTATGTATAGTTTTTGAATTAATGTATATAACTTATGAATTTAATTTGGAATATTTTATATATGTATAGATATTTTTCTATTTGGGTTAAAAAAAACCATGTAAATATCACTTGGAGTTTCGAGTATTATTTTTTTGTATATATATTTGTGAGAAAAATAGATAAAAAAATTCATAAAATGTACATATATATAAAATAGGGTCAGGAACGAATTTTATCCCGGACCGAAAATAGCCTAGACCGAATTAGTAGGTTAATCGAATTAATCGATCTGGTCTCGTTCCAAAAAAATTGAGGTCCGAATATTCGGTCCGGTCAAAAAAATAGGCAAAACTTGGACCGGACCGGACCATGCCCACCCCTAGCAGTGGAGTCCGAAAACACATGGATACACCATGCATTCGTGTGAGGTACAAGGTCAAACCATTTTATCTTCTTAACATAAGAAGAATCCACCTCCAAAATGCTTCAATACATTATCCCCTTCATCCCCTATAAATTCCCCATGATTAGCTACAACAAACTCCAACCCTTGAGCCTGCTCAAAGTTCAATATTTTCCCTCTAAATTGGTATTATGTCATTTTATGTCTTAAACTTCATTCTTTCAATTCCAATAGTTTTTTGTGTTGATATTAAACTCATATCAATCAAAGCATTAGACCTTTATGTCCAAAATGACCTCTGTTTGAAGAAACCAGAAATACCTCCATTAATGCTTGAGCCTCAATAATGGAATTTGGTTCCTTGAGTTTGAACCAATTTCAAAGTGAAGAAATGGTTCCTTATGAACTCATGAGCTCTAATGTTAATTTCGTTTTCCTCCAGATGGCTAAGGAAAAAGATGATAGCCTCACTTCCTTTTTTGTGACACACACGGATCACGTGTTTGCGTATGTAATCCTTTGGGCGGAGGCTAAGGAAGATGGGAGCAAGGAGTGACATTTTAATATTACAAACTTTTTTCCACCTTAACTTTAATTCATTGCTATTTATAGACTCTCTTGTACATTCATACCAAAAATAGGGTGTGACAGTTCAAACCCCTCACATTTTACGTGACCACTCTACGATTCATTGCAAGATAATGAAACACCTTAGTCTTCCTCCTTTATAATCCCCCTCCTATGTCTACTAATTAAGTTACATTACAAAAACTGATAGGTCTAAAATGTTTCACCTGGGTAGGGTGATGGATATTTGGAATGATAAAAAGAAGCGTTTTATTAAGTTCTCGTAAAACATGGTCATTTAAAAAAAAAGGTGTGATAAGATTAGTAACAGAGTTACCAACTAAACCCCAATGATTTTTAAAAAATTCACAAGTAAAACCACCCTGACCAACAGGGAAGGGGGACCCTGAGCATATGCTAAATCAGCGATCGCATAGTGCCCTTCGCAGGTTTATTTCTTATTACTTATATGTTGAGGGCCCATTTTTATATCAGTACATATAAAAGGTACCTATTTTATGATTTTTGCATGGGACCTTATCAATTTTTTTCCATCTTAGAACCGACCCTACTGAAGAGGGCTATTATCATTTGACAGATTGTTAAAATTAGATAATATATCCGTCTCTGGGATAGAAAGTATCCCGGGTACGATTTTTACACAGATACATAATATAAGCACAGTAATATATATATAAATATTCACATTTTCTAAATTAGGTGTGCCCAGGACCCATAATTTTAATTATCCGTTCTTAGCACAAATTACTCAATTATCTCGCATAACGGATTCGTCTCTTTTATTCTCATTTCTAATAGTTTCATACATACTTCTCATCCCTCGAAGTATTCTATCTCACTAAGTATAAATTCAATAGGTATACTCTCACTTCCCTTCTGGTCTAAATCCTTTACGAGTCTCAATCTTTTAGTAAACTTACGCATAATTTCCTAGGTAATGAATAACTCCCCGTTAACCCACTATTTCATCCCATATTAATTTTCATTCAACGGAGTCTACCTAGACCCTATTGGTCCTATTCATAACCCATTATACTCTATTAATAGTAATCAAGGGTTCCAACGCATTTTGACCGGATTAATCAAAAAAGGGGAAAAATATGCAGTTTTCCAGGAGGGATCGATCGATCGAGGAAAGAGGGTCGATCGATCGATCATCGATCGATCGATGTTCTTGGGTCGATCGATCGATCAAGAAGTTCTTGTCCAGAAACTGCCATTTAAACCTACGGGTTTCATCTTCCAAATTTCTCCAAACGCCATTATCGATTCCCAAACTCCTAAACAACATTATTACTAGTTCTTTATACATATATGCATGATTTCCTACGTGAAACATGTACAAATTCATCAATAGGATTGTATTAAAGGGACAATTTGCCTTAATTATCAAGAACCCTAATTTTTCACTAAACTTCCATTGTTTAGATTCTTTTTCCATATTTCTCACTTCTAAATTAGTCAAATTTCGTGGGTAATCCTCTACATATGATTGAGATTCTAGAATATATTTATTTTCTTTACAACATGTGATTGGGTTCTCTAAATCATTAAATTCTTCCATGAAACATAGGTTCAACAATCCTAATCTAACATGGTGAGACATTAAGTAAAAGAGAATAAATATAGATACTTGCATGGGAATTCAAGGTTATGATTTTGTGGATGAAAAAGGTATGGTTGTGTTCCACGTCGTGCGATCTACGTTTTGGTGGTGGCAGCGGTGCAAACGAATGAGTTCTTGGCCTTGGATTCCTTGTAAAGCTCTCCACCTTCTTCTCTAATGGACGTTCTTTGTTTTTTTGTTTGTTAACCCTAAAAGACAACTCCTAATGGCTGATATATCCTTAGGATATTCATGGTTTTAATTACCCAAAAATATAAAATGTCTAATATACCCTCCCGGGATGTCAATTAGGCCTAAAAATGCCCCGAGGCCCAAACTAATTCCCCGTGTATACTTTTTTGACAATCTTGACCCTTCTGGACACATTGGTGCACTCGAAATGACCATACGGTCGACTTATAATTTATTCACTTTTAATAATAATAATTTAGTCCCGACATGACACAGGCACGTCCTGACTTAAATTTTCATAATTGCCATTTTATTCACTCATGACAATTTTAATAAAATAAATCTCATATATTACTTTACTCATCCAGGAATATTCAACAAATATCCAATACTTACTAACTCACAACACACTAATAAATATAAAAATATAAATTTCTGGATCAATATTAAATTAATATCTCAATTAAATTTAATAAATCCCCAATATTTTAAAAGCCATAAAAATACGGGGTATTGCACAAGGATGCAAACTATTGGTTTAAACTGATTCACTCAAATATATTCCGGGGTGGTTTTTTAATCAAAAAGGGTTTCTAAACTTAAAAAGGTTGAAAACTTTTGCAAAGGATATGCAAAAACAATTTTGACAAAATTCTTAATGAAAACAAATATAAAATAGGTATTTATAAAGAAAACACAAATTTTGAGGTGACGGCTCATTGGAACGAGAATAGAAATTCATTCTAATGAAAATGAATCTTGTTTAAATGACAAAGCTATCTCATTTGAATAAACTTCAAATGAAATTCAAATAAACTAAAGCAGTACGACCTCGTTCGATGTTCGATCGAAGTAAACTTTAAACGAGACTTCAAACGAAAATAAGATATCATTAGAACTCGAATCCTATCTCGTTTGAACAAGATAAGTGATCTTTGAAAAAATTTAAATAGAGAAAAAACACCCCAAATTTTAAATAAAAAATCATGCTTCATTTTTAATAAAAAAAATATCCCAAAATAAATTCAAGGAATAAATTTAAACACTTAATAGTATTATACCTTCATAGTATGGAGATCCTTGAAAGTTGTAGATGTTGGATATTCAATATTCGTGATTGAAAAAGACGTTACTAATGCCGTTTAATACAAGATTAAACTGTATAAGCAACTCCGAGTTGTTTATTGAAGAAACCCTTTTCTTTTGAAAATAAAATAGATAAACAACAAGTTGTGTTTACAAAAACTTATGTTCGAGAATAACCAAGACTTTGTAATCAGTTTTAAAACTAAGAAAGTTTCAAAATATCAGCACACTATAGAATGAGATGAGGAGATGAAGATAATCAGAACACGCTATTTTTAACGTGGTAAAACCTCTCCCAATAGAGGAAACATCCACGGTGACTTCTAACTCACGAAAGTAAAAAATCCACTAAAAACAAATAGCAGTTACAAACAATACAACATACATACACACAACTCAGCCTATTCTAAGTTTAGGAATATACCCCACTTGGTGTCCTTCTAACTTCTTTGTAGATCTGATTGTGGATGATGTTCTTACAGTTTGATAACTTCCACTTTGCTTTAGCTTTCTTTGCGTCGACTCAATAATCTTTGATCTTATTCTCAACAATTTCAGTGTGGTAGTGTGTCAAGTGTTTGTGATATGATTTCTATCCACATGCATGAACTCACACACACTTAGTTTGTATAGACAATCCTAGAAAATTACATATAAAGGCTATATGCTGTGATTTTCTTTTCTTTCTTTCTTACAAAACTTGAAACCTTTTGACCTTTTAATCTATCCCAGATTCCACGGATATCTTGCTTCAAAATCAGTCAAGATCTTAAACAATCTCAGTTTTGAAAAGATTTTTGAGATTGAAAACCTCCAAGTGAGAATCCAACTAGTTCAAGGTTTAGTTTCACAAGAATAAGAAACATAAAACATTTACAGATCTAAATCAACAAAGATTTTCACAAAACGAGAAACAAATATGCAGATCTAGTGATATATAACATGCAATAGTGTAGATCTAAGATTTCTATGAACAAAGAAATACAGATCTCACCAAAATGTCTATGTTGGTAACAAGATCACAGATCAAGAGGATACATCTACAAACTATCAAACCAGTAACACCACTCTCTCTCAAACAGTCAAGGTTGTGTTTGGGGTTTTGAAATTATGAAGGTTTGAATATGGTTTGAAGTTGTTTAGGGTTAGGGTTTCTCTAACTCAGTTTCCCTTTCTCTCTCTTCTTTCCTTTTCTCTCTTCTCTCTCACTTCTCTCTTCTCTCTTTTTTTTTCTCAATTTAGACGACTGCCAAAAGTCTTAAAAGGCTGAGAATGAGAGGGTTTAAATAGGAGCCAAGGAAGGTTCTGGATCGAAGACAGCAATCAATGGTTGAGATTCAGTCTTCTTATATTGACTTTGATCCAAGCGTGCTAAGATAGCGGTGGTTAAAATGAAGATGATTGGTCCACAGTGATAACACACGGATAGTCTTTAAACACATGCAGGCCGTTGATAACGTTTGATCTAACGATCCACAATTCACCAGGCTGCTCTCTCACAAAACAAACACAAAAGAGATAACAGGAGCTTGACAAGTGTTGGCATGTTATTGGCTGGCAAACGCGCGTCCAAACTAATTACAGGCAACACCCTAATGTCTCTGGCGCATTGATATTCTACCCAATCAAACATTCTAATGAAAAAATAATTTTGCATAATATCATTTTAACCCCACAAAGTTTATAAATAAACTTTTATTAAAGAAAAACATTATTTTAAAAATGTTTAAAAATTCCCAAAAAATTATTAAAACAAAATTTTAAGGGGAATTTAACACACAATCAATATGAGCAATATATACACATGTATGAACTTCTAATGTTTGTAGTGTGATTCAATTTATACCTTTTTTGGATCATTGAAGAGGATTAGAGAGTGAATAAGTCTGAGGTTCTTTGGATTCTAGGTTAGACAACTAATTTTGTCACTATTTCCAAACTAGATGAACACTTATACAATAGACTTAAGTAAGTCAAAGGTATAAGGATCTTCAGTGATAGCTCGAGTCGAATGGTAACGGGATACGCCAAAATCTATGTAAGCCTAAGCTATTTGAGGAATGATAAAAAATTTGCTCTTACAAGTTATCCTCATTTCCTCTCCACAAAAAATCTCTCATCGTCTTCTTCTTATTTTTACAAATTGAACATGGAAATGGCACTATAGACATGAACTAAGAGGGTAGAGTAGAGAATGTGCTTTTTCTCAAGGTCAACCTCCCCTATTTCAAAAGATAACAATTCTTCTAACCCGTTAACCTCCTTTTCATTCTCTCCATCATCCAATCCTAAATAACTTTAGACCTAAACTTGGACCCCAACGAAAAGCCAAGATAATTAGATGGAAAAGAAACAATATTACAACCAAGAGTCTAGACTAACCCCCCCCCCCCTCCCCCCCCCCCCCACACACACACACTAGCTTCCCCTTAGAGTGAATCATATCGCACTTCTCTACATTAACAAGAAGCCTCGAAACCTCCTTAAAACAAATCAGAAAAAGTCTTAAAGCCCGCACCTTACCAATATCTGCCTTACTGAAGACAATAACGTCATCAGCAAAAAGAACGTGTGAAATCCTAATCATAGTCAAGCTAGATTGACCTATCCCGAAACTGTTAATCTACCCTGTGTCAACCACCCAACTCATCATTCGGCCGAAGTACTCCATGAAGAAAATGAATAAGAAAGGAGAAAATGGGTCACCCTATCGAAGTCCCCTTGAGCTGGGGAACAAGCCCTCGGTGACCCCATTAATCAAAATTGAGAACCTTCAAATAAAGATGCACCTTTTCATCCAACGACATGACCTCTCTCTAAACCCTATCCTTCTTAGGATGTATAATAGGAAGTTTGGATTAATATGATCATACTCTTTCTCAATATATAATTTACAAGCAGTACCCACTTTCCCACTCCTTAATCTATCTTCCAGACACTCATTAGCCACTAGCACTACATTGAGAATTTGTGCTCCTCCAATGAAGGCATTTTGAACTTTGATATCCCTAACCGATAAAACCTTAGCTAGAAGGTTATATATAGTCTCAGGGACACTAATAGGTCTAAAATATCAAACATCGATTTAGCTTACTTTGCACATTTGTGCATTACTATTATTTATAGAAGCATCAGTAATACCAAGGGAGTACACTGCTATGTTATCCCACGGAATTTTTTACTTGGCCTATAGTCTCAGATGTTGAGAGCAAGGATTTTTAGCTATATACGTATAAATGCTACTTTAATTTTGTGACTAGTTGGTTATTTGATTTATTAATTTATATGGTTTTACTGATGACACTTCGCCTATTTTTATACCCATTTTGTAATATGATAAGTATGGGATTATCAAGTTAAACCTCCTTGACTTTTTTGTTATGTAATTATGTTCAGTATCCGACATTTTAATTCTATACAGATTCCACCTTCCATCTATATATATAACTTGTTACAAAATTGGTATATTCTTCTTACATATTTGTTATAATTCCTTTTTTCTCAAGATGGCTAGGGAAAAAGAGGATAGTCTCACTTCCCTTTTTGTGATACACACGGATCACGTGTTTGCGTATGTAACCCTTTGGCCAGAAACTAAGAAAAATAGGAGCAGGGAGTGGTGCTTTACTATTACCTACTTTATATTTCATGTTGAGAATAAAATGTAAATCACCCTTGTGGTGGTAGTATACTATATCTAATGTTATCTAATGAATAAAGTTATGTTTCAACCTTAATTTTAATTCATTACTCTCTCTCTCTCTCTCTCTATCTATCTATCTCTCTTATATATAAATATATATGAGAGGGGGGTGTTTTACTGTTCAAAAAAATCAACGGTTGGAAATGAATTTTTTTGGGCGATCTAATGGTGTGGGATTGTGCCATTTATGATTATACCAATTGTGACATGGCAAGTGGAGATAACTTAATTCTTCAACCCCCGTGCCCCCATTTTCATACCCCCGTTTTCAAGCACTAACCCTACCTCATTCCTCACTCCCTCAAAACACAAACCCTCCCACGCTCTTATCCCTCCCAAAATCCGCTCCAACATTTCCTCACTCCCACTCCTTCTCCATCTTCCTCTTCGTCATCCCTCCCACGTTGATCTCTAATAGGTTACATATTTCTCTGTCTCTTACACGCACATGCCCCCTAATTTCTTTAACTGTACAGATCTATGGTTTGTTTGTATTTGGTGTATAAAATATGTATATCTCGCTCAAGAAATGTATATTTATTGTATGGAATATTCTATACATCTAGGGTTTTGAGATATGTTTCATTTTTTAAAATTTGTAATTTAAAAATTCAGGATTTTGAGATCTGCTTCATTTTTGGGTTTAGATGTTTGAATCTTTTGGAAAACATGGGTGTTGGATGTTCAGATGTATGTTTTTATGTTTAAATTTTCAAATCGTGCTTGCTTTGGAGTTGCTAAGCAGTTTCTTAGCATTTCGTTTGGGTTGGTTGAATTGGAAAGCACTTTTAGGGTTTCATTAAAGATCTTTACTACCATTGGGGTTTAATTGAAAATCATTACTAATTCTGATTTTTTTTCTCTCAGGTACCACTGCATAAGTATTGGGTAATTTTTTATTTGGTTTTTTTCCCTCGGGTACCATTTCACTCTATTTCTACACGATATTCTTCGTTTAAAAAAGAAATAATCAAATATTAAGGTCTAAAATTTCTATTCCATTAGTTCGGCGCCTCCGCCATCAACGCTTGATGTCGTCACCACCACCACCTTGGAGTTTTGGCTTTTCAAATTTCATTTAGAGACAATACGTAATAAGCTGATTAGGTTTGTACTCCATCTCTAATTTTTCCTTCTTTATGTTGTGAGGTTGTGTGGTGATGAGGCTCACGCATATCCTGCCACTTTGGTTGATTCTAATTTCTACTATGCATATTCATACAACAATTATACTATCATTGGTCAAACATTTTTTTTATTGAATGACCATTAATTAGAAACGTAATGTTTGGAATTTGTTTGCGGTTCTTTCTTTTCATCCTCTGACTTTCTTATCACCATTTCTTACTCCCATTTTTTTGTAGAAAAATAAATAATATTGTGCAGAGCTACTATTATTTATTGTTTTCTTTAACCGTGAATGGTTCTTTGTATCGATAAACTTGCATATTTCTTCTATTGTTGTCAAATTATATGCTTGAAAGTCAAAACAATCCAAGCTTCAATTAAGTACATGGAACTTTTATACACAAATGTCCATACACTCTTGCAATGCTTTCAAGTTTTATAGTCCATAGGAATGTAACCCATCCATGTAAATTGAATTTATGTTTTTGGTTTGATATTGAAATTATGGTATGATTATGTAGATATAATTCCATATTTAGGTACATCTAATTTCTAATTTCATATTTAGGTACATCTAATTTCTAACTTCATATTTAGGACATGAATCATATAACTATATAGGAGTAAATGTTTGTGGTTTGTTGACATAGGGGTAACTGTTCGTGTTTTTCTTAACATAAAAGTAACCGTTTGAACCAATATATTAAACGTTTCAAATCTTTAGTTATTAAGTCGTGACAGAGCACTAAATAAGAGTCCAAAATGCAGGGGTGTTAAATTTAATCAATATAATACTCTAGAGAGTAAATGTTAATTAACAAAAAAAATTTATGAGATTCACAGAACCAAGAATTTTTTGTGCCTACAACTACTTCAAGAGAATGTTTGTCACATTCCTCAAAATATTGGTTGATTGTATAGACATGAAAGTGTGATGGGGTAATAAAAATCATAGAACCAAGCTCTGAAATCATTTATATGTCAATTTTCTCCAGATTTTTATGAAATATAATATGTTCAGATATGTCAATTGTCTCTAGGTTTCTAATATGCTATTCATTTTGCTTTCAAACCCTCACCTATGCTCCTCTATTAAAAGCATACCATAGTATTGGAAGAGCAATTACAAAAGCAGCAAGTACCTGTAGGTGCAGTCGCTGCTCTACAATAACAGCATAACAAGATTTCAATGCCGATTTTAAATCTATAACATTTATGGGGAAAGATTTATTTTCCATTTTCAAGTGAGTATAATGTGCACGGTAATGCTCTCTACTCTCTATAACATGTGTTTTCATTTGAGATGAATGAATAAATTACATGTGTATCAGTGGCACACATTGAGATCTTTAAGGTATGTCATATTAACAGCTACATGTGTATCAGTGGCACACATTAGATAAAAAACTGGGGCTATTTTTGCGATTTTGTTATTTGAGCTTTTAGTTCATGGATTAATTTCTATTTTTGACCTATTATATGTGAATTTAAAGTTGTTGATTGAGGTTAATTCTATTTTTTATCCTTTTCTTCATACAGTTGTCATTGGGCTTTTAATAGATAAAATAAGCACTGTTTTGTGGTATTAGATGTGAGTTTGAGATTATATGCAATCGAGGCTTGGGTTTATCGGATAATTTATGCAATATATTGTTTTTGAAATAAAGGGGAGTTTTATGTTAAAAACTATTTAAAAATGGTTTTCAAGACAAATTGATTGGTTTCAATTTGGGCATTACGTGTTTTCTATCATACAATGTCAAAAAATGGTGTTCATCTAAGGTTGATTTGATCTTTGATATTCTTTCGTATTTTTAAATCCACGAGATAGCTGAAGTTTTATTCTTTAAGAAACATAATATATAGCTCAAACATAATATATAAATCTCAATTGCATCAGAAATTGTTCGAGGTTATTGGAGATATGATGACAATCTATTGTTGCAGACATATCAAGATCCACTATTTGAAAAAAGGTATTTTATTGTTTAGCTACACTTGCACCACTGTTTCACATTCCAACAGGTATTTTATGTTATTATTGAGTTAGATATAATTCATTCTATTTAAAGTTCATTTAAATTTTTTATTTTTGTTTTTTGGTAAATAGGTGGTTTTAGTTGAAATACCCCAAGAAGTTGCTTATTACTATTCTAAGCAATGTCACAAGATTTTTTTTATTTTTTTATAATGTTCTACTTTTGGTTTGTCTTTAATTGGTACTATAGTTTAGGTAAAAAATGTTTAGCAACTTTTTTTTCAAATAGGGACTCAATTTGTAATGGAGGTAGTATATCTCTATACTTAGCTAGCTTCCAAGTGTTTTTCGTAGTAAAACACGAAATATTTAAGCTAAATAGTTGCCATGTCCTGTATGTTTACAACAGAGCTACTATTCTTTATACTCCAGCCCAAGGGCGGAACTAGTGGTCGGCTGGGGGGGGGGGGGGGGGGGGCTCCAGCCCGCCCCTAAAAAAAAAAAAAAAAAAAAAAAGTAGTGTTAATTATTAAAAAACAAATAGTGTTAAAATTTAAATTCAGCCCACCCTTAATAGGAATTTTGATGATTTTCGTCAAAATATTTTAAATAACCTCAAAAAAATTCGGCTCGGGGGCTCCCGCCCCCAAACCCCCGACGTTAGCCAGTCCCAGCGTCAAATCCGGGTTCCGCCACTGCTCCAGCAACTCTCCTAAGTTGAGATGCTTTGGTTGCTTCACAATTTTTCATATTTGACATAACTTATCTGTACACAAAAACGAAAGATATTCAAAAAAATGAAAGATGATATGAAAAAATGTATATAGCTGTCTTTTATGCTTAGTTTCTAGCTCTCTGATCAATTAATGACCTGTTGATTGGGCATAAATATTGTATATTTATCCCCCTAATTTCAGTACTTTTGTGAACCCGAATGATGTAACATATATGGATTTGATTCACTTTTATGCTTCTAACCTTCTTGGCGAGTATTGCGTGTTTCGTGCTTCTCCTATTGGTTTTACAGCTCAATTATGCAAGCAGTTCAAAGGAAGAAATAAGACTGTGCAAGAAAAGCTAAGAAGGCAAGTTCAAGGGCATGTCGGTAATTTTGTAGCCCGATCCGGAAGAAAAAGTCAACTGGGAAGTTGAAGATCTCGGAACAACGAGAACACTGGAAGAAACGGCACCCAAATCCGAGCTACGTTTGAAAAGTTATGCTCAGTTGAAGTTGAGGAAAAATCCAAGAAAAGAAGAGAAAATCCAGAAAAAAATCTAAGTGTAGAGAGCAAGTCCAGGCTGGTACATGCGAACCCCACCCCGAACCGGTTCGGAGGAGCGAACCGGTTCGCTGTACCTCCGAACCGGTTCGCTGTACCTGACACGCGAATTTTGTATTTTATTCTGATTTATCTCCAAGTCTCCTATTAGGTTTAATATACTCCAAAACTTGTGGGGAAGGTGGGCATTAACCTAGGAGTAGCTTTTAGGGCTATTTTCAGAGAGTTTTTGATAGAGAAAAAGGAGAAAAACATCTAGGAACATCAAGGGCATAAATTACTTCAAGAATTCATTGTTTCGGGTTTGCTTTTCTAGTTTTAATTCAAAATTCTTGTTCTTTATTATTGTTCTTGCATTCTTTGCTTTCTCATTAGATTCAACTTATTTTCGCATTCATAATACGTAGTTACATGTTTCTAGTCAGTTTCATGATGAATTCCTACACATGCAACGTTATTATTTCATGCATTAGTCCATTTAACATGTCCGGCTAGGTTTTTTCAAGGTTGGGATGCATGAACCCAACCTGATGTGTTAGTGCATGTGTATAACGTCGATCCGCTGAATTTAATGATTAATTTAAATCGTATCGCGTAATTTCATAAGAATTGTAGATCTTTATATCTCGTTTGCCTATGGGTACTCGTGATGATTTAGAGTACAATTTGAGTGTAATTACCGCGATACCGATTTACTCATCCTCAGATTAGGTATGACGCGGGCTTGAACCTCGTATACATAATGCTTGGGAGTACTAAATTCCGGGTTTGAATTAATCGGACAAATTTATGATCAACGTTGTCACTGCATTACACTAGGGTTGGGGGATTGTATTCCCATCCTATTTTCTCATCATTTAAGTTTAGCAATTTCAATTTAATTCTTCATTCTTAATATAGATAATTTAGTTAGTTGCATATTTCATCATAATTCCATAATTGCATTTAGTTTAACCAATCCCAAAAAGCCAAATCAATCTTTTTCTTTTCTTTTTAGAGTCATCGCTAGGATTCTTCAATCTTATCCCGTCATCACAACTCCGTTGTCCTTTTTCCCCGAGGATCGATACCCGACTTGTCGGATTATTTCTTGAACGATAGGCTTGCACTTGAGCCTATAGAGCACACACTTTAGAAACACATTCTGAGTCGTGTCAAGTTTTTGGCGCCGTTGCCGGGGATTTAGGTAGACTTAGGATTAGATCGAGTTAATCCAAAGCGTTGACCAAAAATTCAAAAAAAAAAAAATAAATAAATAAAAATAAATAAATAAATAAATAAAAAATTTCAAAAAGATTCACAATCATCATCTCTCCTAAGCTTTAATGCAAAATTCTGAAACCACTCCCACACCCCATAATACTCCAACCAGCATTCACGAAAATCCACTTGTTGAGTATAATCCTGATAGTCCCCACACTCCACAAGCCCCACAGTTCTGGATCCCACCTCCCACACCGTCACATTCAATTTCTAGCAACACTCCCTTTTCCTTTGTAGGACACACGTCGTGCACACCGAGTGAGAACGTCGAATTGTCGAGTGAAAGAGAGATGTCGCAGCACAGTAATGCAACTACCGGTGAGGACGAGCCCCCGTACCGCCCGTTGAGAGAATTTTTATATCCCGAGCGCACTGTCACTCCGGGATGCATTATACTCCCGTATAATGCCGGGCAGTTTCGTTTCAAAAATGGGATGATCCAGACGCTACCACATTACCACGGTATGGATTCTGAAAAACCATACCTCCACATAAGGGAATTTGAGGACGTGTGTGATACTCTCAATGATCAAACCTGCACACAAGAGGTAATCCGCCTCAAACTCTTCCCCTTCTCGCTTAAAGATAAAGCTAAAGCTTGGCTATGGTCTTTACCTCCAAGCTCGATTCCATCCTGGAACGAGCTACAGTCTAAATTTCTCAAGAAATTCTTCCCAACACATCGAACAATCTCTATAACGGCTCAAATTCAAGCATTCAGGCAACAAGAAAATGAGCCATTCCATCGATGTTATGAACGTTTCAACGAGTTAGTGGCTTCATGCCCCCATCATGGATTCGATCCATCGCAAATCATCTCCTTTATTTATAATGGGTTGAATCTTAACTCTAAACAGCTTGTTGAAACCATGGGAAGTGGTCCATTTGTCGATCTAGATGCCCATAATGCTGATCTTCACATGAGGTATGTCGCCGAGACTACCCAATCCTGGGATACCTCTGATCCGAACGCTCAAAACCGAAATCGAAAATCTACCACCGCTCCGTCGACGTCCGGTCTATTCCACGTAGATAAGAATTCTATGTCGGACTGTCGGTTGGACACCATTGAGAAAGGACTGCGAGACTTATGTGAGGTAGTTGGATCTATCAAAAATCCTATCGTAACGATGTGTGCGATTTGTGAGGCGGGACATTCAACTGAGAAATGCCCGACGATACCCGCCTGCAAAGTAATATTACAAGAGCAAGTTAGTGGGATAGGAGGCTTTAAGGGTAATTTCAGTGCCCCGCACAGAAATTCATACAACCCTTCGTGGAAAAACCATCCCGGTTTTAGCTACGGGCAACAACACGCCGCAATGAACCCTCCTTCGCATGTTGCCCCTCCTCCTCCACAACAATTTCAACAAGCTCCACACATGCAAGGACATGTGCAAGCACCACCACATCATGGAAATTATATCCCGCCACAGCGGAGAACTCTCGAGGATACTGTGAATCAATTCATTGCAAGCCAGGCCGCAACTAATGCCAAGTATGATCGTCTCATTGGTGACCTAAATGCAAATCTGTCTAAGATACAATCCTCGTTGAGTGTTCAAGAGAAGGGCAAATTCCCTGCCCAAGGCCAACGACCTCCCCAAGGTCAGACTAGTGTTAGCTCCACATCCACTGAACATCAGGAGCAATGTCAAGCAGTGACCACTCTTCGTAGTGGAAGAGTCGTTGATTTATCACCTCCTCCACACGACACAACAAAAGACAAGGAGATTTCGCCCAGCACGAAAGAGGCCGAAGATGTCCCCTTGGACGAGAGTGATAAAGAAGACACTAGTGAGCCTGAGGTGGTAGTGAAACCACCCTCCGCAGCACCTTTTCCTCGAAGATTGATTCCTACTAAAAAAGGGACTCCACGTGATGAGGTGCTAGACGTTCTAAAGCAAGTGAAGCTGAATCTACCCTTCCTTGATGCCATCAAACAAATTCCAGCCTACGGCAAAGTTATCAAAGATTTGTTGACGGTAAAAAGGAGGATGAAAGTTAAAAAGAACGTCTTTCTAGCTCAGAACGTGAGTTCCATTCTGCTAAATGATCTCCCGCCTAAATTTAAAGATCCCGGTGCACCCACCATATCATGCATCATTGGAGATAATAAAATTGAGAAAGCCTTACTTGACTTGGGAGCAAGTGTAAACATACTTCCTTACTCCATTTATAGGCAACTTGACTTGGGCGACCTCAAGCCCACAAAGGTCACTCTCCAATTGGCGGATCGATCAGTGAAGATTCCACGAGGCATAGTCGAGGACGTGATCGTCCAAGTGGACACTTTCTACTTCCCGATAGACTTTGTCATTTGGGACACGGAGCCCTCCTTTAACTCAATCAACCATGTTCCCATCATCCTTGGTCGCCCTTTCTTAGCTACGGCTAATGCAATCATCAACACAAGAAATGGGCGAATGCAACTCACCTTTGGGAACATGACCTTGGAAACCAACATCTTCCACATAGCCCAAAATACAGGGGAGGAAGATGATCTTCACGCGGTGAGCCTCATAGATGAGGTAGTAGAAGATTACTTCGAAGAAACTTTTTGTGGCGATGCCTTAGAGTCATGTTTAGCGACGAGCTATGAGTGTGAGGAGACGTCTACCCACTTCGAGAGGGATGTTGGAAGGTTGAGAGAATTACTCGATGAGAGTGCGTCGGACGAGGACGTGAGAGAGATTGATTGGGTTTCTAGATTCGAGGAACTACCTCCGTGGGATACACATATGGCTCCCTCCAGTGAAAAATTTCCAACCCTCGAATTAAAGAAACTCCCCTCCCATATCAAATATGCCTACCTAGGAGAGGATGAGACATTTCCTGTTGTTATCTCCTCTAGCCTAGACGAAGGGCAGGAGGGCAAATTGATGAGAATTCTGAGGAAGCACCAGGGTACTTTTGGTTGGTGTATAGCTGATTTGAAGGGGATAAGTCCTTTGATTTGCACCCACAAGATTCATCTCGAAGAGGATGTCAAGCCCTCTAGAGAAATGCAAAGAAGACTGAATCCCAATATGAAAGAAGTTGTGAGAACCGAGATCATCAAACTATTGGATGCCGGGATTATCTACCCAATCTCGGATAGCAAATGGGTGAGCCCTATTCAAGTCGTCCCGAAGAAGTCGGGTATGACTGTGATCGAGAATACCAAGGGAGAGCTTGTTCCCCAATGCACCACCACCGGTTGGCGTGTTTGCATTGATTACCGGAAACTCAATGCGGGAACAAGAAAAGACCATTTCCCCTTGCCATTCATCGATCAAATGCTTGAGAGAGTTGCGGGCCACCCTTACTATTTCTTCCTTGATGGTTATTCCGGATATAACCAAATTGAG
Source organism: Sambucus nigra (assembly GCA_949130495.1). NCBI lineage: Eukaryota > Viridiplantae > Streptophyta > Magnoliopsida > Dipsacales > Adoxaceae > Sambucus > Sambucus nigra. The sequence goes on from OX422209.1 coordinate 244,006,921, forward strand.
GTAGATGTACTTGACCAAGAGAAGACGACGTTCACTTGCCCTTTTGGTACGTTTGCCTACAAACGTATGCCATTTGGCTTGTGTAATGCACCCGCGACCTTTCAAAGGTGCATGTTGAGCTTATTTAGCGACATGTTCGAGAGAGGACTCGAGGTGTTCATGGACGATTTCAGCGTTTTTGGCACCTCTTTCGATCATTGTTTAGAAAAATTGGAAAAAGTACTTACCCGGTGTGTGGACAAGAACTTAGTGCTGAATTGGGAGAAGTGCCATTTCATGGTCACTGAGGGAATAGTTCTTGGTCACATAGTATCATCCAAGAGCATAGAAGTTGATAGGGCTAAGATAGATGTCATAGCTGACCTTCCCCCACCGAGATCGCTTAAAGACGTGCGCTCATTCTTGGGTCACGCCGGGTTTTATCGAAGGTTCATTAAGGACTTTAGCGCCATCGCTAGACCCTTAAGTAACCTTCTCATGAAGGATAACCCGTTTGAGTGGACCGAGGCATGCCAAAGCTCCTTTGATAAATTAAAGAACATGCTCGTGTCCGCTCCCATCATGCAAGTTCCGGATTGGTCCCTACCATTCGAACTTATGTGTGATGCGAGCGATTACGCGATTGGGGCCGTTTTGGGCCAACGTAAAGATAAGCAAGCTCATGTCATCTACTACGCTAGCCGGACCCTTGCCGGACCTCAACTCAACTACTCTACCACGGAGAAGGAGTTGCTAGCGGTAGTCTTTGCCCTTGATAAGTTTAGATCATATCTTATTGGTTCTCCTATCACTGTCTTCACCGACCACGCGGCTTTAAAATATCTACTTACGAAGAAAGACGCCAAGCCGCGCCTCATAAGGTGGATCCTAATCCTACAAGAGTTTAATCTCTCCATCAAAGACAAGAAAGGAGTAGAAAACGTCGTGGCCGACCACTTATCTCGGCTCTCGTCCGACGTACCTAGTGATCCCATACCAATAGACGAGCACTTTCCGGATGAGCAACTATTTACCACCTCTTCCTATCCCTGGTTTGCGGACATAGTAAACTATCTAGTCACGGGAGTCGTCCCTCCCGATTGGACATCGCAAGATAAGAAGAGGTTTCTTAATTGGTCGCGCATGTTCTTTTACGATGATCCCTTCCTTTTTAAATATTGCGCCGACCAAATCATCCGACGATGTGTACCGGATGACGAGATTCCAAAGGTCATCCAGTTTTGTCATTCGGAAGCATGTGGAGGCCACTTCTCGGCGAAAAAGACGGCCGCTAAAATTCTGCAATGCGGCCTCTATTGGCCCACAATCTTCCGGGATGCAAATGACGCGTGCAAGTCATGTAATAGGTTCCAACGAATGGGAGCCATTTCTCGACGCGACATGATGCCCCTTACCTCCATACTCATCATTGAGATATTCGATTGTTGGGGTATTGACTTCATGGGTCCCTTCCCCCCATCCTTTGGTTTCCTATACATCCTAGTCGCGGTAGACTACGTTTCTAAATGGGTAGAAGCTATAGCTACTAGGACTAATGACAACAAAGTGGTGATAAAGTTTCTACACGAACACATACTTTCTCGCTTCGGAGCACCGAAAGCGATAATTAGTGATAATGGCACGCACTTTTGCAATAGGCCATTTGAGAAGCTCATGAGAAAGTATGGGGTCGTCCACAAGGTTGGGACGACATATCACCCACAAACGAATGGGCAGGCCGAGCTAGCGAATCGGGAGATCAAGAACATTCTTGAAAAGACCGTCAATCCTACCCGGAAAGATTGGTCCCTTAGATTGACCGATGCACTTTTGGCTTATCGTACCGCATTTAAAAATCAACTTGGAATGTCCCCTTTCCATTTTGTGTATGGCAAACCTTGTCATCTCCCTGTTGAACTCGAACACAAAGCATATTGGGAAATTAAGCAATTGAACTATGCCTTGGACAAGGCCGGTGAAGCCCGTAAGCTACAATTGATTGAGTTAGAAGAACTACGCAATGATGCGTATGAGAACGCCAAAATTTCAAAGGAGAGGATGAAACTTGCTCATGATAGCATCATTCGAAGAAAAGAGTTTCATCCCGGGCAAAAAGTTCTTCTATACAACTCTCGGCTCCACCTTTTTCCAGGCAAGCTGCGGTCACGATGGTCTGGCCCGTTCGTCGTAAAGAACGTTTTTCCCCATGGAGCTGTTGAACTAAACGATTTAAAAGGGGAAAACACGTTCAAGGTAAATGGACAACGCCTAAAGCCATACCTAGAGGCGTTTGTGGATGAGGTCGACACGATTTGGTTGTCGGACCCTGTTTACGGGGTCAATTGAGCTAAGCGAGTGAGGTCGTCGCACCCCCGACGCGTATGGGGTGACTTTGTGTGTAAAATAGTCGTGTGTAAATAAGTTAGTTAGGAGTCCGGAGCCTGCGTTGCACGAGAGATAGGTTAGCACATTTTTCGAGGGTGCTAGTACGCTTTTCGAGGTCGTATTCGAGGAAGTTTTTGAGAGCCCGAGGGTCTAGAAGGTTTTTAGAGGCATTATGCACAAGTTAGGGGATGAGAGAGCACTTAGAAATAGAGAGAAGAGTGAATTTCAGCGATTGGACCAGCCTGGTACCCCCGAACCGGTTCGCTGTACCTCCGAACCGGTTCGGAGGGGCGAACCGGTTCGCTGTACCCCCGAACCGGTTCGCATGTACCTGTCAGGTTCTTCTCCCCTTCTTCTCCAAATTCATTCCCTTTCCCTCCATTCTTTCCCCCTTCTTTCCCCTTCGTTTTTCTTCCCTCCAAATCCTTCCCTCCTTCCCAAATTCATCCCAATTCACTCCCTCCACCCTCTCCTTCCCAACCTTTCATATTTCCCACCAAAAACACACCCCTTCACACCTATAAATACACCCCACCCCTCCTCCATTTTCCACACCAAAACATTCTCCCTCACTCTCTTCTCTCCCATATTCTCTCCCATATTTTCTCCCATAATTTCTCCCTCTCTCTCCCTCTTTTCCATCAAAATGCCGCGCCGCCCCGCTCCCCGCCCAAAGAAATATGATGAGACCACCATACTTGATGACCCGGGTAGGGGGGTATTTCGATGCGTCCAAGAACACCATTGGTCCGAGATCTACTTCTCCTCCACGCGCGCCATTCACATCGAGCGTTTCGTGGATTGGGACACCCTTCCGGGCGAAGTCACCGCCCTTTTTGACCGCCGTGGGTGGTGCTCTTTCCTCGCCCCGACGTGCAATAACGTTTTTGATACCGCCATTCGTCAATTCTATGCGACCTTGGTTCGCAAGTCTTCCACACTTCACGAGGCTTATCTCGACGGTATCACTATTCCCTTCTCGGCATCTCTTATTGCATGCAAAATGCGTACCAAAGGGGTGATCCTCCCCGTGCCCTTCCAATACCCCAACAATGGTGCCCCACACTCAAAAGACGAATGCGTTGCCCGCATGGCACCCGGGGCGGAATGGACACGCGAATCCTTCCCCATTGGTGGTTTGGCCGCCACGGTCCGCTTCACTCACATCATTGTTTGTGGTGCCATCCACCAAAACACCAATGACTCGGTGGTCCGGTCCCGTCACGTCAATTTCCTCTACTATTCTTTGGACCCCGAGAGCACCATCAACCTTTCCCAAATCTTCTACGCGGATATCCTCCATGCCGCCTATGACAAAAATGGCAAGGTGGCACTCCCATACGCCCGTTTCATTACGGAGCTTTTGATGGATGCGGGAGTGGATGAACCCGGAAACCAAATTCGACTTCCTCGCCCCGTAGGCGGCACGTCCACAACTCGAAGTGAGCGCCAAATGCGCGTGGCTCACCCCGACCGTCCTATTCACGGGGAGGACGTGGCCGAGGACGCTCCCGATGACCCCATGATGGATGTAGACGAGGAAGAATTTGAGGATGATGAGGAGGATTCTGATTTCGAGCCCCCAGGGGAAAACTTCGATAGGCGCCTTTCAGCGGTTGAGTCCCGTCTCGACGGGTTCATCAACCAATACAATCTAGATCAAGCGGCTTACCGGAGGGACACCCGGATGATGTATCAACTGCAAGTCCACCTTCACCAGCTCAACTTTGGTGGTCCTCCTCCCCCGTTCTTTTATGACCCATATGACCCGAATTCACCAAGCTCCTCCCACCCACCTCCCCCATGAGCTTTTATTGTTTTTATCTTTTGGTTTAATTGTTAGTGGTGGTAGGGCTTTCACATTGTTCACAGTTGATTTTTCCTTTTCTTATGTAACACAGGCTTCTTTTTGTTATTATACAATCTTGCATTTTTTCATATTTGTTTGTTTTATTTTTCCGCACTTTTTATTTGCCTTAAGTTAGATTTTAGTCCTTTTTGCTTGAGGACAATGCAAAAGTCTAAGTTAGGGGGGGTCACAAGTGCGTATTTCTAAAACTTCACAAATTTTCAAAAATGCCCAAAATTTCCAAAAAAATCATAAAATTTTGAAAAATCCAAAAATATTTTTGTTCAAAATAAATAAAAATTGGAATTCAAATTTTTCAAAAATATCATTAAAAGTCAAATTGGAGTCTCAAATTGTAAACATTTAACATACACAAAGCCGAAATTGACCAAAGATGGAAATTGAGCGAAAATTGACGACTTAACGAATAAATGTGGAGATTAACAAACCCGGTGAGATTCTAGCCTATCACGTTTTGCGAGATTTTAAATCAATCCGAGTTAATTGTTAACTCAAAGTTCTTTTTAACGCTTAATAAGTTGTCAAGGATCTCAATCCTTTCATTTTGATCGGTTTTGAAAAATGTGTGCAATGTTGCCTTGAAAATCGTGCCAAATTAGTCTCTAAACTTAAATTCACCTCGAAATGCATATGGTAACGCAATTGACATTTTGGACAATGAAGTAGGCCCTCGTTTGTCACCCCAAAAATATTGGCCAGAAAAAGTAGCGAAAAATTACCCTTTGCAACCCAAATTGAGCCAAATAATTTTCCCTTTCGTTTGACAACCCGAAAAACCCAAAATAGCCCGGAATTGCGAAAAATAAAAAAAATTCAGAATTTAAGTCCGAAAAGTGCAACAAAAAGGGGCAAGAAAAAAAAAATAGAAGAATGCTCAACAAAAATAGCAAGAAAAAAGAAAAGAAAGAAGAAAAAAAATGAGCAATAGCCCGGAAAATGCACAAATGGACATCATAAATGAATTTTCCAATTCCAACCTTCCCCACCATTTTCATTTTACCCAATATACCTTAAAACCCAAAAAAGTCATAACCGAGTCCAAATTGCGAAAATTGAGTACCGCGTGGAGAGCTAATACACCAAAAGATAATAAAAGAGGTAAATGCGCGAAATAGAGGCGATGTTCCCGTTTTTAAAATCGTAATCCGTTGATGAGATCCTTTCACTATAAAAATTTATGTCTTTCTAAATGCATGCGTGTATTTGCTTCCATTACATTTACTCCTTATATCACGCATGCCGAGAGAATAGCCATAATCCGAGAGATTCGTTGTGAGTGCATTCCGTGAGAAATTGAAATCAAAACGAATTTTCGGATAAGTAGCGTAATGATCAATCGGTGGAAATTGGCGGTTATATTTCCGGCTTCGCACACACACACTATGTTTTGAGACTTGTAAATATGACTCGATGATGACTATTTTATGGAAAAGTTTGAATTGTACAATTTTTGCATATTTTGAATTTTCTTTGAGTCGAATTTTGTGGGTATATTCACTGCAAACCCTCACGAGACACAACTCCTCCTACTAGGGTAACCTAGAGGTTTAAAGGCTTGTTGCATACGCTAAATGCAATCGCTTGCCCGCGAAAGTGGTATTCTATCCCAATAAAGTCCTTGAAGTGTCCTTAACTCTTACTTTCATTCTTTTACATTGCTCGGGACGCGCAAAGTTCTAAGTTAGGGGGGTTTGATTGGGCATAAATATTGTATATTTATCCCCCTAATTTCAGTACTTTTGTGAACCCGAATGATGTAACATATACGGATTTGATTCACTTTTATGCTTCTAACCTTCTTGGCGAGTATTGCGTGTTTCGTGCTTCTCCTATTGGTTTTACAGGTCAATTATGCAAGCAGTGCAAAGGAAGAAACAAGACTGTGCAAGAAAAGCTAAGAAGGCAAGTTCAAGGGCATGTCGGTAATTTTGTAGCCCGATCCGGAAGAAAAAGTCAACTGGGAAGTTGAAGAGCTCGGAACAACGAGAACACTGGAAGAAACGGCACCCAAATCCGAGCTAGGGTTGAAAAGTTATGCTCAGTTGAAGTTGAAGAAAAATCCAAGAAAAGAAGAGAAAATCCAGAAAAAAATCTAAGTGTAGAGAGCAAGTCCAGGCTGGTACATGCGAACCCCACCCCGAACCGGTTCGGAGGAGCGAAACGGTTCGCTGTACCTCCGAACCGGTTCGCTGTACCTGACACGCGAATTTTGTATTTTATTCTGATTTATCTCCAAGTCTCCTATTAGGTTTAATATACTCCAAAACTTGTGGGGAAGGTGGGCATTAACCTAGGAGCAGCTTTTAGGGCTATTTTCAGAGAGTTTTTGATAGAGAAAAAGGAGAAAAACATCTAGGAACATCAAGGGCATAAATTACTTCAAGAATTCATTGTTTCGGGTTTGCTTTTCTAGTTTTAATTCAAAATTCTTGTTCTTTATTATTGTTCTTGCATGCTTTGCTTTCTCATTAGATTCAACTTGTTTTCGCATTCATAATACGTAGTTACATGTTTCTAGTCAGTTTCATCATGAATTCCTACACATGCAACGTCATTATTTCATGCATTAGTCCATTTAACATGTCCAGCTAGGTTTTTTCAAGGTTGTGATGCATGAACCCAACCTGATGTGTTAGTGCATGTGTATAACGTCGATCCGCTGAATTTAATGATTAATTTAAATCGTATCGCGTAATTTCATAAGAATTGTAGATCTTTATATCTCGTTTGCCTATGGGTACTCGTGATGATTTAGAGTACAATTTGAGTGTAATTACCGCGATACCGATTTACTCATCCTCAGATTAGGTATGACGCGGGCTTGAACCTCGTATACATAATGCTTGGGAGTACTAAATTCCGGGTTTGAATTAATCGGACAAATTTATGATCAACGTTGTCACTGCATTACACTAGGGTTGGGGGATTGTATTCCCATCCTATTTTCTCATCATTTAAGTTTAGCAATTTCAATTTAATTCTTCATTCTTAATATAGATAATTTAGTTAGTTGCATATTTCATCATAATTCCATAATTGCATTTAGTTTAACCAATCCCAAAAAGCCAAATCAATCTTTTTCTTTTCTTTTTAGAGTCATCGCTAGGATTCTTCAATCTTATCCCGTCATCACAACTCCGTTGTCCTTTTTCCCTGAGGATCGATACCCGACTTGTCGGATTATTACTTGAACGATAGGCTTGCACTTGAGCCTAGAGAGCACACACTTTAGAAACACATTCTGAGTCGTGTCACCTGTCAAAATAACACTTTTACTTGCTCCCTTTATTTATGGCCACATCAGACTAATTTAATTTGCAATCAAATTTTTTTGTCAAAAGTTCTTCCTATGATATAGCATAGCTAGGATTGCATAACTTTTTAATTTTTTGATTTTTTATTCCAGTTGAGGGCAGTGCCCTTACTTGAAAGTGGAGGGCAGAGCACCCCATTATACAGGAACAATCTATGCATCTGTCATGTATTGGCATATTGTTGTTTGACATGTATCGATATAATATCAAACGATGATTAAGTAGGAAAATGCAGATGAAGCTGAGATCAAAGAGGTTATTTTTTACGAGGATAGTTCTACAGGGCTTGATGTGTATAATGGCACTTCTTATAAAGTCTGCTGGGCCTTGGAGGTTATAAGCAGGGATATTGTAGTGGTTATTAGAATTTTTATGGGCTATGAATTGCCCAAGGCTTGGACAAGTACAACTATTACTATTATTCCTAAAATACAAGTTCCAAATTTTGAAGCTCCGTTAAACTCGAACCCATATACAGTAGTAATAGTGCTTAGTTCTGTGACAATGATATTGGAGTATTATGTGATGTTCAAGTAGTTTGAATGTTTGAATTATATACTATTACTTTGAAGTTGCCATGTTAATTATGCTACACACATGTTTCATTTATTGAGGTTCTTTCCAGTTGCTTCAATTATGTTGAAATAACATCTTGAATTTGGTTGGTTATCTGTACTCTTGGAAATTATAGGTTAGAATCCAATTATGTTAGTTATTGCTTCAACATTTGACAAGGAATAAAATATAAAACAAGGGTTTTGTGAATGAGTGATTTTATGTTACCTTATGATATTGGAATTTTAGTTATTTATAGAGCCTAATAGGTCGAGGGTGATCTACTCTTATCCCAACGACTTTAAGATAAACCCTATTTATGTTTTTACTCTAAATCCTTGCCTTGCCTTGCCTTATTTTAATGAATTTGGTTCATCGATAGTAATATTGGGTGGAAAATTAGTATCCGATGTGCTTTAGTTGTAAACTTTGACCGTAAGTTTGGCTAAGATATAGGCAATGTAGATGTATTCATTGAGCTACTGTTATGATGTACATGTATTCATTGAACTAATGTTATGTTGTCTCTTTAAAGGTGTGCAATGTTGGACAAAAGGCGATGTATTCATGAATTACTGCTATCCGATGTATTCATTGAACTACTGATATCCGAGGTATGCATTTATTCATTGAACTACCTTCGATTCGTGTTGCCAATGTTGGACAAATGGCAATTTTCTGCCTTAAAAAAGACAACAGGCATAAAGTATGACTATTAAGTATGTAATATTCTTAACGAACTACTAATTTGGCATGTTAATATAAACTGGAAGAAGAGAAGGATGAAACTCATTTTCATGTAGCTGTCAGAGGTATTGTGCAGTCACTGAAGACTCGAATCATTAATAGGCCTTATGATGGAATTATAATGTGCTTATTCAACACTGTAAGAATATTGTCTCTATGTACTCAGAACATTTATTTTCCTATATCAGTCTATTAGTATGCCTTTATATCTGAATGTTTTTGACGTTGCACATTTCACAGCTTAATGCATTATTACTATGTCTTATATCTAAATGTGTTACTAATTGGAATTTGTTTATTTTAACGCTTTTCATAATGGTCATGGAAGATCATCCTAAGCGCCCTACTGATGAAGAAGCATTGTAAATTTATAGGAGGACCAACTACAATGTCCCCTCCACGCATTCAGGCTTAAAATTTGATCAATCATATTCTGAGGAAGAACTTGAGACTGAAGAACCCACATCTACAAATCTACATCTCCTACAGGTAATTTGGGAAAAGGTCGGTGAACCAACTGAAATTAGGAGGATTTCACTGCAAGCCTCCCTACTGATGAATGTCGATACGCTGTTTATGATTTTGATTTCGTGAATGAGGACAATTGCTAGAATTGCAGGATTTTCTTCCTTGCTTGGTAGAGTTCTTTTTTCATGGCTTATTCCATCTTTAGGATGTTATTTATTGGACTTACTTTTTTATTCTTTCATAGAAAATACTTATATTTACTCATTTTTTGTTTAACATACTCCTCATTGCCTATATACAGTGGAAAGATATTAGAGTGTTCAATATTTTTATATAAAAAATATTTACTCAATTATTACTTTTGGGGCACTTTATTGCAATATAGATTCTGGTAACAGGAGTTTCAATTAGGAAATAGGACAAGCCATACATATTTTCCTCATTTTCTATGGTAATCATTTCTTACTCATAATTGGATTCCACGAAATAAGAGAACATCTCACTAAGCTTCTAATCCCTTTTACACCCCTTTTCAACTTTTTTCATAAAAATGGAGTGCATTTTAGTCCCTTTTTCAACTTTGTTATGAAATGCACCTTTAGTTTCTTGCTATATACATAGCTTTGTTGCATTTTCAACTTGGAATTTAATGCTACCTGCACACATCATTAATACTCTGGATACATTATACCATATGTCACATCCACCACAACTTCTTCACTGATCTTAAATCGGTAGCAGTCTTTACATTCCTTACGGCAATGTGCCTTTCTCAGATCGACAATATAGCCCCTTACCTATTCACCGCGATACTCGAGAAACATATCTCCTTCTATAATTTTCCGGCGTGCAAAGAGACCACAAACAAATGCTGCCCAGCAGTGACTTTGTCAATTTCATACCTCAATTAACTTTGCATGTTTGAATAATAATATGTACTGCCATCGATTGATGCTCATTGTGTTGGGTAACCAATCTTCTCTGACTAATCAGTGTTCCTTCAACCAATCTGCTTTGACTCATTTGTGTTTTCATTATATGATGATGTAATATAGACGTATGGTGGTGTAGGTTAAAGTGAAAGGCCTGAGAATTTAGTTCTAATTTGTTTTTTTCCGTAGTTTTTTCGGCAACCAAAAATAAGGGTGGAATTTTTGTTATGTTGAATTGAAATGAAATTTCAATTTTTCTTTTTTGTAGACATTAATCAACTTGATTGAATGTGAGCACACCATTTTGTTATATGCCAATTTTTTTATTATTATTGGGAGATTATTGTGTTAATTTATTAAATTTATAACAACAAAGATGTCGCTTTAATAGTGAAAATTTAGTTATGTTTGCATTTTTTGTCGAAATAATGAATCGCTATGGGAGAAACACAAATGATTTAGTTTGTGGGGCTTAATATAATGACGAGAAAAGCCTTTGTAACAAATGTTAATTTAGAAATTTGTGCCGCTTCGCAATTATGTACATTGAAATTTTTTACCCTTTTATGTTTACATTCTTTGAAAATTTTCGTCGTGCCTTCAAGTACGAGCATTTCACTAGTATATATATATATATATATATATATGTGTGTGTGTGTGTGTGTGTGTGTGTGTGTGTGTGTGTGTGTGTGTTAAAGTAGAGAGAGCTAGTGATCCGTACTCAGCCAGCCAAGCAAAACTCCAGCTAAGCTAATAGCTCTAATTGTGGGGATATCTAAAAAATATGCTCTTGTTTGTGGCCTTCATTCTCTTCGGGAGGGCTTCATTGCCGGCCTTATACCTCTATCAATGTACGCCTTCTTGTACTCTCCCCTATTATGAGCTTGTCTTGTTAGCAATTAAGAGAACTGCAACCCGTAGTCCGGTGCCTGAGTAGATAAATCCTTTTTAGCCAAGATCAAAGTGATCCACTTCTCCAGAGTACACCTCCTCTTCTTTCTAGGGTCTTGTGTCTCTTCTCGACGCATTCTTCATCTGCATTATTGCCCCCATACATTGAAATCAGTAACTCAACGAGACACTCTCTCTTCCGAAGAAGCCCTGCGTCCAGGTAGAGATATCCGGACAAGATAAACAACGAAAACAAAGAGTTGTTATATTCCTGTACATTCATACAAAAAATATGGTGTGACAAGTTGGTATCAGAGCACGTTTTAAAATTAACAATACATCGGGTTAGATTGGGAAACTACCATTAGAGAAGAAGCGTTTACACATCTCATAAAAATGATTCGCACTATTAACAAGGAATAGCTAGTTTCAAAGGTCCTCCCTCTCTCTAAAAATCTCGTTCTTACATTAAATTCGTCCTTCTCTTTTCATATGGGTTCAAGATATTTCCCTTGCTTGGATTTTGATCCCAAACCATTTGATGAAGATGATTTCTATCCACCTCCTCACAATGCTACTACTGCAAAAAATCAAACACATGAAAATAACCCTTCGTTTGCTGAAGTTCTTAGCAAAAACGTGCTGCTAATGAATAAGTAACAAAGGTCCCACCTTGTCTTCCTCCCCTCTCAACACCATACAATGGAGATTCTCTAGCTATTAGGCTACCGAATTCCTCTCACTAAGAAGCTGTTAATGAATTAGATCCTCTACAATCATTGGTCGAATAATTCTTGCCAAAGCGGATAAACCATAGAAGATCCAAGATCTAAAAATGCCTATCACATTAGTTGGACACATTAAGAAGGATTATGTTCTCACTCCCATTGGTAAGGGTTATTATGACCTCCATTTTTCACATTCTTCGAATTTGAGCAATGCCATGTCATTTCATAGCTTAAATTTGTCATACCCTTTTTGTAAGACTGTTGGACATTCCATCTCTGAGTGTATACATTTAAAAAAAAGGAATTGAGTAATCTAGTTAATGAAAATATGTCTCTTTCTAAAACTCGGTTAGATCCTAAGATTATCAATAAGGCTTTTGTCACAGCAAGTATGTGTATTGGGACTGCTGTGATAGCATCCTCTAAGACTGCTATCACAACAACCACTTTAGATGATGGGCATGTTAACATTGCGGGTTTTTCTCCATCCAGAATTCGATCAGCATGTAATTCCGGTAAGCTTGAATAAAGGCTCCGATTTATCAGGGCCATTATAGATTACATCACAAGCATGTGATGTTGGAGCTGAAGATATCCCTATAATAATGGACGGAAAAAAGTATCTTCAAATAAAGAACGTGTAAAGTGAGTCATAACAGCTAGTTCGATCAAATAAAGATGCCTATATTAGAGGTGGTACGGATAATAAGGAAGAAAAAGATATTTCAAAGATCTTTGACTCTAAAAATGTTGAAACAAACAAAGCTAAACATTCACTTATTTCCCATGCAACAGGTAGGATTCGATTTATGGCAGGTAAAAATGAAGGAATTGTTTATCATTTAAGTACTTCGGGTGTCATTTTTGAAGATATTTTCGATAATGAGGATTCTTATGGTGAAATGTCGCCTCTGGAGAACATTCAAAAATCGGATAAGGAAGACCATTACATTAATTTAATCATGGAAATTCCTAAATTTGATCTTGGAATGCGAAATAATTCTGCAAAAGCTCGAGCGTTTATAGAAGAATCGATTGGCAGAAAATGTAGAAACCAACTGTCCAAAACAGTTGGTGAAATGTTGAGGAGAAAAAACTCCAGTTAGAAATTATTTCGAGGTTTTAGGGAATATGTAAGACTCAGATAAATTGGAGGTAGAAGGTAATATTCAAAAAATTAAAGAGAAGCATGATTCCTATCCGTACTTAAGTGCCGAGGAGATATCAGCTCTAAGACGTAAGTCAAGGCAACTTATTACTCGTAAATTCTCTTAAGTGTTATTTTCTTTAACGCTTGTAAGTGCCAGAGGAGAGGCTCTTTATCCTTCCCATAAATAAATTGTTTGTTGAAAAAATATATATATACGCACACACACATATACCAAAATTAGGGTATGACAAGTTGGTATCAGAGCATTCTTTAAAATTAACACTACGTCGGGTTAGATTCCTATACGGGGAAACTTCTATAGCATCTTAGTTATGATATATTTTTCATAACTTCTTTATCGATATTATATATTAAATTTCATTTTGCAACATGAACACGTCGGACTCTCTTTTATTTAGTTTGGATATCATCCCAAACAATCGTTGGGAAACTACCATTGGAGAATAAGCGTCTACACCGCACAGAGAAATTATTCGCACTATTAACGAGGAATGGATAGATTCAAGAAGTTATGTAGAGCAGTTGGTATTAACAAATAGAGTCTCAGGAGAGGCACAAGTGATGAGAAAATAAGTGATTATGTGGGCAATCCAGTCATAATCCAAGAAGCAATCAATCTTACTCCAGCCTATGTACAACCACCTCCACCACTTTATCCCGAGGCTACATCGAATGGCAAACTTATTATTGGAATTTCTTCAATCTCAAGAGATTCTACCGATGATGATCCTTCCAAGCCCGATGACTTTTTTATAGTTTCGGATACTAATTCTCCAGATACTGTTGCTGTCCTTCCCACTAGGAAGATCCAACAATAAGGAAAAAAACATCCCTCCAAATGTAAAAAAATGAATAAAGTAATGTATTTAGTGTTTCCAACTACTATCTTAGGAGGTTGACTACCTCAAACTTATGTATAATAGGTAATATTTTAAAATACTACTCCATTGTAACATACAACTCTCTTGTAAAATAGTAACCTTTTGTATAATATAACTAGGCTTAAGATATATCCACTTTTTAAGGAAATATTTTTTTAATATTTTTATGACTCTTATACTATATTTTAGGATGATTAGCACTCGAATTCCCTCCACGAACTCAAACTGAACAAACCCACACTGCAGGAATCATGTGATGCCTCTGGGAATTGACATCTCTAGCCCGATAACAACAAGTTCCTTACCCATCTCCAAAACAAATTTTCGATGAGACCGGTATAATGAATGGTCTCAAAGAATTTTTAAAACAACGACCTCCAATATTTCTTGGAAAGCCAGGTACCAGTGATGCTGAGAAATGCATGCATCGGATTGTGAAAATCTTTAATATAGTAGGAATAATTACCAATCTTTGAGTAACTTTAGTTTCCTACATGTTAGAATATGAAGCTGATTACGGGTGGCAAGCCATGTCCTGTAATCATAACGTAACTACGTTAACTTGGGAGAAATTTGAAGAAATCTTTGTCAAGAAATGATTTTCTGAAACTAAGCGAGATCAACTAACTGTAGAATTCTTAAGATTACAACAAGCAAATCTATTCGTAGCCCAGTATGATGCCATGTTTATTAAGTTATCCCGTTATTCCATTGAGTATGTGGATACCGAGATAAAGAAATGCAAGCACTTTAAAAGAGGACTACATTCGAGAATCAAGATTTTTTTCCCCTTTGTAAATTCGAGATTACTCTCAACTTATCGACGTTGTAGCCTTTATTGAACGAAATTCTTTCAATGTTGTACGTTCCCCTTATACCGTTACTAGAAATAATCTTGTGGGACTTTCCCTCAATATTAACCTCATCCTTATCCAAATTCGAGTCGGAAAGTTTATTCCCAAATTCATCATAAGACCACCTATCCATTGATTCATTGTCATGAATGTCAACACTACAAGAAAAATGAATATTAGGGACGGGAGTAATTGGGATGGCCGTGTGATTTTATCCCTTATGCTATATCGAAACGGACGGTTTTAATTACCGTCCCTTTTTATAGTAGCAAAAGGGACACTGTTTGAAAAATCGTCCCTTTTGATATTTATTAAAAAGGACAGTAATTAAACCGTCCCTTAAAGTTTATAAGAATTTTTAGCGCCGATTTTTCCCGGGCTAATTTAAAGGACGGAATTTTAAACCGTTCCATTTGGTGTACCAAATAGGACGGATTTTAAAATCCGTCCCTTTTGCTATAACAAAAGGGACAGTTTTAAAATCCGTCCCATTTAGTGTAAATAGATTTTTTTTTCCAAATGAGTATTTGGGACGGATTTGTTTAACCGTCCCTTTTAATATACCAAAAAAGACGGTTTTAAAATCCGTGCCTGTGAATATAGCAAAAGGGACGGTTATTTCTAACCCTTTTAATGTTTTTCCTAATTTTTCCTCCAGTTATTTTCATTTGTTCCAAATCTTGGCCCTACCCTCTACGTAGCAAACTCCCGCTCTCTCTCTGTGTGGCCCTATCCCCGCGCTCTCTCTCGCTGCACTCGCTCGCTGCCCTCCTTTCTCCCCTATGCAGCCCTACCCCCTCCACCTCTCCCCTGCACAGCTCCCGCGCCTCCGCCTCTCCCCTGGGCAGATCCACCTCCTGCGCCTCTCCCCTACGCCTCCGCCTATCCCCTGAGCAATCCTACCCCTTCTCCACCCCCTCCGCCTCCTCCTCTCTCCCTCCAAGAATTTCGTCCCTGCCCTATAACACTGGTATTATCTCTCTCCCGCTATATATATATATATATATATATATATATATATATATATATATATATATATATATATATATATATACACACACACACAGACCCACACACACAGATATATACACGATCTGTAGTGATTTGTTTAGACATTTCTAAGCGATTTCCTTAGATTGTTATCATATAAGTTTAGGACTTTTTTACAATTTTGTTTAGTGATCTGTTTATATCTTTTAACAGACTAGTTAGGGCTTTTTATGCATTCAATATCAGTAAGTGCAAAGAATTTTTTTAATTATTCATAACAAACCATATTTAAAAAATAATAATCAGATTGGATTACTGGATCAAACTACTGGATTGTTAACAAATTTGGATTCGGTTGCTAATGTACTGATCCATCTGATCATCGGATCCCGTCCGAATCTGAAAATGTCAAACGGTTTCTAGCTACAAAATTTAACATTTTTTATGGGTTTTTATAATTTAAACTCGCGTCTCCAACTACATTGGTACTAAACATGTCTAAAGAACATATTGACTTTTAAAAATACTACGAATATAGTTTTTTTACTTAAACTTGTTATATCTGTGTGGATGTTTTAATTTTTGACCTCATTGTTGTGGTACTCATCAAATCCGAATTTTTCTAAATCCCATGAGCCAAATGAGAACGAAGGATTTCATTTTTTTTTCAATTTATTGTTGCTTTGTACTCCATCCATGTTTAATTAGGAATTCGTGTTTCTCTATCAAAAGTTTAAACGAAAACGGCATTTAATTTAGAACTTCGTTTGTTGATTTTAATCCTATTATATACTTTATGTGAAGCCTTTAATTTCTTTACCCGAGATATTATAGCAACTACTGAAATATGGCATACTTATTGTACGTGAATAAATTATATTCTGATCTGGAGTATTAATACATTCTTAAACTTTAAAGCATTAAAAAAGATATGGAAATTGATGGAGAAGCAGCATATATGATCTCATATTTTTCAAATGCAAAACAGAGTTTTCTCATTATAGAGCTTTGTATTTTCAACAACATTGAACATATAGTACGAAAGAAAGCTGTCTTAATTCGTCACAGAGAGTATTCAAATTCTCCTAGGGATGAGAAACGACCGCGTAGTCACAGGACTCCCGGTTGGAGTATACGACGATAATTTGGTAAAATTTAGACTTGGGCTTAAAAACATGGCGTCAACGGGTGAAAAGATAAAATAGACACAAAACGATCCCATGAGAGGCAAGAGCACTTTGCATGGGACTAATGTAACTCGTACGAACCGACAACATAGTCCCCGGTCTCCCGGTTTGAGTATACGACGAGAATTTGCAAAATTTAGACTTAGGGTTAAAAACAAGGCGTTAAAGGGTGAAAACCTAAAATAACCATAAAATGGTCCCGTTAGAGGCATGATCACCTCGCTCGGGACCAATATATCTCATACGAACCGACCCCATAGTGTCGGCCTCCTGGTTTGAGTATACGACGAGAATTTGTAAAATTTAGACTTAGGGTTAAAAACATGACGTTAAAGGGTGAAAACCTAAAACAACCATAAAATGTTCCCATTACAGGCACGATCACCTCGTACAGGATCAGTGTAACTCATACAAATCGAACCCGTAGTCCCCGGCCTCGCGATTTGAGTACACAACGAGAATTTATAAAAATTGAGACTAAGGCTTAAAAACATGACATAAAAGTGTAAAAACATAAACCAACCACAAAACGGTCCCGTGAGAGGCACGAGCACCTCGCACGAGACCAATGTAACTCGTAGGGACCGACCGTGTAGTCCCTAGCCTTTCAGTTTGAGTATATGACGAGAATTTGTAAAAATTGGACTTAGGCTTGAAAACATGACGTCAAAGGGTGAAAACGTAAAACACCAACGAAACGGTCCCGTTAGAGGCAAGAGCACCTCGCACGGGATCAATGTAACTCGTACGAATCACCGCGTAGTCCCTAGTCTCCCGATTTAAGAATACGACAAAAATTTGAAAAATTTAGATTTAAGGTTAAAAACATGGTGTGAAAGGGTGAAAACCTAAAACAACCACAAAATAGTCCCGTTAGAGGCATGATCACCTGGCACGGGAGCAATGTAACTTGTACGAACCGACACCTATTCCCCGGCCTCCCAGTTTGAGTATACGACGACAATTTGCAAAAATTGAGACTTAAGCTTAAAAGCATGATATAAATGTGTAAAAATGTAAAACAGTCACAAAACGGTTATGTAAGAGGCACGATCACCTCGCACGGGACCAATGTAACTTGTAGGGACCGATCGCGTAGTCTCCGACCTCTCGGTTTGATTATATGACGGTAATATATAAAATTTAGACTTAGGATTCAAAATATGATGTTAAAGGGTGAAAACCTAAAATCACCACAAAATGGTCTCGTGAGAGGCACGAGCACCTCGCACTCGTATAAACAGACCGCGTAGTCCCCAGCCTCCGGTTTGAGTATACGACGGGAATTTTTAAAATTCATACTTTTAGGCCTAAAAACATGGTGTCAACAGGTGAAAAGGTAAAACAGACGCAAAACGGTCCCGTGAGAGGAACGAGCACCTCACATGGGACCAATGTAACTCGTACGAATCGACCGCGTAGTTCCCGACCTCCCGGTATGAGTATCCGACGAGAATATACAAAATTTACACTTAGGCTTAAAAACATGGCATCAAAGGGTGAAAACCTAAATCCACCATAAAATGGTCCCGTGAGAGGCTTGAGCACCTCGCACGGGACCAATGTAACTCGTACGAACCGACCGCGTAGTCCCCGGCCTCCCTATTTGAGTATACGACGAGAATGTGTAAAATTTAGACTTAGGCTTAAAAACACGACGTCAAGGGATAAAAACGTAAAACAGTCACAAAACGGTCGAGTGAGAGGATCAAGCACCTCGCATGGAAGAAATGTTACCGCGTAACTCGTAGCTTTAAACATTATTATATTAAGGATATCTTTTTTTTTGTTTCATATTTTTTTTTTGCAGGATAACATTTTAGGGTTATATTTTATTCGCGTGGAACACATGAACAAAGCAATGGTTTGCGACATGTAGATTGTTTATTTATTATTGTTGTTGATATGCAAGATTGTTGTTTTAATTTTTTTTCTGGCCGTGTGGGCTTTTGTGTTGATTAAACATGTTGGTTTCATGTATAAACAGTGGAGATTCTGTTGAATTTTTTTTGAAATTGTAAAGAATTGTCGATATGGGAGATTTTTAAATTTTTTAATGGTCCTGCAAGCTCTTGTGTTGATTAAACAAGTTGATTTTCGGGTATAAACAAAGGAGACTATGTCGAATGTTTTAAAGAATTCTTTATATGCAATATTCTTGTTTTCAATTTTTTTTATGGCCGTGTGGGCTTTTGTATTGATTAAACAGGTTGGTTTTCATGTATAAACAAAGGAGACTCTGTTAAATTTTTTTAAAAATTGTAAAAAGTTGATACGATTAACTAATATATTTGGATATTTTATTTTACTATAATATTATTTTGATAAAATGATTATTTATTAATTGCAGGTTGTGCACAAGAAGTTGCAGAGACAAGTTTTTTAGTGTGTCTACTATATGTGACACTAAGAGAAGTTTTTGAAGCGTGACAACCATATTTATCACCTTAATTTCGGGATGATATTTTTTTCGACAATTGTATATCTTATTAATTAGTATGATTTTGTACTCATTTAAATATTTCGACTTGAATGTGGTTTAATGGAAGAAATTGTTATTGGATACATACTTCAATGAATGTGGTTGATATATTGTGTTTATGGTCGGATGATTTGATTTTTAATGCAAATTAGACGTAATTTATTATTATAACATAAAACATATAATAATATAACTATTTATGATAATTTTTATTTATCAATTGGGACGGTTATAAACCGTCCCAAATACTTATTTGTATTAGTTGAGAATACCTTTTGGGACAGTTGTTACCGTCCCTAATACCCATTTTTTCATTAATTGAAATTCCTTTTGGGACAGTTTTTATCGTTCTATTTGGGTTGCCAGAATTTGAGTAGTGTTAGGGACAGTTTATCCGTCCCTAGTACTATTGGCAAGAGCGGGAATTTTTTCGCGGGAACACCATTTGGGACGGAAAAATTCGTCCCTAATGCCAAATGTAGAGGGTCCCTGAATTAACATTTAGGACGGTAAAATCCGTCCCTAAAATATTTGCGATGCTTAGCATAAGGGACGATTTTTTTGCCATTGCGAAATTCGTCCCTAATACTCTTTGGGGACGATTTGTGCACGTTTAGGGACAGATTTTTACCGTCCCTAATACTCATTTTTCTTGTAGTGCAAGAAGTGGGACATATTCACCCGCAGTGTCCTAAGTTGAAACCTCCTCCAATACGTCGTTAGTTAGGAAATCCCCTAAGAATTAAAAATCCTCGTCCTGTCTAAAACCAACCTAGGCCAAATCTTGTCATGAAAATTACACCAGTCCCTCATCGTGGATAGAATTGTGTTATACTGCCTATATGGAATTCATATGATGTGATAGAAAGAACAATACTTTTAATAATATTCATGCTTATCTTTTATTTGATTATGGTTCAACACATTCATTTATAAGCTTTAAACTAGCTAAAAATTTACAACTGTTGCCTACATCTTTAACTATTACATTGGAAATAGAATTACCGTCCTAAATGTACGCTCTTTGTACAAGTTTTTCTTTGAATTAACATTTAATACACCTATTTGTATTTGAGAATTACCGTCCCAATGGTATGAAAATTGTACAAAGAGCGTCCTAATGCCACATTTTTTCTTTGAATTAACATTTAGAATTATCAAATTTAACTATTACATTGGAAATTAAAACACCTACCCAAGGGTATGAAAATTGTACAATTTAGCAAGGTTTAGGTACGTTCTTTGTAAATTTGATAATTTTAGATATCTCCAAATTTGATATTATTATTGCGATGGATGTTTTGTCAAGACATCATACTTATATCAATTTCCATGTAAAGAAAGTTTAATTTTGAGACCAAGAAAACTTTTTCTTTGTGTTTCACGGATCGAGTCATTCTGAACCATCAACCTCCCAAATTCAAAACTTCTCTTCTTTAACTCCTAGAATTTTGGAACAATTCAAAGATGTTTTTTTCGAAGAGTTACTAGGAATACCCCTTTCCTGAGAAATAGAATTTAGTATTAATATTTATCTAAATACTTCCTCCATTTCGATACCTCTATATCGAATGGCTCCTTTAGAACTCCGTACCCAACTAGATGATATTCTTGGAAAGCATTTTATTCTCCTTGGGGAGCCCTTATGTTATCTGTTGAGAAACAAGATGTAAGCTTTAGGTTATGCATAGATTACTGTAAACTAAACTCAATAACTATTAAGAATAAATATCCTCTGCCTATAATCAGAGATTTGTTCGATTAACTTCAAGGAGTGAGGGTATTTCCTAAAATGGATTTATGATCTGGTCATATCAATTACGAGTAAGAGAAGAAGATATTCCAAAAAATGTTTTTCGAATTCAGTGTCACGTCTTTTGGATTAATCAATACACCCGCAACTTTTATAGATCTTATGCACAGAATATTTAGACCTTTTATTAAACAATTTGTTATCTTATTCGTTAGCAATATTCTCGTTTATTCCCAAAACCATGTAGAGCATGTCCAACATTTAGAAATAGTATTAAACACAAACAAAACATAGATTGTGTGCTAAAAAGATCAAATATGATTTTTCAATGAAAGAAGTAAAATTCTTAGGACATGTGGTTTTTCAAAATGGAATCCAAGTCGATGCCGTCAAAATTTCAGCTATCTTAGAATGGAAAAACCCCACTAATGTCCCGAGATAGAAAGTTTTATAGGAGTAGCGGGTTATTATCGCCTTTTTATAGAAGGACTTTCTATAATTTCTCTTCCCCTCTTAAAGCTAACTAGGAGAGAAGCATCATTTGTATGGACTGCTAAATGTGATCAAGCATTCCAAATTTTGAAGGAGAAGTTAACCATTTCTCCTGCCCTAACTATTCCTTCTAGTCATATAAGACATGATGTATATACAAATCCCTTATTGGAAGATTTATGGTGTGTCTTAATGTAAAGATGGAGAGTAGTAGAGTATGGATCACGACAACTCAAGACCCGCGAGTGTAATTACCCTGTACATGATCTTGAGTCAGCTGTCGTAGTTTTTTCTTTAAAGATCTGGCATTGTTACCTTTATAGTGAAGAATTTCAAGTCTTTTTCGATCACAAAAGGTTAAAGTATATCTTCACTCAAAAGGATTTGAATCTAAGACGAGGTAGTTGTATGGAATTTTTAGAAAATTGTCGATTTAAATTAGACTACCACCTAGGAAAGGGTAATATAGTAGCCGATGCTTTAAGTCGTAATCCCATTGGAAGACTCCAGGCTTTGATCTCTTATGATATTGTTGCTACCGTATAGCAATATGATTTTAATTGATAACACCTTTCTCAAAATTTTCATATATAATTGCATATCCAAATCTGAGAAAGAAGATTTTAGCACAACAGCCCCAAGATCCTTTTTTACAACACATTCAGTACAAAAACCATGACTTCTCATGTGGTAAGGAACGGGCTTACAAGTTAGAAATAGATTATATGTGCCTGATAATTCATCAATTGAGAAGAAGTTCCCATCGTTATAATTTCATGATTCACCCTGGAAGCTCTAAGATATATCACATATTGAAGAAACAATATTGCTGTCCAAATATAAGAAATTAAATTGAGAGCTTTGTGAGAAGATTCCTTGCCAACAAGTAAAGATTGAGCACCAGTATCCTGGTGGACTTATCCAACTTTTATCTATTCCAGAATGGAAATAAGATCATATTATAATGGATTTTGCCAGTGGACTACCTTATGTGTCTCAAGGATATAACTCCATTTGGGTAATAGTATACCGACTTACCAGATCCTCCCATTTTCTACAAGTAAAAACCACCATTTTTTTTCCAAAATCTTAGTAAACTCTACATTTGAGAAGTTGTCCGACTATATGGAAGTGTTCTATCCATTGTATCAGATAAAAATTATCGTTATGTAGGAAGGTTTTGGCAAGCATTTCAGGCCTCAATGGGTACTAAACTCCATTTGAGTTTCGCGTTCTAACCTCAGATGGATGGAAAATCTAAATGTAACAACAGTTACCAGTCAAATATCAAAGTCGCCCCATTTGAAATCTTATATGGAATACCATGTCATTCACTTGCATGTTGAACGGAATCCGAAAGTAGTAAAAAATTTGGTCGTGATATAATTCCAGAAACCACTGAGAAAATGCAATAAATTCGAGAGAGATTGAAGACAACCCAAGATTGTCAGAAACGTTATGCAAACCATCGTTGAAAGCCCCTAAAATTTCAACTTTGTGATCAAGTATTTTTGAAAGTTTCTCCTCGAAAAGGGATTTTACATTTCGAAAAGAACAAAAAATTAGCCCCAAAATATATTAGTCCTTTTATTAGTTTTAAACGTATTGTCTATGTAGCCTACCAGTTAGAATTACGAGTAGAATTTTCAAACATCCATAACATATTCCACGTATCCCTATTATGCCAGTATATTCCTGACCCCTTCTATATAATTACATGGTAATAAATTTATGTCCAATCTAATCAGGAATTTGAAGAATGCCCTATCTAAATTTTGGATAGCTAGGTAAAACTTCTCACGAATAAAGAAATCCCCTTAGTCAAAGTACTTTGAGAACATCAAAATCAACAAAATAAACTCATGAAAAACGGAACACACAATGAAAGACTGATCTCCTAATCTCTTCGAAGGTAAAATTTGAGAACGAATTATTTTTTTAGGTAGGTAGACTATAACAACCGCACTTCAAACCAAGTTAATTATTAACATTAATTACCTCGATTCCCATTTTACCCCTCATAGAAAATGCAAATTCCAAAACATCCTAAATAAAAATAAACCACTATACAAAACCTACAAATTTACTAAAGTACCTAAGTACCCCTTGAAGTTTTAAAATTATCAAAATAACACCTAAACTTTTCAAACAAATATAACTTGACCTACATTTAACCCCTAAACCCAAACTTAATATCATATCAAACTTCTAGACTTCAATTAACTATAAATTACAGTTTCAACCTCTACATTTCCCTAAACTAATAGAAATGCCCATTAAAACTAGCAAAAATACAACATTTTGAGTCGAATAAGTACATTTCCCTAAAATCACAGAAATTCCCACTAAATAACTAATATTTTCATATTCCCCCCTCACCACATCAGCCTCCACATGGGCAGTGGATAGGGGTGGACAACAAAAAGACCGACCCGAATGGACTGATTGGAACGAACCGGATCGAACCGAAAATTAAGGCTATTTTGAAACCGGTCCGAAAATCGGTTCATAAAACCTAAAAACTGATTAAACCGGTCCGGTCCGCGGTCCACTATATTAAAAGACCGATTTGGACCGAACCGGACCGATTCCAATATATATATAATAAAAATAATGTTATTGTGTTTCTTATGTATAGTTTTTGAATTAATGTATATAACTTATGAATTTAATTTGGAACATTTTTATATATGTATGGATATTTTTTTATTTGGGTTAAAAAAACCCATGTAAATATCACTTGGAGTTTCAAGTATTATTTTTTTGTATATATATTTGTGAGAAAAATAGATAAAAAAATTCATAAAATGTACATATATATAAAATAGGGTCAGTACCGAATTTTATCCCGGACCGGACCGAAAATAGCCTGGACCGAATTAGTAGGTTAATCGAATTAATCGGTCCGGTCTCGGTCCAAAAAAATTGAGGATCGAATATTCGGTCCGGTCCAAAAAATAGGCAAAACTCGGACGGAACCGTGCCCACCCCTAGCAGTGGATTCCAAAAACACATGGATACACCATGCATTCATGTGAGGAACAAGGTCAAACCATTTTATCTTCTTAACATAAGAAGAATCCACCTCCAAAATGCTTCAATACATTATCCCCTTCATCCCCTATAAATTCCCCATGATTAGCTACAACAAACTCCAACCCTTGAGCCTGCTCAAAGTTCAATATTTTCCCTCTAAATTGGTATTATGTCATTTTATGTCTTAAACTTCATTCTTTCAATTCCAGTAGTTTTTTGTGTTGATATTAAACTCATGTCAATCAAAGCATTAGACCTTTTATGTCCAAAATGACCTCTGTTTGAAGAAACCAGAAATACCTCCATTAATGATTGAGCCTCAATAATGGAATTTGGTTCCTTGACTTTGAACCAATTTCAAAGTGAAGAAATGGTTCCTTATGAACTCATGAGCTCTAATGTTAATTTCCTTTTCCTCCAGATGGCTCAGGAAAAAGATGATAGCCTCACTTCCCTTTTTGTGACACACACGGATCACGTGTTTGCGTATGTAATCCTTTGGGCGGAGGCTAAGGAAGATGGGAGCAAGGAGTGACATTTTACTATTACATATTTTATATTTTGTGTTGAGAATAAAATGTAATTTTCCCCTGTGGTAGTGGTGGTATGCTATATGTGACGTTATCTAATGAATAAAATTCTTTTTTCCACCTTAACTTTAATTCATTGCTATTTATAGACTCTCTTGTACATTCATACCAAAAATAGGGTGTGACAGTTCAAACCCCTCACATTTTACGTGACCACTCTACGATTCATTGCAAGATAATGAAACACCTTAGTCTTCCTCCGTTATAATCCCCCGCCTATGTCTACTAATTAAGTTACATTACATAAACTGATAGGTATGAAATGTTTCACCTGGGTAGGGTGATGGATATTTGGAATGACAAAAAGAAGCGTTTTATTAAGTTCTCATAAAACATGGTCATTTAAAAAAAAGGTGTGATAAGATTAGTAACAGAGTTACCAACTAAACCCCAATGATTTTTAGAAAATTCACAAGTAAAACCACCCTGACCAACAGGGGGGGACCCTGAGCATGTGCTAAATCAGCGATCGCATAGTGCCCTTCGCAGGTCTATTTCTTATTACTTATATATTGAGGGCCCATTTTTTATATCAGTACATATAAAAGGTACCTATTGTATGATTTTTGCATGGGACCTTATCAATTTTTTTCCAACTTAGAACCGACCATGCTGAAGAGGGCTATTATCATTTGACAGATTGTTAAAATTAGATAATATATCCGTCTCCGTGATAGAAAGTATCCCGGGTACGATTTTTACACAGATACATAATATAAGCACAGTCATATATATATATATATATATATATATATATATATATATATATATATATTCACATTTTCTAAATTAGGTGCGCCCAGGACCCATAATTTTAATTATCCATTCTTAGCACAAATTACTCAATTATCTCGCATAACGAATTCGTCTCTTTTATTCTCATTTCTAATATTTTCATACATACTTCTCATCCCTCGAAGTATTCTATCCCACTAAGTATAAATTCAATAGGTATACTCTCACTTCCCTTCTGGTCTAAATCCTTTACGAGTCTCAATCTTTTAGTAAACTTACGCATAATTTCCTAGGTAATGAATAACTCCCCGTTAACCCACTATTTCATCCCATATTAATTTTCATTCAACGGAGTCTACTTAGACCCTACAGGTCCTATTCATAACCCATTATACTCTATTAATAGTAATCAAGGGTTCCAACGCATTTTGACCGGATTAATCAAAAGAGGGGAAAAATATGCAGTTTTCCAGGAGGGATCGATCGATCGAGGAAAGAGGGTCGATCGATCGATCATCGATCGATCGATGTTCTTGGGTCGATCGATCGATCAAGCAGTTCTTGTCCAAAAACTGCCGTTTAAACCTACGAGTTTCATCTTCCAAATTTCTCCAAACGCCATTATCGATTCCCAAACTCCTAAACAACATTAGTACTAGTTCTCTATACATATATGCATGATTTCCTACATGAAACATGTACAAATTCATCAACAGGATTGTATTAAAGGGCCAATTTGCCTTAATTATCAAGAACCCTAATTTTTCACTAAACTTCCATTGTTTAGATTCTTTTTCCAGATTTCTCTCTTCTAAATTAGTCAAATTTCGTGGGTAATCCTCTACATATGATTGAGATTCCAGAATATATTTATTTTCTCTACAACATGTGATTGGGTTCTCTAAATCATTAAATTCTTCCATGAAACATAGGTTCAACAATCCTAATCTAACATGGTGAGACATTAAGTAAAAGAGAAGAAATATAGATACTTGCATGGGAATTCAAGGTTCTGATTTTGTGGATGAAAAAGGTATGGTTCTGTTCCACGTCGTGCGATCTACGTTTTGGTGGTGGCAGCGGTGCAAACGAATGAGTTCTTGGCCTTGGATTCCTTGTAAAGCTCTCCATCTTCTTCTCTAATGGACGTTCTTTGTTTTTGTGTTTGTTAACCCTAAAAGACAACTCCTAATGGCTGATATATCCTTAGGATATTCGTGGGTTTAATTACCCAAAAATATAAAATGTCTAATATACCCTCCCGGGATGTGAATTAGGCCTAAAAATGCCCCGAGGTCCTAACTAATTCCCCGTGTATACTTTTTTGACAATCTTGACCCTTCTGGACACATTGGTGCACTCGAAATGACCATACGGTCGACTTATAATTTATTCACTTTTAATAATAATAATTTAGTCTCGACATAACACAGGCACGTCTTGACTTAAATTTTCATAATTGCCATTTTATTCACTCATGACAATTTTAATAAAATAAATCTCATATACTACTTTACTCATCCAGGAATATTCAACAAATATCCAATACTTACTAACTCACAGCACACTAATAAATATAAAAATATAAATTTTTGGATTAATATTAAATTAATATCTCAATTATATTTAATAAATCCCCAATATTTTAAAAGCCATAAAAATACGGGGTATTGCACAAGGATGCAAACTATAGGTTTAAACTGATTCACTCAAATATATTCCGAGGTGATTTTTTAATCAAAAAGGGTTTCTAAACTTAAAAAGGTTGAAAACTTTTGCGAAGGATATGCAAAAACAATTTTGACAAAATTCTTAATGAAAACAACATAAAATAGGTATTTATAAAGAAAACACAAATTTTGAGGTGATGGCTCGTTGGAACGAGAATAGCAATTCATTCTAATGAGAATGAATCTCGTTTAAATGACAAAGCTATCTCATTTGAATAAACTTCAAATGACATTCAAATAAACTAAAGCAGTACGACCTCGTTCGATGTTCGATCGAAGTAAACTTTAATGATGAATCAGTTCAAAAGAGTGATTATCAATAATGAATCAGTTCAAAAGAAAAGCATTGAGGGTTGGTTGATTAAATCTTTTTTTCTCCTTATAATCTTTTCATCTGGTATTGTGCTTCAGGCAATATTAAAAAATGAATTCCTCTGTGTAGGTTATTGTTGATTTCTTGTCCAATGATGAAGTTGGAGACATTAAGGAAATGTTCAACAATATTGGCACTGTAATGATAGTATTGTCTCAATTGAAGAACTAAAATCTGGACTTCAGAATTACTTGTGGATCGTTAGATCAAACGTTATCAACGGCCTGCATGTGTTTAAAGACTATCCGTGTGTTATCACTGTGGACCAATCATCTTCGTTTTAACCACCGCTATCTTAGCACCCTTGGATCAAAGTCAATATAGGAAGACTGAATCTCAACCATTGATTGTTGTCTTCGATCCAGAACCTTCCTTGGCTCCTATTTAAACCCTCTCATTCTCAGCCTTTTAAGACTTTTGGCAGTCGTCTAAATTGAGAAAAAAAAAAGAGAGAAGAGAGAAAAGGAAAGAAGAGAGAGAAAGGGAAACTGAGTTAGAGAAACCCTAACCCTAAACAACTTCAAACCATATTTAAACCTTCGTAATTTCAAAACCCCAAACACAACCTTGACTGTTTGAGAGAGAGTGGCGTTACTGGTTTGATAGTTTGTAGATGTAACCTCTTGATCTGTGATCTTGTTACCAACTTAGACATTTTGGTGAGATCTGTATTTCTTCATTCATAGAAATCTTAGATCTACACTATTGCATGTTATATATCACTAGATCTGCATATTTGTTTCTCGTTTTGTGAAAATCTTTGTTGATTTAGATCTGTAAATGTTTTATGTTTCTTATTCTTGAGAAACTAAACCTTGACCTAGTTGGATTCTCACTTGGAGGTTTTCAATCTCGAAAATCTTTTCAAAACTGAGATTGTTTAAGATCTTGACTGATTTTGAAGCAAGATATCCGTGGAATCTGGGATAGATTAAAAGGTCAAAAGGTTTCAAGTTTTGTAAGAAAGAAAGAAAAGAAAATCACAGCATATAGTCTTTATATGTAATTTTCTAGGATTGTCTGTACAAACTAAGTGTGTGTGAGTTCATGCATGTGGATAGAAATCACATCACAAACACTTGACACACTACCACACTGAAATTTTTGAGAATAAGATCAAAGATTATTGAGTCGACGCAAAGAAAGCTAAAGCAAAGTGGAAGTTATCAAACTGGAAGAACATCATCCACAATCATATCTACAAAGAAGTTCGAAGGACAACAAGTGGGGTATATTCCTAAACTTAGAATAGGCTGAGTTGTGTGTATGTATGTTGTATTGTTTGTAATTTCTATTTGTTTTTAGTGGATTTTTTACTTTCGTGACTGTTGATGTAAAAAACTAGATTGCTCTAATTATTCAATCACAGATAAATAAATAAGACAAAGATTTTTAAAGTGGTTCGGCTAGGAATAAAGCCTACGTCCACTGTTATGTTATTGCTGAGTGTTTGCAGAATTCTTGATTACAAGTTCTCTCAAGAAATTCCGGTCCCCTTTGAATGAGGGAGATACAATGTATTTATAGCCCTGAGGCTTACATATGAAAGGGTGGTGTATTAAATGATATACATATGAAAGGTCCTTGAGGCTATCATCTGAAAGGGTGATACATTAAATGATATACATATGAAAGGGTAACTCATTTAATGTTCTTCAAGCGTGTGCGTCAAGATGATAAGCAGTCAATGAATAGTTTTGAACTGTTGGTTATCTGGCAATCAATGTTGTGGTCGAGATGCAGCTCGAACCGCCTTAGTTGCTCGTCGTTCAGGAGTTCATCGGAGCGCTGGAGTTCCTCGGAGTGTTGTAGTTCCTCAGGGTATCCTTATTGCTCGGAGCGAACATGACTTGGTCGGGGGAAATAAACTTCCTCGTTGTTATTGTGCCATGTATATTGACACGTGTCTTCTTATTATTGGTCCACGTCAGCAGATTAAATTTGGTATCAACAGAAGCCCCCAATGCTTCATGCTTGATGGATTACTTGAAAGGATGGAGTATTTATTCTGCAATGTTGCTCGGTGCTCGTGAAATTCTTGATCTACCTTCTTGATTTGTTCAACATAAAGTTCATTATCTCCTGGACGAAGTATGATACAGGCTGATCGATGGTTGCTAATCTTTCTTTAGAGGAACTCCGTGTGCTATGTATCACCCCTGGGAATTTGGATACATCCATGCTATAGTATGCAGCTTGTAGCTTATAGCTTGTAGCTTTTCATAATCTTCAAGTATGTTGATTGGTTTGCCAGCCGACCAACTGCTTCCTGTGTCGAGCAACTGAGTGCTAACTTCACGTGCTTGATTTTTTTGATTTATGCTCCTCTTAAAACTTTGTCGAGTAACATATTAGCTTTTGAACCCAACTCTTCAATCTGATTAGTACCAAGCTAGTGGTGGACTTCAAAACATTTTCACACAACTTCTTCTTCATTATTCGTCGAGACAGTAGTAGCAAAGATCTCAGTGCTGTAGATGCTGATTTTGACTTCTACCTCTGCTCGGGGACGAGCAAGAGTTTCTCGGGGACGAACAAGTGATTCTCAGGGACGAGCAAGTGCTTCTCGGGAATGAGCTAATGCTTCTCAGATAGATCACCTGTGATGAATATCAGAATGTTGAAAGATCTTAACTTCATAAACTCCCCTTATATTTTAGATGATCCTCCTGCTGGCGAGGAACCTGTTTCAAAAGTAGAAGGAAAAGAAACCAATAGAATAGGAATCTCAATGTAATAGTTAGTATACATTTTCATTCTCAATGTATTTTGTTTTTTGGATGAAAGACTTTCATTTTTATTCGCAATCTTAATTGCTATTGTCTTGTAAAATACTTTACATCTGCGCTTATGTATAAGTTAAAAAGATAACAATATTGTGTTGTTCATCGACCAACTTAGTAATAAAAAGTTACAAGTATCAATAATGTTTCTCGATCACTTAATAATAAAGTAATGAGTATAAAAATGTTTAAAATTTTTCCAACCAACCCAGGTTGTTAAATTATGCTTGTCGACCAACTATAGTTAGTGGGTCTTTATCCCCAACCAACTATACTTGGTGTATTTTGGAATATTTTGTTCTTCAAAGAACTTTTTGTAATAATATTACCTCCCGACCAACATAAGTTGTAATGTGATAATATATTTTTATCTTACCAACCGTAGTTGATCATGCTGGTGTACACCTCCTAACCAAAGGAGTAGTATTGGTTCTTTCGAACTTTTTGGCTCATTCGAGCTATCCACTAGATATCTTACCAACCGTAGTTGGTCACACTAGTGTCGCCTCCTAACCAAAGGAGTATTTTTTGGCTCCTTAGAGCTTTTGGCTCCTTAGAGCGCCTCCTAACCAAAGGAGTATTTTTTGGCTCCTTAGAGCACTTTTTGGCTCCTTAGAGCACTTTTTGGCTCCTTAGAGCTTAGAGCACTTTTTGGCTCCTTAGAGCGCTTTTTGGCTCCTTAGAGCGCCTCCTAACCAAAGGAGTATTTTTTTTTTTTTTGCCCTTTTACCAACCGGAGTTGGTCGTGGGTTTGAACTATCAGGTCCATTAGCTCTGAGGATATCCTGGCGCTGAATGAACCTTCAAAATGTTTGACTGATGATAATAGGCAGCAAACTCCTCGTTATCAAATTGTGTTCCATGGTCTGTGATGAAGGCATGAGGGAGACCATATCGGCAGATGATGTTCTTCCAAACAAATTGGTACACCTTCCTTCTCGTATGTCATGTCAATAAGTGGCTCAGCTTCTATCCACTAAGTAAAATAATCTACTGCGATGACGAGGTATTTGAATCTTCCTCGAGTCGTCGGCAATGGTCCAACCAAATCAATCCCCACATGGAAAATGGCCAAGGGGAAGTTATGGGTGTCAAAAATGCTTATAGAGTTCTTCGGATGGAGGAAAAGTGTTGGCACTTGTCACATTTCTTGGCATAGGCTTATATAGTTAGCTTTCATCGTGGACCAGTATTATCTCTGCGTCATCACCTTTTGCAAAAGTGTCCGACCTGCTACATGGGCTCCACAGGACCCTTCATGGATCTCCTTAATCAATTCACCTCGGAGGGATGTACACATCTTTGCAAACCTGCCATAATTCCTCGTCTATAAAAAATACCATTAATTAGTACATACCGAGCAGCTTTAAACTTCCATTTCTTGGCAGCGAACTTATCCTCCGAATACCATTAATTAGTACATACCGAGCAACTTTAAACTTCCATTTCTTGGCAGCGAACTTATCCTCCGAATACCATTAATTAGTACATACCGAGCAACTTTAAACTTCCTGAACTTCAATATTCCTCCTGAACTTCAATATCAAAAGTAATTCCTGAGCAAGAAAAACAACTCCTGAATGATGATTAGTCGGGGCCCTGACCATGTGAGTTTGTGGATTTAAATTTGATGCTCGATTGCATGATGTTATAAGAATGTGCCATCAAATGAACAAATATATCTGTAATAGAAGCCCCCAACTGTGGAATGTGAACTTTGAATGAGATTTATCGACCAATACCAACCGGAGTTGGACTTTACCAACCGGAGTTGGATTTTGTCTACCAACCGGAGTTGGATTTTATCTACCAATCGGAGTTGGTGGTAATTGATAATAAATGATGAAGACTTCCTCGGAGCTGACCAACAGATTGTTGGGAATAAGATAATATAAATGCTGGAGTCTTCCTCGGCGCTGACCAACAGATTTGTTGGGAATAAGATAATATAAATGCAGGATACCTCCTTGGAGATGACCAACAGATTGTTGGGAATAAGATATAATAAATGCAAGATACCTCCTCGGCGATGACCAACAGATTGTTGGGAATAAGATATAATAAATGCAGGATACCTCCTCGGCGATGACCAACAAATTGTTGGGAAT
Organism: Sambucus nigra; assembly: GCA_949130495.1. Taxonomy (NCBI): domain Eukaryota; kingdom Viridiplantae; phylum Streptophyta; class Magnoliopsida; order Dipsacales; family Adoxaceae; genus Sambucus; species Sambucus nigra. The sequence continues at coordinate 244,039,955 of OX422209.1, forward strand.
AAGATATAATAAATGCAAGATACCTCCTCGGCGATGACCAACAGATTGTTGGGAATAAGATATAATAAATGCAGGATACCTCCTCGGCGATGACCAACAGATTGTTGGGAATAAGATATAATAAATGCAGGATACCTCCTCGGCGATGACCAACAGATTATTGGGAATAAGATATAATAAATGCAGGATACCTCCTCGGCGATGACCAACAGATTGTTGGGAATAAGATATAATAAATGCTGGAGACATCCTTGGAGCTGAATAAGATATAATAAATGTTGTCCTCAAAATTATTTCAAAATTATTTAGTTGCTCGTTGTTGCCAAAATTTGTGCCAAAAGTATGTTAAAAAGGTTGCCCGCGACTTCCTTTTATAATGCAAAGAAATGAAGAGTTGGAATCCAAAAGACTCCTTTTATAAGGCAAAGAAATGAAGAGTTGGAAGTTAAAACAACTCCAAGAGTTAAAAACATTTAAAAATCATTTTAAAATCCGTTTTAACTCCGTTTTCGAAACCATTTGAAATTCTCGCCTTAACCAACATATTTGAGCAATAAAAATAATTTTATCAAAAACTTTATTTTCCTCCATTCTCCAAAAATTAATTACAATAGCCCAAAATTACGCGGGTTGTTACACTTCCCCACTAACAATGGAATTTCGCCCTCGAAATTCGCCGAATGCCTAACTCTCGAAATCAGGCCAACAATCTCCAAAATAATCTCGTCTCCAAAAATAATTCCTCACATCTAATCTCGAAACTTATCACGAATATCGCCTAAAATTTTCTATCTCCAAAAATTGCTAACCACACAATGAACCCAAAACCCAAGCCCCGAGGGTTTCCGTATACCTAAGCTCTGATACTTGATCATCAATTCTCCTTTGGTTGCATATATTCCCAACATTTGATTTACGATCAATTGAGAATCACTGAAGACAATAAACTTCTGTGCCTCCATAGTATTTGACAAATTAAGACCTGCTATCATGTCCTCATACTCAACCTCATTATTAGAAGCTTTGAATTAGAAACGTAGGGCGTATTCCCTGTCGACCTCATCTGGGCTGTTCAACACGATCCCTGCCCCAAAAGATGATCCATCTACATATAGCCTCCATATAGGCAACTTGTCTTCTAATTTCTGGTCTGACAGAGTTCCTCGGTGGAATACTTTTCGCTTTCTTTCATCATGTCCTGATACTTCTGAATACACCTCCTGAACTTCAATATACCTCCTGAACTTCAATATACCTCCTGCACTTCAATATATATCTCCTGCACTTCAATATATATCTCCTGAACTTCAATATTCCTCCTGAACTTCAATATCAAAAGTAATTCCTGAGAAAGAAAAACAACTCCTGAATGATGATTAGTCGGGTTTGAATTTGATGCTCGACTGCATGATGATATAAGAATGTGCCACCAAATGAACAAATATATCTATAATAGAAGCCCCCAACTGTGGAATGTGAACTTTGAATGAGATTTATCGACCAATACCAACCGGAGTTGGATTTTATCTACCAACCGGAGTTGGATTTTGTCTACCAACCGGAGTTGGATTTTATCTACCAATCGGAGTTGGTGGTAATTGATAATAAATGATGAAGACTTCCTCGGAGCTAACCAACAGATTGTTGGGAATAAGATAATATAAATGCTGGAGACTTCCTCGGCGCTGACCAACAGATTTGTTGGGAATAAGATAATATAAATGCAGGATACCTCCTCGGAGATGACCAACAGATTGTTGGGAATAAGATATAATAAATGCAGGATACCTCCTCTGCGATGACCAACAGATTTTTGGGAATAAGATATAATAAATGCAGGATACCTCCTCGGCGATGACCAACAGATTGTTGGGAATAAGATAATATAAATGCAGGATACCTCCTCGGCGATGACCAACAGATTGTTGGGAATAAGATAATATAAATGCAGGATACCTCCTCGGCGATGACCAACAGATTGTTGGGAATAAGATATAATAAATGCAGGATACCTCCTCGGCGATGACCAACAGATTGTTGGGAATAAGATAATATAAATGCAGGATACCTCCTCGGCGATGACCAACAGATTGTTGGGAATAAGATAATATAAATGCAGGATACCTCCTCGGCGATGACCAACAGATTGTTGGGAATAAGATATAATAAATGCTGGAGACATCCTTGGAGCTGAATAAGATATAATAAATGTTGTCCTCAACAGATTGTTGGGAATAAGATAATATAAATGTTGGAGATATCCTTGGAGCTGAATATATGATTATAAATATTTGTCGAGCTCCATGCTGAAATGAGAATAGAATATGCATCCAGATAGATATAAAGAATAATTAAAAATAATAAAGTGCCTCGCCGACCAGTCGAGGTAGAATCATATAATGCCGAACAAGAATAAGATCTTTCAGAACATAAGAATATGGCCGAGAACGTTGTCAGGCCTGAATATAAATAAGAATTATCGAACGAATGTTGTAATTCTCCTTAAAGCTGAATAAGTATCTTGTCGAGCTCCATGCTGAAATGAGAATAGAATATGCATCCAAATAGATATAAAGAATAATTAAAAATAATAAAGTGCCTCGCCGATCAGTCGAGGTAGAATCATATAATGCCGAACAAGAATAAGATCTTTCAGAACATAAGACTATGGCCGAGAACGTTGTCAGGCCTGAATATAAATAAGAATTATCCGAACGAATGTTGTAATTCTCCTTAAAGCTGAATAAGTATCTTGTCGAGGCATAATTGCAGAATGCCGAATAAGAATAATATTTTCCAGAACATAAGAATATGGCCGAGAACTTTGTTGGGCTTGCATATAAATAAGAATTACTCCGACCAACTATCCGTTGGGGGTGAAATATAATAAATGTTATAGTTCTCCTCAGAGCTGAATATGATAATAAGTATCTCGCCGTGCTCCATGTTGAGATGAATATAGAATATGAATCCCAATGGATATATATAGAATCATTTGTGCTGGAGCAGATATCATAGCAATAATAAAATCAATAGTTCCTCGCTGAGGTGAAATTTCATACTGCCGAGCTATGATAACACTTTTCAGAAGAGTAAGATTATTTTCGAGCATTCGTCGGAGTTGAATCTTGTACCTGTAAAAATTAATATCTTGCTCTACCATATGTGTAGGCTGAATTGAGTAGTCATGAGAATAATTTACTCATCCAATCAATATATGATATGTATCAGCATAAAAATTTCAAAATATGAAATAATATTTTTGTTCCACAAGTGTGTGAGATGTACAAATTTTTATTAGATATGCGCCATAAATAAGACGTAAAGTTTTTTGTAAATTTATATAATCTCCAACAACCAATCAGGCATAGTTTGCTGTTTGAAAATTATTTATCACTTGGTTTTTAAAAATATTTTTGGGGTGATCACAAGTTAAAAAGACTTAAGCCCCCTGTTTGTCCCCAAGCTGAACTCGTGTTTAAAGAAATATCTGGGGTGCTTCGCATTTTTTAATACCCCAAGATTCTACTGCTGCCGACAAACGACATGGATGTTGCCGACCAACATTTAAGGATATCTCAAGTTATAGAATATATGGTTGGATGACCAGAATATCTCGAATCTTTAGATCAAAAAATAACATTCAATGTAAAATTTAAGCATTAAGAATGTTAATTAAATGAATGAATATATAACCCACTAGATCGTGTGATTTCGACAAAGAAACCTTGTGATGTGATGAACGAGGGGCCAACATATCAAATTTGTGCCCAGAGTCTTGATATGGTCATGATAATTTAGTGATCCTCTTTTACAAGAGGTGGGTAATGATTTTTCAGGTGAGAGAAAATTATTTTTTATATTGATCCCTTCCTATTCCCAATTTGGAGAGATAAAAATATGGTGAATGATAGAAGTTATTACCAAATTTATATAAAAAATCAATCAATTTGACTTTATTGACATAGATGGAAGATGAACCAAATTAAGTATATAATTCATAAAAGTGAATGCAAAGAGACTCAAACTTGAAGAGAGAGAATATATATGGATCATGATTTCCATGAGAAGACTTTTCATTGTCTTTAACCTTTTCCCATTCTTTTATTAAAAATATGATAGGAATTTGAATAGACATCAAATATCTTACAAAATTTATTTCAAAATCAACAATGAAAATGATCAAATCTTATCATCGTCGCGTATATTGGCATATGTAATCATTTAAAATATTTATTCCATGATATAAAATTAAAACTTGAGAATCAAGCAAAAATTTATGATTTATGAAATCTATTATTTTTCAGATTTCTAAATAAGAATTAATCTAATAGTTATGATTTAAAAATCATGATATGCAACATTTTGCAGATAAAAATTGGACAATTAATTTATGTATATAAACATAAAAATCATGATTGAATCAAAAGATGTATGTATAATTGATTATATGTAGAGAAAATAAAAACTTAGCTTTTGATGGAGAACAATGCTTGTAACACGTTCCCACAGACGGCGCCAATCTGTTGATGTAAAAAATTAGATTGCTCTAATTATTCAATCACATATAAATAAATAAGACAAAGATTTTTAAAGTGGTTCGGCTAGGAATAAAGCCTACGTCCACTGTTATGTTATTACTGAGTGTTTGCAGAATTCTTGATTACAAGTTCTCTCAAGAAATTCCGGTCCCTTTGAATGAGGGAGATACCATGTATTTATAGCCCTGAGGCTTACATATGAAAGGGTGGTGCATTAAATGATATACATATGAAAGGTCCTTGAGGCTATCATCTGAAAGGGTAACTCATTTAATGTTCTTCAAGCGTGTGCGTCAAGATGATAAGCAGTCAATGAACAGTTTTGAACTGTTGGTTATCTGGCAATCAATGATGTGGTCGAGATGCAGCTCGAACCGCCTTAGTTGCTCGTCGTTCAGGAGTTCATCGGAGCGCTGGAGTTCCTCGGAGTGTTGTAGTTCCTCGGGGTGTTGTAGTTCCTCGGGGTGTTGTAGTTCGGAGCGAACATGACTTGGTCGGGGGAAATAAACTTCCTCGTTGTTATTGTGCCATGTAGATTGACAAATGGTATTTGGCAACCCTCGAGGACAAATAATCCTCGAGATTTGTCAATCACAGATAAATAAATAAGACAAAGATTTTTAAAGTGGTTCGGCTAGGAATAAAGCCTACGTCCACTGTTATGTTATTGCTGAGTGTTTGCAGAATTCTTGATTACAAGTTCTCTCAAGAAATTCCGATCCCCTTTGAATGAGGGAGATACAATGTATTTATAGCCCTGAGGCTTACATATGAAAGGGTGGTGTATTAAATGATATACATATGAAAGGTCCTTGAGGCTATCATCTGAAAGGGTGATACATTAAATGATATACATATGAAAGGGTAACTCATTTAATGTTCTTCAAGCATGTGCGTCAAGATGATAAGCAGTCAATGAACAGTTTTGAACTGTTGGTTATCTGGCAATCAATGTTGTGGTCGAGATGCAGCTCGAACTGCCTTAGTTGCTCGTCGTCAGGAGTTCATCGGAGCGCTGGAGTTCCTCGGAGTGTTGTAGTTCCTCGGGGTATCCTTGTTGCTCGGAGCGAACATGACTTGGTCGGGGGAAATAAACTTCCTCGTTGTTATTGTGCCATGTAGATTGACACGTGTCTTCTTATTATTGGTCCACGTCAGCAGATTAAATTTGGTATCAACAGAACCAACATATTTGAGCAATAAAAATAATTTTATCAAAAACTTTATTTTCCTCCATTTTTCAGAAATTAATTAAAATAACTCAAAATTACGCGAGTTGTTACACTTCCCCACTAACAATGGAACTTCGCCCTAGAAATTCGCCGAATGCCTAACTCTCAAAAAAATCACGCCACTACACTAACTCAAAAAATAAATCACGTCTCCCAAAAATAAATTCCTCACCTCTGATCTCGAAACTTAACACGAATATCACCTAAAATTTTCTATCTCCAAAAATTGCTAACCACGCAATGAACCCAAAACCCAAAACTCGAGGGTTGCCGTATACCTAAGCTCAGATACCATTTGTAACACCCCGCCCGCCCGGGGAGAGCGAACGGAGAGCTAATGCGATAAAATAAATTCAAATCCACAAGTAACAAGGTATAGAGCATCTAAAAAATCCCACAATAGTATATATCCACTAATCTCAATCTCTACAATTACAACAAGTAACTCGAAAATAAAATACAAATTTCCAAAGCTCTATACATCAAAATAATACAAATCTTTCCCAAATAATCCTCGCTAAAATCAATCTCCATAGCGCCCCAAAATCCGCGCTAACCTGCCACTAAAAGAAAATATGGGGAAGTACACAATACGACAAAAAAGATGGTCAACAAATACGAATTAGCAACGAATAAAACGTAACAACACGAGTACGAATATTCAAATCAAAATGCAAATATCAAAGCATTTATCAATATAATTTATCAACAACACTTTAACCGGCTCACCAGGCCTCACCACATCCGTATATGCTTTATCAAGCCATAGCCCGGGAAACAGGAATTTTGGCGGGTGCCCAACATCCGTGCCATATTAAAATCTCATGACAACGTGCTCATCAATAATATAATGATACCACATGAATCAAAATAATTTCAACAATTATTTTCCACATATCAATGAATTTATCAATTCAAATACGAGTTCAATTAAACAAGAATTCAAAGAGAATGACACTCGCGAGATTTAAGGAGCATATTGTGTAAAACCCCATACCTCAAACCATGATGAGAAACCAACGATCACATCCTTAAGATCAACACAAAATATCTACAAAAGCTCCTCCAACAACCTCCAACAAAATAGCCCCAAGAACACCTCTAATCTAAGGTTGGAACTCACAAATCTCAAGGGCCAATGTATATATAAAAAGAAGAGGAATATAAAATATATTTGCTGCCAAAATTTTGCCAAAAGTATGTTAAAAAGGTTGCCCAAGAGTTTCTTTTATAATGCAAATAAATGAAGAGTTGGAATCCAAAAGACTCCTTTAAATAAGGCAAAGAAATGAAGAGTTGGAAGTCAAAACAACTCTTGAAAATTACTTAATGTTCACCGACTTAGAATTCCAAGAGTTAAAAACATTCAAAAATCATTTTAAAATCTGTTTTAACTCCGATTTCGAAACTGTTTGAAATTCTAGCCTTTAAAAATAATAACCAACATATTTGAGCAATAAAAATAATTTTATCAAAAACTTTATTTTCCTCCATTTTCCAAAAATTAATTAAAATAGCCCAAAATTACGCGGGTTATTACACTTCCCCACTAACAATGGAATTTCGCCCTCGAAATTCGCCGAATGCCTAACTCTCAAAATCAGTCCACTACACTAACTCCTAAAATAAATCACGTCTCCCAAAAATAAATTCCTCACCTCTAATCTCGAAACTTATCACGAATATCACCTAAAATTTTCTATCTCCAAAAATTGTTATCCACGCAATCTAGATTAGGTATACTGCAACCCTCGGGGCTTGAGTTTTGGGTTCATTGCGTGGTTAGCAATTTTTGGAGATAGAAAATTTTAGGTGATATTCGTGTTAGGCATCTAGATTAGATGTGAGGAAATTATTTTTGGAGACGAGATTATTTTTGGAGATTGTTAGCCTGATTTTGAGAGTTAGACATTCGGCGAATTTCGAGGGCGAAATTTCATTGTTAGTGGGGAAGTGTACCAACCTGCATAATTTTGGGCTATTTTAATTAATTTCTGGAAAAATGGAGGAAAATAAAGTTTTTGATAAAATTATTTCTATTGCTCAAATATGTTGGTTATTATTTTTAAAGGCGAGAATTTGAAACGGTTTCGAAAACGGAGTTAAAACGGATTTTAAAATGATTTTTAAATATTTTTAACTCTTGGAGTTGTTTTGGAATTCCAACTCTTCATTTATTTGCCTTATTTAAAGGAGTCTTTTGGATTCCAACTCTTCATTTCTTTGCATTATAAAAGGAGGTCGTGGGCATCACTTTTTAAGCTACTTTTGGCACAAATTTTGGCAGAAAATATATTTTATATTCCTCTTCTTTTTATATAAACATTGGCCCTTGAAATTTGTGAGTTCCAACCTTAGATTAGAGGTGTTCTTGTGGCTATTTTGTTGGAGGTTCTTGGAGGAGCTTTTGTAGATCTTTTGTGTTGATCTTGAGGATGTGATCATTGGTTTCTCATCATGGTTTGACGAATATCACCTAAAATTTTCTATCTCCAAAAATAAACATTTGTCATGTAGATTGACAAATGTTCTCCTTGGACCATTGCCGACGACTCGAGGAAGATTCAAATACCTCGTCATCGCAGTAGATTATTTTACTTAGTGGATAGAAGCTGAGCCACTTTTTGACATGACATACGAGAAGGAAGGTGTACCAATTTGTTTGGAAGAACATCATCTGCCGATATAGTCTCCCTCATGCCTTCATCACAGACCATGGAACACAATTTGATAACGAGGAGTTTGCTGCCTATTATCATCAGTCAAACATTTTGAAGGTTCATTCAGCGCCAGGATATCCTCAGAGCTAATGGACCAGATAGCTCGAAAGAGCCAAAAAGCTCTAAGGAGCCAAAAGCTCTAAGGAGCCAAAAAGTGCTCTAAGGAGCCAAAAGCTCTAAGGAGCCAAAAGTGATCTAAGGAGCCAAAAGCTCTAAGGAGCCAAAAAATACTCCTTTGGTTAGGGGGCGACACTAGTGTGACCAACTACGGTTGGTAAGATATCTAGTGGACAGCTCGAATGAGCCAAAAAGTTCGAAAGAACCAATACTACTCCTTTGGTTAAGAGGTGTACACCAGCATGATCAATTACGGTTGGTAAGATAAAAATATACTCTCACATTACAACTTATGTTGGTCGGGAGGTAAGATTATTACAAAAAAGTTCTTTGAAGAACAAAATGTTCCAAAATACACCAAGTATAGTTGGTCGGGGATAAAAGCCCACTAACTATAGTTGGTCGACAAGCATAATTTAACAACCTGGGTTGGTTGGAAAAATTTTAAACACTTTTATACTCATTACTTTATTATTAAGTGATCGAGCAACATTATTGATACTTGTAACTTTTTATTACTAAGTTGGTCGATGAACAACACAATATTGTTATCTTTTTAACTTATACATAAGCGCAGATGTAAAGTATTTTACAAGACAATAGCAATTAAGATTGCGAATAAAAATGAAAGTCTTTCATCCAAAAAACAAAATATATTGAGAATGAAAATGTATACTAACTATTACATTGAGATTCCTATTCTATTGGTTTCTTTTCCTTCTACTTTTGAAACAGGTTCCTCGCCAGCAGGAGGATCATCTAAAATATAAAGGGAGTTTATGAAGTTAAGATCTTTCAACATTCTGATATTCATCACAGGTGATCCATCTGAGAAGCATTAGCTCATTCCCGAGAAGCACTTGCTCGTCCCTGAGAATCACTTGTTCGTCCCCGAGAAACTCTTGCTCGTCCCCGAGCAGAGGTAGAAGTCAAAATCAGCATCTACAACACTGAGATCTTTGCTACTACTGTCTCGACGAATAATGAAGAAGAAGTTGTGTGAAAATGTTTTGAAGTCCACCACTAGCTTGGTACTAATCAGATTGAAGAGTTGGGTTCAAAAGCTAATATGTTACTCGACAAAGTTTTAAGAGGAGCATAAATCAAAAAAATCAAGCACGTGAAGTTAGCACTCAGTTGCTCGACACAGGAAGCAGTTGGTCGGCTGGCAAACCAATCAACATACTTAAAGATTATGACAAGCTACAAGCTACAAGCTACAAGCTGCATACTATAGCATGGATGTATCCAAATTCCCAGGGGTGATACATAGCACACGGAGTTCCTCTAAAGAAAGATTAGCAACCATCGATCAGCCTGCATCATACTTCGTCCAGGAGATAATGAACTTTATGTTGAACAAATCAAGAAGGTAGATCAAGAATTTCACGAGCACCGAGCAACATTGCAGAATAAATACTCCATCCTTTCAAGTAATCCATCAAGAATGAAGCATTGGGGGCTTCTGTTGATACCAAATTTAATCTGCTGACGTGGACCAATAATAAGAAGACACGTGTCAATATACATGGCACAATAACAACGAGGAAGTTTATTTCCCCCGACCAAGTCATGTTCGCTCCGAGCAACAAGGATACCCCGAGGAACTACAACACTCCGAGGAACTCCAGCGCTCCGATGAACTCCTGAACGACGAGAAACTAAGGCGGTTCGAGCTGCATCTCGACCACAGCATTGATTGCCAGATAACCAACAGTTCAAAACTATTCATTGACTACTTATCATCTTGACGCACACGCTTGAAGAACATTAAATGAGTTACCCTTTCATATGTATATCATTTAATGTATCACCCTTTCAGATGATAGCCTCAAGGACCTTTCATATGTATATCATTTAATACACCACCCTTTCATATGTAAGCCTCAGGGCTATAAATACATTGTATCTCCCTCATTCAAAGGGGACCGGAATTTCTTGAGAGAACTTGTAATCAAGAATTCTGCAAACACTCAGCAATAACATAACAGTGGACGTAGGCTTTATTCCTAGCCGAACCACTTTAAAAATCTTTGTCTTATTTATTTATCTGTGATTGAATAATTAGAGCAATCTAGTTTTTTACATCAACAGTCACGAAAGTAAAAAATCCACTAAAAACAAATAGAAGTTACAAACAATACAACATACATACACACAACTCAGCCTATTCTAAGTTTAGGAATATACCCCACTTGTTGTCCTTCGAACTTCTTTGTAGATATGATTGTGGATGATGTTCTTCCAGTTTGATAACTTCCACTTTGCTTTAGCTTTCTTTGCATCGACTCAATAATCTTTGATCTTATTCTCAAAAATTTCAGTGTGGTAGTGTGTCAAGTGTTTGTGATGTGATTTCTATCCACATGCATGAACTCACACACACTTAGTTTGTACAGACACTCCTAGAAAATTACATATAAAGACTATATGCTGTGATTTTCTTTTCTTTCTTTCTTACAAAACTTGAAACCTTTTGACCTTTTAATCTATCCCAGATTCCACGGATATCTTGCTTCAAAATCAGTCAAGATCTTAAACAATCTCAGTTTTGAAAAGATTTTCGAGATTGAAAACCTCCAAGTGAGAATCCAACTAGGTCAAGGTTTAGTTTCTTAAGAATAAGAAACATAAAACATTTACAGATCTAAATCAACAAAGATTTTCACAAAACGAGAAACAAATATGCAGATCTAGTGATATATAACATGCAATAGTGTAGATCTAATATTTCTATGAATGAAGAAATACAGATCTCACCAAAATGTCTAAGTTGGTAACAAGATCACAGATCAAGAGGTTACATCTACAAACTATCAAACCAGTAACGCCACTCTCTCTCAAACAGTCAAGGTTGTGTTTGGGGTTTTGAAATTACGAAGGTTTGAATATGGTTTGAAGTTGTTTAGGGTTAGGGTTTCTCTAACTCAGTTTCCCTTTCTCTCTCTTCTTTCCTTTTCTCTCTTCTCTCTCACTTCTCTCTTCTCTCTTTTTTTTTTCTCAATTTAGATGACTGCCAAAAGTCTTAAAAGGCTGAGAATGAGAGGGTTTAAATAGGAGCCAAGGAAGGTTCTGGATCGAAGACAACAATCAATGGTTGAGATTCAGTCTTCCTATATTGACTTTGATCCAAGGGTGCTAAGATAGCGGTGGTTAAAACGAAGATGATTGGTCCACAGTGATAACACACGGATAGTCTTTAAACACATGCAGGCCGTTGATAACGTTTGATCTAACGATCCACAAGTAATTCTGAAGTCCAGATTTTAGTTCTTCAATTGAGACAATACTATCATTACAGTGCCAATATTGTTGAACATTTCCTTAATGTCTTCAACTTCATCATTGGACAAGAAATCAACAATAACCTACACAGAGGAATTCATTTTTTAATACTGCCTGAAGCACAATACCAGATGAAAAGATTATAAGGAGAAAAAAAGATTTAATCAACCAACCCTCAATGCTTTTCTTTTGAACTGATTCATTATTGATAATCACTCTTTGGGGGGGACTTCCCCTACACATGGTGCGTTGGATGAAACATAGCGATATTCGGTGGTTTTGTGCGCCTTAGGAGAGAGCTGGTGGGACACAACTCACGCCTTCCACTTTGAGTGGGGGTATGATAGTGATATCAAGGCACGTCTACCATATAATGAGCCTCCCATAAGAGGGGATGCATATAGTGGTGGATCATTCTCTCCATCTTACGAATGAGACGATAGAGGTGGCGCTCGAGCCAATGGAGCGAGTTGGATCAGGAGAGTCAGTGAATAAGTCTGAGGTTCTTTGGATTCTAGGTTAGACAACTAATTTTGTCACTATTTCCAAACTAGATGAACACTTATACAATATAGACTTAAGTAAGTCAAAGGTATAAGGTGCTTCAATCTCCCCCTCTGGAAATATGAGATAAAATCTCCTTTGAGTTAGCTTAAACTCTTAGGGAACCAAAAAAAATAAAACCTAGTCTTATGCAAATGATACTATCTACCCATTTCCTATAAAGTCAAAAATTACATAACTCAACTATTTACAAATTTGTACACTAGAGAGAAATGATAGATAAACAGTAGAAGAGGTTCCTGCAAATATGCACTAAGATCAAGTAGTTTAGATGAAATATGAACAAAACATTGAACCCGTTAAGACTCAAATTTCTCCCCCATTTTGTCTCAAATGAACAAAGGGTAAAAAATTACGGTCTTAAGAGATTAATCAGCACATACCATACCTATAGAATTACGCAAATACAGAAATCTGTTATAGTCTAGAGGTTTAGTGAACATGTCTGCAATTTGCAAATCAGTAAGTAGGTAATGGATTTCTAACTCCTTAGTCTCAACAAGTTCGCGTATAAAGTGATGTCTTATTTTAATATGCTTAGTTCGCGAGTGTTGAACCGGGTTTTTAGATATGTTAATGGCGCTTTGATTGTCACAATACAATTGTAGCTGATCTTCTTTAATCCCATAGTCTCTTAACATTTGTTTTATCCATAATAATTGAGCAGAGCAACTTCCTGCTGCTATATATTCGGACTCAGCCGTAGATAAAGATGTGCAATTCTGTTTTTTGCTACTCCAACCTACTAAATTATTCCCGATATAATAACAGGCACCTGATGTACTCTTACTTTCATCGGTACAACCGACCCAATCAGCATCAGTATACCCTATGATGGTGCTGCAGGTATCATTAGTGTACCTAAGTCCAAGATTAAGAGTGCTTTTTATGTACTTTATTATACGTTTTACACAAGATAAATGGCTCTCTTTAGGGTTATTCTGGTAACGTGCACACAGACATACAACATACATTATATCTGGTCATGAGGCAGTTAGATAGATTAGACTACCAATCATACTACGATAAAGTGTGGAATCAACTGACTTTCCATTTTCATCTTTACATAAATTAACAGTAGTACTCATTAGCGTTTTGGAAACTTTAGCATTATCTAAACCAAATTTCTTAACAAGGACTAAGGCATACTTAGTTTGAGAGATAAATAATCCATCAGAATTCTGTTTTACTTGAAATCCTAAGAAAAGCTGTAGCTCCCCCATAAGGGACATGTGAAACTCCTTATGCATAATAGCAGAAAAGGATTTAACTTCAGATGTTGAAGTAGACCCAAAGATGATGTCGTCAACATAGACTTGGGCTATAATAATGTTTTTGTCAAAATGTTTGACAAAGAGGGTCTGGTCATTTCCTCCTCTCGTAAAACCATTATCCAACAAAAAGTTGGAAAGGCGTTCATACCAAGCTCTAGGAGCTTGTTTTAAGCCATGCAAAGCCTTTTTTAGACAAAAGACATGGTCTGGGTATTTTGGGTCAATGAACCCCTTGGGTTGTTCTACATACGTCTCTTCGAACAGAATTCCATTGAGGAAGGCAGACTTGACATCCATTTGATAAAGTGTAAGTTTTAAGTGACACGCTATGGAGAAAAGAAGTCGAACAGATTCAAGATGAGTGACTGGGGCAAATGTCTCGCTAAAATCTATCCCTTCTATTTGAGAGTAACCTTGAGCAGCAAGTCTAGCTTTGTTTCTAATGATTAGCCCATTTTCGTCAGATTTGTTCTTAAAGATCTAACGTGTGCCAATAACATTTTTGTTTGAGGCCGCGGTACAAGATACCAGACATCGTGAATGACAAATTATAAAAGTTCTTCCTGCATAGCAGAAATCCAGTGTGCGTCATTCAATGCTTCATTAACATTTTTCGGTTCCACAAATGAGACGAAATATGCGTAATTAGCATAATTTCCTAACTGGGATCTAGTATGGACTGGCTCATTAGGATTACCGACCACGTTGTTAATGGGATGATCTTTAGAGACCCATCCAGGTACTTCTGGACTCTCAATAGGTAATGAGTCATCTATTTCTGGTGAATCATTTTTTAAATCATTTTCAGATTCAACCACAATAGGTTATTCAGATATCTTATTTTCGACAATAGTGTCGCTTATAATTACATTTATCGACTCCATAAGGGTCTTAGTACGCAGATTGTATATACGATATGCACGACTGTTTGGAGAGTAACCTAAAAAGATGGCTTTATCTCCATGCGTCTCGAATTTGGACAAATGTTCTCTGTCTTTACAGACGTAACACCGAATTCCTAAAGTTCTTAGGTATTTCAGATTAGGCTTCTTACCGTACCACAACTCATAAGAGGTTTGTTTAATGTTTTTCCTAAGGTAAACCCGATTAATGATATGACATGCAGTTCTAATAGATTCTACCTAGAAGTACTTAGGTAGATATTTGGCATGCAACATGACATGAGCCATCTCTTGAAGAGTTCAGTTTTTCCTTTCGGCAACACCGTTCTGCTGAGGAGTCTTAGGGGCACTGAATTCGTGTTTGTAACCGTTGTAGTCACAATATTCAACTATTCTCGTGTCTATGAACTCTCCCCCTCTATCGCTACGAATGCGATCCACTTGTGTGTCCTTCTCATTTTCAATTCTTAGTAAACTTTTCAAAAATGTCTGAAACGTGTCAGATTTATGTTTCAAGAAGGCAACCCAAGTGAATCGTGTAAAATCATCAACCATGACTAGGATATAACTGTGTCCACAAAGACTAACAGTTCTAGAGGGACCAATAAGGTCCATGTGGATGAGATCTAGAGGTCTAGAGGTGAGAATGTCTTTAACTTTTTTATGTGAAGTCTTAACTATT
This sequence comes from Sambucus nigra, assembly GCA_949130495.1. Lineage (NCBI taxonomy): Eukaryota > Viridiplantae > Streptophyta > Magnoliopsida > Dipsacales > Adoxaceae > Sambucus > Sambucus nigra. The sequence continues at coordinate 244,055,272 of OX422209.1, forward strand.
TTTCCTTCCTGGCAATGACCACAAACAACACTGGAAATAGGTTTAATTTTAGGAATTCCTCTAACTATCTCTTGACTAGACAATCTACCAAGGATATCATAACTTAGGTGACCCATACGATTATGCCAGATTTCATTGTCATCCATTCTGACAATATTACAGGTTTCAGAACTAGTCTTGACAGTATAGCAGTTGTCAGGTGTTCTAAATCCGGTAATGATGCATTCACCTTTATCATTTAGAATTTTGCAATTGTTCTTTGAAAAGGTAACTATATGGTTTGAGTCATAAAATTGTGATATACTTAGGAGGTTGGCTTTAAGGCCTTTAACTAAAAGTACATTTTCCAGAACAGGCATTCCCTCTTCTTTTAGGGTTACTTTACCTATGATCTGGGACGAAACTCCATCGCCAAAAACTACTTTACCTCCAGCAAATCTGGTTTTGTTTAAGAGTTTGGTTTCATCCCCTGTCATATGTTTGGAGCATCCTGAATCTAAATACCAACTAGATGAAGTGTGTTCAGCTTTTAAGGCAGTGATGACAATGTTACACTTCATTTGGGGTAAAAGATCATCTTTTCGAACCCAAATAGCTCTAGTTTGAATTTTGCGCAAGTTTGCTCTTATTTGATAAAATTTTCGAGAAGCAGCTTTTGTCGAAAAACATTTGGCGCAACAAACTGATTTTTGTGGAAAAATTGAGCTTTTGGTTTAGGAAAGTTTGTGGGAGCCTTTCTCTTAAATGAACTCTTAGTTTTGGTCTTTCTATTCCTGTAGTTAGAGTTCTTGTCAGGTTGTCTTAGAAGGACATAATGGTTACGATTTTGCCTAGAATAGTTAAAGTTCTTATAAACAGGAGTGTTGTACACAGGGGTGTTTAGATGCCTAGCATAACAACCTTCAAAGGAATGACCATAAACGTCACAGTAGGAGCAATATTGAATTCTTGAGGGATGTAGTTCCTTAGGAAAACTTCTAAAGATGGGTTTAACAGGATTCTGTTCAGAAGTCTTATTCCTAGGAGGTATGGTTTTAAAGGTAGATTCAGCCTTTCTGATCAAAGGACAGACGTATTTAGTCTCAAGTGTACTATCAGCCTTAGAGTTACTAGACTCTCCAATGTCTTTCTGTTGTTGCTTTTGATCATATTCCTTTTTAATAAAATAAAAATCTGGACATGTTTCGATTGGTCTTTTGCCCCCAGACACAAACTTAATAGATTCAAGATTTTTAGTTTGTGATTTATTCTTAGGGCAGAATCCAATACCGGTTCTATCATCAGAATTGGTCTTAGAGTCAACAACAAAGTCAGTGAAACAATTTGAATTTTTTTCAAACTTAGAATTTTTTTTGAAAACAGTTGTTGTCTTTGTTTTTGCTTCCTCCAGTTCTAATAATGTTCCCTTGTATTTCATTTCTAGGGTTTCATTAGTTTTGGTCAACTCTTTCAATTTTTGATCAAAAGTTTCAATTTTAGATTGATGTGTCAGACACTGGTTAGTGTACTCTTCGGCATTCATCTTCACAATAAGACTTAGATCATCTAATTTCTTAGTCAGGTCTCTAACAGTATTCTCCAGTCTAGTGCCTTTTTTAAGGGTTTTAGCATACAAAGTATGAATATCTGGGAGGTCATCTGTGTCTGAGTCGCTAAGTGAAGTGTGTGCAGTGACCCCTAACGATTCAGTTTTAGTACTCACCCACCCATTTACATCGTCGTTATCGAGATCTCTTTGATTTACACACACGGAACTAGAGCTAGCAACATTTTCAGATAACAAGGCATCTAGGCCAGTCAAAGCTGTATTCACAAAAGCAGGAGTAGAGGTATCATTATCACACACAGGCATATCATCATTGTAAATGATCTTAGCAAAAAAAGACATGCAAGGGTCAAATACATTTGATGACTCAAGTTCCTCTTCATCAGAGTCACTTGAATCATCCTAAGTTTTACAGACATTGGCTCTATTGTGTGTGTTGGTTTTATTCAAATTAACTCTGCAATCGTGAGCAATGTGACCTAGTTTCCCACATCTAAAACATTCAATCTTTTTAAGGTCTCTGTTAGGTCTGAAGTTGTTGTCCTTAGGATGTTTGTCATGACCTCTCTCATGAGGTTTGGGATTAGACACAGTTGGATAATTAGGCTTGCCTTGTTTAGATGCCTCTTTGTTTCTAAATTTAACAATTTTCTTAAATTGTTTGGACATTAAGGCAATCTGATTATCTAGTTTGTCTATATCACACTCCTCATCAGAGTCACAGTTGGTCAAATTAGTCTCATGTTTAGATATCTTAGAAGAAAAACTCAAGTTAGAGTTGGGTTGTTTTCTTGGAGACTGATTTAATTGTTTCTTAAAGTCTAATTCCATTTCCACAGTCCTAAGTTTGCTACTGAGTAACTCAGGGGTGAGTTTTTGATCACTCATCTCCTCAATAGCATACCTCTTATTGTCAAACTTTTGTGGTAATGATCTTAGGATTTTAGAAACAATCTCATTCCTATCATATGTTATACCATTAGCATGCAACTTAGTAACTATATCAGTTAGGTTCATATAAAAGTCATCAAAAGACTCAGAGTCAGACATAATCAAAGAGTTGTACTGCTGGGTAAGCATTTGAGTTTTAGCAGCTTTAACTCTTGAGTCTCCTTCATGGGCAGTGATTAATGTGTCCCAAGCTTCCTTGGAAGTGGCACAAGATGAGATTCTCTTGAACTCATACTCATTAATTGACATAAAGATGGCATTCTTGCCTTTATTGTTATTACGAGAAAGTTTTTTCTCATCTTGGGTAAACTCACTTAAGATTTTCTTTACCCTCTCATCACTTCCTTCAGTGGCTGGTTTAGTAGGATAAGTATATCCATTTTCAATAATGTCCCAGACATCATCTCCTAAATTCCCTTGGATGAAGGAAACCATTCTTACTTTCCAGTAAGAAAAGTTGTTTCCATCAAAGAGTGGAGGTCTGGAAAGATTACCAAACCTTTCATTCTTCCCGTCCATAGTTAAGATTTTCAGAAAACGATTTCAAAAACACAAGATCCTTTTTGAAATAAACGTTTACAGGGCTCTGATACCAATTGAAAAAGACGTTACTAATGCCGTTTAATATAAGATTAAACTGTACAAGCAACTCCGAGTTGTTTGTTGAAGAAACCCTTTTCTTTTGAAAATAAAATAGATAAACAACAAGTTGTGTTTACAAAAACTTATGTTCGAGAATAACCAAGACTTTGTAATCAGTTTTAAAACTAAGAAAGTTTCAAAATATCAGCACACTATAGAATGAGATGAGGAGATGAAGATAATCAAAACACACTATTTTTAACGTGGTAAAACCTCTCCCAATAAAGAAAACATCCACGGTGACTTCTAAGTCACGAAAGTAAAAAATCCACTAAAAACAAATAGCAGTTACAAACAATACAACATACATACACACAACTCAGTCTATTCCAAGTTTAGGAATATACCCCACTTGGTGTCCTTCTAACTTCTTTGTAGATCTGATTGTGGATGATGTTCTTCCAGTTTGATAACTTCCACTTTGCTTTAGCTTTCTTTGCGTCGACTCAATAATCTTTGATCTTATTCTTAACAATTTCAGTGTGGTAGTGTGTCAAGTGTTTGTGATGTGATTTCTATCCACATGCATGAACTCACACACACTTAGTTTGTACAGACAGTCCTAGAAAATTACATATAAAGACTATATGTTGTGATTTTCTTTTCTTTCTTTCTTACAAAACTTGAAACCTTTTGACCTTTTAATCTATCCCAGATTCCACGGATATCTTGCTTCAAAATCAGTCAAGATCTTAATCAATCTCAGTTTTGAAAAGATTTTCGAGATTGAAAACCTCCAAGTGAGAATCCAACTAGGTCAAGGTTTAGTTTCACAAGAATAAGAAACATAAAACATTTAAAGATCTAAATCAACAAAGATTTTCACAAAACGAGAAACAAATATGCAGATCTAGTGATATATAACATGCAATAGTGTAGATCTAAGATTTCTATGAATAAAGAAATACAGATCTCACCAAAATGTCAAAGTTGGTAATAAGATCACAGATCAAGAGGATACATCTACAAACTATCAAACCAGTAACACCACTCTCTCTCAAACACTCAAGGTTGTGTTTGGGGTTTTGAAATTATGAAGTTTTGAATATGGTTTGAAGTTGTTTAGGGTTAGGGTTTCTCTAACTCAGTTTCCCTTTCTCTCTCTTCTTTCCTTTTCTCTCTTCTCTCTCACTTCTCTCTTATCTCTTTTTTTTTCTCAATTTAGACGACTGCCAAAAGTCTTAAAAGGCTGAGAATGAGAGGGTTTAAATAGGAGCCAAGGAAGGTTCTGGATCGAAGACAACAATCAATGGTTGAGATTCAGTCTTCTTATATTGACTTTGATCCAAGGGTGCTAAGATAGCGGTGGTTAAAACGAAGATGATTGGTCCACAGTGATAACACACGGATAGTCTTCAAACACATGCAGGCCGTTGATAACGTTTGATCTAACGATCCACAATTCACCGGGCTGCTCTCTCACAAAACAAACACAAAAGAGATAACAGGAGCTTGACAAGTGTTGGCATGTTATGGGCTGGCAAACGCGCGTCCAAACTAATTATAGGCAACACCCTAATGTCTCTGGCGCATTGATATTCTACCCAATCAAACATTCTAATGAAAAAATAATTTTGCATAATATCATTTTAACCCCACAAAGTTTATAAATAAACTTTTATTAAAGAAAACATTATTTTAAAAATGTTTAAAAATTCCCAAAAAATTATTAAAACAACATTTTAAGGGGAATTTAACACACAATCAATATGAGCAATATATACACATGTATGCACTTCTAATGTGTGTTGTGTGATTCAATTTATACCTTTTTTGGATCATTGAAGAGTATTAGAGAGTGAATAAGTCTGAGGTTCTTTGGATTCTAGGTTAGACAACTAATTTTGTCACTATTTCCAAACTAGATGAACACTTATACAATATAGACTTAAGTAAGTCAAAGGTATAAGATGCTTCAGTGATAGCTCGAGTCGAATGGTAACGGGATACGCCAAAATCTATGTAAGCCTAAGCTATTTGAGCAATGATAGAAAATTTGCTCTTACAAGTTATCCTAATTTCCTCTCCACAAAAAATCTCTCATCGTCTTCTTCTTATTTTTAAAAATTGAACATGGAAATGACACTATAGACATGAACTAAGAGGGTAGAGTAGAGAATGTGCTTTTTCTCAAGGTCAACCTCCCCTATTTCAAAAGATAACAATTCTTCTAACCCGTTAACCTCCTTTTCAATCTCTCCATCATTCAATCCTAAATAACTTTAGACCTAAACTTGGACCCCAACGAAAATCCAAGATAATTAGATGGAAAAGAAACAATATTACAACCAAGAGTCTAGACTAACCCCCCCCCCCCCCCCCCCACACACACACACTAGCTTCCCCTTAGAGTGAATCATATCGCACTTCTCTACATTAACAAGAAGCCTCGAAACCTCCTTAAAACAAATCAGAAAAAGTCTTAAAGCCCGCACCTTCCCAATATCTGCCTTACTGAAGACAATAACGTCATCAGCAAAAAGAACGTGTGAAATCCTAATCAAATCTTTGTGTACAATAATGTCATCAGCAAAAAGAACACAATATCTATTAGAATTCTACAAGAACCAACATTATTCTCCATTATATTTACTTACACAAATCTTTGTGTACAGATAATCAAGCATCAAAAGCTCCCGACATCCTCTATTCAATTATCCATACAAGTTGGTCTCTTACCTTTTTGATAGTAAACTTCTACATACTTGTTTAACTTCCTATTGATATCATTTCATTATAGCCCCTTTGATTCCAAGTATGTTAAGATATTATCATACTCATAATTTAATATATCACGATTTTTTTTTAATTATGATCAATCGGATCATCTTAAACCTTTCTCACCTAATAACTGATATCATGAATATTTTTTGTAATGATAGATTTATCTTACTTTTCACCTCTGTGCATTACTATTATTTATAGAAGCATCAGTAATACCAAGGGAGTACACTGCTGTGTTATCCCACGGAATTTTTTACTTGACCTATAGTCTCAGATGTTGAGAGAAAGGATTTTTAGCTACATACGTTTAAATGCCACTTCAATTGTGTGACTAGTTGGTTATTTGATTTATTAATTTATATGGTTTTACTAATGACACTTCGCCTATTTTTATACCCATTTTGTAATATGATAAGTATGGGATTATCAAGTTAAACCTCCTTGACTTTTTTGTTATGTAATTATGTTCACTATCCGACATTTTAATTCTATACAGATTCCACCTTCCATCTATATATATAACTTGTTACAAAATTGGTATATTCTTCTTACATATTTGTTCTAATTCCTTTTTTCTCAAGATGGCTAGGGAAAAAGAGGATAGTCTCACTTCCCTTTTTGTGATACACACGGATCACGTGTTTGCGTATGTAACCCTTTGGCCAGAAACTAAGAAAAATAGGAGCAGGGAGTGGTGCTTTACTATTACCTACTCTATATTTCATGTTGAGAATAAAATGTAAATCACCCTTGTGGTGGTAGTATACTATATCTAATGTTATCTAATGAATAAAGTTATGTTTCAACCTTAATTTTAATTCATTACTCTCTCTCTCTTATATATATATATATATATATATATATATATATATGAGAGGGGGGTGTTTTACTTTTCAAAAAAATCAACGGTTGGAAATGAATTTTTTTGGGCGATATAATGGTGTGGGATTGTGCCATATATGATTATACCCATTGTGACATGGCAAGTGGAGATAACTTAATCCTTCAACCCCCGTGCCCCCGTTTTGAAGCACTAACCCTACCTCATTCCTCACTCCCTCAAAACACAAACCCTCCCACTCTCTTATCCCTCCTAGAATCCGCTCCAACGTTTCCGCACTCCCACTCCTTCTCCCTCTTCCTCTTCGTCATCCCTCCCACGTTGATCTCTAATAGGTTACATATTTCTCTGTCTCTTACACGCACATGCCCCCTAATTTCTTTAACTGTACAGATCTATGGTTTGTTTGTATTTGGTGTATAGAATATGTATATCTCGCTCAAGAAATGTATATTTGTTGTATGGAATATTCTATACATCTAGGGTTTTGAGATATGTTTCATTTTTTAAAATTTGTAATTTAAAAATTCAGGGTTTTGAGATCTGCTTCATTTTTGGGTTTAGATGTTTGAATCTTTTGGAAAACATGGGTGTTGGATGTTCAGATGTATGTTTTTATATTTAAATTTTCAAATCGTGCTTGCTTTGGAGTTGCTAAGCAGTTTCTTAGCATTTCGTTTGGGTTGGTTGAATTGGAAAGCACTTTTAGGGTTTCATTAAAGATCTTTACTACCATTGGGGTTTAATTGAAAATCATTACAAATTCTGGTTTTTTTTCTCTCAGGTACCACTGCATAAGTATTGGGTAATTTTTTATTCGGTTTTTTTCCCTCGGGTACCATTTCCCTCTATTTCTACACGATATTCTTCGTTTAAAAAAGAAATGATCAAATATTAAGGTCTAAAATTTCTATTCCATTAGTTCGGCGCCTCCGCCATCAATGCTTGATGTCGTCACCACCACCACCTTGGAGTTTTGGCTTTTCAAATTTCATTTAGACACAATATGTAATAAGTTGATTAGGTTTGTACTCCCTCTCTAATTTTTCCTTCTTTATGTTGTGAGGATGTGTGGTGATGAGGTTCACGCATATCCTGCCACTTTGGTTGATTCTAATTTCTACTATGCATATTCATACAACAATTATACTATCATTGGTCAAACATTTTTTTATTGAATGACCATTAATTAGAAACGTAATGTTTGGAATTTGTTTATGGTTCTTTCTTTTCATCCTCTGACTTTCTTATCACCATTTCTTACTCCCATTTTTTTGTGGAAAAATAAATAATATTGTGCAGAGCTACTATTATTTATTGTTTTCTTTAACCGTGAATGGTTCTTTGTATCGATAAACTTGCATATTTCTTCGATTGTTGTCAAATTATATGCTTGAAAGTCAAAACAATCCAAGCTTCAATTAAGTACATGGAACTTTTATACACGAATGTCCATACACTCTTGCAATGCTTTCAAGTTTTATAGTTCAGAGGAATGTTACCCATCCATGTAAATTGAATTTATGTTTTTGGTTTGATATTGAAATTATGGTATGATTATGTAGATCTAATTTCATATTTAGGTACATCTAATTTCTAATTTCATATTTCGGTACATCTAATTTCTAACTTCATATTTAGGACATGAATCATATAACTATATAGGAGTAACTGTTTGTGGTTTGTTGACATAGGGGTAACTGTTCGTGTTTTTCTTAACATAAAAGTAACCGTTTGAACCAATATATTAAACGCTTCAAACCTTTAGTTATTAAGTTGTGACAGAGCACTAAATAAGAGTCCAAAATACAGGGGTGTTAAATTTAATTAATATAATACTCTAGAGAGTAAATGTTAATTAACAAAAAAAAATTATGAGATTCATAGAACTAAGAATTTTTTGTGCCTACAACTACTTCAAGAGAATGTTTGTCACATTCCTCAAAATATTGGTTGATTTTATAGACATGAAAGTGTGATGGGGTAATAAAAATCATAGAACCAAGCTCTGAAATCATTTATATGTCAATTTTCTCTAGATTTTTATGAAATATAATATGTTCAAATATGTTCAGATATGTCAATTGTCTCTAGGTTTCTAATATGCTATTCATTTTTCTTTCAAACCCTCACCTATGCTCCTCTATTAAAATCATACCATAGTATTGGCAGAGCAATTACAAAAGCAGCAGGTACCTGTAGGTGCAGCCGCTGCTCTACAATAACAGCATAACAAGATTTCAATGCCGATTTTAAATCTATAACATTTATGGGGACAGATTTATTTTCCATTTTCAAATGAGTATAATGTGCACGGTAATGCTCTCTACTCTCTATAACATGTGTTTTCATTTGAGATGAATGAATAAATTACATGTGTATCAGTGGCTCACATTGAGATCTTTAAGGTATGTCATATTAACAGCTACATGTGTATCAGTGGCACACATTAGATAAAAAACTGGGGCTATTTTTGCGATTTTGTTGTTTGAGATTTTAGTTCACGGATTAATTTCTATTTTTGACCTATTATATGTGAATTTAAAGTTGTTGATTGAGGTTAATTCTATTTTTTATCCTTTTCTTCATACAGTTGTCATTGGGCTTTTAATAGATAAAATAAGCACTGTTTTGCGGTATTAGATTTGAGTTTGAGATTATATGCAATCGAGGCTTGGGTTTATCGGATAATTTATGCAATATACTATTTTTGAAATAAAGGGGAGTTTTATGTTAAACACTATTTAAAAATGGTTTTCAAGACAAATTGATTGGTTTCAATTTGGGCATTACGTTTTTTCTATCATACAATGTCAAAAAATGGTGTTCATCTAAGGTTCATTTGATCTTTGATATTCTTTCGTATTTTTAAATCCACGAGATAGCTGAAGTTTTATTCTTTAAGAAACATAATATATAACTCAAACATAATATATAAATCTCAATTGCATCAGAAATTGTTCGAGGTTATTGGAGATATGATGACAATCTATTGTTGCAGATATATCAAGCTCCACTATTTGAAAAAAGGTATTTTATTGTTTAGCTACACTTGCACCACTGTTTAGTAACATTTTCACCACATTCCAACATGTATTTTATGTTATTATTGAGTTAGATATAATTCATTCTATTTAAAGTTCATTTAAATTTTTTATTTTTGTTTTTTGGTAAATAGGTGGTTTTAGTTGAAATACCCCAAGAAGTTGCTTATTACTATTCTAAGCAATGTCACAAGATTTTTTTTTATTTTTTATAATGTTCTACTTTTGGTTTGTCTTTAATTGGTACTATAGTTTAGGTAAAAAATGTTTAGCAACTTTTTTTTCAAATAGGGACTCAATTTGTAATGGAGGTAGCATATATCTATACTTAGCTAGCTTCCAAGTGTTTTTCGTAGTAAAACACGAAATATTTAAGCTAAATAGTTGCCATGTCATGTATGTTTACAACAGAGCTACTATTCTTTATACTCCAGCCACTCTCCTAACTTGAGATGCTTTGGTTGCTTCACAATTTTTGATATTTGACAAAACTTATCTATACACAAAAACGAAATATATTCAAAAAAATGAAAGATGATATGAAAAAATGTATATAGGGGTCTTTTATGCTTAGTTTCTAGCTCTTTGGTCAATTAATGACCTGTCAAAATAACACTTTTACTTTCTCCCTTTATTTATGGCCACATCAGACTAATTTAATTTGCAATCAAATTTTTTTGTCAAAAGTTCTTCCTATGATATAGCATAGCTAGGATTGCATAACTTTTTAAATTTTTGATTTTTTATTCCAGTTTAGGGCAGTGCCCTTACTTGAAAGTGGAGGGCAGAGCACCCCATTATACAGGAACAATCTATGCATATGTCATGTATTGGCATATTGTTGTTTGACATGTATCGATATAATATCAAACGGGGATTAAGCAGGAAAATGCAGATGAAGCTGAGATCAAAAAGGTTATTTTTTACGAGGATAGTTCTACAGGGCTTGATGTGTATAATGGCACTTCTTATAAAGTCTGCTGGGCCTTGGAGGTTATAAGCAGAGATATTGTAGAGGTTATTAGAATTTTTATGGGCTATGAATTGCCCAAGGCTTGGACAAGTACAACTATTACTATTATTCCTAAAATACAAGTTCCAAATTTTGAAGCTCCGTTAAACTCGAACCCATATACAGTAGTAATAGTGCTTACTTCTGTGACAATGATATTGGAGTATTATGTGATGTTCAAGTAGTTTGAATGTTTGAATTATATACTATTACTTTGAAGTTGACATGTTAATTATGCTACACACATGTTTCATTTATTGAGGTTCTTTCCAGTTGCTTCAATTATGTTGAAATAACATCTTGACTTTGGTTTGTTATGTGTACTCTTGGAAATTATAGGTGAGAATCCAATTATGTTAGTTATTGCTTCAACATTTGACAAGGAATAAAATATAAAACGAGGGTTTTGTGAATGAGTGATTTTATGTTACCTTCTGATATTGGAACTTTAGTTATTTATAGAGCCTAATAGGTCGAGGGTGCTCTGCTCTTATCCCAACGACTTTAAGATAAACCCTATTTATGTTTTTACTCTAAATCCTTGCCTTGCCTTATTTTAATGAATTTGGTTCATCGATAGTAATATTGGGTGGAAAATTAGTTTCCGATGTGCTTTAGTTGTAAACTTTGACCGTAAGTATGGCTAAGATATAGGCAATGTAGATGTATTCATTGAGCTACTGTTATGATGTACATGTATTCGTTGAACTAATGTTATGTTGTCTCTCTAAAGGTGTGCAATGTTGGACAAAAGGCGATGTATTCATGAATTACTGCTATCCGATGTATTCATTGAACTACTGATATCCGAGGTATGCATTTATTCATTGAACTACCTTCGATTCGTGTTGCCAATGTTGGACAAATGGCAATTTTCAGCCTTAAAGAAGACAACAGGCATAAAGTATGACTATTAAGTATGTAATATTCTTAATGAACTACTAATTTGGCATGTTAATATAAACTGGAAGAAGAGAAGGATGAAACTCATTTTCATGTAGCTGTCAGAGGTATTGTGCAGTCACTGAAGACTCGAATCATTAATAGGCCTTATGATGAAATTACAATGTGCTTATTCAACACTGTAAGAATATTGTCTCTATGTACTCAGAACATTTATTTTCCTATATCAGTCTATTAGTATGCCTTTATATCTGAATGTTTTTTACGTTGCACATTTCACAGCTTAATGCATTATTACTATGGCTTATATCTAAATGTGTTACTAATTGGAATTTGTTTATTTGAACGCTTTTCATAATTATCATGGAAGATCATCCTAAGCGCCCTACTGATGAAGAAGCAGTGTAAATTTATAGGAGGACCAACTACAATGTCCCCTCCACGCATTCAGGCTTAAAATTTGATCAATCAGATTCTGAGGAAGAACTTGAGACTGAAGAACCCACATCTACAAATCTACATCTCCTACAGGTCATTTGGGAAAAGGTCGGTGAACCAACTGATATTAGGAAGATTTCACTGCAAGCCTCCCTACTGATGAATGTCGATACGCTGTTTATGATTTTGATTTCGTGAATGAGGACAATTGCTAGAATTGCTGGATTTTCTTCATTGCTTGGTAGAGTTCTTTTTTCATGGCTTATTCCATCTTTAGGATGTTTTTTATTGGACTTACTTTTTTATTCTTTCATAGAAAATACTTATATTTACTCATTTTTTGTTTAACATACTCCTCATTGCCTATATACAGTGGAAAGATATTAGAGTGTTCAATATTTTTATATAAAAAATATTTACTCAATTATTACTTTTGGGGCACTTTATTGCAATATAGATTCTGGTAACAGGAGTTTTAATTAGGAAATAGGACAAGCCATACATCTTTTCCTCATTTTCTATGGTAATCATTTCTTACTCAGAATTGGATTCCACGAAATAAGAGAACATCTCACTAAGCTTCTAATCCCTTTTACACCCCTTTTCAACTTTTTTCATAAAAATGGAGTGCATTTTAGTCCCTTTTTCAACTTTGTTATGAAATGCACCTTTAGTTTCTTGCTATATACACAGCTTTGTTGCATTTTCAACTTGGAATTTAATGTTACCTGCACACATCATTAATACTCTGGATACATTATACCATATGTCACATCCACCACAACTTCTTCACAGATCTTAAATCGGTAGCAGTCTTTACATTCCTTACGGCAATGTGTCTTTCTCAAATCGACAATATAGCCCCTTACCTATTCACCGCGATACTCGAGAAACATATCTCCTTCTACAATTTTTCGGCGTGCAAAGAGACCACAACCAAATGCTGCCTAGCAGTGACTTTGTCAATTTCATACCTCAATTAACTTTGCATGTTTGAATAATAATATGTACTGCCATCGATTGATGCTCATTGTGTTGGGTAACCAATCTTCTTCGACTAATCAGTGTTCCTTCAACCAATCTGCTTTGACCCATCTGTGTTTTCATTACATGATGATGTAATATAGACGTATGGTGGTGTAGGTTAAAGTGAAAGGCCTGAGAATTTAGTTCTATTTTGTTTTTTTCCGTAGTTTTTTCGGCAACCAAAAATAAGGGTGGAATTTTTGTTATGTTGAATTGAAATGAAATTTCAATTTTTGTTTTTTGTAGACATTAATCAACTTAATTGAATGTGAGCACACCATTTTGTTATATGCCAATTTTTTTTTATTATTGGGAGATTATTGTGTTAATTTATTAAATTTATAACAACAAAGATGTCGCTTTAATAGTGAAAATTTAGTTATGTTTGCATTTTTGTCGAAATAATGAATCGCTATGGGAGAAACACAAATGATTTAGTTTGTGGGGCTTAATATAATGACGAGAAAAGCCTTTGTAATTCTTGACCGGTTTAACAAATGTTAATTTAGAAATTTGTGCCACTTCGGAATTATGTACATTGAAATTTTTTACCCTTTTATGTTTACGTTCTTTGAAAATTTTCGTCGTGCCTTCAAGTACGGGCATTTCACTAGTGTGTATATATATATATATATATATATGTGTGTGTGTGTGTGTGTGTGTGTGTGTGTTAAAGTAGAGAGAGCTAGCGATCCGTACTCAGCCAACCAAGCAAAACTCCAGCTAAGCTAATAGATCTAATTGTGGGGATATCTAAAAAATATGCTCTTGTTTGTGGCCTTCCTTTTCTTAGGGAGGGCTTCATTTTCGGCCTTATACCTCTATCAATGTACGCCTTCTTGTAATCTCCCCTATTCTGAGCTTGTCTTATTAGCAATTAAGAGAACTGCAACCCGTAGTCCGGTGCCTGAGTAGATAAATCCTTTTTAGCCAAGATCAAAGTGATCCACTTCTCCAGAGTACACCTCCTCTTCTTTCTATGGTCTTGTGTCTCTTCTCGACGCATTCTTCATCGGCATTACTGCCCGCATACTTTGAAATCAGTAACTAAACGAGACACTCTCTCTTCCGAAGAAGCCCTGTGTCCAGGTAGAAATATCCGGACAAGATAAACAACAAAAACAAAGAGTTGTTATATTCCTGTACATTCATACAAAAAATATGGTGTGACAAGTTGGTATCAGAGCACGTTTTAAAATTAACAATACATCGGGTTAGATTGGGAAACTACCATTAGAGAAGAAGCGTTTACACATCTCATAAAAATGATTCGCACTATTAACAAGGAATAGCTAGTTTCAAAGGTCCTCCCTCTCTCTAAAAATCTCGTTCTTACATTAAATTCGTCCTTCTCTTTTCATATGGGTTCAAGATATTTCCCTTGCTTGGATTTTGATCCCAAACCATTTGATGAAGATGATTTCTATCCACCTCCTCACAATGCTACTACTGCAAAAAATCAAACACATGAAAATAACCCTTCGTTTGCTGATGTTCTTAGCAAAAACATGCTGCTAATGAACAAGTAACAAAGGTCCCACCTTGTCTTCCACCCCTCTCAACACCATACTTGAGTCGAGATTTTCTAGCTATTAGGATACTGAATTCCTTTCACTAAGAAGTTGTTAATGAATTATATCCTCTACAATCATTGGTCGAATAGTTCTTGCCAAAGCGGATAAACCATAGAAGATCCAAGATCTAAAAATGCCTATCACATTAGTTGGACAGATTAAGAAGGATTATGTTCTCACTCCCATTGGTAAGGGTTATTATGACCTTCTTTTTTCACATTCTTCGAATTTGAGAAATTCCATGTCATTTCATAGCTTAAATTTGTCATACCCTTTTTGAAAGACTGTTGGACATTCCATCTCTGAGTGTAGACATTTAAAAAAAAGGAATTGAGTAATCTAGTTAATGAAAATATGTCTCTTTCTAAAACTCGATTAGATCCTAAGATTATCAATAAGGCTTTTGTCACAGCAAGTATGTGTAATGGGACTGCTGTGATAGCATCCTCTAAGACTGCTATCACAACAACCACTTTAGATGATGGGCATGTTAACATTGCGATTGTTCTCCATCCAGAATTCGATCAGCATGTAATTCCGGTAAGCTTGAATAAAGGCTCCGATTTATCAGGGCCATTATAGATTACATCACAAGCATGTGATGTTGGAGCTGAAGATATCCCTATAATAACGGATGGAAAAAAGTATCTTCAAATAAAGAACGTGGAAAGCGATTCATAACAGCTAGTTCGATCAAATAAAGATGCCTATATTAGAGGTGGTACGTATAATAAGGAAGAAAAAGATATTTCAAAGATCTTTGACTCTAAAAATGTGGAAACAAACAAAGCTAAACATTCACTTATTTCCCATGCAACAGGTAGGATTCGATTTATGGCAGGTAAAAATGAAGGAATTGTTTATCATTTAAGTACTTCGGGTGTCATTTTTGAAGATATTTTCGATAATGAGGATTCTTATGGTGAAATGTCGCCTCTGGAGAACATTCAAAAATCGGATAAGGAAGACCATTACATTAATTTAATCATGGAAATTCCTAAATTTGATCTTGGAATGCGAAATAATTCTGCAAAAGCTCGAGCGTTTATAGAAGAATCGATTGGCAGAATATGTAGAAACCAACTGTCCAAAACAGTTGGTGAAATGTCGAGGAGAAAAAACTCCAGTTAGAAATTATTTTGAGGTTTTAGGGAATATGTAAGACTCAGATAAATTGGAGGTAGAAGGTAATATTCAAAAAATTAAAGAGAAGCATGATTCCTTTCCGTACTTAAGTGTCGAGGAGATATCAGCTCTAAGACGTAAGTCAAGGCAACTTATTACTCGTAAATTCTCTTAAGTGTTATTTTCTTTAACGCTTGTAAGTGCCAGAGGAGAGGCTCTTTATCCTTCCCATAAATAAATTGTTTGTTGAAAAAATATATATATACGCACACACACATATACCAAAAATAGGGTATGACAAGTTGGTATCAGAGCATGCTTTAAAATTAACACTACGTCGGGTTAGATTCCTATACGGGGAAACTTCGATAGCATCTTAGTTATGATATATTTTTCATAAATTCTTTATCGATATTATATATTAAATTTCATTTTGCAACATGAACATGTCGGACTCTCTTTTATTTAGTTTGGATATCATCCCAAACAATCGTTGGGAAACTACCATTGGAGAATAAGCGTCTACACGGCACAGAGAAATTATTCGCACTATTAACGAGGAATGGATAGATTCAAGAAGTTATGTAGAGAAGTTGGTATTAACAAATAGAGTCTCAGGAGATGCACAAGTGATGAGAAAATAAGTGATTATGTGGGCAATCCAGTCATACTCCAAGAAGCAATCAATCTTACTCCAGCCTATGTACAACCACCTCCACCACTTTATCCCGAGGCTACATCGAACAACAAACTTATTATTGGAATTTCTTCAATCTCAAGAGATTCTACTGATGATGATCCTTCCGAGCCCGATGACTTTTTCATAGTTTCGGATACTAATTCTCTAGATACTGTTGTTGTCCTTCCCACTAGGAAGATCCAACAATAAGGAAAAAAACATCCCTCCTAATGTAAAATAATGAATAAAGTAATGTATTTAGTGTTTCCAACTACTATCTTAGGAGGTTGACTACCTCAAACTTATGTATAAGAATTTTTAGCGCCGATTTTTCCCGGGCTAATTTAAAGGACGGAATTTTAAACCGTTCCATTTGGTGTACCAAATAGGACGGATTTTAAAATCCGTCCCTTTTGCTATACCAAAAGGGACAGTTTTAAAATCCGTCCCATTTAGTGTAAATAGATTTTTTTTTCCAAATGAGTATTTGGGACGGATTTTTTTAACCGTCTCTTTTAATATACCAAAAAAGACGGTTTTAAAATCCGTGCCTGTGAATATTGCAAAAGGGACGGTTATTTCAGACCCTTTTAATGTTTTTCCTAATTTTTTCCCCAATTATTTTCATTTGTTCCAAATCTTGGCCCTACCCTCTACGTAGCAAACTCCCGCTCTCTCTCTGTGTGGACCTATCCTCGCGCTCTCTCTCGCTGCCCTCGCTCGCTGCCCTCCTTTCTCCCCTATGCAGCCCTACCCCCTCCGCCTCTCCCCTGCACAGCTTTCGCGCCTCCACCTCTCCCCTAGGCAGATCCACCTCCTCCGCCTCTCCCCTGCGCCTCCGCCTATCCCCTCAGCAATCCTACCTCTTCTCCACCCCTCCGCCTCCTCCTCTCCCCCTCCAAGCATTTCGTCCCTGCCCTACAACACTGGTATTATCTCTCTCCCGCTATATATATATATATATATATATATATACACACAGACACACACACACACAGACACACACACACAGATATATACACGATCTGTAGTGATTTGTTTAGACCTTTTTAAGGGATTTCGTTAGATTGTTATCATATTAGTTTAGGCATTTTTTACAATTTTGTTTAGTGATCTGTTTATACCTTTTAACAGACTAGTTATGGCTTTTTATGCATTCAATATCAGTAAGTGCAAAGAATTTTTTTAATTATTCATAGCAAACAATATTTAAAAGATAAAAATCAGATTGGATTACTGGATCAGACTACCGGATTGTTAACAAATTCGGATTCGGTTGCTAATGTACTGATCCATCTGATCATCGGATCCCGTCCGAATCTGAAAATGTCAAACGGATTCTAGCTACAAAATTTAACATTTTTTATGGGTTTTTATAATTTAAACTCGCGTCTCCAACTACATTGGTACTAAACATGTCTGAAGAACATATTGACTTTTAAAAATACTACGAATATAGTTTTTTTACTTAAACTTGTTATATTTGTGTGGATGTTTTAATTTTTGTCCTCATTGTTGTGGTACTCATCAAATCCGAATTTTTCTAAATCCCATGAGCCAAATGAGAACGAAGGATTTCATTTTTTTTTTCAATTTATTGTTGCTTTGTACTCCATCCATGTTTAATTAGGAATTCGTGTTTCTCTATCAAAAGTTTAAACGAAAAGGGCATTTAATTTAGAACTTCGTTTGTTGATTTTAATCCTATTATATACTTTATGTGAAGTCTTTAATTTCTTTACTCGAGATATTATAGCAACTACTGAAATATGGCATACTTATTGTACGTGAATAAATTATATTCTGATCTGGAGTATTAATACATTCTTAAACTTTAAAGCATTAAAAAAGATATGGAAATTGATGGAGAAGCAGCATATATGATCTCATATTTTTCAAATGCAAAACAGAGTTTTCTCATTATAGAGCTTTGTATTTTCAACAACATTGAACATATAGTACGAAAGAAAGCTGTCTTAATTCGTCACAGAGAGTATTCAAATTCTCCTAGGGATGAGAAACGACCGCGTAGTCACAGGACTCCCGGTTTGAGTACACGACGATAATTTGGTAAAATTTAGACTTGGGCTTAAAAACATGGCGTCAACGGGTGAAAAGATAAAGTAGACACAAAACGATCCCATGAGAGGCAAGAGCACTTTGCATGGGACTAATGTAACTCGTACGAACCGACAGCATAGTCCCCGGTCTCTCGGTTTGAGTATACGACGAGAATTTGCAAAATTTAGACTTAGGGTTAAAAACAAGGCGTTAAAGGGTGAAAACCTAAAATAACCATAAAATGGTCCCGTTAGAGGCATGATCACCTCGCACGGGACCAATATAACTCATACGAACCGACCCCATAGTGTCGGCCTCCTAGTTTGAGTATACGACGAGAATTTGTAAAATTTAGACTTAGGGTTAAAAACATGACGTTAAAGGGTGAAAACTTAAAACAACCATAAAATGTTCCCATTACAGGCACGATCACCTCGTACAGGATCAGTGTAACTCATACAAATCGAACCCGTAGTCCCCGGCCTCGCGATTTGAGTACACAACGAGAATTTATAAAAATTGAGACTAAGGCTTAAAAACATGACATAAAAGTGTAAAAACATAAACCAACCACAAAACGGTCCCGTGAGAGGCACGAGCACCTCGCACGAGACCAATGTAACTCGTAGGGACCGACCGTGTAGTCCCTAGCCTTTCAGTTTGAGTATATGACGAGAATTTGTAAAAATTGGACTTAGGCTTGAAAACATGACGTCAAAGGGTGAAAACGTAAAACACCAATGAAACGGTCCCGTTAGAGGCACCATCCCCTCGCATGGGACCAATGCAACTTGTACAGACCGATCGCGTAGTCACAGAACTCCCGGTTTGAGTATATAATAAAAAATTGTAAAAATTTAAACTTAGGCTTAAAAACATAGAGTCAACTGGTGAAAATGTAAAACAACCACACAATGGTCCCGTGAGAGGCAAGAGGACCTCATACGGGACCAATCTAACTCATACGAACCGATCACGTAGTCCCGAGCCTCCCGGTTTGAGTATACGACGAGAATTTACAAAATTTAGACTTAGGGTTAAAAACATGGCGTTAAAGGGTGAAAACCTAGAGCAACCACAAAATGTTCCCATTAGAGGCACAGTCACCTCGCACGGGACCAATGTAACTCTTATAAACCGATCCTATAGTCCCCGGCCTCCCGATTTGAGTATGCGACGAGAATTTGCAAAAATTGAGACTTAGGCTTAAAAACATGACATAAAAATATAAAAAGGTAAAATATCCACAAAACGGTCCCGTGAGAGGCACGAGCACCTCATACGGGACAAATGTAACTTATATGGACCGACCGCGTAGTCCTCGGCCTCTCGGTTTGAATATACGACGAGAATTTGTAAAATTTAGACTTACGCTTGAAAACATGACGTCAAATGATGAAAACATAAAACAACCACAAAACGGTCCCGTTAGAGGCACCATCACCTCGCATGGGACCAATGTCAGTGGTACGAACCGACAGCGTATTCACGGGACTCCCGATTTGAGTATACGATAGAAATTTGAAAAAATTGAGACTTAGGCTTAGAAACATGACATAAAAGTGTAAAAATGTAAACCAGTCACAAAACGGTCCAATGAGAGACTTGAGCACCTCACACGGGAGAAATATAACTCATACGAACTGATCGTGTAGTCCCCGGGCTCCCGGTTTGAGTACACAACGAGAATTTGCAACATTTCGATTTTTAGGACTAAAAACATGACGTCAAATGGTGAAAACGTAAAACAATAACAAAACGGTCCTGTGAGAGGCACGATCACCTCGTATGGGACCAACGTAACATGTAAGGACTGACCGTATAGTCCTCGGCCTCTCGGTTTGAGTATACGACGAGAATTTGTAAAATTTAGACTTAGGCTTGAAAACATGACATCAAATGGTGAAAACGTAAAACAACAACAAAACGGTCCAGTTAGAGGCACCATCACCTCGCATGGGACCAATGTAACTCGTACAGACCAACCGCATAGTTACGTGACTCCCAATTTGAGTATACGATGAGAATTTGTAAAAAATTAGACTTGGGCTTATAAACATGACGTCAAAGGGTGAAAACGTAAAACAACCACAAAATTGTCCCATGAGAGGCAAGAGCACCTCTCACGGGATCAATGTAACTCATACGAATCACTGCGTAGTCCCCAGCCTCCCGACTTAAGAATACGACAAAAATTTGAAAAATTTAGATTTAAGGTTAAAAACATGGTGTTAAAGGGTGAAAACCTAAAACAACCACAAAATAGTCCCGTTAGAGGCATGATCACCTGGCACGGGACCAATGTAACTCGTACGAACCGACCCTTAGTCCCCGGCCTCCCAGTTTGAGTATACGATGACAATTTGAAAAAATTGAGACTTAGGCTTAAAAACATGACATAAATGTGTAAAAATGTAAAACAGTCACAAAACGGTTATGTAAGAGGCACGATCAACTCGAACGGGACCAATGTAACTTGTAGGGACCGATCGCGTAGTCTCCGACCTCTCGGTTTGGTTATATGACGGTAATATATAAAATTTGGACTTAGGATTGAAAATATGACGTTAAAGGGTGAAAACCTAAAATCACCACAAAATGGTCTCGTGAGAGGCACGAGCACCTCGCATGTCACCAATGTAACTCGTATAAGCCGACCGCGTAGTCCCAAGCCTCCGGTTTGAGTCCACGACGGAAATTTTTAAAATTCAGACTTTTAGGCCTAAAAACATGGTGTCAACGGGTGAAAAGGTAAAACAGACCCAAAACGGTCCCGTGAGAGGAACGAGCACCTCACATGGGACCAATGTAATTCGTACGAATCGACCGCATAGTCCCCGACCTCCCGGTATGAGTATGCGACGAGAATATGCAAAATTCAGACTTAGGCTTAAAAACATGGCTTCAAAGGGTGAAAACCTAAATCCACCAGAAAATGGTCCCGTGAGAGGCATGAGCACCTCGCACGGGACCAATGAAACTCGTACGAACCGACCGCGTAGTCTCCGGCCTCCCTATTTGAGTATACGACGAGAATGTGTAAAATTTAGACTTAGGCTTAAAAACACGACGTCAAGGGATAAAAACGTAAAACAGTCACAAAACGGTCGAGTGAGAGGATCAAGCACCTCGCATGGGAGAAATGTAACCGCCTAACTCGTAGGTTTAAACATTATTAGATTAATGATATCTTTTTTTTTGTTTCTTATTTTTTTTTTGCAGGATAACATTTTAGGGTTATATTTTATTCGCGTGGAACACATGAACAAAGCAATGGTTTGCGACATGTAGATTGTTTATTTATTATTGTTGTTGATATGCGAGATTGTTGTTTTAATTTTTTTCTTGGCCGTGCGGGCTTTTGTGTTGATTAAACAGGTTGGTTTCATGTATAAACAGTGGAGATTCTGTCGAATTTTTTTTGAAATTGTAAAGAATTGTCGATATGGGAGATTTTTCAATTTTTTAATGGTCCTGCAAGCTCTTGTGTTGATTAAACAAGTTGATTTTCGGGTATAAACAAAGGAGACTATGTCGAATGTTTTAAAGAATTCTTTATATGCGATATTCTTGTTTTCAATTTTTTTATGGACGTGTGGGCTTTTGTATTGATTAAACAGGTTGGTTTTCATGTATAAACAAAGGAGACTCTGTTAAATTTTTATAAAAATTGTAAAAAGTTTATACGATTAACTAATATATTTGGATATTTTATTTTACTATAGTATTATTTTGATAAAATGATTATTTATTAATTGCAGGTTGTGCACAAGAAGTTGCAGAGACATGTTTTTTAGTGTGTCTACTATATGTGACACTAAGAGAAGTTTTTGAAGCGTGACAACCATATTTATCACCTTAATTTCGGGATGATATTTTTTTCAACAATTGTATATCTTATTAATTAGTATGATTTTGTACTCATTTAAATATTTTGACTTAAATGTAGTTTAATGGAAGAAATTGTTATTGGATATGTACTTCAATGAATGTGGTTGATATATTGTGTTTATGGTCGGATGATTTGATTTTTAATGCAAATTAGACGTAATTTATTATTATAACCTAAAACATATAATAATATAACTATTTATGATAGTTTTTATTTATCAATTGGGACGGTTATAAACCGTCCCAAATACTTATTTGTATTAGTTGAGAATACCTTTTGGGACAGTTGTTACCGTCCCTAATACCCATTTTTTCATTAATTGAAATTCCTTTTGGGACAGTTTTTATCGTTCTATTTGGGCTGCCAAAATCTGGGTAGTATTAGGGACAGTTTATCCGTCCCTAATACTATTGGCAAGAGCCGGAATTTTTTCGCGGGAACACCATTTGGGACGGAAAAATCCGTCCCTAATGCCAAATGTAGAGGGTCCATGAATTAACATTTAGGACGGTAAAATCCGTCCCTAAAATATTTGCGATGCTTAGCATAAGGGACGATTTTTTTGCCATTGCAAAATTCGTCCCAAATACTCTTTGGGGACGATTTGTGCACGTTTAGGGACAGATTTTTACCGTCCCTAATACTCATTTTTCTTGTAGTGCAAGAAGTGGGACATATTCGCTCACAGTGTCCTAAGATGAAACCTCCTCCAATACGTCGTTAGTTAGGAAATCCCCTAAGAATTAAAAATCCCCGTCCTGTCTAAAACCAACCTAGGCCAAATCTTGTCATGAAAATTACACCAGTCCCTCATCGTGGATAGAATTGTGTTATACTGCCTATATGGAATTCATATGATGTGATAGAAAGAACAATACCTTTAATAATATTCATGCTTATCTTTTATTTGATTATGGTTCAACACATTCATTTATAAGCTTTAAACTAGCTAAATATTTACAATTGTTGCCTACATCTTTAACTATTACATTGGAAATAGAATTACCGTCCTAAATGTATGCTCTTTGTACAATTTTTTCTTTGAATTAACATTTAATACACCTATTTGTATTTGAGAATTACCGTCCCAAGGGTATGAAAATTGTACAAAGAGCGTCCTAATGCCAAAAATTTTCTTTGAATTAACATTTAGAATTATCAAATTTAACTATTACATTGGAAATTAAAACACCTACCCAAGGGTATGAAAATTGTACAATTTAGCAAGGTTTAGGTACGTTCTTTGTAAATTTGATAATTTTAGATATCTCCAAATTTGATATTATTATCGGGATGGATGTTCTGTCAAGACATCATACTTATATCAATTGCCATGTAAAGAAAGTTTAATTTTGAGACCAAGAAAACTTTTTCTATGTGTTTCAAGGATCGGGTCATTCTGAACCATCAACCTCCCAAATTCAAAACTTTTCTTCTTCAACTCCTAGAATTTTGGAACAATTCAAAGATGTTTTTTTCGAAGAGTTACCAAGAATACCCCTTTCCTGAGAAATAGAATTTAGTATTAATATTTATCTAAATACTTCCCCCATTTCGATACCTCTATATCGAATGGCTCCTTTAGAACTCTGTACCCAACTAGATGATATTCTTGGAAAGCATTTTATTCTCCTTGGGGAGCCCTTATGTTATCTGTCGAGAAACAAGATGTAAGATTTAGGTTATGCATAGATTATTGTAAAATAAACTCAATAACTATTAAGAATAAATATCCTCTACCTATAATCAGAGATTTGTTCAATTAACTTCAAGGAGTGAGGGTATTTCCTAAAATGGATTTATGATCTGGTCACATCAATTACGAGTAAGAGAAGAAGATATTCCAAAAAATGTTTTTCGAATTCATTATGGACATTTTGAACTCACTGTCACGTCTTTTGGATTAATCAATACACCCACAACTTTTATAGATCTTATGCACAGAATCTTTAGACCTTTTATTAAACAATTTGTTATCTTATTCATTAGCAATATTCTCGTTTATTCCCAAAACCATGTAGAGCATGTCCAACATTTAGAAATAGTATTAGACACATAAAGGAAACATAGATTGTATGCTAAAAAGATCAAATATGATTTTTCAATGAAGGAAGTAAAATTCTTAGGACATGTGGTTTTTCAAAATGGAATCCAAGTCGATCCCGTCAAAATTTCAGCTATCTTAGAATGGAAAAAACCTACTAATGTCCCGAGATAGAATGTTTTATAGGAGTAGCGGGTTATTATCGCCTTTTTATAGAAGGACTTTCTAAAATTTCGCTTCCCCTCTTAAAGCTAACTAGGAGAGAAGCATCATTTGTATGGACTGCCAAATGTGATCAAGCCTTCCAAATTTTGAAGGAGAAGTTAACCACTGCTCCTGCCCTAACTATTCCTTCTAGTGATATAATACATGATGTATATACAGATCCCTTATTGGAAGCTTTATGGTGTGTCTTAATGTAAATATGGAGAGTAGTAGAGTATGGATCACGACAACTCAAGACCCATGAGTGTAATTACCCTGTACATGATCTTGAGTCAGCTGTCGTAGTTTTTTCTTTAAAGATCTGGCATTGTTACCTTTATAGTGAAGAATTTCAAGTCTTTTTCAATCACAAAAGGTTAAAGTATATCTTCACTTAAAAGGATTTGAATCTAAGACGATCACGTTGTATGGAATTTTTAGAATATTATCGATTTAAATTAGGCTACCACCTAGGAAAGGGTAATATAGTAGCTGATGCTTTAAGTCGTAATCCCATTGGAAGAC
Source organism: Sambucus nigra (assembly GCA_949130495.1). Taxonomy (NCBI): domain Eukaryota; kingdom Viridiplantae; phylum Streptophyta; class Magnoliopsida; order Dipsacales; family Adoxaceae; genus Sambucus; species Sambucus nigra. The sequence continues at coordinate 244,080,503 of OX422209.1, forward strand.
TCCAGGCTTTGATCTCTTATGATATTGTTGCTACCATATAGCAATATGATTTTAATTGATAACACCTTTCTCAAGATTTTCATGTATAATTTCATATCCAGATCAGAGAAAGAAGATTTTAGCACAATAGTCCCAAGATCCTTTTTTACAACACATTCAGTACAAAAACCATGACTTCTCATGTGAAAAGGAACGGGCTTACAAGTTAAAAATAGACTATATGTGCCTGATAATTCATCAATTGAGAAGAAGTTCCCATCGTTATAATTTCATGATTCACCCTTGAAGCTCTAAGTTATATCACATATTGAAGAAACAATATTGGTGTCCAAATATAAGAAATGAAATTGAGAGCTTTGTGAGAAGATTCCTTGCCAACAAGTAAAGATAGAGCACCAGTATCCTGGTTGAATTATCCAACTTTTATCGATTCCAGAATGGAAATAGGATCATATTATAATGGATTTTGCCAGTGGACTACCTTATGCGTCTCAGGGATATAACTCCATTTGGGTAATAGTAGACCGACTTACCAGATCCTCCCATTTTCTACAAGTAAAAACCACCATTTTTTTCCAAAATCTTAGTAAACTCTACATTTGAGAAGTTGTCCGACTATATGGAATTGTTCTATCCATTGTATGAGATAAAAATTTCCGTTCTATAGGAAGGTTTTGGCAAGCACTTCAGGCCTCAATGGGTACTAAACTCCATTTGAGTACCGCGTTCTAACCTCAGATGAATGGACAATCTAGATGTAACAACAGTTACCAATCAAATATCAAAGTCGCCCCGTTTGAAATCTTATATGGAATACCATGTCATTCACTTGCATGTTGAACGGAATCCAAAAGTAGTAAAAAATTTGGTCGTGATATAATTCCAGAAACCACTGAGAAAATGCAATAAATTCGAGAGAGATTGAAGACAACCCAAGATTGTCAGAAAAGTTATGCAAACCAACGTTGAAAGCCCCTAAAATTTCAACTTTGTGATCAAGTATTTTTGAAATTTTCTCCTCGAAAAGGGATTTCACATTTCGAAAAGAACAAAAAATTAGCCCCCAAATATATTAGTGCTTTTACTATTTTTAAACGTATTGTCTATGTAGCCTACCAGTTAGAATTACTAGTAGAATTTTCAAACATCCATAACATATTGAACGTATCCCTATTATGCCAGTATATTCCTGACCCCTTCTATATCATTACATGTTAATAAATTTATGTCCAATCTAATTAGAAATTTGAAGAATGCCCTATCTGAATTTTAGATAGCTAGGTAAAACTTCTCACGAATAAAGAAATCCCCTTAGTCAAAGTACTTTGAGAACATCAAAATCAGCAAAAAAAACTCATGCAAAAAGGAACAGACAATGAAAGATGGATCTCCTAATCTCTTCGAAGGTAAAATTTGAGAACGAATTATTTTTTTAGGTAGGTAGACTATAACAACCGCACTTCAAACCAAGTTAATTATTAACATTAATTACCTCGATTCCCATTTTACCCCTCATAGAAAACGCAAATTCCAAAACATCCTAAATAAAAATAAACCACTCTGTAAAACCTAAAAATTTACTAAATTACCTAAGTACCCCTTGAAGTTTTAAAATTATCAAAATAACCCCTAAACTTTTCAAACAAATATAACTTGACCTACATTTAACCCCTAAACCCAAACTTAATATCATATCAAACTTCTAGACTTCAATTAACTATCAAATACAATTTCAACCTCTACATTTCCCTAAACTAATAGAAATGCCCATTAAAACTAGCAAAAATACAACATTTTAAGTCGAATAAGTACATTTCCCTAAAATCACAGAAATTCCCACTAAATAACTAATATTTTCATATTCCCCCCTCACCACATCAGCCTCCACATGGGCAGTGGATTGGAGTGGACAACAAAATAACCGATCCGAATGGACCGATTGGACCGAACCGGATGGAACCGAAAATTAAGGCTATTTTGAAATCGGTCCAAAAATCGGTTCACAAAACCTAAAAATCGATTAAACCGGTCCGGTTCGCGGTCCACTATATTAAAAGACCGATTTGGACCGGACCGATTAATGTTATTGTGTTTCTTATGTATAGTTTTTGAATTGATGTATATAACTTATGAATTTAATTTGGAACATTTTATATATGTATAGATATTTTTTTTATTTGGGTTAAAAAAAACCATGTAAATATCACTTGGAGTTTCGAGTATTATTTTTTTGTATATATATTTGTGAGAAAAATAGATAAAAAAATTCATAAAATGTACATATATATAAAATAGGGTCAGGACCAAATTTTATCCCAGACCGGACCGAAAATAGCCTAGACCGAATTAGTAGGTTAATCGAATTAATCGATCTGGTCTCGGTCCAAAAAATAGACAAAACTCGGACAGGACCGGACCGTGCCCACCCCTAGCAGTGGAGTCCAAAAACACATGGATACACCATGCATTCATGTGAGGAACAAGGTCAAACCAGTTTATCTTCTTAACATAAGAAGAATCCACCTCCAAAATGCTTCAATACATTATCCCCTTCATCCCCTATAAATTCCCCATGATTAGCTACAACAAACTCCAACCCTTGAGCCTGCTCAAAGTTCAATATTTTCCCTCTAAATTGGTATTATGTCATTTTATGTCTTAAACTTCATTCTTTCAATTCCAATAGTTTTTTGTGTTGATATTAAACTCATATCAATCAAAGCATTAGACCTTTTATATCCAAAATGACCTCTGTTTGAAGAAACCAGAAATACCTCCATTAATGCTTGAGCCTGAATAATGGAATTTGGTTCCTTGACTTTGAACCAATTTCAAAGTGAAGAAATGGTTCCTTATGAACTCATGAGCTCTAATGCTAATTTCGTTTTCCTCCAGATGGCTCAGGAAAAAGATGATAGCCTCACTTCCCTTTTTGTGACACACACGGATCACGTGTTTGCGTATGTAATCCTTTGGGCGGAGGCTAAGGAAGATGGGAGCAAGGAGTGACATTTTAATATTACATACTTTATATTTTGTGTTGAGAATAAAATGTAATTTGCCCCTGTGGTAGTGGTGGTATGCTATATGTGACGTTATCTAATGAATAAAATTCTTTTTTTCGCCTTAACTTTAATTCATTGCTATTTATATACTCTCTTGTACATTCATACCAAAAATAGGGTGTGACAGTTCAAACCCCTCACATTTTACGTGACCACTCTACGATTCAATAAAAGATAATGAAACACCTTAGTCTTCCTCATTTATAATCCCCCGCCTATGTCTACTAATTAAGTTACATTACATAAACTGATAGGTCTGAAATGTTTCACCTGGGTAGGGTGATGGATATTTGGAATGACAAAAAGAAGTGTTTTATTAAGTTCTCGTAAAACATGGTCATTTAAAAAAAAGGTGTGATAAGATTAGTAACAGAGTTACCAACTAAACCCCAATGATTTTTAAAAAATTCACAAGTAAAACCACCCTAACCAACAGAGGGGACCCTGAGCATGTGCTAAATCACTGATCGCATAGTGCCCTTCGCTGGTCTATTTCTTACTACTTATATGTTGAGGGCCCATTTTTTATATCAGTACATATAAAAGGTACCTATTTTACGATTTTTGCATGGGACCTTATCATTTTTTTTCCATCTTAGAATCGACCCTACTGACGAGGGCTATTATCATTTGATATATTGTTAAAATTAGATAATATATCCGTCTCTGAAATAGGATGCATTAAATTAAACATATCACAGGGTTTAACTTTTGGAAACGAATGCCCAGCAAGGGTAAAGGTGGATGGGTCGCTGTGAAGAGAGAATGGTAGTAGGACATGAACTATTGTTGTATATTCTCTTCCAAAAAATGCCATCCTGAAAGAAAAATAACCCATATAGAGTTATTTCGACGTTATTCTTTAACACATTTGTGAAAATATTTAGAATTGGCATTCCCATCCATAAGCCAAGTAACTTGTTTTTATGTTTCCAATATTGGAATTCCAAATTAATACATTCCCTTAATTGATTTTGAAGTTGAGTTTCACGGAATATTCGTCCACGAGATGGATGTCTTTGAATAGATAAATAAATATTTTGCAGTTCATTTTTAATATGATAAATTTTTTGAGCCATACTATCAAAAACATTTTTGTTCCCACGAAAGGCAGAGATTCTAACGTAGGTTGCATGTCTACCAAATTTTAGTATGAGAAAGGTGAATAGGAGTATTCATTATTGTTGTAAAAGATGATTGAAGGAGTTACATTTAGACCATTTCGCTCTAGTGAGTAGGGATAGAAGGGTGAGATTTTAAAAGTAAGAGGGCAGCGACGGAAAACGATTGTTGGAGAAGGAATTTCATGGGGCTTTCTATGCTATTGAATAAGATCAAAATTTGACACAGATGATTTCTAAAATGAGTGTGCCTACTAAGATAGAAATAGATTGGGAAAGGAAATGATTGGAGATGGCCTTAGGTATACGTTCATACATTGTTGTTGTCCATACCACGCACACGTTTCATGACTTTCATAAAGCATGAAACACCACGTTATGTACACCAAACGATAAGAGAATAAGACTGCAGAAAAAACATCCGCTTTCTAAAACGTGAAATATAATGCCATTAAGCTGCTATTGGCCTCGACAACCCTGAGATTTACTAAGGTGTACAAGAATTATCTTCATGCTACAAGAAATTCACATGACAGTCCTCAAAAGGTAAAAGGGAGAATTTTCAACATATATAAAATAATGTATTCTGGACAGTTTGTCATCTTACTGCACATAACGTCTTAGATCGTACTCATGTTCTCGACTTCGTTCGTGACTCTTTGATTTTTCTTCTCCATTCCCCTTTACAATTTGAATATTTTAATTGTAAGCATTAATCTCATGTTTGAAAAAAATTCGAAGCCAACCAACTCCTCTACTTATCGTGTAAATGATGTGCAATAAAGAAATATATTTTATAATAATTATAGTATAATGTGCCACTGTTATTAGATATATCATATATCACACCATTTGAGGAATTTAGTAAATAATTTGAGACTCATCATTTTCCTATATTTTCTTATAAAGGACCTTATACGTGTCGCAAGAATTATTTTTTTTATTAAAAAGTCTAAAAAAATAAACGGAGTCTACCACAATTTCATCTCATATTAATTTTCATTCAACGGAGTCTACCTATACCCTAATGGTCCTCTTCATAACCCATTGTAATCTACTAATAGTAATCAAGGGTTCCAACGCATTTTAACCGGATTAAATAAAAGATGGGAAAAATATGCAGTTTTCTAGGAGGGATCGATCAATCGAGGAAAGGGGGTCGGTCGATCGATGTTCTTGGGTCGATCGATCGATCTAGCAGTTCTTGCCCACAAACTGCCATTTAAACCTACGGGTTTCATCTTTCAAATTTCTCCAAATGCCATTATCGATTCCCAAAATCCCAAACAACATTATTACTAGTTCTTTATACATATATGCATGATTTCCTACATGAAACATGTACAAATTCATCAACGGGATTGTATTAAAGGGCCAATTTGCCTTAATTATCAAGACACCTAATTTTTCACTAAACTTCCATTGTTCTAATTCTTTTCCCAGATTTCTCACTTCTAAATTATTCAAATTGCGTTGTAATCCTCTACATATGATTGAGATTGCAGAATATATTTATTTTCTTTACAACATGTGATTGGGTTCTCCAAATCTTTTAATTCTTCCATGAAACATAGGTTCAACAATCCTAATCTAACATGGTGAGACATTAACTAAAAGAGAAGCAAGATAGATACTTGTCTTCGAATTCAAGGTTCTGATTTTGTGGATGAAAAAGGTATGGTTGCGTTCCTCATCGTGCAATCTACGTTTTGGTGGTGGCGGCGGTGCAAACGGATGAGTTCTTAGTATTGGATTGCTTGTAAAGCTCTCCACCTTCTTCTCTAATGGCCGTTCTTTGGTTTTGTGTTTTTTAACCCTAAAAGACAACTCCTAATGGATGATATATCCTTTAGAAATTCATGGGTTTAATTACCCTAAAATATAAAATGTCAAATATACCCTCCCGGGATGTCAATTAGGCCTAAAAATATCCTGAGGCCCAAACTAAACCCCCGGGTATACTTTTTTGACTATCTCGACCCTTATGGACACATTGGCGCTCTCGAAATGACCATACAGATGACTTATAACTTATTCACTTTTAATAATAATAGTTTATTCCCGACACGACACAGACGCGTCCTGACTTAAATTTTCGTAATTGCCATTTTATTCACTCGTGACAATTTTAATAAAATAAATCTCATTTATTACTTTACTCATCCAATAATATTCAACAAATATCCAATAATTACTAACTCACATCACGCTAGTAAATATAAAAAAATAAATTCCCGAATTAGTATTAAATTAATATCTCAATTAAATTTAGTAAATCCCCAATATTGTAAAAGCCATAAAAATACAGGGTATTACATACATCCCCACAAATAACGTAATTTCGTTCCGAAATTTGGAAAATAAGGTATGCCTGGTAAAAATAGATCTGGATACTTTAACAATACTCAAAACAGACTTTCGGGTAAGGCGAATTCCTATAGTCCTCCCCGCCTCACAATAAGCTTATTTATCACTTTCAATACAATCAGTTATAGAGTCACACTTTAATAACGGCACTTCACATTGTGCTCCAATCGTTGCTATTTGCCTAAGACGAGCCTACACATCATTGGCCCCCATTGTCTCAATATTATTGGGAGGTCGCACCTCACTACATAATAAACACTCGTATTTATCTAATCACAAAACTCTCTTTTTTGAAAGAAACCATGCAGACAATTAACCACTATTGTCAGTTCTTCGAATCTCGATTTTCGGCAACGAACTCTTACGACATTCAAACGTCACCTAAAACAGCCGTGGTAATTCCACCACACTTATCAGACTCTAAATAGACCGATCAAAAATTCTGATTATCCACTCACCTCTAAACAACTAGAGGGAGAATAGTTAAGGTTTTTATACACAAAATTTCAATAAGTAGTTTGTTCACAATAAACAGTTACGAGTGCTTCCACGGAACTCTACTGTACTAAACGTCACTTGTTAGATACATCCGTTGTCGAAATGAAATGACCACCATGAATTTAAAAATTAATTTCATGCGGTTCCACTAATCTTTAATCACCTTGCCCACTCCCCGGCTAAGGGTGATAAAACCTACTCAAAACGAAACGTTATCCCATTCTAGTTCAGAAAAATAGCAAAAAGAACCTCTTACCGACGTGATTCTTATTTCCAAAGAAAGGTTGGGGCATACTGTCTAATAGTGTATACCCCCAAAAGAATAATAATCACTTTGTTTTAGGTCAACTTGTTCCACACATTCTAAGGAACTCGTGACCTTACCTTGAAGTTGGCACCCCATTTAAGAAATTTCACACAATTGCTCTATTTTATTTTAGGAATAGTAGGTTTGTTATAAAATTCTCCGATTGATCCTCTAGTTCTAACTGATTTCTATCTATGAGTGATGCCCGCGGAAACTACTCGTTATGTCCCGCTCAACATTGACTTCTACCTGTAATGACTCACATAAGTGACACTTAACACTCCCCTTCTTTCATTAACGTATACTCAAAGTTCCTACCCATGCACTTTTCTCCACGATGTGCACTGCTAAACCTTTATACCTTACTAACATCATCATTCAACCTACGTGCAAGTCTCTTGTCACACTTGACTAGGTAATACTCCGCTCAGAGTGTTTTTCATAATAGTTAAATTTTATCCTTCTCAAGGAATACCCCCTAAGTGACTTCCCATTATCTTGCGACTAAATTCCTATTTGTTACACTGATCGTACATGTACATATGGATTATCGTCCTTCGCACCACGCTTAATCTACTCTATCGAGTACACTTCGTTATCTCATTCTCACAAAATATATTCTACACGTTTATTCTCACATCACTTCGACTTGAACAATTCAAGCAACGACTAACTAGGAGGCCCACACACCCTATAAACCGTGCATACTTGTTGTAAGAATCACCTACGCTTCACACATAACACCCAATTCTTTGTTTCCCTTGTGACACAACTTGATCACAACACTTGGGTACTCTCAAACCTCCTTATCATCATTCCACCCTTCTATTTGGCGATAAAACAAAACTTCTAATGTTTCCTTACCACACAACTGTCTCTACTGGCCTTAAATTGTCACTCAACTTTAACTTACAATCAATATTACCGGCTCTTATGACAACCGAGTTACTAGACTCATGGACTAATGACCACACATTTCTCTACTTCCAACCTTACCCTAAGTTTCATGTGTGGGATGTCTTGCAAAGCGAAATCCAAATAAGAAACCCCCCTGATACACTACTACCTAGCATTGTCAATTATCGAAATCCGTTAGGCCCTCTGTCCATAGCATGTACCCCTTTATTTCGTCTCTTGATAGAAAAGTTACATCTCCTCCCGTAATTACGCTTAACAAAGAACACTTCACCAATTGTGCTATCGTTCAGTATTGGTGGTAATCACATTCCATAAATCTCGAATACATACTGTCGGGATTCTCGAAATTCCATCCCCAATCATATGGGTATAACTCTCAACTCCCACATCTCTAAAGGATAGATATATCAATGCATTATTCATATCACCAAGTCCTGAGCGCTAAACATAATAATGAGTTAAATCTTTTTGCTCAACAACAAACCCAATACATACTGAATCATAACAAAAAAGTCCCTACACACACCGGGATCACATATCTCGAGCCCACTATCCCCTCCTAAGTCTCTAAAATAGATAATATAATTGCGAGTCTTACCCTATCGCAGGTGAGGCCTCGCCAGAACAAAACTTGTTGCACTAAGGCAATCACTCCGATAGCCTTGCAAGAACTGTCTACTATTGTACTAACCATTTCTATAAAGTTGGAACCAAGACAATATCATACTCGTATTTCGTATCTCTAAAATGAGTAATCTCAATAAAATATATAACACATTAATACACCCATTCATCCTCCGCGGATAGCACTAAGGATAATCCCGCTACAGCAGCGATAATATTAACATAATAATAACGTTTATAGTTATATGCACTAAACTCATTTCACATGCTAATGTAGCAATGAACAAACTGTAGTGACTCGCTCGTGTCACATAAAACACGCCTCATCCTCCGAGGATAAAACTCATACTTCTGTCTTGCCAATCACCTTGACTGCACAAATGGTCCCCGAACGTAACACGCCTGTCCAAACCAAACCAAAAACTACTTTAATCATTGACCTTTACTAGGCATCCTACAATTGTCCCTTTACTTACTTCAGGAAAGCATTAACGCATGTGATTTCACTCTCCACAAAATATCTCTACACATAATCCACTTATCAACTGTCATACTAACCATATTACGATTGTCCTTCTCGAACTTTGGTAGGCTCGATTCCTTATGGTTACCCCCGTTGTTCCCTTAGCTGTGTTGGACCTAAGGAACGTGCTACTGGCTTCAATAACCCTTACTTAATTCACCATCGCTTGGTAATAATTCATATATCCGAATCATTTATATGAGCCCCCTGATGGGTCTCCCCCTTACGATGTTTTACTAACTACTTTTCATCTAGACTCACTCTCCAATAAATCTTTCGATTAATTTAGCTCCCTTCATAAGAGCGTTAACATCTCTACGGACAATGCGTGACATTGTCACCATATGGATCGACTGTCCAACATAATTCTCTTTAAGTGTTGTCAATCTTTCCTCAGGAGTTAATTTCCCACTTGAAATCTTCTTTACCATTGGTATCCACTCTCGCTGATACAAAATTTGCTAAACGTTTAAATCCATTTACAAATGGAACCCTGTCCGACCCTTCTGTCATGGGTTCAGCACAACGTTCATATCTTATCCTGAACAACTGATGAAAGAACGTGCGGTTAAATTATACCTAAGGTCCTTTCATTAACGTAACATTTCACTACTAATGGTGGTGGTTGACTCCCACTATTGTAACTTTGCTCTGCTGAGTCAAGAAAAATTTTACCCCAAATTTTCACTTCTAGTTAACCACACTCCACTATATTTCCAATCCTTTGAATATATTGCCTTCATTGGGTAACACACACAATTCTTGCATGTCTAGAATTTCCGCTAATGACTATCCTCAATTTTACCTTTCGACCCTCTCCCAAGATCACCACGTTGGGTGGGTTAAATTTGTCCTCACTTTTGACCATAGCAGCACTTGGAATTTATAGGCTGCATCCTAGCCGTCTTTATAGTCCTGGCCTCTCGTTCCCTATTAGGGGTGACCTCGACTACGGTCATCATCCTTGAATATACTTTACAATCTCAACCGAGCCCTGCCTCCTGATGTCCGCCTAATGTCCCACATCTGACATCCTTCATCGCTCGACACACGCACCCATCCGAACGCAAATAGAATTCACTAATATATATACGTTATAGCACGAGAATGGAATCTCACCATAGAAATCAACAATCCTAAACTTAGGGCTCTATATCAAACAAAGCAACGCTAGAAGTATAATAAGTCGCACAGATCCTACAGGACACTAGAACCTGATGCTCCGATACCACCTGTGACACCCCACCTAATTAAATACTGGGTGATCAGTACTTTATTAAATTAAAATCAAGGTGAACGGTTAGTTCATTCTTAGCATCATGATCGCAAAATAAAATTTCCAAATTAAACACCCTAAATAATTAAGCTAAGTGTCAAAACAATTTAAAGTCTTATGCCCATTTTTAAATTATAACTTGAAAACCTTTTTAAATAATCAATCGTTTAAGAATTACATAAGTGCTACGAATAACAATCAACACAAAAGAATTAATCCATCTAGATTAACCAAATCAAGTCAAATAACCATACATGAAATCATCTTGATAAGTACTAACTCCCAAGGAGTACTAAATACTAGATAATATAAATAAACATAAATTTCTAACAAATCCAAACGGAACAGGAAATCGGGCGACACATGCCCTAACTATGAAGAACTAAGACAAGAACTGAATCAATGAAGAGGTCGTCTAGAACAAAGGCCTGCAATTCCCACATAAGCTGCAACACGTCCAATCCAAAGATCCTATGCATGACACCCTGTGGCTGGGCATCTGTAATACATACACATATATATATATACAAGAGAGAGAAAAAGACAGGAAACGGGTCAGAGCCCGAGTGTAAAATAATTTAAAAAATACTTTAGAAAGTATTTAAAATGCTTACCAGTTAATATCACAACCATGTTAATATGCGACACTCTCTTGATAATCCTCACCTCTCATCTAGTGTGCACTCCTACCGTTCTACTGATCTCTTAATTCTATCTAACTTATTCCCATGAAGTTTTATCTCGAAAAGTACTAAGGCCATGATATTTAGTTTTAGAAAATTTATCTCTTCCATTTTCTTACATTACTTAGAACCATTTAGTTACCGTTACAAAATTCACGAACACTTGTCATAAAGCTGGAGCGTTTATTCATTTCTTAACTACTTATACACTCAGTAGAAAGTTTCCATACACACACACACACACACACACACACATATATATATATATATATATATATATATATATATATATATATATATTTTCACTCATATAATATATATATACTATCAGCACCCCACATAAAATCTATGGTGCTGACGTAGTCTACTATCAAGTCCCCGTATCACTCCAACTAAGGGAAATACTAGTTCGAAATCACTCTCGAACTGTATTAACACACTACACAAACAAATGGAGGCGAAGCATAGGTCCAAGTCCTAAGAGGTCAGCACATACCCTCACGTCTCTTAGAATATCTGACTATGATTCTCAGATAGCCTGTATCGAGGGTACGATCTTCTAGGGTACGAGTCAATATCCCCCATAAAGGTCCAATCGAGATAAGACATTCCCGACGCGAAAACCTCCGTGATAGAAAGTATCCCGGGTATGATTTTTACAGAGATACATAATATAAGCACAGTCACACAGTCATATATATAAATACTCACATTTTCTAAATTAGGTGCGCCCACGACCCATAATTTTAATTATCCGTTCTTAGCACAAATTACTCAATTATCTCGCATAACGGATTCGTCTCTTTTATTCTCATTTCTAATATTTTCATACATACTTCTCATCCCTCGAAGTATTCTATCTAACTAAGTATAAATTCAATAGGTATACTATCACTTCCCTTCTGGTCTAAATCCTTTACGAGTCTCAATCTTTTAGTAAACTTACGCATAATTTCCTAGGTAATGAATAACTCCCCGTTAACCCACTATTTCATCCCGTATTAATTTTCATTCAACGGAGTCTACCTAGACCCTACTGGTCCTATTCATAACCCATTATACTCTATTAATAGTAATCAAGGGTTCCAACGCATTTTAACCGGATTAAACAAAAGAGGGGGAAAATATACAGTTTTCCAGGAGGGATCGATCGATCGAGGAAAGAGGGTCGATCGATCGATCAAGCAGTTCTTGTCCAGAAACTGTCATTTAAACCTATGGGTTTCATCTTCCAAATTTCTCCAAACGCCATTATCGATTCCCAAACTCCTAAACAACATTATTACTAGTTCTCTATACATATATGCATGATTTCCTACATGAAACATGTACAAATTCATCAGCGGGATTGTATTAAAGGGCCAATTTGCCTTAATTATCAAGAACCCTAATTTTTCACTAAACTTCCATTGTTCTGATTCTTTTTCCAGATTTCTCACTTCTAAATTAGTCAAATTTCGTGGGTAATCCTCTACATATGATTGAGATTCCAGAATATATTTATTTTATCTACAACATGTGATTGGGTTCTCTAAATCATTAAATTCTTCCATGAAACATAGGTTCAACAATCCTAATCTAACATGGTGAGACATTAAGTAAAAGAGGAGAAATATAGATACTTTCATGGGAATTCAAGGTTCTGATTTTGTGGATGAAAAAGGTATGGTTGTGTTCCACGTCGTGCGATCTACGTTTTGGTGGTGGCAGCGGTGCAAACGAATGAGTTCTTGGCCTTGGATTTCTTGTAAAGCTCTCCACATTCTTCTCTAATGGATGTTATTTGTTTTTGTGTTTGTTAACCCTAAAAGACAACTCCTAATGGCTGATATATCCTTAGGATATTCGTGGGTTTAATTACCCAAAAATATAAAATGTCTAATATACCCTCCCGGAATGTCAATTAGGCCTAAAAATGCCCCGAGGCCCAAACTAAATCTCCGTGTATACTTTTTTGACTATCTTGACCCTTCTGGACACATTGGTGCACTCGAAACGACCATATGGGTGACTTATAATTTATTCACTTTCAATAATAATAATTTCGTCCCGACATGACACAGGCGCGTCCTGACTTAAATTTTCATAATTGCCATTTTATTCACTCATGACAATTTTAATAAAATAAATCTCATATATTACTTTACTCATCCAGGAATATTCAACAAATATCCAATACTTACTAACTCACAGCACACTAGTAAATATAAAAATATAAATTTTTGGATTAATATTAAATTAATATCTCAATTAAATTTAATAAATCCCCAATATTTTAAAAGCCATAAAAATACAGGGTATTACACAAGGATGCAAACTATAGGTTTAAACTGATTCACTCAAATATATTCCGGGGTGATTTTTTAATCAAAAAGGGTTTCTAAACTTAAAAAGGTTGAAAAATTTTGCAAAGGATATGCAAAAACAATTTTGACAAAATTCTTAATGAAAACAAACATAAAATAGGGATTTATAAAGAAAACACAAATTTTGAGGTGACGGCTCATTCGAACGAGAATAGCAGTTTATTCTAATGAAAATGAATCTCTTTTAAATGACAAAGCTATCTCATTTGAATAAACTTCAAATGACATTCAAATAAACTAAAGCAGTACGACCTCGTTCGATGTTCGATCGAAGTAAACTTTAAACGAGACTTCAAACGAAAATAAGATATCATTAGAACGTGAATCTTATCTCGTTTGAACAAGATAAGTGATCTTTGAAAAAAATTAAATAAAGAAAAAATAACCCAATTTTTAAATAAAAAATCATGCTTCATTTTTAATAAAAAAAAATATCCCAAAATAAATTCAAGGAATAAATTTAAACACTTAATGGTATTATACCTTCATAGTATGGAGATCCTTGAAAGTTGTAGATGTTGGATATTCAATATTCGTGATAGCTAGAGTCGAATGGTAATGGGATACGCCAAAATCTATGTAAGTCTAAGCTATTTGAGCAATGATAGAAAATTTGCTCTTACAAGTTATCCTCATTTCCTCTCCACCAAAAATCAATCATCGTCTTCTTCTTATTTTTACAAATTGAACATGGAAATGGCACTATAGACATGAACTAAGAGGGTAGAGTAGAGAATGTGCTTTTTCTCAAGGTCAACCTCCCCTATTTCAAAAGATAACAATTCTTCTAACCCGTTAACCTCCTTTTCATTCTCTCCATCATTCAATCCCAAATAGCTTTAGACCTAAACTTGGACCCCAACGAAAAGCCAAGATAATTAGATGGAAAAGAAACAATATTACAACCAAGCATCTAGACTAACCCCCCCCCCCCCCCCACACACACACTAGCTTCCCCTTAGAGTGAATCATATAGAACTTCTCTACATTAATAAGAAGCCTCGAAACCTCCTTAAAACAAATCAGAAAAAGTCTTAAAGCCCGCACCTTCCCAATCTCTGCCTTACTGAAGACAATAACCTCATCAGCAAAAAGAACGTGTGAAATCCTAATCATAGTCAAGCTAGATTGACCTATCCCGAAACTGTTAATCTACCCTGTGACAACCACCCAACTCATCATTCGACCGAAGTAATCCATGAAGAAAATGAATAAGAAAGGAGAAAACGGGTCACCCTATAGAAGTCCCCTTGAGCTGGGGAACAAGCCCTCGGGGACCCCATTAATCAAAATTGAGAACCTTCAAATAGAGATGCACCTTTTCATCCAACGACATGACCTCTCTCTAAACCCAATCCTTCTTAGGAAGTATAATAGGAAGTTTCAATTAATATGATCATACTCTTTATCAATATATAATTTACAAGAAGTACCCACTTTCCCACTCCTTAATCTATCTTCCAGACACTCATTAGCCACTAGCACTACATTGAGAATTTGTGCTCCTCCAATGAAGGCATTTTGAACTTTGATATCCCTAACCGATAAAACCTTAGCTAGAAGGTTATATATAGTCTCAGAGACACTAATAGGTATAAAATATCAAACATCAATGGACCCCCCCCCCCCTTTCTTGGAGATTAAAGTAATGAATGTCGCATTCAGACTCCTAAAAAAATAACCTCTGTCATGGAACTCAGTAAAGAATGCCATCACTTCCCTTCTGACAGCAGACCAATACTGAAAGAAAGCCATGTGAATCCGTCCAGTTCGGGAGCCTTATCACCACATATATAATTTAAGACATGGATGAATTCCTCCTCTATAAATGGAACTTCTAACATCTAGGCCTTGGCCCCTGAGATGTTCTCCATCATGGCCCCATCAAGATCGGGCGATTACCCCCTGACTTCAGTGGTATTTTCGAGTTCTACCCCCAACTATTGAAATTTTCCCTATATGGTTGAAGCGACAATGTGAATTGGCAACTTTGTGAAAGAACTTAGTGATCTTATCCCCCTCCCTTAATCAAAATGCTCTAGATTTTTATATCCAATTGATTTATTCCTGTATAAGACCTCTCCCAATTTCCCTCATCCTTTCACCCTTTACCCTCTTTTCCTCCCTCATAAGACCCTCTATACCTTCCTTCTAATCTAAGCATATCACCTCCTCTAAATAATTGTCAATGGTATCCCTTACATTTCTAAACACCTATATATTCTAAAGTTTAATATCTTCTTTTAGCGACCCCAATTTAGTAGCCAGATTGTAACTAGCATTAACATCCACCCCCGTAGCTCGACCACCACTCCTTAACTCTGCCAACAAAGTCCACCTCCTTGAGACACATGTTATTGAATCTAGAAGGGGTTATAACCACTCTCCATCCCTCATACTCTAACAAAATCGAGTAATGATTCGACGTAACCCTCGATAAAAAAACTGGATTATCCATGGGTAATGCTCTTCCCACCCTTGAGAAGTGAGAAAGTGATCATTGCGAGATAGGTAAGGAATGTCTCTGTTGCCAGTTTATGTGTACAAGAAACCTTCTAATGAAAGCTCCATAAATTCCATCTTATCAATAAAATCCGAAAACTCCCTTATGAATCTGTGGATTCTCCTACCTCCACTCCTTTTAGAGGTGAATCTCACCTTGTCCCTCCCTAAACACCAAGCCTCCCCCCTATAAAAAAACCCACTGACTCATCAAGTTCCTCCCATAATTTCCATCTAATCTAGTCTTTCACGGGTCTGTATAACCCTGAGAAACACCAGATGAACGTCCATGATTTGACCATGTTGTCCAATAACTCCACCACTTTTTTTAAAAGTATAATTTTAATCAGAATGAGAAACATATCCCTTCTCCATTGGAAAATAAATGTTTAATTACAACAAATTTTAAAGTCATTGATAATCTCAAGGTCTAGCATAGATCTTGATCCTTAAAAAGGATGAGTTACAAATAAATCACAAATGCTATGATGAATAATTGACATGATAGAATCATCTTTCATAAGAGTACCATCGTATTTGAACTTTTTCTTTCCTTTCCAAAACTCCACCACTTTAGAATCACACATAATGATCATACCTCCCAACGCTCCCACTACGTCCATACAACTCCATATATACGACTAAACTTAGTCTCTTTCATTCATAAGATATTCGATTTCTACCTAGAAGTAACCCCACTCACAATCCCTAAGTATGCGAGATCGTTCATTTAACAACCACACTTCCAAACCAAGTTAATTAATAACATTAATTACCTACAATCCCCATTTTCCCCCTCATAGAGTATGCAAATTCAGAAATATCCTAATAATAATAAAACTACTCTACAAAACCTACAACTTTGCAAACTTACCCTTGTACCTCTTGATGTTCTAAAATTACCACCTGGACTTTTCAAACAAACA
The DNA here is from genome assembly GCA_949130495.1 of Sambucus nigra. Taxonomy (NCBI): domain Eukaryota; kingdom Viridiplantae; phylum Streptophyta; class Magnoliopsida; order Dipsacales; family Adoxaceae; genus Sambucus; species Sambucus nigra. The sequence continues at coordinate 244,097,679 of OX422209.1, forward strand.
TAACTTGACCTATACTTACCCCTAGACCCAAACTTTATATCAAATCAAACCTCTAGACTAAAACTAACTATAAATTACAATTTTAAACCCTACATTTCCTTGAAATTATAGAAATACCATTTGAATTTACAAAAATACCATATTTTGACCAAATAAGTGTATACACTTCCAACTAAGGACTAAAAACTAAATAACCAACATTTTCATATTCCCCCCTTACCACATTAGCCTCCACATGGGCAATAGAGTCCAAAAACACAAGGATACAACATACATTCATGTAAGGAACAGGTTCCCACCATTTTATATTTTTAAACTTAAGAAGAATCCACATCCTAAATTCTCTAATGCATTCTCCCCTCCATCCCTATAAATTTGCCACGATCAAAAGTAACAAGCTATACCCCTTAAGCGTGACCAAAGTTCAAAAAATTTTCTCTAAATTGGCATTCTATCATTTTATGTATTAAACTTCATTCTTTCAATTCCAATAGTTTTATGTGTTGATATTATACTCATATCAATAAAAATATTAGAGATTTTATGTCAAAAATGACATCTGATTGAATAAACAAAAAAAAAACTTCATTAAAGCTTGAGCTTCAATGGTGAAACTTGATTTCTTCACTTTGAACTAGTTTCAAAGTGAGGAAATATTTCCTTATGAACTCAGAAGCTCTAATGAAATGATCGTTTTAAAAAAAATCATAGGTTTTAAGCTCCAATTGCTCAAAAATATTTTTCGTTTCAAAAAAATAAAAACCTTAAATTCTCCATAACCAGACCACCTCAATCATTCAAAAAATATCCAAATTCTTCCTCGTGATAATAGAAACATAACCGTGTTCATAAAAACCTCTACAATATTCAGCAAAACATCAGTTCAGTCAATTTTTCTTAAAAACACACAGTTTTGTAACTCGATGAACACTGAACCTCAATCCACAAAACTTATATTTTTCTTAAAAATTAGGCTGGATTCATTCAGATATCATCTCAAATGGTTTAGTGAATCAAGAATTATTTCAAGTTAAAGTTTTTTCAAACCCTAGGTTAACGGTCGAGAGGTTGAAGATGACGTTTTACAACCAAAACCATTAACTAAGCGCGTCAGGGTGCGCGGTAAATCAAAAAATTTAGATTTTTTTCAATATTATTATTTTATTTTTCTGTTTAAAATGGTATAAGGTAAGACTGTGTTTGGTCAAGCTAGCCAAAGTTATGAAAAGGTAGAATTTTTAGTTAGAAATATTTTATCTAAATTACAAATTTACCCCTCCTGAATTTTTCAAGTTATGAATATAAACCCAACTTTTGTCTACAAATACTTTGATTAGTTTTGAGTCAAAAAGTCTTCTGCACCATGTTTCAAGTTTAACTCTAAACCTAAGATTTTAAAGTCGTAAAATAGTTCTAATTCAACCCTTTAAACTTTAATAAACACAGTATCTATTACAATTCTACAAGAACCAACATTATTCTCCATTATATTTACTTACACAAATCTTTGTGTACAGATAATCAAGCATCAAAAGCTCCCGACATCCTCCATTCAATTATCCATACAAGTTGGTCTCTTACCTTTTTGATAGTAAACTTCTAGATACTTGTTTAACTTCCTATTGATATCATTTCATTATAGCCCCTTTGATTCCAAGTATGTTAAGATATTATCATACTCATAATTTAATATATCACGATTTTTTTTTAATTATGATCAATAGGATCATCTTAAACCTTTCTCACCTAATAACTGATATCATGAATATTTTTTGTAATGATTGATTTAGCTTACTTTTCACCTCTGTGCATTAGTATTATTTATAGAAGCATCAGTAATACCAAGGGAGTACACTGCTGTGTTATCCCACGGAATCTTTTACTTGACCTATAGTCTCAGATGTTGAGAGCAAGGATTTTTAGCTACATACGTTTAAATGCCACTTCAATTGTGTGACTAGTTGGTTATTTGATTTATTAATTTATATGGTTTTACTGATGACACTTCGCCTATTTTTATACCCATTTTGTAATATGATAAGTATGGGATTATCAAGTTAAACCTCCTTGACTTTTTTGTTATGTAATTATGTTCACTATCCGACATTTTAATTCTATACAGATTCCACCTTCCATCTATATATATAACTTGTTACAAAATTGGTATATTCTTCTTACATATTTGTTCTAATTCCTTTTTTCTCAAGATGTCTAGGGAAAAAGAGGATAGTCTCACTTCCCTTTTTGTGATACACACGGATCACGTGTTTGCGTATGTAACCCTTTGGCCAGAAACTAAGAAAAATAGGAGCAGGGAGTGGTGCTTTACTATTACCTACTTTACATTTCATGTTGAGAATAAAATGTAAATCACCCTTGTGGTGGTAGTATACTATATCTAATGTTATCTAATGAATAAAGTTATGTTTCAACCTTAATTTTAATTCATTACTCTCTCTCTCTCTCTCTCCCTCTTATATATTATGAGAGGGGGGTGTTTTACTGTTCAAAAAAATCAACGGTTGGAAATGAATTTTTTGGGCGATCTAATGGTGTGGGATTGTGCCATGTATGATTATACCCATTGTGACATGGCAAGTGGAGATAACTTAATCCTTCAACCCCCTGCCCCCGTTTTCAAGCACTAACCCTACCTCATTCCTCACTCCCTCAAAACACAAACCCTCCCACGCTCTTATCCCTCCCAGAATCTGCTCCAACATTTCCGCACTCCCACTCCTTCTCCCTCTTCCTCTTCGTCATCCCTCCCACGTTGATCTCTAATAGGTTACCTCTTTCTCTGTCTCTTACATGCACATGCCCCCTAATTTCTTTAACTGTACAGATCTATGGTTTGTTTGTATTTGGTGTATAGAATATGTATATCTCGCTCAAGAAATGTATATTTGTTGTATGGAATATTCTATACATATAGGGTTTTGAGATATGTTTCATTTTTTAAATTTTGTAATTTAAAAAATTAGGGTTTTGAGATCTGCTTCATTTTTGGGTTTAGATGTTTGAATCTTTTGGAAAACATGGGTGTTGGATCTTCAGATGTATGTTTTTATGTTTAAATTTTCAAATCGTGTTTGCTTTGGAGTTGCTAAGCAGTTTCTTAGCATTTCGTTTGGGTTGGTTGAATTGGAAAGCACTTTTAGGGTTTCATTAAAGATCTTTACTACCATTGGGGTTTAATTGAAAATCATTACTAATTCTGTTTTTTTTTCTCTCAGGTACCATTGCATAAGTATTGGGTATTTTTTTATTTGGTGTTTTTTCCCTCAGGTACCATTTCACTCTATTTCTACACGATATTCTCCGTTTAAAAAAGAAATAATCAAATATTAAGGTCTAAAATTTCTATTCCATTAGTTCGGCGCCTCCGCCATCAACGCTTGATGTCGTCACCACCACCACCTTGGAGTTTTGGCTTTTCAAATTTCATTTAGAGACAATATGTAACAAGCTGATCTGGTTTGTACTCCCTCTCTAATTTTCCCCTCTATATGTTGTTGGGTTGTGTGGTGATGAGGTTCACGCATATCCTGCCACTTTGGTTGATTCTAATTTCTACTATGCATATTCATACAACAATTATACTATCATTGGTCAAACATTTTTTTGTTGAATGACCATTAATTAGAAACGTAATGTTAGGAATTTTTTTGTGGTTCTTTCTTTTCATCCTCTGACTTTCTTATCACCATTTCCTACTCCCATTTTTTTGTGTAAAAATAAATAATGTTGTGCAAAGCTACTATTATTTACTGTTTTCTTTAACCGTGGATGGTTCTTTGTATCGATAAACTTGCATATTTCTTCGATTGTTGTCAAATTATATGCTTCAAAGTCAAAACAATCCAAGCTTCAATTAAGTACATGTAACTTTTATACAGGAATGTCCATACACTCTTGCAATGCTTTCAAGTTTTATAGTCCAGAGGAATGTTACCCATCCATGTAAATTGAATTTATGTTTTTGGTTTGATATTGAAATTATGGTATGATTATGTAGATCTAATTTCATATTTAGGTACATCTAATTTCTAATTTCATATTTAGGTACATCTAATTTCTAACTTCATATTTAGGACATGAATCACATAACTATGTAGGAGTAACTGTTTGTGGTTTGTTGACATAGGGGTAACTGTTCGTGATTTTCTTAACATAAAAGTAACCATTTGAACCAATATATTAAACGTTTCAAACCTTTAGTTATTAAATTGTGACAGAGCACTAAATAAGAGTCCAAAATACAGGGGTGTTAAATTTAATTAAGATAATACTCTAGAGAGTAAATGTTAATTAACTAAAAAAATTTATGAGATTCTTAGAACCAAGAATTTTTTGTGCCTACAACTACTTCAAGAGAATGTTTGTCACATTCCTCAAAATATTGGTTGATTGTATAGACATGAAAGTGTGATGGGGTAATAAAAATCATAGAACCAAGCTCTTAAATCATTTATATGTCAATTTTCTACAGATTTTTATGAAATATAATATGTTCAAATATGTTTAGATATGTCAAATGACTCTAGGTTTCTAATATGCTATTCATTTTGCTTTCAAACCCTCACCTATGCTACTCTATTAAAAGCATACCATAGTATTGGTAGAGCAATTACAAAAGCAGCAGGTACCTGTAGGTGCAGCCGCTGCTCTTCAATAACAGCATAGCAAGATTTCAATGCCGATTTTAAATCTATAACATTTATGGGGACAGATTTATTTTCCATTTTCAAGTGAGTATAATGTGCATGGTAATGCTCTCTACTCTCTATAACATGTGTTTTCATTTGAGATGAATGAATAAATTACATGTGTATCAGTGGGACACATTAAGATCTTTAAGGTATGTCATATTAACAGCTACATGTGTATCAGTGGCACACATTAGATAAAAAACTGGGGCTATTTTTGCGATTTTGTTGTTTGAGCTTTTAGTTCATGGATTAATTTCTATTTTTGACCTATTATATGTGAATTTAAAGTTGTTGCTTGAGGTTAATTCTATTTTTTATCCTTTTGTTCATACAGTTGTCATTGGGCTTTTAATAGATAAAATAAGCACTGTTTTGCGGTATTAGATGTGAGTTTGAGATTATATGCAATCGAGGCTTGGGTTTATCGGATAATTTATGCAATATACTGTTTTTGAAATAAAGGGGAGTTTTATGTTAAACACTATTTAAAATGGTTTTCAAGAAAAATTGATTGGTTTCAATTTGGGTATCACGTGTTTTCTATCATACAATGTCAAAAAATGGTGTTCATCTAAGGTTGATTTGATCTTTGATATTCTTTCGTATTTTTAAATCCACGAGATAGGTGAAATTTTATTCTTTAAGAAACATAATATATAGCTCAAACATAATATATAAATCTCAATTGCATCAGAAATTGTTCGAGGTTATTGGAGATATGATGACAATCTATTGTTGCAGACATACCAAGCTCCACTATTTGAAAAAAGGTATTTTATTATTTAGCTACACTTGCACCACTGTTTAGTAACATTTTCACCACATTCCAACATGTATTTTATGTTATTATTGAGTTAGATATAATTCATTCTATTTAAAGTTCATTTAAATTTTTTATTTTTGTTTTTTGGTAAATAGGTGGTTTTAGTTGAAATACCCTAAGAAGTTGCTTATTACTATTCTAAGCAATGTCACAAGATTTTTTTTATTTTTTATAATGTTCTACTTTTGGTTTGTCTTTAATTGGTACTATAGTTTAGGTAAAAAATATTTAGCAACTTTTTTTTCAAATAGGGACTCAATTTGTAATGAAGGTAGTATATCTCTATACTTAGCTAGCTTCCAAGTGTTTTTCGTAGTAAAACACGAAATATTTAAGCTAAATAGTTGCCATGTCCTGTATGTTTACAACAGAGCTACTATTCTTTATACTCCAGCCACTCTCCTAACTTGAGATGCTTTGGTTGCTTCACAATTTTTGATATTTGATAAAACCTATCTATACACAAAAATGAAAGATATTCGAAAAAATGAAAGATGATATGAAAAAATGTATATAGGGGTCTTTTGTGCTTAGTTTCTAGCTCTCTGATCAATTAATGACCTGGTAAAATAACACCTTTACTTGCTCCCTTTATTTATGGCCACATCAGACTAATTTAATTTGCAATCAAATTTTTTTGTCAAAAGTTCTTCCTATGATATAGCATAGCTAGGATTGCATAACTTTTTAATTTTTTGATTTTTTATTCCAGTTGAGGGCAGTGCCCTTACTTGAAAGTGGAGGGCAGTGCACCCCATTATACATGTATCGATATAATATCAAACAGGGATTAAGCAGGAAAATGCAGATGAAGCTGAGATCAAAGAGGTTATTTTTTACGAGGATAATTCTACAGGGCTTGATGTGTATAATGGCACTTCTTATAAAGTCTGCTGGGCCTTGGAGGTTATAAGCAGGGATATTGTAGAGGTTATTAGAATTTTTATGGGCTATGAATTGCCCAAGGCTTGGACAAGTACAACTATTACTATTATTCCTAAAATACAAGTTCCAAATTTACAAGCTCCGTTAAACTCGAACCCATATACAGTAGTAATAGTGCTTACTTCTGTGACAATGAGATTGGAGTATTATCTGATGTTCAAGTAGTTTGAATGTTTGAATTATATACTATTACTTTGAAGTTGCCATGTTAATTATGCTACACAGATGTTTCATTTATTGAGGTTCTTTCTAGTTGCTTCAATTATGTTGAAATAACATCTTGACTTTTGTTTGTTGTGTGTACTCTTGGAAATTATAGGTGAGAATCCAATTATGTTAGTTATTGCTTCAACATTTGACAAGGAATAAAATATAAAACGAGGGTTTTGTGAATGAGTGATTTTATGTTACCTTCTGATATTGGAACTTTAGTTATTTATAGAGCCTAATAGGTTGAGGGTGCTCTGCTCTTATCCCAACGACCTTAAGATAAACCCTATTTATGTTTTTACTCTAAATCCTTGCCTTATTTTAATGAATTTGGTTCATCGATAGTAATATTGGGTGGAAAATTAGTATCCGATGTGCTTTAGTTGTAAACTTTGACCGTAAGTATGGCTAAGATATAGGCAATGTAGATGTATTCATTGAGCTGCTGTTATGATGTACATGTATTCATTGAACTAATGTTATGTTGTCTCTCTAAAGGTGTGCAATGTTGGACAAAAGGCGATGTATTCATGAATTACTGCTATCCGATGTATTCATTGAACTACTGATATCCGAGGTATGCATTTATTCATTGAACTACCTTCGATTCGTGTTGCCAATGTTGGACAAATGGCAATTTTCAGCCTTAAAGAAGACAACAGGCATAAAGTATGACTATTAAGTATGTAATATTCTTAACGAACTACTAATTTGTCATGTTAATATAAACTGGAAGAAGAGAAGGATGAAACTCATTTTCATGTAGCTATCAGAGGTATTGTGCAGTCACTGAATACTCGAATCATTAATAGGCCTTATGATGAAATTACAATGTGCTTATTCAACACTGTAAGAATATTGTCTCTATGTACTCAGAACATTTATTTTCCTATATCAGTCTATTAGTATTCCTTTATATCTGAATGTTTTTGACGTTGCACATTTCACAGCTTAATGCATTATTACTATGGCTTATATCTAAATGTGTTACTAATTGGAATTTGTTTATTTGAACTCTTTTCATAATTGTCATTGAAGATCATCCTAAGCGCCCTACTGATGAAGAAGCAGTGTAAATTTATAGGAGGACCAACTACAATGTCCCCTCCACGCATTCAGGCTTAAAATTTGATCAATCAGATTCTGAGGAAGAACTTGAGACTGAAGAACCCACATCTACAAATCTACATCTCCTACAGGTCATTTGGGAAAAGGTCGGTGAACCAACTGAAATTAGGAGGATTTCACTGCAAGCCTCCCTGCTGATGAATGTCGATACGCTGTTTATGATTTTGATTTCGTGAATGAGGACAATTGCTAGAATTGCTGGATTTTCTTCATTGCTTGGTAGAGTTCTTTTTTCATGGCTTATTCCATCTTTAGGATGTTTTTTATTGGACTTACTTTTTTATTCTTTCATAGAAAATACTTATATTTACTCATTTTTTGTTTAACATACTCCTCATTGCCTATATACAGTGGAAAGATATTAGAGTGTTCAATATTTTTATATAAAAAATATTTACTCAATTATTACTTTTGGGGCACTTTATTGCAATATAGATTCTGGTAACAGGAGTTTTAATTAGGAAATAGGACAAGCCATACATCTTTTCCTCATTTTCTATGGTAATCATTTCTTACTCAGAATTGGATTCCACGAAATAAGAGAACATCTCACTAAGCTTCTAATCCCTTTTACACCCCTTTTCAACTTTTTTCATAAAAATGGAGTGCATTTTAGTCCCTTTTTCAACTTTGTTATGAAATGCACCTTTAGTTTCTTGCTATATACACAGCTTTGTTGCATTTTCAACTTGGAATTTAATGTTACCTGCACACATCATTAATACTCTGGATACATTATACCATATGTCACATCCACCACAACTTCTTCACTGATCTTAAATCGGTAGCAGTCTTTACATTCCTTACGGCAATGTGTCTTTCTCAGATCGACAATATAGCCCCTTACCTATTCACCGCGATACTCGAGAAACATATCTCCTTCTACAATTTTCCGGCGTGCAAAGAGACCACAACCAAATGTTGCCCAGCAGTGACTTTGTCAATTTCATACCTCAATTAACTTTGCCTATTTGAATAATAATATGTAATGCCATCGATTGATGCTCATTGTGTTGGGTAACCAATCTTCTCTGACTAATCAGTGTTCCTTCAACCAATCTGCTTTGACTCATCTGTGTTTTCATTATATGATGATGTAATATAGACGTATGGTGGTGTAGGTTAAAGTGAAAGGCCTGAGAATTTAGTTCTAATTTGTTTTTTTTTCCGTAGTTTTTTCGGCAACCAAAAATAAGGGTGGAATTTTTGTTATCTTGAATTGAAATGAAATTTCAATTTTTCTTTTTTGTAGACATTAATCAACTTGATTGAATGTGAGCACACCATTTTGTTATATGCCGATTTTTTTATTATTATTGGGAGATTATTGTGTTAATTTATTAAATTTATAACAACAAAGATGTCGCTTTAATAGTGAAAATTTAGTTATGTTTGCATTTTTTGTCGAAATAATGAATCGCTTTAAGCGTCTACAAGGCATAGAGAAATGATTCGCACTATTAACGAGGAATGGATAGATTCAAGAAGTTATGTAGAGCAGTTGGTATTAACAAATTGAGTCTCAGGAGAGGCACAAGTGATGAGAAAATAAGTGATTATGTGGGCAATCCAGTGATACTCCAAGAAGCAATCAATCTTACTCCGGCCTATGTACAACCACCTCCACCACTTTATCCCGAGGCTGCATCGAATGGCAAACTTATTATTGGAATTTCTTCAATCTCAAGAGATTCTACCGATGATGATCCTTCCGAGCCCGATGACTTTTTCATAGTTTCGGATACTAATTCTCCAGATTCTGTTGCTGTCCTTCCCACTAGGAAGATCCAACAATAAGGAAAAACACATAGTGTTTCCAACTACTATCTTAGGACGTTGACTACCTCTAACTTATGTATAATAGGTAATATTTTAAAATACTACTCCATTGTAACATACAACTCTCTTGTAAAATAGTAACCTTTTGTATAATATAACTAGGCTTAAGATATATCCACTTTTTAAGGAAATGTTTTTTTAATATTTTTATGACTCTTATATTATATTTTAGGATGATTACCACTCGAATTCCCTCCACGAACTCAAACTGAACAAACCCACACTGCAGGAATCATGTGATGCCTCTGGGAATTGACATCTCTAGCCCGATAACAATAAGTTCCTTACCCAGCTCCAAAATAAATTTTCGATGAGACCCGTATAATGAATGGTCTCAAAGAATTTTTAAAACAACGACCTCCAATATTTCTTGGAAAGCCAGGTACCAGTGAAGCTGAGAAATGCATGCATCGGATTGTGAAAATCTTTAATATAGTAGGAATAACTGCCAATCTTTGAGTAACTTTAGTTACCTACATGTTAGAATATGAAACCGATTACGGGTGGCAAGCCATGTCCTGTAATCATAACGTAACTACGTTAACTTGGGAGAAATTTGAAGAAATCTTTGTCAAGAAATGATTTTCTGAAACTAAGCGAGACCAACTGACTGTAGATTTCTTAAGATTACAACAAGAAAATTTATCCGTAGCCCAGTATGATGCCATGTTTATTAAGTTGTCCCGTTATTCCATTGAGTATGTGGATACAGAGATAAAGAAATGCAAGCACTTTAAAAGAGGACTACATTCGAGAATGAAGATTTTTTTACCCCTTTGTAAATTCGAGATTACTCTCAACTTATCGATGTTGTAGCCATTATTGAACGAAATTCTTCCAGTGTTGTACGTTCCCCTTATACCGTTCTAGAAATAATCTTGTGGGACTTTGCCTCAATATTAACCTCATCCTTATCCAAATTCGAGTCGGAAAGTTTATTCCCAAATTCATCATAAGACTACCTATCCATTGATTCATTGTCATGAATGTCAACACTACAAGAAAAATGAATATTAGGGATGGGAGTATTTGGGATGGCCGTGTCATTTTATCCCTTATGCTATACCGAAACGGAAGGTTTTAATTACCGTCCCTTTTTATAGTAGCAAAAGGGACGGTGTTTAAAAAATCGTCCCCTTTGGTATTTATTAAAAAGGACACTTATTAAACCGTCCCTTAAAGTATATAAGAATTTTTAGGGCCTATTTTTCCTGGGCTAATTTAAAGGACGGAATTTTAAACCGTTCCATTTGGTGTACCAAATAGGACGGATTTTAAAATCCGTCCCTTTTGCTATACCAAAAGGGACAGTTTTAAAATCCGTCCCATTTAGTGTAAATTGAATTTTTTTTTCCAAATGAGTATTTGGGACGGATTTTTTTAACCGTCCCTTTTAATATACCAAAAAAGACGGTTTTAAAATCCGTGCCTGTGAATATAGCAAAAGGGACGGTTATTTCTGACCCTTTTAATGTTTTTCCTAATTTTTCCCCCAGTTATTTTCATTTGTTCCAAATCTTGGCCCTACCCTCTACGTAGCAAACTCCCGCTCTCTCTCTGTGTGGCCCTATCCTCACGCTCTCTCTCGCTGCCCTCGCTCGCTGCCCTCCTTTCTCCCCTATGCAGCCCTACCCCCTCCGCCTCTCCCCTGCACAGCTCCACCGCCTTCGCCTCTCCCCTGCGCCTCCGCCTATCCCCTGAGCAATCCTACCCTTTCTTCACCCCCTCCGCCTCCTCCTCTCCCCCTCCAAGCATTTCGTCCCTGCCCTACAACACTGGTATTATCTCTCTCCCGCTATATATATACACACACACACACACACACACACACACACACACACACACACACACATACACATATATACACGATTTGTAGTGATTTGTTTAGACATTTCTAAGGGATTTCCTTAGATTGTTATCATATTAGTTTAGGCATTTTTTACAATTTTGTTTAGTGATCTGTTTATATCTTTTAACAGACTAGTTAGGGCTTTTTATGCATTCAATATCAGTAAGTGCAAAGAATTTTTTTAATTATTCATAACAAACCATATTTAAAAAATAGAAATCAGATTGGATTACTGGATCGGACTACCGGATTGTTAACAAATTCGAATTCGGTTGCTAATGTACTGATCCATCTGATCATTGGATCCCGTCCAAATCTGAAAATGTCAAACAGATTCTAGCTACAAAAGTTAACATTTTTTATGGGTTTTTATAATTTTAGACTCGCGTGTCCAACTACATTGGTACTAAACATGTCTAAAGAACATATTGACTTTTAAAAACACTATGAATATAGTTTTTTTAATTAAACTTGTTATATCTGTGCGGATGTTTTAATTTTTGACCTCATTGTTGTGGTACTCATCAAATCCGAATTTTTCTAAATCCCATGAGCCAAATGAGAACAAAGGATTTCATTTTTTTTTCAATTTATTGTTGCTTTGTACTCCATCCATGTTTAATTAGGAATTCGTGTTTCTCTCTCAAAAAGTTTAAACGAAAAGGGCCTTTAATTTAGAACTTCGTTTGTTGATTTTAATCCTATTATATACTTTATGTGAAGCCTTTAATTTCTTTACTCGAGATATTATAGCAACTACTAAAATATGGCATACTTATTGTATGTGAATAAATTATATTCTGATCTGGAGTGTTAATACATTCTTAAACTTTAAAGCATTAAAAAAGATACGGAAATTGATGGAGAAGCAGCATATATGATCTCATATTTTTCAATTGCAAAACATAGTTTTCTCATTATAGAGCTTTGTATTTTCAACAACATTGAACATATAGTACGAAAGAAAGCTGTCTTAATTCATCACAGAGAGTATTCAAATTCTCCTAGGGATGAGAAACGACCGCGTAGTCACAGGACTCCCGGTTTGAGTATACGACGATAATTTGAAAAAATTTAGACTTAGGCTTAAAAACATGGCGTCAACGGGTGAAAAGATAAAATAGACACAAAACGATCCCGTGAGAGGCAAGAGCACCTTGCATGGGACTAATGTAACTCGTACGAACCGACAGCATAGTCCCCGGTCTCCCGATTTGAGTATACGATGAGAATTTGTACAATTTAAACTTAGGGTTAAAAACAAGGCGTTAAAGGGTGAAAACCTAAAATAACCATAAAATGGTCCCGTTAGAGGCATGATCACCTCGCACGGGACCAATATAACTCATACGAACCGACCCCGTAGTGCCGGCCTCCTGGTTTCAGTATACGACGAGAATTTGTAAAATTTAGACTTGGGGTTAAAAACATGACGTTACAGGGTGAAAACCTAAAACAACCATAAAATGTTCCCATTACATGCACGATCACCTCGTACAGGACCAGTGTAACTCATACAAATCGAACTCGTAGTCCCCAGCCTCCCGATTTGAGTACACAACGAGAATTTTTAAAAATTGAGACTAAGGCTTAAAAACATGACATAAAAGTGTAAAAATATAAAACAACCATAAAACGGTCCCATGAGAGGCACGAGCACCTCGCACGAGACCAATGTAACTCGCAGGGGCCGACCGTGTAGTCTCTAGCCTTTCGGTTTGAGTATATGACGAGAATTTGTAAAAATTAGACTTAGGCTTGAAAACATGACGTCAAAGGGTGAAAACATAAAACAACAACAAAACGGTCCCGTTAGAAGCACCATCACCTCGCATGGGACTAATGCAACTTGTACAGATCGATCGCGTAGTCACGGAACTCCCGGTTTGAGTATATAATAAAAAATTGTAAAAATTTAGACTTAGGCTTAAAAACATGGCGTCAACTGGTGAAAATGTAAAACAGCCACAAAATGGTCCTGTGAGAGGCAAGAGCACCTCATACGGGACCAATGTAACTCATACGAACTGATCGCGTAGTCCCGAGCCTCCCGGTTTGACTATACGACGAGAATTTACAAAATTTAGACTTAGGGTTAAAAACATGGCGTTAAATGGTGAAAACCTAGAGCAACCACAAAATGGTCCCATTAGAGGCAGAATCACCTCGCACGAGACCAATGTAACTCGTACGAACCGATCCTATAGTCCTCGGCCTCCCGATTTGAGTATGCGACGATAATTTGCAAAATTGAGACTTAGGCTTAAAAACATGACATAAAAATATAAAAACGTAAAATATTCACAAAATGGTCCCGTGAGAGGCACGAGCACCTCATGCGGGACCAATGTAACTTATATGGACCGACCGCGTAGTCCTCGGCCTCTCGGTTTGAATATACGACGAGAATTTGTAAAATTTAGACTTACGCTTGAAAACATGATGTCAAATGGTGAAAACGTAAAACAACTACAAAACGGTCCTATTAGCGGCACCATCACCTCGCATGGCACCAATGTTAGTGGTACGAACCGACAGCGTATTCACGGGACTCCCGATTTGAGTATATGATAGCAATTTGTAAAAATTGAGACTTAGGCTTAAAAACATGACATAAAAGTGTAAAAATATAAACCAGTCACAAAAAGGTCCAATGAGAGGCTTGAGCACCTCACACGGGAGAAATATAACTCATACGAACTGATCGTGTAGTCCCCGGCCTCCCGGTTTGAGTATAGAACGAGAATTTGCAACATTTCGATTTTTAGGACTAAAAACATGACGTAAAATGGTGAAAACATAAAACAATAACAAAACGGTCCTGTGAGAGGCACGATCACCTCGTATGGGACCAACGTAACTTATAAGGACTGACCGCATAGTCCCCGGCCTCTCAGTTTGAGTATACGACGAGAATTTGTAAAATATAGACTTAGGCTTGAAAACATGACATCAAATGGTGAAAACATAAAACAACAACAAAACGGTCCAGTTAGAGGCACCATCACCTCGCATGGGACCAATGTAACTCGTACATACCAATCACGTAGTTACGGGACTCCCGATTTGAGTATACGATGAGAATTTGTAAAAAATTAGACTTAGGCTTATAAACATGGCGTCAAAGGGTGAAAACGTAAAACAACCACAAAATGGTCCCATGAGAGGCAAGAGCACCTCGTACGGGATCAATGTAACTCGTACGAATCACCGCGTAGTCCCTGACCTCCCGATTTAAGCATACGACAAAAATTTGGAAAATTTAGATTTAGGGTTAAAAACAGGTGTTAAATGGTGAAAACCTAAAACAACCACAAAATAGTCCTGTTAGTGTCACGATCACCTGGCACGAGACCAATGTAACTCGTACGAACCGACCCCTAGTCCCCGGCCTCCCAGTTTGAGTATACGACGAGAATTTGAAAAAATTGAGACTTAGGCTTAAAAACATGACAGAAATGTGTAAAAACGTAAAACAGTCACAAAACGGTTATGTAAGAGGCACGATCAGCTCGTACAGGACCAATGTAACTTGTAGGGACCGATCGTGTAGTCTCCGACCTCTCGGTTTGATTATATGACGGTAATATATAAAATATAGACTTAGGATTAAAAATATGACGTTAAAGGGTGAAAACCTAAAATCACCACAAAATGGTCTCGTGAGAGGCACGAGCACCTTGCACGTCACCAATGTAACTCATACAAACCGACCGCGTAGTCCCCAGCCTCCGGTTTGAGTATACGACGGGAATTTTTAAAATTCAAACTTTCAGGCCTAAAAACATGGTGTCAACGGGTGAAAAGGTAAAACAGCCGCAAAACGGTCCCGTGAGAGGCACGAGCACCTCACATGGGACCAATGTAACTCGTACGAATCGACCGCGTAGTCCCCAACCTCCCGGTATGAGTATGCGACGAGAATATGCAAAATTTAGACTCAGGCTTAAAAACATGGCTTCAAAGGGTGAAAACCTAAATCCACCACAAAATGGTCCCGTGAGAGGCATGAGCACCTCGCACGGGACCAATGTAACTCGTACGAACCGACCGCGTAGTCCCCGTCCTCTTGGTTTGAGTATACGACGAGAATATGTAAAATTTAGACTTAGGCTTAAAAACACGACGTCAAGGGATAAAAACGTAAAACAGTCACAAAACGGTCGAGTGAGATGATCAAGCACCTCGCATGGGAGAAATGTAACCGCGTAACTCCTAGGTTTAAACATTATTTGATTAATGATATCTTTTTTTTTTTGTTTCTTATTTTTTTTTTTGCAGGATAACATTTTAGGGTTATATTTTATTCGCGTGGAACACATGAACAAAGCAATGGTTTGCGACATGTAGATTGTTTATTTATTATTGTTGTTGAAATGAGAGATTGTTGTTTTAATTTTTTTTTCTGGACGTGCGGGATTTTGTGTTGATTAAACAGGTTGGTTTCATGTATAAACAGTGGACATTCTGTCGAATTTTTTTGAAATTGTAAAGAATTGTCGATATGGGAGATTTTTCAATTTTTTAATGGTCCTGCGGGCTCATGTGTTGATTAAACAAGTTGATTTCGGGTATAAACAAAGGAGACTATGTCGAATGTTTTAAAGAATTGTTTATATGCGATATTCTTGTTTTCAATTTTTTTTATGGCCGTGAGGGCTTTTGTATTGATTAAACAGGTTGGTTTTCATGTATAAACAAAGGAGACTCTGTTAAATTTTTTTAAAAATAATAAAAAGTTGATACGATTAACTAATATATTTGGATATTTTATTTTACTATAATATTATTTTGATAAAATGATTATTTATTAATTGCAAGTTGTGCACAAAAAGTTGCAGAGACATGTTTTTGAGTGTGTCTACTATATGTGACACTAAGAGAAGTTTTTGAAGCGTGACAACCATATTTATCACCTTAATTTCGGGATGATATTTTTTTCGACAATTGTATATCTTATTAATTAGTATGATTTTGTACTCATTTAAATATTTCGACTTTAATGTAGTTTAATGGACGAAATTGTTATTGGATACGTACTTCAATGAATGTGGTTGATATATTGTGTTTATGATTGGATGATTTGATTTTTAATGCAAATTAGACGTCATTTATTATTATAACATAAAACATATAATAATATAACTATTTATGATAATTTTTATTTATCAATTGGGACGGTTATAAACCGTCCCAAATACTTATTTGTATTAGTTGAGAATACCTTTTGGGACAGTTGTTACCGTCCCTAATACCCATTTTTTCATTAATTGAAATTCCTTTTGGGGCGGTTTTTATCGTTCTATTTGGGTTGCCAGAATCTGAGTAGTATTAGGGACAGTTTATCCGTCCCTAATACTATTGGCAAGAGCGGGAATTTTTTCGCGGGAACACCATTTGGGATGGAAAAATCCGTCCCTAATGCCAAATGTAGAGGGTCCATGAATTAACATTTAGGATGGTAAAATCCGTCCCTAAAATATTTGCGATGCTTAGCATAAGGGACGATTTTTTTGCCATTGCAAAATTCGTCCCTAATACTCTTTGGGGACGATTTGTGCACATTTAGGGATAGATTTTTACCGTCCCTAATACTCATTTTTCTTGTAGTGCAAGAAATGGGACATATTCGCCCGTAGTGTCCTAAGTTGAAACCTCCTCCAATACGTCGTTAGTTAGGAAATCCCCTAAGAATTAAAAGTCCCCGTCCTATCTAAAACCAACCTAGGCCAAATCTTGTCATGAAAATTACACGAGTCCCTCATCGTGGATAGAATTGTGTTATACTGCCTATATGGAATTCATATGATGTGATAGAAAGAACAATACTTTTAATAATATTCATGCTTATATTTTGTTTGATTATGGTTCATCACATTCATTTATAAGCTTTAAACTAGCTAAAAATTTAATATTGTTGCCTACATCTTTAACTATTACATTGGAAATAGAATTACCGTCCTAAATGTACGCTCTTTGTAAAAATTTTTCTTTGAATTAACATTTAATACACCTATTTGTATTTGAGAATTACCATCCCAAGGGTATGAAAATTGTACAAAGAGCATCCTAATGCCATATTTTTTCTTTGAATTAACATTTAGAATTATCAAATTTAACTATTACATTGGAAATTAAAACACCTACCCAAGGGTATGAAAATTTTACAATTTAGCAAGGTTTAGGTATGTTCTTTGTAAATTTGATAATTTTAGATATCTCCAAATTTGATATTATTATCGGGATGGATGTTCTGTCAAGACATCATACTTATATCAATTACCATGTAAAGAAAGTTTAATTTTGAGACCAAGAAAACTTTTTCTTTGTGTTTCAAGGATCGGGTCATTCTGAACTGTCAACCTCCCAAATTCAAAACTTATCTTCTTTAACTCCTAGAATTTTGGAACAATTCGAAGATGTTTTTTTCGAAGAGTTACCAGGAATACCCCTTTCCTGAGAAATAGAATTTAGTATTAATCTTTATCTAAATACTTCCCCCATTTCGATACCTCTATATCGAATGGCTCCTTTAGAACTCCGTACCCAACTAGATGATATTCTTGGAAAGCATTTTATTCTCCTTGGGGAGCCCTTATGTTATCTGTCGAGAAACAAGATGTAAGCTTTAGGTTGTGCATAGATTATTGTAAACTAAACTCAATAACTATTAAGAATAAATATCCTCTACCTATAATCAGAGATTTGTTCGATTAACTTCAAGGAGTGAGGGTCTTTCCTAAAATGGATTTATGATCTGGTCACATCAATTACGAGTAAGAGAAGAATATATTGCAAAAAATGTTTTTCGAATTCATTATGAACATTTTGAATTCACTGTCACGTCTTTTGGATTAATCAATACACCCGCAACTTTTATAGATCTTATGCAGAGAATCTTTAGCCCTTTTATTAAACAATTTTTTATCTTATTCATTAGCAATATTCTCGTTTATTCTCAAAACCATGTAGAGCATGTCCAACATTTAGAAATAGTATTAGACACATAAAGAAAACATAGATTGTATGCTAAAAAGATCAAATATGATTTTTCAATGAAGGAAGTAAAATTCTTAGGACACACTACACCAAAATGGGCAAATTGTCACCTTTCAGCCGGCCAGCCTTGCCAAGGTCATTGACCGTGACAAAAAAACACGCGTTTTATGTCACGGTCATTGACCTTGACACGACCGTGGCAACTAATTGTCACGGTCATTGACCGTGACAAGTCCGTGACAAGTAAATTTGTCACGGGCTTGTCACGGTCATTGACCGTGGCAATTATTTAAATTCTTGTCACGGTCAAGGACCTTGACACGACCGTGACAATATTCTCAGCAAAAACCCTACCCCCCTTCTTTTTTTCCTCCCGTTCCGTTCCCTCCATTTCTCTCTCTCTCTCTCTCGACGCTGTTCTCTCTCTCTCTACTTTCAGGTCCATTTTCTCTCTCTCTCTCTCTCTCTCTTTCATTTATATATATATTTGTGTGTATATTTGTGTGTATGTGTATATATATATGTGTGTATGTGTGTGCGTGGAGGGGGGCAGGGGGTGGGGGGTGGGGCGGGGTGGGGCAGGGTGGGGGAGGGGGTGGTGGGGACGGTGGAGGGGGGGCAGGGGGGTGGGGCGGGGTGGGGGAGGGGGGTGGTGGAGGGTGGGGTGGTGTGTGTGTGTGTGTGTGTGTGTGTGTGTGTGTGTGTGTGGTGGTGTGTGGTGGGGGGAGGGGGTGGGGTGGGGGTGGGGTGGGGTGGGGTGTGTGTGTGTGTGTGTGGTGGTGTGTGGTGGGGGAGGGGGTGGTGGAGGGGTGGGGCAGGGGGTGGTTAGGGGTGGGGTGGTTGTGTGTGTGTGTGGTGGGGTGTGGTGGGGGAGGGGGTGGGGTGGGTGGGGTGTGTGTGTGTGTGTGTGTGGTGGGTGTGTGGTGGTGGAGGGGGGCAGGGGTGGGGTGGGGTTGCAATTTTTGACACGACACGATACCCGACACGAACTCGACACGAACTCGGATGATAAATTATTTATGTGTTGCAAGAATTTGAAATTAATTAAATTAAGTTATTGTAGACGCATGAGTGCTATGATTGGTTAAGAGAGAAGAAAAAAATTATTTTATATTTTACTTAATGGGTTATGCGGGTCAACCCGAACACGACACGATAATAAATAGGTCGGGTTAGTGTTTGCTCATCTGACACGATTAGTTAAATAGGTCGGGTTAGGGTTGACTAATACTTAACACGAACCCGACATGACACGACCCGAACACGACACGACGCACACGAATTGCCACCCCTAGTGGGAATTGATATCCAAGACATGTATTTGAATTGATATCTATTTATTTGAATTGATAGAATTGTTTCTAGGATAATAATCTTACTATAAGATAATTGCTCAAAATAAATATTAAATAATAATTACTAAGATATCAATTCAAATAAAGTCTTAATAACCTAACCAAAAGAAATAAAATAAAATATCAAATAAATTATCATCCACCTCATAGACATTCCCTACCAATCATTTTAAGATAATTTTATCCTTATAAAGATAATAGATTATGTAATTTTAGGACTTAAAATAATATTGATTATGGATATAGGACAACAAACATTTTGTTTCCATTTTTTGTCCCTATTTTCAAATTAAAGGGACACGTGGCATGTTATGATTGGTTAACGTTTTATGAATATGGGTCCGCGCCAGCGGTTTTATTAAAAAATAGGGACTAAAATCATAAATAAAATGTTTGTTGTCCTATTTTCAAAATACATATTACAATAAATCCTAAATTTACAAACCCCTAAAGATAAATACCTTTGATTGCAAAGCATGCACTTGTATTATTTCGACGTGTAATTTGGAAATGCTTGTTTTTCTTTCTAGAGACCCGTGTCGTCAAAACTTGGTAGTGTTCGAGTGTGTTTTTATCACTAAATTATTATTTCACTAACAAATACTCCTTATATCCTAGATTAAGAGTCCATATTTATTTTTTGTACTTACTAATAATACACTTAATCAATGGCTAGGATTAACCCTTATTCACTATTATGAAATTTGGTTAATTGATTATTTAAAAAAAAAGCAAAAGTAGACTAACATATATACACAACACTAAAAGTAGACATCAATTTTATAATAATTGATATTTTCATTCAAAATATGTGTGTGTGTGTGTGTGTGTGTGCGTGTGTGTGTGTGTGTGTGTGTGCGTGTGGCGGGGGTGGTATTGACGGAACTTACACATACGTTATAATATAGACGAAACATTTTTTTATCTGTACTAATAACATTTTTTCTATCTGTACTAATAACATTTTTTTTACAGCAAAAATGTCTCCTTCAGATGTTAGGGCGAAGATGATGATGCTGTTTATGATGATGTCGTCGTCTGGGTTCGGTGGTAGCGGAGGCGACGAGGGCTCCTCCGCCCCTAGGCTCCCCAAATATGGAAAATTTGGGATTACCGTCGAAAACAAGTCGGAGCTTTTAGCGAGATCCCTCGAGCTGCTAAAGACGGTCATCGGCCCGGGGTTTATGAGTTGGAAGGAGGTGCCGTATGAGCTCAAGTTAGCTGTTTGGGCGGCACTACAGGTAATATTTATATGAATATTTCAATTTCAATTTCAATTTATATTTATATTTATATTTATATTTATATTTATATTTATATTTATATTTATATTTATATTTATATTTATTCGCAACTAACATTGTATTTGTTGGACAGGAACAATTCAACTTGGATCCAAAGCTACGCGATTCCGTCTTCGAGCAGTTGAGGGAGCAACACAAGACGTGGAAAAAAAATATGCGGACACGGTACTTTGGAAAAACACGAGAGACCATTTTACAATGGCGCGGATCCGTCCCGCCCAAGGAGCCGATCTCATTGGCACAATGGCAAAAGTTCATTGACAATGAGATCGAGGATCGACAATTGGCATCTCGCCAATCGGGGAGGGAAAATCGGGCTAAAAAGACGGACGTGCATTACTCCGGCCGGACCTCTTACGCTGAGGTGGAGCATAGGATGAAGGTAATATTTAATTTATCTATAACTACAGAAATATATTATTGGATATTATTTTACTTTGCGGGGCCGATACTAATTTTACTTTACTTTATTTTATTTCAGGGGGTAGGGAGTGGGCCAGGGGGTAAGCCACATAGGCTCGATACTTATGTGGCTCTTCGGACGAAGAAGGGGAAGGACAAGGAGGTGTCCCCGAGCGTCGCGGCCACGATTGTAAGTAATCCGACAGTTTAATTATTGTTAATTACGTTATAATTTTTTAGTTTACTTATTTTACTAATCATGTGCTTTTTGTCGTTTCAGGCAAAGCTTAAGGAAGTGCATGAGTCGCAGTCTGATGCCGACAAGGCATCTTTGTCCACAGACGCACTCAGCCAAGTGCTTGGCTCTGATCGCAAGGGGAGGACAAGGGGAGTGAGCTCGCGGGTGGCCAAATCTAGGATCATCGGATTGGAGACGAGCGACACCGGGTTGGCTCGAACGGTGGATTCACACGACGCGAAGCTGTCCCGTTTGGAGGCGACGGTCCAAGATATGTACGCATTCATGAAGTGTACGTTGGGTGGAGACCGTAAAGAGAAAGGGAAAGGGAAAGGGAAGTAGAAGGCGGTGGAGGAGGAGGTGCGGGAGGACGAGGAGGTGCGGGAGGACGAGGCGCAGGATGACGAGGATGTGGACCTCGCTGCTTCATCACCGACACGTTCGTACTTTGACGATCCACTTCCCTATTTGACGCCCTCCAACAGACCATTATCGACAATTGGTTGGCCGAGCGTGTTCATATTGGACATATTTGATGGCCAGCGGATAGGGCGGGGATTGAGGGACCCGAACATCGTCGAGGGTGGACTAGTCCATGGACGTGTGCTTCAAGAGATGGAGTCCAGGGTGCTCGTCACGCATGTCATACCCGGGAAGGAGAACTCCCTATTGTGGTTGCGCGAACAATGCGGCACGACGTATATTAGTGGGTGCGTCAATTCGTATGTCGTGTGGCCTACTCACCTCCTCAGTTTTATCTAAGACATGTAGTAACATTATTTTTAAGTTTGTCCATTTTAATTATATTTGGATTATATCGTCATGTATATTATTTTTACTTTGAAGATTTGGATTATACTGTCATGAATATATATTTGCATTATCTTTAGTTTGTGTTGGATATATGATGTTTGGAACAGGTACAACGTTGCTATAACAGGTACAAATATACTGCTGGGCAGTGGCGGTGGCCATACTGCCCAGTAGATTTTTTTTTAAATTCTGCCCAGAATTGTCACGGTCATTGACCGTGACAATTTTTTTTTAAAAGGGTCACGGCTTTGTCACGGTTATAAACTGTGACAAACGTGTCACGGTCATTGACCGCGACACGACCGTGACACAAAACGCGAGTTTTGTGTCAAGGTCAATGACCGTGACACGACCGTGACAAAAAAAGTTGTCTCGCCTCGAAATGTCACGGTCATTGACCTTGACAAGGTGAATTTGTCAAGGTCAATGACCTTGACAAATGGGCAGATTTGGTGTAGTGACATGTGGTTTTTGAAAATGGAATCCAAGTCGATCCCGTCAAAATTTCAGCCATCTTAGAATGGAAAAACCCTACTAATGTCCCGAGATAGAAAGTTTTATAGGAGTAGCGGGTTATTATCGCCTTTTTATAGAAGGGATTTCTAGAATTTCTCTTCCCCTCTTAAAGCTAACTAGGAGAGAAGCATCATTTGTATGGACTGCTAAATGTGATCAAATCTTCCAAATTTTAAAGGAGAAGTTAACCACTGCTCTTGCCCTAACTATTCCTTCTAGTGATATAAGACATGATGTATATACAGATCCCTTATTGGAAGCTTTATGGTGTGTCTTAATGTAAAGATGGAGAGTAGTAGAGTATGGATCACGACAACTCAAGACCCATGAGTGTAATTACCCTGTACATGATCTTGAGTCACCTGTCGTAGTTTTTGCTTTAAAGATCTGGCCTTGTTACCTTTATAGTGAAGAATTTCAGGTCTTTTTCGTTCACAAAAGGTTAAAGTATATCTTCACTTAAAAGGATTTGAATCTAAGACGGGGACGATGGATGGAATTTTTAGAATATTGTCGATTTAAATTAGACTACCACCTAAGAAAGGGTAATATAGTAGCTGATGCTTTAAGTCGTAATCCCATTGGAAGACTCCAGGCTTTGATCTCTTATGATATTGTTGCAACCATATAGCAATATGATTTTAATTGATAACACCTTTCTCAAAATTTTCATATATAATTGCATATCCAGATCTGAGAAAGAAGATTTTATCACAACAGTCCCAGGATCCTTTTTTACAACACATTCAGTACAAAAACCATGACTTCTCATGTGACAAGGAACGGGCTTACAAGTTAGAAATAGATTATATGTGCCTGATAATTCATCAATTGAGAAGAAGTTCCCATCGTTATAATTTCATGATTCACCCTGGAAGCTCTAAGATATATCACATATTGAAGAAACAATATTGGTGTCCAAATATAAGAAATGAAATTGAGAGCTTTGTGAGAAGATTACTTGCCAACAAGTAAAGATAGAGCACCAGTATCCTGGTGGACTTATCCAACTTTTATCGATTCCAGAATGGAAATAGGATCATATTATAATGGATTTTGCCAGTGGACTACCTTATGCGTCTCAAGGATATAACTCCATTTGGGTAATAGTAGACCGACTTACCAAATCCTCCCATTTTCTACAAGTAAAAACCACCATTTTTTTTCCCAAAATCTTAGTAAACTCTATATTTGAGAAGTTGTCCGACTATATGGAATTGTTCTATCCATTGTATCAGATAAAAATTATCGTTCTGTAGGAAGGTTTTGGCAAGCACTTCAGGCCTCAATGGGTACTAAACTCCATTTGAGTACCGCGTTCTAACCTCAGATGGATGGACAATCTAAATGTAACAACAGTTACCAGTCAAATATCAAAGTCGCCTCGTTTGAAATCTTGTATGGAATACCATGTCATTCACTTGCATGTTGAACGGAATCCGAAAGTAGTAAAAAATTTAGTCGTGATATAATTCCAGAAACCAGTGAGAAAATGCAATAAATTCGAGAGAGATTGAAGACAACCCAAGATTGTCAGAAAAGTTATGCAAACCATCGTTGAAAGCCCCTAAAATTTCAACTTTGTGATCAAGTATTTTTGAAAGTTTCTCCTCGAAAAGGGATTTTACATTTCCAAAAGAACAAAAAATTAGCCCCCAAATATATTAGTCCTTTTACTAGTTTTAAACGTATTGTCTATGTAGCCTACCAGTTAGAATTACTAGTAGAATTTTCAAACATCCATAACATATTCCACGTATCCCTATTATGCATGTATATTCCTGACCCCTTCTATATCATTACATGGTAATAAATTTATGTCCAATCTAATCAGGAATTTGAAGAATGCCCTATCTGAATTTTGGATAGCTAGGTAAAACTTCTCATGAATAAAGAAATCCCCTTAGTCAAAGTACTTTGAGAACATCAAAATCAGCAAAAAAAACTCATGAAAAACGGAACAGACAATGAAAGACTGATGTCCTAATCTCTTCGAAGGTAAAATTTGAGAACGAATTATTTTTTTAGGTAGGTAGACTATAACAACCGCACTTCAAACCAAGTTAATTATTAACATTAATTACCTCGATTCCCATTTTACCCCTCATAGAAAATGCAAATTCCAAAACATCCTAAATAAAAATAAACCACTCTACAAAACCTACAAATTTACTAAATTACCTAAGTACCCCTTGAAGTTTTAAAATTATCAAAATAACCCCTAAACTTTTCAAACAAATATAACTTGACCTACATTTAACCCCTAACCCAAACTTAATATCATATAAAACTTCTAGACTTCAATTAACTATAAATTACAGTTTCAACCTCTACATTTCCCTAAACTAATAGAAATGCCTATTAAAACTAGCAAAAATACAACATTTTGAGTCGAATAAGTACATTTCCCTAAAACCACAGAAATTCCCACTAAATAACTAATATTTTCATATTCCCCCCTCACCACATCAGCCTCCACATGGGCAGTGGATAGGGGTGGACAATAAAAAGACCGACCCGAATGGACCGATTGGACCGAACCGGACCGAACCGAACCGAAAATTAAGGCTATTTTGAAATCGGTCCAAAAATCGGTTCACAAAACCTAAAAACCGATTAAACCGGTCCGGTCCGCGGTCCACTATATTAAAAGACCGATTTGAACCGGACCGGACCGATTCCAATATATATATAATAAAAATAATGTTATTGTGTTTCTTATATATAGTTTTTGAATTAATATATATAACTTATGAATTTAATTTGGAACATTTTATATATGTATAGATATTTTTTTATTTGGGTTAAAAAAACCCATGTAAATATCACTTGGAGTTTCGAGTATTATTTTTTTTGTATATATATTTGTGAGAAAAATAGATAAAAAAATTCATAAGATGTACATATATATAAAATAGGGCCAGAACCGAATTTTACCCCGGACCAGACCGAAAATAGCCTGGACCGAATTAGTAGGTTAATCGAATTAATCGGTCCGGTCTCGGTCCAAAAAAATTGAGGATCGAATATTCGGTCCGGTCCAAAAAATAGACAAAACTCGGACAGGACCAGACCGTGCCCACCCCTAGCAGTGGAGTCCAAAAACACATGGATACACCATGCATTCATGTGAGGAACAAGGTCAAACCATTTTATCTTCTTAATATAAGAAGAATCCACCTCCAAAATGCTTCAATACATTATCCCCTTCATCCCCTATAAATTCCCCATGATTAGCTACAACAAGCTCCAACCCTTGAGCCTGCTCAAAGTTCAATATTTTCCCTCTAAATTGGTATTATGTCATTTTATGTCTTAAACTTCATTCTTTCAATTCCAATAGTTTTTTGTGTTGATATTAAACTCATATCAATCAAAGCATTAGACCTTTTATGTCCAAAATGACCTCTGTTTGAAGAAACCAAAAATACCTCCATTAATGCTTGAGCCTCAATAATGGAATTTGGTTCCTTGACTTTGAACCAATTTTAAAGTGAAGAAATGGTTCCTTATGAACTCATGAGCTCTAATGCTAATTTCGTTTTCCTCCAGATGGCTCAGGAAAAAGATGATAGCCTCACTTCCCTTTTTATGACACACACGGATCACATGTTTGCGTATGTAATCCTTTGCGCGGAGGCTAAGGAAAATGGGAGCAAGGAGTGACATTTTACTATTACATACTTTATATTTTGTGTTGAGAATAAAATGTAATTTGCCCCTGTGGTAGTGGTGGTATGCTATATGTGACGTTATCTAATGAATAAAATTCTTTTTTCCGCCTTAACTTTAATTCATTGCTATTTATATACTCTCTTATACATTCATACCAAAAATAGGGTGTGACAGTTCAAACCCCTCACATTTTACGTGACCACTCTACGATTCATTGCAAGATAATGAAGCTCCTTAGTCTTCCTCCTTTATAATCCCCCGCCTATGTCTACTAATTAAGTAACATTACATAAACTGATAGGTCTGAAATGTTTCACCTGGGTTGGGTGATGGATATTTAGAATGACAAAAAGAAGCGTTTTATTAAGTTCTCGTAAAACATGGTCATTTAAAAAAAAGGTGTGATAAGATTAGTAACAGAGTTACCAACTAAACCCCAATGATTTTTAAAAAATTCACAAGTAAAACCACCCTGACCAACAGGGGGGACCCTGAGCATGTGCTAAATGAGCAATCACATAGCGCCCTTCGCTGGTCTATTTCTTATTACTTATATGTTGAGGGTCCATTTTTTATATCAGTACATATAAAAGGTACCTATTTTACGATTTTTGCACGGGATCTTATCAATTTTTTTCCATCTTAGAACCGACCCTGCTGACGAGGGCTATTATCATTTGACAGATTGTTAAAATTAGATAATATATCCGTCTCCGAAATAGGACGCTTAAATTAAACATATCACAGGGTTTAACTTTTGGAAACGAATGCCCAGCAAGGGTAAAGGTGGATGGGTTGCTGTGAAGCGAGAATGGTAGTAGGACATGAACTATTGTTGTATATTCTCTTCCATAAAAAGCCATCCTGAAAGAAAAATAAACCATATAGAGTTATTTCGACGTTGTTCTTTAACACATTTGTGAAAATATTTAGTATTGGAATTCCCATCCATAAGCCAAGTAAGCTTGTTTTTATGTTTCCAATATTGGCATTCCAAATTAATACATTCCCTTAATTGATTTTGAAGTTGAGTTTCACGGAATATTCGTTCACGAGACGGATGTCTTTGAATAGATAAATAAATATTTTGCAGTTCATTTTTAATATGATTAATTTTTTTAGCCATACTATCAAAAACATTTTTGTTCCCACGAAAGGCAGAGATTCTAACGTAGGTTGCATGTCTACCAAATTTTAGTATGAGAAAGGTGAATAGGAGTATTCATTATTGTTGTAAAAGATGATTGAAGGAGTTACATTTAGACCATTCCGCTCTAGTGAGTAGGGATAGAAGGGTGAGATTTTAAAAGTAAGAGGGCAGCGATGGAAAACGATTGTTGGAGAAGGAATTTGATGGGGCTTTCTATGCTATTGAATAAGATCAAAATTAGACACGGATGATTTCTAAAATGAGTGTGCCTGCTAAGATAGAAATAGCTTGGGAAAGGAAATGATTGGAGATGGCCTTAGGTATACGTTCATCCATTGTTGTTGTCCATACCACGCACACGTTTCATGACTTTCATAAAGCATGAAACACCAAACGATAAGAGAATAAGACTGCAGAAAAAACATCCGCTTGCTAAAACGTGAAATATAATGTCATTAAGCTGCTATTGGCCTCGACAACCGTCAGATTTACTAGGTGTACAAGAATTATCTTTATGCTAAAAGAAATTTACATGACAGTCCACAAAAGGTGAAAGGGAGAATTTTCAACATATATAAAATAATGTATTCTGGACAGTTTGTCATCTTACTGCACATATATAAAATAATGTATTCTGGACAGTTTGTCATCTTACTGCACATAACGTCTTAGATCGCACTCATGTTCTCGACTTCGTTCATGACTCTTTGATTTTTCTTCTCCATTCCCCTTTACAATTTGAATATTTTAATTGTAAGTATTAATCTCATGTTTGAAAAAAATATGAAGCCAACCAACTCCTCTGCTTATCGTGTAAATGATGTGCAATAAAGAAATATATTTTATAATAATTATAGTATAATGTGCCACTCTTATTACATATATCATATATCACACCATTTGAGGAATTTAGTAAATAATTTGAGACTCATCATTTTCCTATATTTTCTTACAAAGGACCTTTTATGCGTCGCAAGAAATTTTTTTTTTATTAAAAAGTCTAAAAAAATAAAGAGGGTATCAAATAAAAAAAAATCACAGATAAGAGATTATTGGGACAGTCACAACGTCTGTTTTTTTTTTGGTAACGAAGGGTAATTTTCGAGTCAATTTGTGCGTATCTCGAGACGAATTCTTTCGGCTCGGATGAGCCTCTTACAGATGGATATTCCCTCTGCATCCTGGCCCCAAGACGTGATACCAAGAATCGAACCCCAAAACTTGGATTTACAGCTACCGTCACTCCAACTTTGGACAACCCTTAGGGTTAGGACACTCGTAACGTTATTTGCTTAAAAATTAATAAAAGTTCTTGAGTTAGTCAAAATATCACAAATCTCCGTCACAGTAAACTCCTCAATGGGACGTTAGAGATGGTGAAAAGTCATTAAGCACGTTTCCACTTATAACGGTGCAACCTACAAATAGTTATCATATTATCCCGGAAGACATTTCCATCAACAAATATTCCACGCTAAGTCCATTATGTCGACTTGACTCCCAGTCTCATCCCACGCCATCAAATTGAACTTTTACTCTCTATATATACCGTAATACAACTTACTGCATATGCACATTATCTCACTTCTTTTCTAATATCTCCTTAGAACTAGTAAGATCATTCACTCATCAAATTATGTTGATGAGTTACATAGTTCATATAATTACCCAGTTGAGATGGGCTCTGAATTTCCTTCTTCACAATTCCTTTTTTCACTTCCGCACATTTGAAGAGCCAAAAATGTTTGACGGACAGGGTGTGAGTCGTTACCGAGTTAACTCGGTCTCTGATGAACCAGAGGAATGTGCTGTTTGCTTATCCACGATTGAGGATGAACAAGAGGTTAGAGAGGTGAGATGTGGCCATCTTTTCCACAGAGTTTGTTTGGACAGGTGGTTTGGACTCAGGCATGCCACGTGTCCCCTTTGCCGAATTTCTGTGGCACCACCTTTAACTTTTACTGAGCTTGGCCATGAAGTGCTCTTCTTTAAGTACTCTTCTGTTAGTGAGAGCGATCATGATCACTGGTGGTTACGTTAAATTTAAACCCTATCTGATGTTGATGTAACCGGATGGATTGATTGCTATATAAAATACTATAAAATTTGCAAATAAAAATAAGGTATTTTACTGATTAGTCTGGTTTAGTAAACATGTAATTTAATACGTTGTAACAATTTTTATTTTATTTTATTAGGTCTTATGAAAAAATATTCTTGTTTTAAAAAGTTTTATTTGTAAATATATAGTGAATATTCACTATATATACAATTATGACCTATCAAGAGAAAAATATTGTGATACGACCTATTAGAAAATATCTCATGTAAATAATACTTATTTGTCAAACTCTCATAAAAATATTGTTAAAAATGATACAAAGAGTGGAACTCACCATCTATTTCATAATAAGATGTTTAGAATGACTTATTATTGAGACTCATTTGTGTCATGACTCATACACATAAGATTGCATTTGTTAATATTTTAAATGATAATTAGTGAATCTAAATTATGTCTACCATAGTATCTATATTCGTATTTGTCAACTCCCTGCACTATCTGTATCCGTATCAGTATCCGTCCGGATAATTTCAGCGATTCTTAACCGTATCCTCTCGGATTTCTCGGATTCGAATAATATCATTATCCATTTTTTATTATTTTGACTAATATGCTGTAATACAATAAGAATTTTGCTGCTTAATTAACAGGACTGCAATTTTTTATGTGTATTCGTAAGTGAACAAACCCAAACATTTCGCACACATTTGGATGCAATTCGATGTCAATAATACATGCACCTCAAACACATTACTCAAGCCCAAATATATCAAACATATTAATAAGTACCATCACTAACACATTAACCTGATCAACCACACCAAAAAATTGTGTCGCTCGAGATTTTTTTTTCTTTTTCTCGACCGATACATAATGATAAATAATGAGACGGATATTGTACATCCAAATCAGATAAAAAAATTAACATTCTTTAAACTAAAAGTCATACTCTCCATAAACGCATAGCAAAATCAAATAACAAGGATACAAACAAGTATTAGATGTGCTCTTTTATAGCTAATACAAAGAGAACTTGATATCGAACAGTGACTCATATCCTTAGATCAGAAAAAACCCGAAGTATATCGAATGGGTCATCTGAGTTGTTGATGAAACTAGAAAAAGTCCAAAAAAACATTTAAAAATTTGATGAAATGAATAAAACAAGACTCACCAACTTTCAATGGTAATGGAAGTAAAACTCACCAGCTTTTAGTGGGATGGGAGACGTGATGGAGTGTGGTGAGGGAAAGGTAAGGGAGAGTCAAGATTTGGGGTGTGGGTTGTTTTGTTAATGTCGGCTGATTTGGGGTGTGGTTTGTTTTGTTTATTTCTGCCCCAAAGTAGGATTAGAAATTGACCCTATTATCCTATATTTAGTGTATTACATGTTTATGTGTTAAATATTATTATGCTAAATGTTACTATGTCTCTCAAGATTATACTAGATGTTATTATGTTATATTAATAGTAATATTATTATATACTACAAAAAATGTTAATATTATTTAATTAAAAAATATTTAAAATAAGTAGTAAATATAATTATTTTACGAATTCGAATATCCGTCATTATGGATAATCCGTCTCGGATACGGATTATCCATCACGGATACCAGCATTATCCGTATCCGTATCTGTTTTTTCGAATATTTAAAATGTGTATTCAAATATGCTCTTTCAAATACTGATTCGGATAAATATCCGCTAAATTCGAAAACGAATGCCGAACTAATTCGAATTTTCGGATATTCATTTTCACTGCTATTCATAGTGATAGCCTCATAATTTTATGTACAAGTCACATGCACATTTTGTATATCAAGCATTATACTCTAAATACATTGTACCTTCGTATGAAAGGATGCATATTATTTACATAAACAGGCGCAATACCGGTGGAGAACTCATTATTATGTTTAATTTTTTGCGATTTTGCACTAATGCGAAATCCATAAACCAACCAATAACAAATGGACACCAATTTATCACCTAAAATTCTATCAAAAAGTGGGGCAGAATAATACTTCTGCTTTGTTGTCACCGAATTAATATTATGTCTTCCAATGCTTAGCGAAGCGTATCATAGGCTCGAAAACCCTAAACTGTCGTAAAAGTTGAAACTGTAAAAAAAAAAAAAAGGCACATCATTAGCTCTACACATCCCACCGGAACCTAGTACCAGATTGAAAGGCAATAACTGGTTGTTAATAAAACTACCCGACATGCATGCTCGTGGTGGTTATGGGTTTCCCAAAACTATCTTAAGTATCTTCAAAAATTAATAAAGTATTAATTTTTTAGCCAGATCCATACTAAAAGATACAATGATTATTGATCTCCTGCCCTGCGGCTCTTTCCATTTGGAACAACACAAGTTCCAATTGATCATTCTCAAGGATATTTCCTCACCCATAGTTTATTTAATTTGTTTCAGATTGCTGTTTAATTAAATATAAGATTTAAGTAAAATTTATGCAAAATTGGACAGTCCTCAACAAACATTTGGCTTAAAATTGCTATTTTTAGAAAGGAAAAAAATAGTTTTGATAAAAAAAAAAAAATACCCATAACATTAGTCAAGTCTCTCACCCCACGGCATCGTTCCAAATTTTGGGTTAGGTTACCAACTCTTGGGTAGTCCTACTTTTAATTAAATCGTTCCGAAGTAATTATTTTGTACTATTAAATGGTCTGCTCAGACAATAAAATTAATTGGGCAATATTCCACAATTACTTAATTAAGCAGGCAGGTGGGGAATTAAGGTAAATTCTCATATGCATTTTTGAGAATATACGCGTAAAGTCAGACAAGCGTCTGAAATTTAGTACGGAAAACAATTTCGTTCATACAAAGTTTATGTAACATATAAATATCATAGACGTGCATAGAAAATACATATAGAAATCTTATAATGAAATATATCATTTTCTAATTCATAACTTTCTTCACTTCTTTCGAGGACCATTTGGAACTAACTGCACAATCCATCCAAATATGTGATATCATAATCCTAGATCCAATTTCCCTCTCCTCTTATTCTGACTTATTTTCACCAAAATCTAATTATAAAAACATTAATTAATATCTAAATCTAAATGTTGATCCCATTTAAATAGATAATAACTATGAGTTTTTATTTACCTTAACACATTACTATGTTTTAAATGTGAATTTCACTAAAAAGTAATATTTTGTGACATTTGGAGAAAACAAATGTTCTAAAGTCTAATAAATTGATTAATTTATATTAAAGTCTAATATCAGTAGTTACTAATTTATATTAAAGTCTAGTATGGTATTTAAGTAAAAATGTTACCTCCAACCCTCGCTTTTTTACTTATATCCTTTATAAACCTGACACACATTTTTAAATGTTGCCCTTGAACATTTTGTAACATACTTTTTACGCCTATTTGTCTGAATCAAATTAGGAGTCTTTTATTTTAGAAAAAAATGAACATGATCCAATTAAAAAGAGACACAACACATAACACCAAATCTTTATTTTTTACTTAAAATGAACATAATCAAAATAAAAGTGACACGACACGAAATCTTATTTTTCCCAAACGAACACAACAAAAATAAAAACATGATCCAAAAACATCTAATTAAATCATGACACGAACATGATCCATACATAACGTGACATGACACGACAGTACACCATTATTTAATTTAAAATTATAAAATATAAAAAATATTAAAATATTAAAAAATAAATAATATAACTTTTTTAATAACTAAACACTTATCCTAAGCGTAAAAATTTTGGAGATAAGTAGCCATCTTCCATTTTTATTTTGGTTCTTTCCCATGTCAGTGATAAAAATGATGTTCATTTTTTTGGAGATGGATAAGTGTCCATGATTTTTTTGGAGATGGATAAAAAAGACTACCATAACAAAAATAATACAATAATAAAAAATCTCAAGGCTTTGAAGGTTCTGTTAATTTGAAGGTAATAATACAGTAAAATATTAGACACCGACTTCTCTACTTACATGAACTCATTCATTCTTACCCATGTCAGTAATAAAAATGAAAGATGACTACAAAAATAATACATTAATAAAGGCTTGCTTACCCATCTTACATCCTAAGTTGATGTCGACAGTGCCGAGACAGCGGACGAATCAAAGGGAAGAGAAAGGTAGGTAAAGAGAGAGTAGGGCTTGGAGGGTTTGGTTTGAAGATGGCATGGATCTCATAATTTAAGTTTGCATAGAAGATACATGACACAAATATCAAAGGGCATGGAAAAGTTGAAAAGCCAAAGGTTTAAGGAGAGAAGAATGTAGACGAAAAGTTAGTATAAAAGGAAGAAAACGTGTATAGGATGAGAGAGAAAGTGAAAGTTAAATGTATTAGGAAGTCTTTATTACTACCACGTGTAGGTGTAATCAATGGCGTTGCATAATAATAGGTGTAATTAATGGTGTTGTCGCGTGTAAATTTTCTGTGAAAAGACACCAAAATTATATTATGTTATTAGATGTGCAAATATTCTTTATCAAATGACATACCCATTATGATAGTTCTAATAGGGCGATAATTTTAGCACGACACAAGAATATCATATGAAATGACACGAAATTGAGTCGGAATTAAAATTATGTTATTTTTGTATCACGGTTCTAGCATGAATTTGTGTCAGAAATATGACTCATGTTAGTCGTGGTATCGCCTTACATTGTTTTCATGTTTTTACTCGTGCTTTCATGTAATATCGTTTTTAAATTGGTGTAAAAAATGATTAATTGTGTTATATGAATGTGTTGTATTGTGTTGTGTTGTAAATGAGTAGTGTTCGTATTTGGTAAAAAAAAAAATTATTTGTTTGTGTCTAAATTGTATTTGTCATGATACATCGTGTCATGTCAGGCTCAAACACGTAATTACCCATTATGTTCATAGATGAAACATTATTTAAGTATAAAAAGAGGGTTATGTGAGTTATGAGATAGATCTGGTAGTTATAGATATTATTAAGATGGGGTTTGAAGTTTTTCATACTGTGAATTTGGAACTCATTTTGACATACTAACTTTTGCTCTCTAGTAAAATCATTAAATTATCCTCAGTTAATACCCCTAAGTTATTTTTTCCATCTTAACTAGTATAATTTATAAAATTTAAATTAATATGATAATTTTACATGCATTGAAACAAATAAATATTTCATAAATATAATAATCGTAAGTTAAGTATGATGTTAATAGAATCTTTAAATATTATTTTAATACAATTGGTACTTGATTCTTAAGTAAACCATAATTGTAATTAAATAACAATCCGAAAGAAACTAAGGGCCCGTTTGGCAACCCAATTCCAAGGCTTGGAATTGGAATTGAAAGACCAATTTCAATTCCGTGGAATTCAAATTGGCCTTTCAATTCCAATTCCAGTCCTTGGAATTGGGTTGCCAAACGGGCCCTAAGGATTAATGGGTAAGAAAACATCCTCGAGGAAAATATCATTTGGAACCTCGTTTTCCAAAATGTTGAGAGAAGGAAAGAGAGAAGGCGTGGCTGTAAATAAGAGATTATATATTTTATGGGTGAGCTTGCTTGAAAAATGCTGAAAAAGTGTATAGGTTTGACTTGTTTACGAAAAGGCGGGCTCCAACAAGTATCCAAATGGACAAACAAGAGTTGACCGTCATGGGCCCGCCTACTTTTGGACAATTTTTAGGCGCTGAAATTGTTAAGAAACATTCAAATTTCGTATATTAACACTCAATTAACTACATTAATATGTTAACAAATTGATTGTCAGCACAACTCTGACAACTGTTTCGTTCATTTGTACCAATTAGATACATAATTACATATCAAGTGTGAGTAAGTTTTTTTTTCTTTCTACAATACAAAGTTTGGGATGCTGCATTTTATAATTCTGCCCTGACCCCCATTGTTCTTGGTGGCCTAAAAATTACAATTTTATATAAGCATGACTTGTCCGATTTAAATGACTTTTTATTTGAATAAACACAAGTCAATTTTGATTAGTTTTTTTGTCTATTATTATTATTAATATTATTATTATTATTTATGGGTCCTGAGAAAGACACCTTTAAATATTAATATGTGTAGTCAAATATATTTCTTGTATTAAAAATCAAGCAAAATGGTAATCTTACAACATGCAGAAGGTACCTTTACAATCATTTTTTTTACCTGTTTTTTTGGCTTCACTTCTTGATTGATAATTTTTTCAGCTTTATTTCAATAACATATTTTTTGTTACTAAATTTTCAATAATGTATGAAACAAAAATTTTAAAGTATGTATCATTTCTGCTTCTTATTTTATTGAAAAAAAATGATAATTTGTACGTCAAATTATATAATATATACACGAATTTTTATAATATACACCTTATTATATTTATATAATCTTGAACTTAAAAGTATATATTAAGAAGTGAGAGATCTTAATACGCAAAAAATATATATAGTCTAGAGTTGATTAAAAAAAATTGAATGACGACTACTGCAAAAACTCCCTATTTTGACATGTGACCGACTATTCTCATTCTACGATCTTCTTCCCCCACTCCCCTTTCAAATATTTAAGCATCGAATGACTAAAGTACCCTTATATGCATATATGATTTGAGTAAACATAATATTTTTGTCAAAAATATATTATTTAATTTCAAAAACAAGATATTTTGAATATAAAAATCCAAACATTCTGAAAAATAAACTTTTTAATATTCTAAAAACATAAAAAATCATAAGAAGTCAGTTTTTATTTAAAAAACAATATATTGTATATTAAAAAAACTTAATTATTTTTAAATAAACGTTAATTAAAAAACTATCTTGTTATTTATTTGGATGTTCTTTTGTCAAAAAAATGTTAATGTTAATTATATCAAACAAAAAAATTGGACAATATTTTTTTAAAGAAAAACTGAACAGATGTTATATAGTATGAAATTATAATTAACATTATTTGTGTTGTGTCGTGTATTAAAGTACAAAAAAATAGTTATGTATTAAAGTCGCAACATAGTTTTACAATATATTAAGATTTATTATATTCAATTTTTTTTATTGTCAGAATAATATATGTTTTTTTTTAAATAAATTATAGATTTTTGATAAAAAAATTATAATATTTGCTCAAATTAAATATGCATATAAGAGTAATTTGATGATTTAGTGAGAAAAAAGAGGGTGGACTCTTCCAATTTCCAAATATCATGCTGACTGTTACATTATGGAATTTTCTCACCCTATCTTTAGCTTTGGATGGCGGATTTTGTTTAGCTGGGATTTTCAAGGGAATGACGTTGTCCTCGTGCTTCAACAGCAAACTAATTTAATTCCTCTACAGACTAGACTAAACGGAAATTCAAATCCCTGACTCTTCTGATGCCAAATGCGTTGAATGCAAAATATCTAACATATTTCAAAATTCCAGTCGCTCTACGTTTTTAAATTTAATTTTTAGGATTAGATGTCGTTTGAAAAGTAAAACGCGGACAAAATTGGTCCTTTTACGTTTTCAAATCAGTTTTTTGACTCCTATGAAGGTAAGTAAATCTACAATGATTTCCAAACATTTTAATGTCGATTTATTTTCAAATGAAATACTTTTAATCATGATGAAAAAGGAAAATAATAATATATGTTTTTATATATTTAAAAATAAATTTTAGTTAAATTGACATTGTGAATAAGTGCATCATTTATAATTATAAAACTTTAAATAAGAATAGAGAAAAAAATTGACTTTAAATAAATGAAAACGTATTTCACCATATTACTTTTTACCGCGTTAAAATATATTTTTCTTCGAACCAAACGGATCCTTAAAGTAAATTTTAAATTCTATTATGTGTAGGCAGTCAATAATTATTTTGGGACTTTTCAAAATTTGTATTATAAAATGTAAAAATCTTACCAACAAGAGATATATTTTTGAAAACTTCAATATTTTGCCCACCTTGATTTAGTATAATTTTCTCACCTTAGTCAAAATTTATGCATCCACCCCCTATCAACACACACGTCTATATATATACAAAATTTCTCTTGTAAGGACTCTTTACGTTGCAGATTTCAGTACATATCATTTTTTTTAAATAGTAAAAAAATATTTTTTTTGATGAAACTTCATGAATATGATCCCCACGGTGAGAAGATCGTCTTTAATTTTTTCTATCAAAAAAATCAATAAAAAAATATTGAGATGAGGTAATTTGTCAAAAGCTCGTATACATATGCATTTTCGACCGTTGAAATTTTGGGTGTGCGCTAGCCACTCGATTGATTGAATTTTTTTATGAAACTTTATGAATATGATCTTTACACTGTAGAGATCATATCCATGAATTTTCATTAAAGAATTCAATCAAAAAGTGGGTGAGATAATCATCGAAATTTCAGAATTCAATCAAAAAATGGGTGAAATAATCGTCAAAATTTCAGCGATAGAAAATTCATATTTATACCTTTTTTTTACGTATCACCTCATCTCAACGGGTTTTTTATTAAAATTTTTGATGAAAAAAATTTGAGATGATGAGATCATATTCATGAAGTTTCATCAAAAATTCATTTTTTTTTACTATTTTAAAAAAATGGCAGGTATCCGGAGTTTGCACCATAAGAAGTCTTTGCAGGATGGGCCTCTCTCTCTCAAGAGAGAGAAAGAGAGAGGGAGAGAGAGTCAATGTCACATAAGGGAAGCTCAAATAAGGGTAATTTGCGAGATTTTTTTAGTTTTTTTTTAAATATTTCAAGGTACATTTTAGGCAAAAATGATTTATTTTGTTATTTAAAAAAAAGGTTCAATATTGATAGTTTTTAACCAAATTAAGTCAACTGCTTAACTGTCAAATATTGAATAATTTTTTGAAAATACCAAAATAAATCTTTTTCGCTTGATTTTTTTAGGGGTACCCTGAGATATTTAGAACAAACAAAAACATTTTTTTCAATCTCGTATAAGGTGTGGGGGTGGCGTATGGGACCCCACCCCACCCCACCCATATATATATATATATATATATATATATATATATATATATATATATATATATATATATATATATATATATATATATATATATATATATATTGTAGGAGGGTACTTTAGATCGTAGATGGAGGCGTAACCTCTTTTAAGTATGGTAATGATAAGTTAATTAGCCAAAAACTTTGGATTAGTAATAGAACATGCCAACACTAGCCTAATGAAGATGAAGCTTGGTTTAAACTCACAAATCTCTCGTGTATATCTCAGAAAAGTAGTAATGGAGTTTTTAGAAGTAACTCAGCTAGAGGGAGAGAGAAGTAAGCACCCTAGATACACCTTGGTAGGCAGGTAGAAACACACCAAACACCCTCAAGAATCTCTGTCACGTATTAAAAGCTTCGTAATAAAAATGACAATGGTGGGTGGGTGAAACCCTCTGGTTTGTAATAACTCTCTCTAGCAATAACTTCTTGACTCTCAAAAGGAACATCCCTTCCTCAAAGGTTGTTGGGGTCCTTAAATAGCCCCCCACACCATCCCCGAGGCAACTCAGTCATTTATAACTATGAAAGACATCCCTCATACTTTATGTCACAACATTAAATACCTGATGCACTAGTTGTCTCCACGTCATAAACATTAAATGTCAAGACATACCTTTTGCCTAACCACTGTGTGCCAGGGGACTGTTGTCGCAGAGGTGGCTCACCAACTGTCTGACAGCCCCAAATACCACGGTAGTTTACTCAAGTGCAGGTCTGACATTGTTTAGCTGGCTAGTGACATCACCTACAGTGGATGTGACATTAAGTAGAGGGTAGTTTGGTTCACAACTCAACGCCTGATGGAACTCCAAGCTACTCCACCCGAGGTTCCACGGTCAGGGTCCTTCGATGTTTTTACCAGGTGTATCTAAGATGGTCAAGACAAGCCCCAAGAGTGCCTCACTTCTCAATCCTCCAAACCAGGTCCCTCTGAAGTTCCCACGGCGAGGTCACTTGATAGAGCATAAGCCTGGTCTCTCGCGAGTACCATTTGACCTCACACTAAAACTCATTATTATTCTCGTTACATCATTACAATCGTTATAGCTTACAATCAACATAAACAGAAATACAATATGACTAATACAACAAGCTAAAGTATGAGTTGCCACGCCAAGCTGCCTCGCTTGAGCTGACTCGGTTGCTTAATCTCCGACACTGTTGCCAATTATGGAATTATCCCTAATCTCA
This sequence comes from Sambucus nigra, assembly GCA_949130495.1. Classification (NCBI taxonomy): domain Eukaryota; kingdom Viridiplantae; phylum Streptophyta; class Magnoliopsida; order Dipsacales; family Adoxaceae; genus Sambucus; species Sambucus nigra. The sequence goes on from OX422209.1 coordinate 244,137,934, forward strand.
GGATTACCTTCAAGTCCCCTCTACATTTGCCCCTTCGTGGAGAGATTTGTTGGAACAAGAAATGTCTGCACGAAACTTCTTAATCCGATGAACCTGCTCTGCGTGATATACTTCTCAATCTGTGAACAAGAAATTCTGGCCCTCCTTTCCCGTTAGAACCGCAGCGATATAGTCGTTGGGAAAAAGTAAAATTCTTCCCGATGCACCTAAGCCGAAGCACCATTCTCATTAGGACTTAGGCGAAGGGACATCGCCGCTTTTTCCTCGTGCTGGTCCACAACCGTTCTAGCTCTAATGTTTGAAATTCTCCCGAAAGGCCTACTGACCTTTTTAAAATACTCGTTTGGACTTCTGGTAAATGAAATTCTCCCCCGTGGTGCTTCGCTATTTTCGAAAAACGATGAGACATGTGGCGAGGGGACATCGTAGCTTTGTTGAACCGTTGGGGTATCTCCTTCGTTAGAAGTTCAATGGATATGCCTGACAAAATCTTTTGGCACCCAAACTTAAACTTGTTGAATAAGGAAACGCTTTATGTTCTCTATGAGTCACTTCATTAATGGCGTGGAGCTGTCTTTTCAACTGCTAAAGTACTTCCCGAAGTGCCACGTGTTCATGTGAAATGATTATAGGCGGCGGCGCACGTGCGAGGGTGGGGAAATCTAAACGCCGAAGTTGGAAATTTCAAACGTGCATATCCCAACACTTAACCTTTCTTTTCTCTTACTTTGGCTTCGTCTTCCTCAAGCTTCCATTTCATTTTAGAGAGAGAAAGTCTGTGAGAACTCCATTGTTATTGCTCTTTCCTAACTTCTTTCTTCTGTTACCTTCTATACCACCACTTGTGATCGTGTTTCTCCATTCTCGCTCTCAAACCCTTCTTGCTAAAAGCTTTTCTGTTACTGTGTCATTATTTACCATGGCGTCCTCAAGTAACCCCACTGTGTCTACCACCGGTGTTTCGCCTGCCACCCCTACCACTGCCACCACCCTGGATACTGCCCGCCAGGAATAACTAAGGTTTTACCGTCGATAACCTATTTTTGGACAAGGTGATGATTTTGCTGGTGCATGTAAGAGGGTCCATTTTTCTTCTAAGTTGGACCCTCTATTATTGGGTGATGAAGACGAAGCCTCTACCGAGTGGGGTTTTCTTCCTCCCGAGGGGACTCTTCGGTTTCGTTTGGAGCGAGGGGACTTCCCGTGGTCCCACATTGAGTTTGAAGAGCCCGGGGATTCTCCCGCTCAGTTTGCTGCGTGGAACTCCCACATGCAGAGCTCTTATGTTGAAACGCTCACCAAGATTGGACTGCAACGGGATAAGTGGTTTGGTGAGTTCACTATGTCCAAGAATAATGTTGCCCTTCCTGTTCTGGTGTCTCGCTGGAACGTTACTACCCATACCTTCATCGCTGCGTGGGGTGAGTTCACGGTGACGTTGGAAGACGTGTGTGAGCTCCTGGGCCTTGAAGTGACAGGCCATGAGCCTTATAATGATGAGGCTCTGGATGCCCAGGAGACTGCTGATCATTTCAAGATAGACCGAATATGCCGAAGCTGCACCGGTTCATCGAACAAAGCCACTTTCTCCCCACTTATCAATTATTTCTTCAAGGATTCTGCTGAAGGTAGTTCTTTTGGGGGTGCCCTTGGTTAAGGTACATCGCTGGAACTTTCTGCCTATATTCTTATCATTCTTTCCCGTTTCCTTCTACCGGGAAAACCCAATGATCAGCCCCAAAGGGACCTTATCAATATATCCCTTCGTTTGGCCCGAGGTACCAAGCTTCCCCTGGCTGCAATCGCCCTGGATCTCTCTACACATGGCTCGACAGGACCCTCTTCGACATGGAACGATCACTTGGTCATTATAACTTGGAAAATTTTGCCAACTGTGTCCTTTTGACGAGCTTCCTCTATGTTCGTTTCCCTGCCGCAGCGGCCAAGACCAACCGTCCTCCTTCTGGGGAAAGAATTATGCCCCCACGCTCCTACGTTTATCATAAGAAGCTGAGTCGAAAGGAGTTGATACCTGTGATTAATTGTTTTGAGGACTTTGTTATGAGACCCTACGAAGAGGATATCTTTGTTCACAACTGTGACTTTTTCCAACATGAGGCCAGGTTAGTGGAGGTAGGCACAAATATTAAAGATCCTTCGCTGGCCGTGGTTGTTCTGTTCTCCCCCGAGTATCTGCCCTCCTATACCGAGTGGGGATACACTAGCGAGCACTACAATTCAAATCGATGTAGCCGCCAGTTTGGTTTTGATCAAGGGGCTCCTCACCCAATTTTTTAATCGTCAAACCCCAAGGTTTCTTTCAGCGAGGCCTGCTCTCTGTTTTCATCCACTGCTGCACGGGGAATAAGTTCTGCAATGGCTGGGCGAGTAACTATTCCCAACAACAAAAGGCAAGGGGATATGTCATCTCTGTTCGCTACGCGATACTGGTCAAAATAATTGGCTGATATTACCGAGTTCATCGAGGGAGATCCAGTGTACCCTCCAGTCCTTTCCATTTCTGCGTTGGAGCTGGGTTTGAAGGGCAACTCCATCCTTGGGGTTGAGTTCCCTATGAGTAAGACCCCTAAGGCATGTCCCACTGAGCTTCCTCCCCTTTGTTCCATGATTACCACTACTACATCTAAACCCAAGAGTGCTGCAGCCCCTAAGAAAGCTGCCCCTTCGACCAAAGCTGCTACCGATGAACCTTCAAAGCAGAAGGCAAAGAGCGGGACTTCTTCCAAGTCTAAGTCCCAGACTAAATCTCAAGCTCCCAAGGAGGCAGTCCCCATTGCCTCCGTTCCTCCTCCTATGTCTGCGGTGAGAGCTGAGGAGTTGAGAAGGAAAGTTCAAGCTGAGGTGGCACACATAAACGCTGAGTTCCAACGGCGTGTCTAGTTGTTCCTCCACCGGGAACCTTCCCTACGATCCAAGTTGATCCCATCGAGCCCACGGCGAAGAGGAGAAATACTTTAAAGGTTCTTCGGGGTAGTGGCCCTGGTGCATCAGGAATGAGGAAGAAAACTCTGGGTACCAAGTCCCAGAGGAGACAAACTCATGAGGTGCAATTATCTCCTACCCCCTCTCCTGTCAGATCTGAGGTATGTATAGTTGTTCTATTATCATTTCCCATTTGCCTAAAAAAAAAGTACACTTGCTTACGCATTTTGGTAACTTTGGTACAGGAGGTTAAAGAAGAAAGTGCCAATCCCCCTAGCCCCCCCATAAGCCCTTTCGTGGGGGGCGTTTCGGTGCTTCGCCACCCGGTGTGACTTCTCCCCGTTCGCCCATGAGTGGGATTACTTATTTCCATCGTTCAGCCTCTCAACGTGCAAGAGATGTTGCCGTGGGTGATGATGTTGTTGACTCTGTGGGCGTCTTGTTTATCTTCTGTACCTGAGCTTCTTGTACCCATCGTTCTGGCTGAAGAAAAGGAGCCCGAGGTATGATTTCCTTTATAATTTGTTTGGTATCCGTCCTTTCAGTCTCACCCCCTGTATCTATTTGTCATGCTAAACCTTGAGATTTTGGGATGCTTTAGGTTGAAGTGTCGTCATTGTTAGCAAACATTTGTCTTCCCACGCTGCTAGTGAGACCCTTGACCGCCATTCCTCTTTTTCGTACCATAACTGAGGTAAGTAACATTTAAAGGTACTTCTCCCTTTTTCTGTGCTTACTCCTCTTTCATCGTTTAACACTGAGTTTCATGTTGCAGCTTTCTCCTAATCTTGCTCCACCTTCTCTCGAAGGTCTGTATGCATACAAGACCAAGGTTTGTGCTTTTGCACCCCATGGTGGTTTTTCTGCATCCACCCCTGTTGAGGCCTCATTTGGGAGCCCATCATCTTCTCCCAGTGAACAACCCATGCTGGCCTTGATCCCTTATGTTGGTGGGGGAGTTTTGCCTGCCATTGAGGCTTCTGTCACCGGGGATTCCATTGTGGCTTCTGAGGTAACGAGCCCGCCCCCAACGGTTCCTGTCCTTATTGCTACCACAGTTACTCTCGTTCTAGCTCCTGCCGTGACTGAGGTATTTTCCTTAATTCTATGCATTTTTGTTAAAGAATTTCCCCAGCAGAGTCGCCAAATGTAGGAGGGTACTTTAGATCGTAGATGGAGGTGTAACCCCTTTTAAGTATGGTAATGATAAGTTAATTAGCCCAAAACTTTGGATTAGTAATAGAACATGCCAACACTAGCCTAATGAAGATGACCCTCGGTTTAAACTCACAAATCTCTCGTGTATATCTCAGAAAAGTAGTAATGGAGTTTTAGAAGTAACTCAGCTAGAGGGAGAGAGAAGTAAGCACCCTAGATACACCTTGGTAGGAAGGTAGAAACACACCAAACACCCTCAATAATCTCTGTCACGTATTAAAAGTAGGGATGATAATTTTTGACACGATAACCCGTTTATGGTAATAACCCGAAATTGATACGATTAGCTTGTATAGATTTAAGAGTAACCAAAACGTATACTCAAATAAAAATCAACGCGACCCGAAAATGACACGACTAACCCGAATTGCCACCCCTAATTAAAAGCTTCGTAATAAAAATGACAATGGCGGGTGGGTAAAACCCTCTGGTTTGTAATAAATCTCTCTAGCAATAACTTCTTGACTCTCAAAAGGAACATCCCCTCCTCAAAGGTGGTTGGGGTCCTTAAATAACCCCCACACCATCCCCGAGGCAACTCAGTCATTTATGACTATGAAAGACATCCCTCATACTTTATGTCACAACATTAAATACCCGATGCACTAGTTGTCTCCATGTCATAAACATTAAATGTCAAGACATACCTTTTGCCTAATCACTGTGTGTTAGGGGGCTGGCGTCGCAGAGGTGGCTCACCAACTGCCTGACTTCCCCAAATACCACGGTAGTTTACTCAAGTGCAGGTCTGACATTGTTTAGCTGGCTAGTGACATCACCTACAGTGGATGTGACATTAAGTAGAGGGCTGTTTAGTTCACAACTCAACGCCCGATGGAACTCCAAGCTACTCCGCCCGAGGTTCCACGATTCGGGCCCTTTAGTGTTTTTACCAGGTATATCTAAGATGGTCAAGATAATCCCCAATGGTGCCTCACTTCTCAATCCTCCAAACCAGGTCCCTCTAAAGTTCTCACGGCGAGGTCACTTGATAGAGCATGAAAGCTCTCCCAGGCCCTGCCAAGCCTGGTCTCTCGCGAGTACCGTTTGACCTCACACTAAAACTCATTATTATTCTCGTTACATCATTACGACCGTTATAGATTACAATCAACATAAACAGAAATACAATATGACTAATACAACAAGTTAAAGTATGAGTTGTCACGCCAAGCTTCCTCGCTTGAGCTGCCTCGGTTGCTTAATCTCCGACACTGTTGCCAATTATGGAATTATCCCTAATCTCAGGATTACCTTCAAGCCCTCTCTTTCTCTCTCTCTCTCTCTCTCTCTCTCTATATATATATATATATATATATATATATAACTTCTATATATCATGCTTCCTACGTCACCTATACATCACACCCACTTCTAAACCTTAAAAAACTTTTTTTTTCAATTTTTTTTATTTTATTCATGGAGTTAACCTTCCAGTCAACACGTGTTCAAAAAATTGTGTCAAAATACAATTTTCAAATATTTTTTTAAAAATTCAACAAAAAATTATTGTGTTGATTTTAACAAATAATGTATTTTAAAAAAAATAGCTGAAAATTGTATTTTGATCTAATTTTTTGAACATGTGTTGATTGAAAGGTTAATTTCAATAGAAAAATATAAAATTTGGAAAAAAAAAATTCTTAGGCCATAGAAGTAGGTGTGATATATAGAGTTTGATATATGAGATGTAGGAGGGCCTTCCTCTCTCTCTCGGAGAGAGAGAGAGAGAGAGAGAGATTATATCTGGTGTGGTATTAATTTGCAGGACTCTCGTGCATTTTTTCGAATACCAAAAATAGTTTTTGTGGGGTGTTTAAACATTTCAGGTTACCCTAAAAATCAGTTCATATTTTTTTTTTATATTTAAAAAAAATAGTTCGATATTTGACAATTTTAAGATGCTTTTTGTTATCCACTTTTTTAAAATAGAAAAGAAAATATTTTTAGGGTCCTTGAAATGTTTGAACACCGCACAAAAAATAAAAATGGAATTTTTTAAAAAAGTCCCGCATGGGAGTCCCGCACCTGAGATTCTTTATATATATATATATATATATATATATATATATATATATATATATATATATATATATATATATATAGAGAGAGAGAGAGAGAGAGAGAGAGAGAGAGAGAGAGACTCTCATAGATATAAAGTATACATACCAATAAGCCGGTAAATTGAGTCACCCACCCGTTCGGTCCAATGAGCTTTATCTAAGTTTGAGCGACACCGAGCCTGAGATAAAATTTCAAGCTCGAATGAATTTTGGGTTGAGTTTGAGCCAAACCTTACCAAACCCAAATTGAACCCGAAGCGCAAAATTTGAATATATAAATAAATAATTTTATATAATATAACATATGTATGTTAGCATTATTTAATTAAGTTTCATTGTTTTATTTCATTTACTACTTAAAAAAAAGTTCATTTGTCATAATTAAATTACAATTATTTTTCAATTTTGTGATTTTATTGTTAATCTCATTATGGGCATTTGATTTATTTATTATTCATGTCATAATAGGCCTCTGTTATTGATCATATAATGTTATATGTATGACATTTAATTCATATTTCTCTCTTTTTTTTTTTTAATTTAACACATTTGATAATTATATATTTTATTTTTTGATATATCAATTAGATTTTAGTGTGTATTCTCCATAATGGAAATACAAATGAAAAAAATACCAATTTAAACTTTTTTAACTAAGAAAAAACTGAAATGAAGACTGCCCAAAATCGGGTCCGACACCCCAATATTTACGAGCCAAGTTCGGGTTTAGGTGAAAATTTTAGTTCGGGCCGAGTTCGGGCTTGAGCATGGATAAAACAGTTCAGGCTGAGCATGAGCAACCCCAAGCCTAATTTATAACCCAAATATCGGTGGTGCAAATTACTTTTTTTAATATTAAAAAAAATATTTTTGAGTTGAATATTTTTGTGTGGTATTTAAACATTTCAAGGGACCCATATAAAAAAAATTAACACAAAATAATTTTTTTTTTATTTTAATAAATAGGTCAAACTTTCACCGCGTTTAAAGTGCTTTAAAAGTTGCAAAACTTTGACCGATTTTTTTGAAATTGTAAAAAAAGTTTTTTTTGAACTGATTTTTTATATAGTTCTTCTGAAATGTTTCATCGTCATATAAAAATAGAGCCGAAACATAATTTTTTTACTCTTAAAAAAAATAGGTATGTATATTTGGTATGTGCTAGAGCTTATATATATATATATATATATATATATATATATATATATATATATATATATATATATATATATATATATACTGAGTTACCTAAAAGACATCCATTTCTAAAAATATTATGAAATTAAACTTTTTACCCAAACTTGGTATAGATGATCTCCATAGTGAGGAGAGCTACAAAAATTAAATAAAAAAATCACTCCGGAAGTGGGTGAGATAATGATCAATAGTTTGAATTGTCGAAAATACACATATTCACCCAATTTTCATTTCACTCACTTAATAGTTGAATTTTTTGCTGATTTGTTTTGTAGATGAACTCCTTATTATATAAAGCATCTACATCAAGTTACGCTAAATAATGAAAATTTTAATTTAAGAAAAATGTTAGCATGTGTCCTAAGGGTTTTAAACCTTAAAATAGCAAGTACGAAAACTGCACATGAGTATCTGTCCCCTATTAATTATATAACATAAGTCAATCCCTATTATTTTTAGATTCTAAATGTATGCCCTTACTGCACATGTTATCAAGACCCTTAATATAATTAAAAATTGATATGTGATTTAGGTATGATGGAGAGTCTAACTATATAAATACACGCACACACACATATACTTATGGGGAATCTCGTGTAAGAACCTCATATATACATACTCATACAAACAATATTTTTAAAATAGTAAAGATTTAAACTTTTTGTTGATTTTTTAGAGGATATCTTCACTAAGGAGATCATATAGAAAAATCATCAAAAACTCATTTTTTTTACTATTTTAAAATATTGAGACGCAAAACTATGAATATGTGTATTTTTGGCCATTGAAACTTTTGATGATCATCTCATTCATTTTTGTATAAAATTTATTGATGAAGTAATTTGTATATGTTCTCCTTGCTATAGTGATACTATCCAAAAAAATCATCCATTTATTGTACTATTTAAAAAAAAATCCCCACGGGGGTTTACACTGTCCGCACCTTGGATGGCTTGTATATACTTATTCTAACAATAATGTTCATGTAAGTACTAAAATGAGTACTTAAAGTAAGGACCGTGATTTTTTACTATTATATGAATTTTTAATGAATTTATAGGTAAGAAGAAAGTGTTGGAAATTGGACTGAATAAAAGTTGTCCACAATTTTTTGGACAGAATTTTGAACAACTTTGAGCTCAAATTTAGGTGGGATCTATATCACGATAATTGTGGGACCACATACGAATACGTTCTCCTTAGCAAGAAGATTAACGTAGTATATTCATATGTCCAATTTCAATAAGTTATGAATGATAAATATGTCCCCCAAATAACTCACAAAGCAATGAAAGTTAATGAATTAAGTATGTTTTAACTCTTGTTCCACATTGGAAGAGTAGTGGAAAAATGATGAGTTACTAAAATCCAAATGATGGACTAAGGCTTGGATGGCTTGGGGTATTCCAACTCTTTGAAGGGAGATGTCCTACACTATGCATGTGTTGGGATTGGGCCAAAAGCCCGCGCACGTATTCCGGCGGGCGGGCTCGGCTCGGGCTTATAAAAATCTCCTACATTTTGGACCGAATTAATTAAACTTTTTGGGCTTCTATTAATTAATTACCGAATTAATTAATTATTAATTAACTAAAGGTCAGTAGTTAACGAATTTAACTGTTTTGACAGTTAATTTCGATTTTGACTATTCTCAACAGTCAAAACATTTGCTATAAATAAAGCTTTGCCCCTACAGTTTTAGACTAATGAAAAATCACCTCCATAAATTTCCAAAAATCCTCCTGCATTATCTCCTTACTCCAAAAAATCAGTCTCAATTTTTCTGCATTACATATACTGTTTGGTTGAGTAAAAACACAGAAATTGTGTTCGTCTAAATTAATTATTGTCGTGCTACATAATTAATTTGAAAAATTCGTTCTATCTTGGGAGATAATATTCATCAACCTCAGAGCAAATTGGAGGGAATAAATTGTCTTAAGGATACTGTGTCAATTTACAGAGCTTAAATTCTTTTCTATTTCTATTAATTTTTTGCAAATTCAAGTAAGTCCTTTTATTTTCTGTAATTTCACTTTATTTCTGTAATTATTATAATTCGTATTTCTGTACTTTTATATTAACTAAATAGTAGTGCATAACAATTTTAAGACAATTTATTTTTGTTCTACTGTTTGTATAGAGTCCAGAATTTTTTTTTAATTACAGAATTTTATTTGTGTAAAATAAATCTATTTTGACCGAAAAATTTGAATTAAATTATTATTTTAATACAGAAATTTAATAAAACAGTTTGTGTTACAGAAAATTAATTTCTACACTATTTATATATTCTGGTTAGAAAATAAAAAAAAATATATTTGTAAATGTTTTTTGTTTTGTTAATCTGGTTATATAAAATTTTACTTTGAAATTATAATTTTGATTTGTACGGATTTTTTTTATTAAAAACAGTGTGACAAAGATTGTTTTTTCTTAGACTGGTATAAACTTGTGTTTATGTTTTAGTTTAATTCTGAATATTATTTGGAATTCTTTTGGAATTCATTTATTATTAATTATAATTAAGGAAATTAGTATAAACGAATTGTGTATTCTATTTTGATTAATTCATTTATATATGAATATTATCGTTGATAAAAATTCTGTTTTGTAACAGAAATGGAATCGCATAGTACGAGCACTATTCCTGCAATTGCGATTGTCACTAACACAAATGTGACTGCACCCGTATCTATATCACACGAGGAGAAATAGGAAAAGTTCAATGGGGCTAACTTCAATTGTTGGCAAGCGCAAATGTATTTCTATCTCACTACCTGCCAACTGGGTAGGTTATTATATGAAGATTGTTCCTCTATTCAAGAGGGAGATTACTCGAAAAAGGTTGCTGCTGTTGATGTTTGGAAGCACTCTGACTATCTGTTTCGGAATTATATTCTAGCCTACTTGGATAAAATATTATCTCATTTCTACTGCACGATCAAGACATCTAAGGAATTGTGGAATTCTTTGGAGAAGAAGTACAAAACTGAAGATGCTGGGATGAAGAAATTTATCGTTGGGCATTTTCTGGACTTCAAAATGGTTGACTCTAAGCTAGTGATCTTGCAGGTGCAAGAACTCCAAGTGATCATCCACGACATTCATGCTGAAGGAATGGCCCTTAGTGAAACCTTTCAAGTTACTGCAATTGTTGAAAAATTGCCACCATTTTGGACTTTATTAAAAAATTATCTCAAGCACAAGCGAAAGGAGATGAATGTGGAGGAGTTGGTGGTCAGGCTGAGAATTGAAGAAGATAACCGTGAGTCTCAAAAGAAAAGTGGAAAGAATCCAATGGAAACGAAAATCCATGTTGTTGAAGGTCCTAAGAGGAACAAGCGAAAGCATAATAAGGAATGCACTTTCAGACAAAATAAGAAGAAGTTCAAAGGAAAATTCTATAACTGTGGTAAACCTGGACACCGCTGAAGCGAGTGTCGTAAGCCTAAGAAGTCAAATCAGAATAATCCTTAAGCAAATGTAACTGAGGGTGAAAACATCGCCAATGACTTGGCGGATATGAATCTTTATGTTGTGGTCTCTGAATGTAACTTGGTTGGAAATACCAAGGAATGGTGAGAGGACACTGGAGACACATGACACATTTGTGCAAACAAATGGATGTTCTCTACCTATAAGTAGGGGTGTTCACGGGTCAGTCGGTGCGGTTTTGACCGGGTTTTTTGGGCCGAACCGACCATGTCGGTTTTTGGAGGAAGAGAACCGAACCTAACCGAACCGAAAATGCTGAAAAACCAAATCGAATCGAACCGAATCGGGTCGATTTTTGACAGGGCCGGTTCGGTTTGCCCGTCGGTTTTTGACAGGGCCGGTTTTATACAGGGCCGGTTCGATTTTTTCCTTTATTTTAATAAAAAATATATTTTTTTAATACCTAATATAAATATAAAATTTAAAAATATAATATAATATGTCAACACTAATATAAATATAATATAAAATATAAAATTAAAAAGTATAAAAATTAATTCGGTTCGGTTCGGTTCGGTTCAAAATCGGTTTTTTATGCCAAAACCGAAAACTGAACCGACCCTGTCGGTTTTATACCTGATTAAACCGAATCGAACCGACCCTAAAAAAAACCCGGCCTGAAAATTTTCGGTTCGACTCGATTTTGTCGGTTTGTCGGTTTGGTCGGTTTTTTTGCACACCCCTTCCTATAAGCCTTTGAAAAATGAGGATATATTGCTCTTTATAGGGAATTCTTCCACTTCAAAGGTGGTGGGGCAAGGAAATATTGCTCTAAAAATGACTTCTGGAAAGGAGCTTACTCTCAATGGTGTTCTTCACATGCCTGATATCCGAAAGAATCTAATTTCTGGATCTTTCCTGACTAAAAATGGGTTCAAGTTTGTGTTTGTGTCTGATTGCTTTGTGTTGTCAAAGAATGACGTGTATGTAGGAAAGGGTTGCCTAAATGAGGGGCTCTTTAAAATCAATATTCTTGTTGTAACCCCATAAATATATGTTTCAATGAATGAATTTGCTAGTTCTTCATACTTGATTGAGTCATCTAATATTTGGCATGCCAGATTATGACATGTTAATTTTGATACATTGCGCAGATTAATTAACTTGAATTTTTTGCCAAAATTTAATATTGATAAAAATCATAAATGTGAAATTTGTGTAGAATCTAAATTATCCAGATTACCTTTCCATTCTGTTGAAAGGAAAACTAAACCTTTAGATTTAATTCACACTGATATTTGTGATTTAAAATTTGTTCAAACTAGAGGTGGAAAAAAGTATTTTATTACTTTTATTGATGGTTGCATAAAATATTGCTATGTATATTTGCTACACATTAAAGATGAAGCTACTAGTGAATTTAAGATATATAAAAATGAAATTGAGAATCAATTAAGTAAAAAGATAAAGGTAATATGGAGTGATAGAGGAGGAGAATATGAATCTCCTTTTGAGGAATTTTGTTGTTAGCATAGTATAATAAATCAAACAACCACTCCTTATTCTCCTCAATAAAATGGTGCTGCTGAACGCAAAATCGTGCATTGAAGGAGATGATGAACTCAATGTTATTAAGTTCAGAAGTCCCCAGAACTTGTGGGGGGGAGCCTTACTTTCTGCTAATTACATTCTCAATAAAGTACCATACAAGAAGACTCAAAAGACACCTTATGAATTATGGAAAGGTCGAAGACCTTCCTATAAATATTTACGAGTGTGTGGGTGCTTAGCCCAAGTGATGGTTCCTAAACCTAAAAACATAAGAATAGGGAAAAAAATCGTGGATTGTGTGTTCATCGGTTATGCTACTAATAGCAGTGCATATCGATTTCTAGTTTGTAAATCCGAGATATCGGATATTATATTAATACGGCTATTGAATCGAGGGATGCTTCATTTTTTGAAAATGAACTCCCGTATAATATGACCCGAGAATCTGGTCCTTCTAAAAGGACAAATCAAGCTACTACAAGTGGTACTCATCAACCTATTGAACCAATAGAGGATGAACAAAGACGTAGTAAAAGAGCAAGAACCTCGACTTCTTTCGGTCCGGATTTTCTAGCATATCTTCTAGAAAATTAACCTCAAACGTACAAAGAAGCTATATCCTTACCCGATGTTTCTAATTGGAAAGAAGTAATTAATAGTGAAATTGAATCCATATTACAAAATCACACATGGGCACTAGTGGATCTTCCACCAGGTTCAAAATCGTTAGGTTATAAATGGATCTTCAAAAATAAGTTGAAGGTCGATGGATCAATTGATAAATATAAAGCTAGACTTGTAGCTAAAGGCTATAGGCAAAAGGAAGGGTTGGATTACTTCGACACATATTCACCGGTAATAAGAATTACGTCTATTCGAATGTTAATAGCAATAACTGCTATTAATGGACTTGAAATACATCAAATGGATGTAAAAATCACATTCTTAAATGGTGAACTAGACGAGGAGATATATATGGAGAAACCTGAAGGGTTCAAAGCTCCTGGATAAGAAGGAAAAGTAAGTAAGCTTGTTAAATCACTTTATGGATTGAAATAATAACCTAAGCAGTGGAATGAAAAATTTGATAATGCAATGTTATCAAATGGCTTCAAAATTAATGAATGCGATAAATGTGTTTATTTTAAATACATTCAAAATGGATATGTCATTGTGTGCCTCTATGTTGATGATATACTTATCATGGGGAGTAATTTGGAAATTGTCAAAACTACAAAACAAATGTTGAGTAGTCGATTTGACATGAAAGATTTGGGTATCGCCGATGTTATATTATGAATTAAAATTTCTAAAACATCTGATGGACTTATATTATCTCAATCTCATTACATTGAGAAAATACTAGAAAAAATCAAGAAGTATGCTATCAGTCCTACCAAGACATCTGTAGATGTAAATTTACATCTAGCAAGAAATAATGGTGAAAACATATCTCAACTAGAATATTCTCATATTATCGGCAGTTTAATGTATATCATGAACTGTACGTGATCGGACATAACATACTCAATAAGTAAGCTAAGTGGATTTACGAGTAATCCAAGGAAAGATCACCGGAAGGCAATATTAAGAGTTTTGGGTTATTTGAAATATACTCAAAACTATGGACTGCAATACTCAAAATATCCAGCTGTTCTTAAAGGACATTGCGATGTAAATTGGATATCTGATACAAAAGACTCTAAGTCTACGAGTCAGTATGTGTTTACCCTTGAAGGTGCAGCCGTATCTTGGAAATCCTCAAAACAAACATGCATTGCTAGATCAACAATGGAATCCAAATTCATTGCACTAGACAAACCTGGATAAGAAGCTGAATGGCTTTGAAATTTCTTAGAGGATGTTCTAAATTGGTCGAAACCTGTGCCCGCAATATGTATACATTGTGATAGCCAATCGGTGATTGGAAGGGCACAAAATCACATGTATAACGGAAATTCATGACATATTCGTCGTATACATAATACCGTTAGACAACTTCTCTCAAACGAAATTATCTCAATTGACTATGTAAAGTCAAAAGATAATATAGCGGATCCACTAACGAAAGGTTTAAACCGAGAGCAATTTGAAAGATCATCGAGAGGAATGGGTCTAAAGCCTATAAATAAATAAGAATCAATATAGTGGCAACCCAACCTAGCTGACGGAGATCCCAGATCTAGGTTCAATGGGAAAACCGAACTACATTGTATTAGGTACGCACTGGAGGACATTTAATCCTATCCATTCTAAAGATGAGACAATGCACATCCGCTGCGAAATTATGATAAGTTATGCTTTTACTAACATCCATATCTTAGTATGTCTAAGTGGGGTATTGCAGGATATTCTTTATGGAAGTCATGTACGTGAGTAAGAATGGGGCCACTGCTATGAGAATAATGAAAGGTAAATTCTCTCAAATACTCACGGAACCAAGTGGTGTTCATGGCCAAAATAAACACAAACGTGAGAACCAACTGTGTTGAAGAATTGTTGTGTGAATATCGTTCTCTAGATTTACAAAAACGGTTGACGGTTCAAAGACGTGAAGTCTACTATTAACCAAGTAAATCCGATGGTATATCACTAAGAAAAGTTCAATGCCACTAGGCTACTTCTCTCGATGCAATAAATCTTCAGTTTTACTCAACATGTGTCTACATCTGCATTAGTATCTGTTCGGTTTTATTTATAGTAATATATCATTCATGTGGGGGATTGTTGGAAATTGGAATTAATAAAACCTGTCCAGAATTTTAGGACGGAATTTTGAGCAACTTTGAGTTCAAATTTAGGTAGGACCCACACCACGATAATTATGGGACCACAGACGAATGCGCTCTCCTTCGTAAGGAAATTAACGTAGTATATTCATATGTCCAATTTTAATAAGTTATGAATGATAAATATGTCCCCAAAGTGACTCACAAAGAGATGAAAGTTAATGAATTGGGTATGTTTTAACTCTTGTCCCACATTGGAAGAGTAGTGGAAAAATGATGAGTTAATAAAACTCAAATGATGGACTAAGGCTTGGATGCCTTGGGGTATCCCAACTCTTTGAAGGGGAGATGGCCTACACTATGCATGTGTTGGGCTTGGGCCAAAATCCCACACGCGTACGCGCGCGCCGTCCGGTCGGCTCAGTTCGGGCTTAGGCTCGGGCTTATAAAAGTCTCCTACATTTTTGGGCGAATTAATTAAACTTTCTGGGCTTTTATGAATTAATTAATTATTAATTAACTGTTTGTCACTTAATTACCAAAGGTCAACAGCTAACGAAATTAACTGTTTTGACAGTTAATTTCGATTTTGACTGTTCCCGGCAGTGAAAACCTTTGCTATAAATAAAGCTTTGCCCCTACAGTTTTAGACTAATGAAAAATCTCCTCCATAAATTTTCGAAAATCCTCCTGGATTATCTCCTTACTCTAGAAAACCTGTCTCAATTTTTCCGCATTACATATACTGTTTGGTTGAGTAAAACCACAAAAATTGTGTTCATCAAAATTAATTATTGTCGTGCTAAATAGTTAATTTGAAAAATCCGTTCAATCTTGGGAGACAATATTCATCAACCTCAGAGCACATTGGAGGGAATAAATTATCTTAAGGACATTGTGTCAATTCACATGGCTCATATTCTTTTCTATTTCTATTAATTTTTTGCAAATTCAAGTAAATCCTTTTATTTTCTGTAATTTAACTTTATTTCTGTAATTATTATAATTCGTATTTTTGTACTTTTATATTAATTAAATACTAGTGCATAACAGAAAGAATACATCTTATGGTGAAAAACATGATTATTATTCTAAAAAAACAGGATTATTATTCTAAGTCTTTGTTTTAGGTCGATACAAGAGCATTTCTACTTATTCATACCAAGAGTCTCACTATACAAAAATAAGATCAGAATTTACAATAGCGTAAATCTCATTGTATTCAAATAAATTTTGATGTTTGAAGTTGATCATATCAAAGTTAATTTTTCCTTTATAAATTATCTATCAAATAAGAACTTTAATTTTGAGACAAGATAGTAATATATTTTGATAATGGACATGAAAAATATTATAGGACATGTGTATGTAACTTAATAAGTTAAAGTAAATAAATATGAAAAAATATTTAGGGAACTTCTCAATTTTATCTCTCTCCTAGTGGGCATCCTCATGTCTCCCAATTAGGAGGTTATAGGCTCAATCCTCTTTTCCTCCCCCTTTTATTAACAGTTCACTGCCAATATAATTTGTTTCCTGAAGTCCACTAGCATAATTTTCGACAATAAGGTTCCTCACCCGCTAATGCATATCATATGTGTTAAGAGTATGTGCATTGGAGGAGTGAGATATAAAACATCGACCATCGATAGTTCGGGGTGGGAACCGTATTAATAATTTTGTCAAGGGTTATGTTTATCTTCATTACTTAAATATCAATTATATCTCAAATATAACAACCTTACATCACATTAACATATATTTAGGATCCGTATAACACATAACAAAATCTAAAACAACAATAAAATAAATTTATGTGTAAAATAAATTAAGGGATAAAATAACATTAAAACAAATTTTGGTTGGAGCATTATTGAAAATTACAATCTCTTAAACTGAAACTATTTTCAAATTTAGTTTAAACCTCAAAGTAGGGAAAATGAAAATTTAAACCTATAGTTTTGGGGTGATTTTCAATTTAAACTCGATGTTTCAAAAGTTGCAATGTGGCCTGGATGTCAAAAATTTCTTTAATTTGACATACCATTATATTATCGTTAGGAAACATGATGGAGCTAGTGAGTAGATATATTATGTGGAAAAAAGTTATCCAATAAGAGTTTGACACCTTGCACCCTTTTGACCCTTAAATAATCTGTTTTTAACATTAAAAGAATTCAAAAATAAAAATAAAAGACCAACCCACCATAAATAATCTCACTCCTACCTCTCAAGTCATTTCAACACTAGCCCTCCACACCCACCTAACACTCCCCATCCCCCCAAAACCATCGCCACAATGCCATATACGAGTTTTGGTTAATGACCATTTTGGGGGTCACGGTCTGAATTCGTGACCATAAGAGATCGTCGCGGTCCTTTTGGTGATAGTAACAATAGGGGCTTGGTCCCGATAGCGAAAAGTGACTAAGCAGTCATGGATATGAACCGTGACACCAATCATATAACCAATCATGTTATTTTGATGGTCACGATCCCAAACTATTACCAACCTTGGTGAAATTTTGATGCTAGTCAAGGTCTCTAACCGCGATGTTCAGTTGCGACGAAAATGGTCACGACTCAGAATTGTGATAAAAAAATGTGACCATTAAAATTCTATTGATATATGGTCATTGTTTTAGACCTTGACCATATATTAATACAATTTAAATGGTCACGCTTTTGGTCACAGTCTTAAGCTGTAACCAAAAATAATTTTTAATTTTCTGCCTCCTAAAAAAACGTGTACATGTTTTCAAACTTGTACACATTTTTATGATATAACTAACTAATCCATTAATCAAAATATAATAATACATCAAAAGCTATGTACATTCCCATAAATAACAATAGAACACAAGGTGTATACATTTCCATAAATAATAATACAATAAAACTTGTATATATTTTCACAAATAAATATTTAAATCTTCAATGTGTTCCTTTCCCTAAATATGTTCAAAATGTTTAAAGTGTTCCTTCTCCAACTAGGCTTGTTAATATTTCAAATGGTAAGAAAGAAATTGAATCCAAAATGACTTTGGGATGCCTATATAGCCAAAATGTCATCATAGTCCATGTAGTTCGTATGATGAATAAGGTTGGGTCTAACCTATAATTCGAATCTAAGGTGTTACGTTGAATTATGAAAATAGATGTCAAAAGTGTTGAAAATGTAGAAAATTATGTGAACACTCTAAATTAGAAATTGCGGTATAAACCCCATTTTTAGGCTTTCGATTTATGAAAATAGATTTGAGTGTACACATGATAGTAAAAAGAGTAAGATTATTGATATAAGTATTATAACCAAGCTACAAATGGAATAGGAACACTAAAATATGCAAAATAACATTTATGGGACTGGTAAAATATAAAGGACATTACAACGCATGTGTAGTTTTGTCTGAGTATCCTCCTTGAATAGATACTTGAAGGTTTAACGGGTCCAACACATTCGACGTTCTAGCATCATAACAAAACTATGGCATAACCTTGTTAGGATTAAAATCCCTAATGAATTCGAATGTTTAGACCCAATAGAAACTATTTAATGGTACTCACACGAAACAAAGTAGTATTAATGATATAAAGATATTAGAAAAGGCTATAAGTATTACTAATAAGAGACTTTAATGCCTTGTGTCTCAGTGAACAACACATAAAACAAGCCAACAATTGAAGCATCCATACAAATAATGAACATTAACAAGAATCGTGACCATTTGTACGATTACCTCAGATTGACGATTTGTTATTAGTGTCATATTCAAAACTTAATAAGATCAACAGAAAAATTACAAAATGTGAGAGATGAGGAAGCACAAATGTAATTGAATACATAGGTTGCTCCAATACATATGATATAAATAGGGTTGTCATATAAGGGTTAACTAAATAATAATAAAATAACATTTCAAAACTTAATCTTTGTCTAAATTAACTAAAAGATACTTGAAATTAGGGTTTTCATCAAGAGAAGCCTGGAACTCTGTAGGGGCCTTTAATGCATTTGCTTTAGTATTCAAACTCTTTTGTGTATGCATAACAAGATACCAGTTGTTATCATTTATCCTCTTTTAGTAGAATACATTCTTCACATTTGGAAATGCATAAATAAAAGGCTCATTGACTATGTGATCTTTACTCTTTATCTTAGATAAATCTACCGTGACAAGTCTTAGGTCAAGATCAACTTTACAACCATGCGTAGTTTCCTCCACCTTCACCCAATGATAATTAAAGATGGTTTCTTTCAAATATAAGTAATCCCGTTCCAGGATTTATTAGACAATCGCATTATAGTTCAACAACATATCCTTTGGATATTTTTTGATTTTTCTAGCCACACAAGTATTCGAGGGAGAAATTGAAATTCCGCTATTCTGCTTTAATAATTTTTCCTTGCATATGTATAATATGAAATCAAAATTATTGGTGTACAATTTTTCAACTCATTTGCATGGAAATTAGGACCTTAGTCTAGGCTTGGAAGCTTTAAAGAGACATCACCTCTTTTTAAAAGCTTCATATATTAATGGATTTGTGTTAGGGAGTGTTTTACAACATATAAATAATTGCAATAATACAGTTGAAAATTACATCTTTTAGTACCCCAAGACCTAAAATCAGTCACAGTGTAATTACTATTCTGATTTCAGGAAATTTCACTCCCATACTTCCGAAACGTGGTGACGAAATTATGAAATTATATGGTAATATAGAGAATACAGATAATAAAAAATAAGTTATATATGTAGTTAATTGCTCTCTCTAATCATAAAATTTATCTTGCAATTTGAATACATAATGAGGTGCTTGATCGTATTGCAGATTAATGAGTCTAATCTCTTTAGGGTTCTCGAAAGCCAATTGATCCTCATACTCGTCGTCACTCGTTCTTCACAAGGATTGAACCTCCTAAGCACTTGTTCCGATATATGTCCCGGAGTATGTAATGGTGATTCTTTTGTTATGTATTATTCAAAAATTGACCCTCGAATATAATGTGTATTCTTAGCATAATCTTTGAAGGTTTTCATCAAGCATTTAAAACAATACATCCAGCAATGCCTGACGGTTCCACACAATAAAGCCTCATTGCATAGATACATAAATTGGTGGATGTTGATGTCAAAGAACCATGGAGGAAAATATATCTTTAAGATGCATTTCACCTCGGTTAAAGTTGTTCATATCCTTAATGTGCTTTCTATTTATCACTTTTTGGACAGAGTAAGTTGAAGCACAAACGAATGTGCATAATTGCCCGGCAGAGATTTTTAGGCCCAGAAAAGAAATGCCTAAACAACAGAGGGATTAATTAAACGATGACATTCCAGTCATGCGAATTTCATTGTTTCATGTTATTTGTTTAGAGCTTACAACCCTACGTAAATTAACAAAATAACCAGCCAGAGTCTTCAAGTTAAACATGTCTAGAAGGATCTTTTTCTCACTATTAGTCAAAGTGAAAGCACCCATGAGAATAAAATTTCTTCATATTTTTGGGTAAGTTTTTAACCACAATGTTATTTTTCATATCCTTTTGATCACGATGCTCCTTCTCTCCATCTTTCGAATGAGATCCACCCAAACACGTTCCTATCAGATGTTTCGTAAAATTCTTCATTATGTGAATCACATCAATTACATGACTTACACGGTGATATTTGTAATATGATAAGTCAAATAAGATTGATTGTTTGGACCATTCCTTCATTTTACTAGGATTTTTTGGTTCTTCTTTAGTTTTATGCTTTTGGCCTACAAACTGAGGGCGTTTTCCCACAAACTTATTTCCCAAATTCACAGCCTTCACTTCGTCCTCTATTTGGTAACCAAAAATTCATCTAGGTTTTGTCCTATACTTGTAATAGACAAATAAAAAGTTAGTCTTGTCTTTCCTAAAAGGGTGAGTGTTCGGCGTAAAATTACGATGACCGATATAACTAGTCAAGTGGATTTGGTTTCCTCCCCACATATGGGGAATCCATAATAACCATGAACGTTGCAAGTGAATAGCATCCCATATGAAGGAAAGTCATGGATAGTCCATAACACCATTATTTTAAGTGTGAACTCCATATCATTATGAGCGTCGAATGCCCTCACACCTTCTTTCCCATAATTCTTTAATTTTTTCGATTAACGGGGATAAGAAAATATCAATATCATCACAAGGAGCTTTTGGCCCTGGTATCAATAACAAAAATAATGTGAACTTTTTTGTAATGAATAGTGTTGAGGGAGATTTAAAGGATCCATAAGAACGGAACAATAACTCTTATTAGTGCTTAACTTATTAAAAAGGTTAAACCCATCATTTGATAATGCAATACGGGCATGGTGCAGTTCCTTTGCAAATTTAGGGTGTCGTGCATTTGAAAGTTTCCATATGAGTGAATAAATGGGATGACTGATGAGATTCCCAGCCACCTCGGGTTGAGTATGCCATATTACAGCCTCTGCTATATACAGTAAAGTGAAAAATCTTTAACTCTCACCCGAGGCAATAAAATTTCAATACCTTCCATGAAACCTTCGAGCACTTATGAAAATTTTCATGTTTGTCTTTTTCATTCTCATAAATCGTATATCTTGGCTCATTGTATACAGGACGCTCACCATTAAGTTTATGTTTGTTGTTGTAAAATAGGCAATCATACTTGCATGCATGAATATATTTATACTTCAAGCCCAAACTCTTAAAGCTCTTTTTCATATTCGGATAACTATTTGGTAACGTGTTCTCTTCAGGACAATGTCTTTAACCCACTTGTAATTCACGTTACGATGTTGCAAGACAAATAAAATTGAATTATCCAAATCAATCATTGCAAACGATACCTAGTGATCTTCTTCGTACTTTTTATAAAAAGATTAGTCGCATCGCCTTTCAACCGTATGTATTCCCAATCTTCGGGTGATTCATCATTAACTTGTTCATTGACATGGTCCTAATGCACATTATCCATATCTTTACGCTGGAAGTTTAAATGGTGGTCAACTCCATATGCATCATTAATTGTGTCGGTCAAAGGACGATATGCTGGAGAATCATTAACCATTTCCACCTGGTGGGGTTTCGTTATGCGGCCAGGTACCAGTAAGTCTCCCAAAACATACGGTACATTATTTTCCCCATGGAATGACATTATCTTATAGTCTTGCGATATACCCCACCTTAATAAATGTAAGTCAACGTCTTCCAAATACTTATATTTTCCGTTCATACAACGATTGCACGGACACGAAATTTTATTACTATTAAGATATTAATTTGCATATTTGAGAAATTCACAAATTCCTTTTACATGATTATCAAGGACTATGTTACTCTCTCCCATACACTATTTGTATTGTGGGAAAACTATTAAACAGACTTCAAAACTCAAAACACCTATATAACTAGGTTGAATGAAGGTCATGTTGGATAAAAGAACTCTCAGTTTATAATTCAATCAAATTCATTCAACCGAAGAAAATTCATTCAACCTAAGAATTTAATAAATACGAAGTAAAATCAAAAAATTAAGATGCCATCGAACCCCAAAAAATTAAAACTTAAATATCTTATGATGTCAACAAATATCCCATATAATTAAAGCATTACAAACTTGTTCTGAAATAAAACATTATTCATTGCCTAATCCTGACCAAAAAAAAAAAAAATGGCAAGACAATATAACAATTTTGATAATATTTTAACATAGGCTCTTCACTGGAGTCAAGATGCACAAGCTCCTTATAACACCCCAAATTTTTTAATAATTAATTTTAGCATTTTAATTACACGTGCACTCGTAATAATATTGATTAATTGATAAATATTTATTACTGAGAATGAAACTAATATTTATGTGGAAATAAAATTTACCAAGTGTGAGTAGTAAATTAAATTCGGTAAATTGTTAGTACGTCATACTGGGTAATAACGACGAAAATTTATGCTATCTCAATTAGGGCATTCGGGTAGGCTATTATTAGGTTGAGATAGAATATTGTTGTTTGGTGAATCTGATGGTAGTTTCGAGAGCACGATCTAGAATGGATCAAAATAGTCAAAATTAAGTACCCGAGGGCCGAAATTGGTTATCGAGAGCTTTTTAGACTAGTCGTGGGCCATTCGAGGGCTTTTAAGTCATTTTATATTAATGGGTAAACCTAAATTTGGAATGAAGAGATTTAAGTAAGAGATTAGGGCGAGGTGGCAACTACTTTATACATAACACCCTTTGAGAGCTCTTTTGGGGAGAAAAGAGGAAGAAAAATACAGGGGAGATTGAAGGAGGCTTGATTGGAGGCCAATCATTGGAGTTCTTGACTTGATCCACCCTTCAAAGAAGAATATACACATCCATTTTGGATATAAAGGCAAGTGTGTAAACTTGCTTTATGTTTTGTTGAGTATTATGATCTATATCAAAAGAGGTGGACAAATAAATCAATTTTAGGGTTGGGATTTATAAGAAAAACAAAGGGAATTTTAGAATGATAAATATGACTGTGTACTTATGACCTTGTTTCATAAAAAAATTGTTAATGATTAGAGAAAATCGTGATTAACTGTTATATATTTATCTCGATTGGAAAGTCACTATCTTGAATTGAAAAGATGAAACCTTGATCATGAAATTAGGATTTTTATTAGAAATCATGACAT
The DNA here is from genome assembly GCA_949130495.1 of Sambucus nigra. Classification (NCBI taxonomy): domain Eukaryota; kingdom Viridiplantae; phylum Streptophyta; class Magnoliopsida; order Dipsacales; family Adoxaceae; genus Sambucus; species Sambucus nigra. Next base: position 244,161,741 of record OX422209.1, read on the forward strand.
GAGTGATGATGGACTAAGAATGATGTAAATCCAATAAATTAATCTAGTTTTGATGGATTCAAGAAAATTAATATGTACATTCATGGTAGTAGTTGATGGGTTGAGGATATTTTATCTTTGGACGAAGATAATAAACACTTTATAATGTAAAAGTGGGGCAAAACTCGTATTAATTGTAGCAGGTCTGAATCCCTTGCCAATCTTAGTCCCTTTGTTTGATTGTTATATAAATTAAATTGGAGTTCAGGAATTTTATGAGGTTCGTTAATAGAAATAGATATTCTAGAAATTTACTTTAGACGAGGATTAATTATGAGGATGTGTAAGATAAAATCCAGAGTGAGGTAGGAGGGACATTTAGGACGCACAACGCATGGAATATTTAATCTATAAACTCGAGGAAAATTCGAGTAACTAAGGAGACAAACTGGCTGAGAAGGGCTTAGTGTCCAGAATTGATAATCTATGTGTGAAATCAAAATAATAAGTGATTATGTATTTTGTAGTCAATGTAGACTCGGGATAATAAGGCTAGTGCTTTGGGAGATAGGCACATCTTAGCTAGACTTTAGGATAGTATATGCATATACATATACATATACATATACATACATACATACATACATACATACATACATACATACATACACACACACACACACACACACACACATATATATATATATATATATATATATATACATACATATGGTTAATAATATGTGTGTGTATGATATTTAAGTGAAACATACTCATCCTAGTGGATATGCTATCGGTGGAGGTTGCGAACCATGGGAGGTCACTCTGGTGAATCTCAACAGAGATAGTATCGTTCTCCAGGGTCATAGGTCTGTGCACAACCACGTAATGTTGGTTTTGGAGTCCTGTGAAATAATATGGTATGGTTATGACCACGGACTTAAGGCCATGACTACCTTCGGTGTTCGTTTATTATTTTTGGGTTTGGTGGTGATACTTTGACCCGATTACCTAGAATGCGGAGGACATTCATGTAGCTTGATAGCATGCTAGTGATTTTACACACACACACACACACACACACACACACACACACACATATATATATATATATATATATATATATATATATATATATATATATATATATATATATATATATATATATATAGTAGCATGGTGTATAATAGATAAGACAATTCACGGTTCAGTTCGATGCCAACGAGGCAAGAAATGGAGGATGAGATCAATATTTATAAAATAATACTATGTACCTCACCACACCTAATTTTATACTCTAATTATAATTACAATTTTAACCCACTAAAATTTATTTTCCCCCTCATTTTACTCTTAAAAGTTTACTTTAATTCAAACATGAGGGTTAGTTTTGTAGCACAATTAAAAAGTGAAATTTGATAGTGACCCTTCCCCTTACCCTCACCCTCACCCTCACCCGATCTCACTCATTCTCTCTTATGGAACTAAACGCTCTCAACATACACGTTTTACCATCTGCCTCACAAGACAAACCCTTAAAACAAAATAACCTTCCTATGGATTCGCCCGCAGCTCCATGCCGCCGCCCTCTCCTTCACCCCTTTCTCTAGTGTTCGATCTCCATCATTCTCTTCTACTCCCAACCGTAAGTTTAAAATCATACCTATATCTATGATGATTTTTTACTATACATACACATTTATATATACATCTAACCTTTTAGATTGTGATTTGGAGATATTTGTTCATTTTTGCTTTGTAATTTAGGGTTTTACAAAATGGGCATCTACATAGTTACGAATCTGCTTGGGTATTCTAATTGGGGATTCAATTGGTTTGTTGAAATTTCGTATTGGGGATCTGCATTGTTGAAGTTTTGAATTTAGGATATCTTTTTCTCATTACGTGATTCGTGTTTTGGTGCTTTTCTTTGTTTCTCATTGTCTCTCTTTTGTTTTTTACTTAATATTTTACTTTGTGGTGTGATTTGGGTTTTTGCAGTTTTTATCTAGGGTTTGGATATTTGATGATGTGGTTAAGAAGATTGAAACCTACTTTTTGTGTTCACTCCTTATGTACATATGGAAATTTAGGCTTTGTAATTTAAGTTTTTTGTACAAATGTTTTTTTATATCTATATTTATGTTTTGTGATCTAATTGTTACTGTTTTGGTTTTGATTCTCATTGTAACCTATCATTAACTTTGCGATTGATAGTCTAATATTTTACATATGCAGTTGGTGATGCCTCAGTCCGTACATGTTTTTTTCATAGAGAGGGTGGACAGTTCCATTATGAGATAATGAAGCTTTAAAACTGTGAAGGCTAAAAAAGGGAGGGTTAATGAAGAAAGAAAGCATGCTGGCATTGAAGGGTATACCCTTCATTCCCCCACCGTCTCATTTTAAAAACTGTTTTAACTTATAGGATTTTTTAGGTTTAAATCTCCCTTAGTACTTATTCGTGTATATATTTATGTGTATTTGGGTTCACACTTAATAATTTGGTGTTTATACTTGCTTCTTGCTTGCCAGACTATTCAAGTAGGTGTGCTGCAAATATTAGGGTATTTGGTGTATTTGGGTTCCAGACTATATAGGAGGTGTTATCTCAAGGTTGTTGTGTGCCGCAACTATTTCATACAATATATTTTTGAAGTGTCTTATATGACTTTGTATTTTTTGCTTCCGATTTGAAGGGGTGATTTTCATGACACACTGTTGGGCATTGATTATCAACCTTTGAGTCAAAGGTGTTGTTATGTTTTATGTTTAGTTTTTGGTGTCAATCTCTCATCTCAACATAGACACCCCAATGGTGAAAAATGAAGTAGTGAAAATTTTAGGAGAGTGTGAACTTCGTTTAGAGTCGGTAGTTAATTGAATTAGCCCCATTTGCTCAAGCTCCTAGAGTATTTTATCAACACGGTGACATTTAATTCCAACCTAACAGAAACCTGTAGTGAGGTGATATGCCCTTCTTTGGAGCCTTAAGGTTATTGTAGTCTTAAGTTAATATAAATCATATTCATTTTCGCTGTTTGTGTAAGTCCGACTCCGGGTATTGTATAGGTGGTAGACATTTTATATATCAGATTTTATGCATAAATATGGGAAATGGAAGCGTTTGTTGCAAGTTATCTTTTGTGAATGTTTGTAATTCTACTTTGTTTACATCGGTTGGTAGGTATATTTTTAACAGAAGTTTTCATGTGATATTGATAAGTGGTCATCTTATCTTGCCTGAAGGCACACAAATATTCATGAAATAAAACACAAGTGGTTAGCTTAAGAACCTATCGTTTCTTTATTTTAGAGTACATGATTTGATAATTATTTATTTCATTTTCTTCTTACAGATTGCAATGATTTGCTGATCACCATATATATAGCAATTTGAGTGAAGTTTTATTATTGCGTTGTGTTTAGGTGGTGACTCTCAGCAATTTTTATGGACATGCCATATGTTAAAGGTAATCTTACTGTGATATTTTGAATGTAATTTTTATGTGCATACGGATTAGGCAACTCTTTTTGGATATTCACCTGCTTTTTTTTACTCTCGGTGCTTAAGCCAGTACTTTAGAAGTTTGAAGAACCTTGCATCAGTATATATTGAAGTCCCTCTTTTTGTCAAAGTTTCGAGGTCCTCCTTTTGAATTTAATTTAACATTTACATGTTTGTGAGACTGTAGAATATTACGAGGAATGAAGCAACAATGATTTCTATTTTATAGATTTTAATCATTTTGGATTCGTAGTTTTTTATTTTGTCTTATTTACTGGATACTAACACTTGAAGTTGGATATCTAGAAAAATTAAGAGTGGAAAGGTGTATTCTATAGATTTCGATTTTTATATCCAACACTGCCTTATTCATAGGGATTAACTTAGAGTCACTAACACTGCCTTCTTTTTGGAGTATCGCATAGAAATATGACACTCACATGTTTTGGACACTTGTGGGATGTGGAGGATTTTTTTGTTTGTGTCACACTAGGTCAATTTGTAATGTTTTTAAGGAATCATGCTTATTAAAAGCACGTCATCATTGAATGATATGTTTTTTTTTTTGTAAAAGGACACTTCTGGGATATTAAAAGCACCCCATCATTGAATGATACATTAAAAGCACTATTATTTTGAATTGCATTATGTTAGATCAGTTATTTTAGTGATATATTTTATTTTAGCTTGTTCGTTTAGTTTCGTAGATATAACAGGTATTTCTCTGCTCATCAGTTTTTATTTTAGTTATAACATGTATTCCTTAATTGTGTTCTTTCATAGCATAATATGTATTATTGAGCAGACATAACAAGTATTATGCAACAGATATACATGTATCTACAAAATATCAGGTATTATGTAGCAGATATACATGTATCTGCATAGTAACAGATATACATTTTCCTTAATTAGCATAATCTGTGTTCCTTAATAGCATAATCTGCATAATATTTATATTATACAGCATATATATCAGGTATTTCTTAGTTATAACAAGTACTTATTAGTTATAATAGATTGTTCTTTTAATTATTATTGCCTGAATAGTTACTTTTGTGAAACTTAGTGAATGATTTCACTCATTTTTCTTAAATGCTATAATTTATGTTGATAAATTTGTTAATAATCATTATAACTACTACTATTACTAATATAATAATAATTATTATTTTTTATTATTATCTATTTGTAATACGTGCTTGAGGAGCTAATCGACCAACCATAAGTGTCGTCATGTTGTAGCTCCTATTGTATGGATATTGGAACCACTATATAAAATACGATGAATCAAGGGAATGGAAGATAGGAAACATGTGGGATGGAAGATCGTAAACTGGTAGATTGAGCATCTGATATTTATCCTTTTCTTCAAAAGTGTTTTTATAGATCAGGATGGTGTATGTTTGGTAATATTGAGAACTTATTTGCGTATTTTGTAAAATATTAATTTTATTTTGACGCATTGTATACATGGTTGTTTGACACCTTGAAAAATGTGAATGTTAGATAGACATTGATGTTGTATTTTCTATTGGTGTATTTTTTATTTCTGAAACAGGCTGGATAGTCCTATAAACAGAGAAATCTTTGTCCAAAATTTTAAAATTGTTTACAATTTTTGTGTTATATAAATAAATTTCAACTTAGATTATACATGAATTAATATTTTGGCCTTACCCCTATAAACAAAAGATATTATGACTACTGTTTCTTTTTTTTAAATTACACTGTTTTGTTGGGGAACGAAAATTTTTACCGTTTTGCGATTGCGTACTTCAAAAAATGTTCGTCATTTTGCGATTATGTACTTTGGAAAATTTTCGCTGTGCCGTCAGGCACGAGAATACTATATATATATTGTGGTCATCCCCGATCCTCGCGGTGGGCGGAAGGCGTGAGGGAGGATCCTAGGTCCCGCCCATCCCTCTCGGGAGCGCTTCGGCCGACGTCATTTGGGTGAGGTGAAAAATGTAGAGAGATAGAGTTGCCAGTCTATTTTAATCAAAACAGACAAAAGAAGGGGAGCCATTGCGAAGGACATCATCCAAAGTCATACTGATTCATACGAAACCAAAATGATTCGAAAAGGGTCCGAGGCTAAGTTACGAAATGAGAAGGTTTTAGGTGTAATACCCCGTATTTTCATGGCTTTTAAATTTAAGGATTTAGTAAATTTAATTGAGATAAATTAATTTAATTTTAATCCGGAATGTTGTTTTAAATATTTACTAGCGTGACGAGAGTTAGTAATTATTGGAAATTTGTTATTTGTTGAATGTTACTGGATGAGTATAGTAATATATGAGATTCATTTTTATAATATTGTCACGTGTGAATAAAATGACAATTATGGAAATTTAAGTCGGGACGCGCCTGTGTCGTGTCGGGACTAAATGTTGATTTATAAAAGTAAATAAATTATAAGTTGCTCGTATGGTCGTTTTGAGTGCACCAACGTGTCCAGAATGGTCGAGATAGTCCGAAAAGTGTACCCGGGGGTTAGTTTGGGTCTCGGGGCATTTTTAGGCCTAAGTGGTACCCCGGGAGGGCATTTTGGACATTTCACATTTATGGGTAATTAAACCCACGAAAATTCAAAGGGTTATATCAGATATCTGGATTGTCATCTAGGGTTAGAAACTCTAAACACAAGTGATGGCCATAGGAGAGAAAGGAGAGAGCTCTCAAGGCAAATTCAAGGCCCGAAATCCACCCGCTTGCACCGCAACCACCACCAACGCGTAGATCGCGCAACGGGCTACGCAACCACACCAAAAACACCTGCAAATCAGAACGTCGAAAATCCCAGCCAAGTGTTTATCTTGCTTATTTCGTTGGTGCAATTTTCATATTAGTTTAGGAATGATTAGGGATGAAATATATGGAAGAAAACCCAAATTGTGATAGGAATTTGCATGTAGTAAAGACTTAAACCTTATTTTGGAAGTCTTTTGTGATGTAGAAGAATAATCCACGAAATTTTGGTGTAAATAAGAAAGAAATTATGGGATAAAACAAATTAGAATCATGATTTAGAGATTTTTAGGGTTCTTGAGTTTTAAATGAATTTCGATATGATTAATCCATGTTTAGTGACGTAAATTGACATGCTTTACGTAGGAAATGCATAATATCATGTTAGGAAGTTAGTAGTGCAAATTCTGAGACGATTGGGATTAGAAAATATGGAAATTGTTGAAGTTTGGAGATGAAACCCGTAACTGCAGAATTTCAGTTTTCGCAGACCTACTTGATCGATCGAGCGAGCCTAGAGCTTCGATCGATCGAAGGTTCGATCGATCGAGCCCCATACCTCGATCGATCGACCCCTCTTAGCAGACTCCTGTTTCCTTTTTAAATGAGTTAAATCCATATTATTGTGAGAAAAATTCTTGGGCACCCTTAATAAAATGTTTTGGGAGATAGGGAAGACCAGTAGGACATGTGAATAGATGCTAGGACCCTTGATGTATGGAAAAGATTATATTTTGTGATAATTACATAAGGGTCGGTGAATTTATGATTTAAAGAGAGAGACACGTAAGAGGATTACTTTGGGACAAATGTGTATACCTACTGAATTTTATAATTGGGAGGATAGAATCCATGAAGCGTTATGTAATAAGTGGAAAAGTTCCTCAAATTAAAGTAAGATGTAAATGGTGATACGTGATAACTAAATAATGAGAAATAAATGCGAATGTCGTAATTATGGGAATTGAGAATTTACCCATTATTGATATGGTAATATTAGTATAGTTATATGATTGTGTATGCATATACTATCTATGTGAAAATCATGCCCACGCTACTTGCTATCCCTGAGGTTGCCGCGCTGGGACGATCTTATCATGTGTTGCCTTATGGGGGATATTGACTCGTACCCTAGAAGATAGATATCCTTGGTACAGGCTATCGAAATGATAGTTCAGAAGGTCCCAAGAGATGTGGGTATGTGCTTTCCTCTTAGAGACTTGGAATCTATGCTTCGCCTCATCTTGTTTGTGTATAGGTATCCTTGGTACAGGCTATCGCAGTGATAGTTCAGACGGTCCTAAGAGACTTGGAACCTATACTTCGCCTCAATATTGTTTGAGTATGTGTTAATACAATTCGAGAGTGATTCCGAATTTGTATTCCCCTTAATGTGAGTGATATGGGGTTTGGATAGTAGAGTATGCCCACACCATAGTTTTATTTGGGGTGCTGTTATGATATATATATCTTATGAGTAGTTAATATATATGAAATTCTGAAATCTGGAACTGCCTACTGTGATGTGATATGTAGGACATGGTTAATGACTCAATTGTAAATACTTGTTTTGAGAAAGTATAATATGGCACTGGAAGACTTTATTGATTAATAAAGTTAAAATGAGAACTTTGGTTACTAATTGAAATATTCTTTTCAAACAATTGAATCGTTAAATTTTGAATCCTGCGAATAATCTAAGATAAGTTAAACCATTGGGAAAGGATAGCATGTTATATGATGAGTTAGACCACTAGGAAGGTTAGTGCGATAGGTGTGCACATTAGAAGAGAGGTGAGAATTGCTCAAGAGAGTGTCGAACTAATATGTTGTTGCATTGGCCTGTATCAATTTAAATACTTGCTAAACGTATTTTAAATCAAACACACTATCGGGCTCTGACCCATTTCTTTTTCTCTCTCTCTTGTATATATATGTATGTACTACAGGTGCCCAGCCACAGGGGCGTCTTGCTTAGGATCCCTTGGAAGTAACGTGCTGCAGCTTTGGTGGGAGTTGCAGGCCACTTGCTTAGACGATTCCATAGACTTGATTCCACTCCTATGATTCTCAGTTATTGGGGCATGTGTCTCCCTTTCCACTATTTATCTGTTCTGTTGGGACATTGTATTTCAGTTATTTCTAGTAGTTACTTTGGGATTTGTTCAGCATGTATGTTTTACATTTAGTTTTAAATGTTGGGATTTTGGATGTTGAATGTTTAAAGTAATTGGATTATGTTCCAGGATAATTGTTGTATAATTCTTACTTATTGAGAATGTGGTTAATAATTAAATAAATAAGTTTTTCTTTAAAAATACAATTTGGTTAGAAAGGTTAAAAATGGTTTTGACACTTAGCTTAATTAATTAGGGTGTTAATTTGGAAAAGTTTATTTTTACGACAGTGATGCTAAGAATGAACCAACTGTTCACCTTTATTTTAATTTAATAAAGGAGTGATCGCCCGGTATTTAATTAGGCGGGGTGTCACATTAGGCACCCATTTCTCCCTTACGGTCTCTCATGGGCTTTTGCTATTTTCCTTTATTTTCCCCGTGATATGTGTGCATGTGAATATATAGTGGAGGTAGGAATTATCGACTTGTACCATGGAAGAGGTAAAGCGAGTCATCCGTAGGAAGGTATAAAAATATTAAAAAATAGGATTTACGCGATTATCCTTACGTTGATCGTTACGATGGAACGACAATGCATGTGGAATAATACGCCACTAAGAACAAATATATGTATATATATATATATATATATATGTATGTAATCTAGGAGAATTGAAGTTAGAGAGAATAGGAGATGAAAGAAAAAGTAAAAATAGGACTCGAATCTCATATTTTACCCCGAGACACCTACGTAGCCTATAGAGGCATCAAAGTCCACGTAGTTCGCAAGTAAAACGAGGGGTGTGATTTATCCCATAAATCCAACCGGGGACTTCTCTTATTTGTGTGTGTGCGTGTCTTTGGAAAAAGTGTTTTAGTTGTGAGAAAAGTGTGAGAATTCCCGTTTGGAATTTATGAGCAAATCCTATTTTTCTTATTTTTTTGGTTTTTTATTTGTATGAAAATAAGAGATGTGCAATAATACTAAATAAAAAATATATTAGGATATGTGAGATGAGAGAATAAAATTTCTAAGTAATAAAACAAGTTAATGCGAATTTATGAGAATTTAAGGGGAGAATTGAGAAAATTGGACCTTCTTAAAGATCTTGATCTTGAATGTTGGAGAGCAGCCCCTGCACCTGGATGATGATGGAGACTGGTTAATTCACTAAGTTTGATGAAAAGGATGATGAAATGTGAAGGTTGGAAAGGGATTTGGATGTGGAAATCGCGCTGACTTCGAGTGAGTTTTTCTGAAATTGTTGAGAGTGATATGTTTCTGATCTGGGCTCCCTTTGCAATGAGGTCAAGACCTCCTTTTTATAGGCCCAGGGTATTGCCGATCGGCATAAGCCTGGTCCTGCCAATCGACAGGTGCGTTTAGGCACACTGCCGATAGGCAGGGTCTGGGACCTGCCGTTTGGCAGTGTCTTTCAGGCCTTTTCGGAAAATCGGTCGCAGAGCGCAAACCGTTAATCTGAATCGTACATGGGAAAAAATGTTGGAAAGGTAATTCAGAGACCTTCAAAAGTCCTTACCGCTCCCGGGTTAGGGAGTTGACTTTGGGTCAACTGTGGCTCGGAAGCATTTGTCGGTCCATTGGACGGGGAATCATCGAACGCAAATGGATCTTTCGTCCGCATGGTAAGTCCGAATCGCGCACGGGGTGGACCGTTGGAAAGGTTAGGAGATGTACTTATATATTCCAAAGTGTTTGATCTAGTTCAGGGAGTCAACTAGGCCCTGAAAGCATTCTATGACCTCTCGGAGTAAAACGGGTCGTTCGTTCGTACCGTAAGTCAGAATCGCGCACGGAGTGGACTGTTGGAAAGGGATTTTAGTTCCCTTTGAAGATTCATTCAGTCTCGATCAAGATAAAGAGTTGACTTAGGTCAAACAGAGCATGGGAGCGTCCGGTGGCCTCCAGATCAGGTTTTGGGGAAAATGGGTCGTTCGTCTGCATAATAAGTCAGAATTGCGCAAGGGATGGACCCTTGGAAAGGGGTTTCAGGCCCCTTCGAAGATTCATTCAGTCTCGGTCGAGCTAAAGACTTTGACTTTCGATCAAATGGAGCTGGGGGTGCCTGATGGCTTCTAGGTCAGTACTCGGGGTATGACCTGGGTTAGTAGTGATGAAGGGGTGCTAGGGACCTAAGGAGAGTTTAGGGGAAACAGAATGGGGTAACTATAGAGCCCCTCGATTGGTGAGTTTGAAATAAATGATAGCTGTCGAATAGACACCGCATGATGCTTTTGAGGGAGGATGACCAATTCAGAGGGTCGTGGAGAATTCTGAGGACCTGAGGGAGTGAGGATGACCAATTCAAGGGGACAAGGTCGATTATGAGGACCTAAGGAATGGTTTGGAGGAAAGGTTTAGGCCAATTCCTGAGGAGGTGCAGGGGATGACCGATTTTGCGGGTCGAAGCCAATTCTGAGGGCTTGAAGATGAGGGTGACCGATTCTGTGGGTTGAAGCCAATTCTGAGGGCTTGAAGATGAGGGTGACCGATTCTGCGGGTCGAAGCCAATTCTGAGGGCTTAAGTAGATATGACCATTTCTGCGGGTCGAAGCCAATTCTGCGGGCTTAAGTAGAGATGACTAATTCTGCGGGATTAAGTAGAGATGACCAATTCTACGGACTTAAAGGTGAGATGACCAATTCTGCGAGTCGAACCCAATTATGCGGTCTTAAGTAGAGATGAACAATTCTGCGGGTCGAAGACAATTCTACGGGCTTGAGTAGAGATGTTCTTGGGAAACTCTATCGGGGAGATTTATCTTATGGTTTTGTTTGGGCTGGGGAGCCGATTGCTTGGGTAAATCTTTTACAAAAATTCCACTGGGGAGGTGATTAGGTGGCCCAAGGTTTGGATGTATTGCTTGGGGAAAATTGAGACCTTTGGGGTATAGGGGGTGACTTTAGAGATTCTCCGGGGACATTATCGGGAGGAGTTTTACTTGGTTTTTGGGAGTTCCACTGGGGAAATATGGGTTTCACTTGAGGGAGTGTGAAATTTTCTTGGTGAAAATGTTCTAGATCCTTCCTGGAATTTTTAGGAATTTTTTGAGAATTTCTCAGGGCTTTCTGTTATTTTCTGGGAATTTTTGTACGAAATTTTAAGGGGGGAGCCGGTCGGCATGATGCAGAGGGTGCTATTCGGTAGTGGCACAAACTTTTGGACTGCCTCGAGAAGGTAAAGGATCAGTGCCGATCGGTGGGTATGGGGTCAATGCTGATCGACATGACCCTTGACATCCTATTTAAAGGGGCGGATTCCCTTCATTTTTCATAGCTTCTTGCTTTCTGCAATTTTCCTCTAAAAATCTTTCCAGGATTTCGATCTCTAAGAAATGGCTGCCTTTGTGAGCACTGCAGTGCATAGGGAATGGTTGACTGTTGATGACTGGGCGAACGTGGAGTGGAGGGCCAGGGCGCCTCTTGCTTTAGGGAGTGAGAAATCCTTTGACGCATTCAAGCCGGTTGCGGATGATCGGACCTTGTTGAGAGAGTCATCGCGTCATCGCTCCTCCAGGGTGGTGAACCATGGCGGTTATGTAAGTAAAGACTTTTGGCATTCTTCTCTTTTTGATGATTTTTTTCCTTCTTAAATTTTTAACAAGGTTTTATCTTTTGACAGTCCGTTATCTCTTTGAAGAACATGCGTGCCAGTGGGACGACGGGACTTAAGGATGTCTGGAAGCATCTTCCACTTGTGGTGTATTGGATGGTATCCTCAGCGGGTTTTGGGAGGTTTGCGTCTACGCTGGATGAGATGCCTCGTTCGACAGCAATCATGTGCGCTTTGGGGGAGAGGTGGTGGGATACTACACACACCTTCCATTTTGGCTTTGGGGAGATGACCGTGACTCCCATAGATGTGCAACAGCTACTGGGGCTGGATTGCAATGGGGAGAAGATAAAGGTGGATCACTCTCTACGGGTGAGGCCGGAGGCGATGAGGGCGACGCTCGGTAATGTAGGGAGGATAGTGTCTGGGGATTCCATCCGGCTGTCCTTGCTGAAGGATGTTTTGTTGAACAGGGTGATTGATGTAGAGGACGGGCTGTAGGTGAGGTAGATGGCCCGATTGTTCAAATTATTGGTGCTAGGAGGTTTCATGATGGCGTCGAGTGGTGACGTCGTTCATTTGTGGTTCTTGCCGTATTTGAGGATGTTTTCAAACATCCCTCTCTATTATTGGGGGAGCCTAACTTTGGCAACCCCCTATTTTTCTTTGGACACATTCAGCAGGTGCTGCCAGCAAACTTTTACTGGAGCCACGTATCTCCTTGAGGTATTCTTTAATTTGCGCATTTTATTTTCATGCATTTGCATTTTCCTTATGCGTCTCTTTTTTATTGTGAATTCTTGTCTGTGGCAGACGTGGTTCTATGATGTGATTGGGTGCAATACCCCACTAATTTCCTTGAAGGACGAGACTGTTGGGGACTTTTTCCAATTGTATCGATGGCGCAAGGCCAATTGGCAGTCGAAGGGATCTATCTCTCTGGAGGCGGTGCATCAGGTCTTGAACGGCCTGACTAGTGGTAAGGTAAGACTCTTTCTTTTCAGCCTTGATTTTTGCATGTTCTGATTCTATATTGACTTATGCCTGCTGGGTATTTTCAGGTGAATTTTTACCCTTGGGGGACAGCCTTTCAGGATATGGGGGCGACCGGAGTGAATGCACAAATGAGGCGTTTACTGGCACATGAGTTCGGCCATTCTTGGTATCTCGGAGAGAGGGTGGCTTGGCAGATTGCTAAGGAGGAGGTGGTGGTGCCACCTGCGCAGCCTCCTATGTCTATGAGGTGGGAGCGGTTGTTGCCAGAGGATGCGAGGATCGCGATGATGATCGACGAGTCCTACCTGTTGTATACTGATACGGCTGCGCCATATGACTATATGGATTTTGTGACGAGCTGGTTGATGGCGCCCAGCATATATGATGCCTTTCCTTTCCCTCCTACGGGTTCGAGTCGGGTGGTGGGGTCTTCCCACATTGGCGGTGGTCCGTCGGCGTCTGCGGCAGCGGCGAATTCAGAGGTCCACTTTGTGCAATTGCATACCCCTTCATAAAACATTCGGTGGGCTAATGGAGGGATGGTGCCTATGTTACACTGTCCTCATGCGATGGATCCGGAGGAGTTGGGTTTGACAAAGGAGGTTCTTCGTCCTACAGTAAACCTTTATGTTCTTTTCTTTCTTTCTTTTCTGTTTTGATCCTTTTCGCTTTGATACTGATTTTTCCTTTTACTTGCAGCAAGTCCGGGTGTCGACTACTTGGCTAAGGGATATTAGAGACTAGATATCTTCGATGATTGCCCATATTCGGGATGTGGTCCTAGTTCCTTCTTGTTTGGTGTCATCTTCTTCGTTCGGGGAGGACTCTGGCTCGAGTAGTGGTGGTGCATTGTCTCGCCGTAGGGGAAAGAGAGCGCGTTGAAGGGGTGGAAGCTCTTAGAGAGAGAGGTGAAGGGGAGGTGAGACAGAGAGATAATGTGGGTTCGGGCTGAGTCTCGTTATTTTTTGCTTTTTTTTATTTCCCGCGACATTGATGTAACACAGAGAACAAATATATATGCAATTCAATGCAATGGAGTTTTTTTTATTATCTTTGTTAATGATGGATGAGTGAATGCAGGCACATGCGCTTTTTACTTTGCTGCTGAGACCGTAAAAAGAGATATTTTTGGGATTTTGAAGGAAGGTTTTAAAAATGAGAAATTATATAGGGGTGGAAGAGGATCTTTGAGATTCTATTAAGAATATCAATTTATTTTTATTGAGCTTTTGATTTTGGAAAAACAGAAAAAAGGAAAATTTCCAAAAATAGGGGGTTGTCGATCGGCAAGCCCCTTGTCCTGCCTATCGGCAGAAAAGTCCAGTCCCATCAATTCAAAGCTTTGATTAATGCCCTCTTCAGCCTCGTGTACTTTGTGGGGTAGGATTCCATCCAATTTTTGAAGGGGTCATGTCTTTTGTGAGGGTTCTCAAGTATAAAAAGGGGTAAGGGTGGAGTGTTTCCATCACACCTTCACATTCTTACTTACTCGCTTACTATTTATTAGTCTTGCAAGATGGATCTCCCTGGTAGCATTGAGTTTACTAACTACCTCGAAGCCTTGGAAGCAATGTGCTCTTATAATGTCGACTACGATGCTTTCAACATGCGTCGAGTCTCTTTGTGGTGCAATCAGCCCATTGAGTGGAACCTGCTGATGGCGGCAGTACAATTTTGGTACCCCGAAGACCATGTATTCCGCTTTGGGTTGGATGAAGTTTGTCCTACTTACAAGGAATTTTTTCCATACCGGGGATAAATCCCAGTGTTATTACAGCTTTACCCAAATTTTCCCGTTCTCCCAGGGATTTGTTGGTTGGGCTTCTTCGCATTTCGCCTTCGGCGGATAAACCATTGGTTATTGGAGGAATGATATCCCTTTGAGTGATGTTATAGTCTATAAATTTATAGGAGACTGACGATGCTGGATACGACGGAGTCGTTGTTATGGGCTTAGTATCAAAATTGTTGTTGGTGACTGGGGAACTGCTGGTGGACCCACAACCTGCAACCATTATTTTTTGGATATCATATCATCGCAATCCTACGATAGTGATACTGGCGGAGACCTTGAATGGTCTGGATGCCTGGTGAGAAGGTCGTTATGCATTCCTGAGGGGTAGCCCATGATGCTGTTCATGTGATTATCTGAAAGACTCCGCCTGGTGACTCCTTCAGAATATCCTTTGTCGGCTATACCCAACTTCTTTTCGCGCTACTTCATTCGCGTTGGCTTGGATATTGAAAGTTGGGGGAATTGGCTTGTGGAGCATGGGGCTCTAAATCTGTATTGGTCAGTGCTTTGGTGGGGACAGTTACTGCCTGTTCTGGAGCTGGGAGAATACTCGTATGTCCGGCTGGTTGGTCTCAGGTATACCTCTTTCTATTTCCCTTGGCGGCTTTTGCATCAATTTGACTGGGAGCAGGTCGTGCCACCTCGGACACTAGACTTCTCTCTGGTAAAAGATTTGACTGAGCGTCTGCGCATGCAGCTTGGCTCTATATGGGAGAATCGACGTCTGTTGACCCATCATTCTCAGTCTGTTGGGACAGTTTGGTATAACCCTGGGGATTATATGAAGTGGTTATAGAGGAGAGTAGTTAGGAAGATGTTGGCAGTGGAGACTAGACAAAAGTGGTTTGTTTTGTTTAATACCATGGAGGGAGGTGTGGTAGTTTTTCCGGAGCTGGTTCGGGCTTATCGGTCTATAGAGCATTTGCGACACTCTGTTCAGGCGGGGGAAGCTTGGGGTCCCAGGATGCAGATGATGATGACAGAGCGGGCTCCTCTGGTAGCTCCGGCTATGAATCTTGGAGAGTTGATTTTGTAATGGGGAGTAAATGTGGGGGGTTTTATTTTGGCCTTTTTTTAGGAAGGTATGGGGGAAGGGAGTTATTCATTCCTTTTCTTATGTAATCTGTACCGAAATTTCTTATTAGTGAAATAAATAAGTTTTTAATCATCCAACTGTGCCTTTTGATGAGTTTTGTGTTGTTTGAATTATCTATACCAATCGTTAAGGTATACATAATCCTTTTGTTCAAGTGTATGTTAGAATGAACTATCATTCTAGGAGATAAGAAAAGAATAGTATTTTGTGAAAAGAAAGGTCGTGCTCATGTAAGGTGTATGAGCTGCCTATGTACCTCTGTGGTTTCTGAAAAGTTTAAATTTGTTTGAAAATGGTTTTTTGCAGAGGATCAAACCCACGTAGTTCTGGGTAGAGGGAAATGAAGAGTTTTTTTAGAATAGAATAGAGGTGAGAAGAGTCTAGAGCGCCGAGATTTCAGACTAGGGGTAGAACTTCTTAAGACGGTCCAGGATGACTGGACGAGCCATCTCTTCCCCATCTAAATCAGTGAGCATGGAAGCACCACCAGACAAGATCTTCTTAATAATGTAGGGGCCGCTCCAATTGGGCTTGAATTTCCCTCTGGGGTCCCAGATGGGTTCTATGATTTCTTTGAGGGCTAGATCCCCTTCTCGGACATCACGGTCCTTGAATCTCTTGTTTAATGATCGCGTTATTCGGTGATGGTACCCTTGTATGTGGTATAACGCTTTTAATCTCCTTTCGTCTAGGAGGGTCTGCTCGTGAAGACGGCTTTGGCACCAGTCTTCTTCACTGACCTTGCTTTCAAGCATGACGCACAACGAGGGTATTTCTAACTCCACGAGTAGAAATTCTTCCATGTCGTAGACTAGAGAGTAAGGGGTGGCCCCAGTAGAGGTTTGGATTGAGGTTCGATAGCCCCAGAGGGTGTACGGGATCCGATCAGCCTAATCTCGACAGCTTTCGATCATTTTACTGATGATGGCTTTGAGTTTTTGTTAGCGGCTTCAACTGCACCGTTGGTTTGAGGTCGGTTGGGAGAAGATTTTTGTCTCTGAATCCCATAACCGTTGACCATTTCTGTAACTTTTGCCTAAAAATGTAACCTTTTATCTAACACCAGCTCATGCGGGACCCCATATCGACAGATGATGTTTTTTTGATGAATTTGGCCACTTTCTTGGCGTTCAGCACTGCGTATGACTCAGCTTCGGCCCATTTGGTGAAGTAATCAATGGAAACTAGGATAAACTCATTCCCGTTGTAAGCCTTCGGTGTAACCTTCCTTATGATGTCGATGCCCCAGGTGGAGAACGGCCAGGGAGAAGTCATGTTGTATAATTCGCGCGGAGGTAGATGCTGAAGGTTGGAGAACTGTTGGCATTTGAGGCATCTACGGACATAGGCGGTGTAATTATGGGTCATGGTGTTCTAGTAGTAGCCTTTTCAAATGATCTTCTTAGCAAGCATGTGAATGTTTATGTGGGGTCCGCATTCCTCGTTGTGGATATCCTGCATTATCTTTTTAATGTCAGCCCCTACGATGCAGTGTAGATGGGTTCCATCAAAGTTCCTTTTGAGCAGTGCTTTGTGACACATGATGTACTGGGCAAATAGTCTTTGAAGGGTTGATCGATATTTCTTATTAGATCCCTTGGGATACTTACCATGCTTGAGGAGGTGCCAAATATCATAGTACCAATAATTGGCTATCTCGGGATCTTCTGTGGTGACGAGCTTTATTCCTTCAGGCATGTCGACCATGGAGGCCAAGGTAGTAAGGGCATCAATTAGGTTATTCCTTGCTCGAGGTAGGTACTGGAAAGTGATGTCTTGGAATTGGGAGGCTAGCTCTTCTAAGTGGGCATAGAAGGGTTGGAGTTTCTCCTACTTAACTCTCCATTTTCTAAGCACTTGACCGATGATGAGGGCGGAACCCTCATAGATGTCTAGTCATTGAATATCTTTCTCGAGAGCATCCTTTAGGCCTACCATGCATGTCTCGTATTCATACATGTTGTTGGTGCAACGAAAATCCAATTTGATGGCTATGGGAGTGTGGGATTCATCTGGGGTGATCATAAGTATCCCAATGCCATATCCCATTTTGTTGGCAGAACCGTCAAAGAACATTTGCCATCAGAGATTATCTGGGGCAGTGCAGAGGATGTTTTCATCTGGGAATTCGGAGATCCAGACATCGGCCTCATCCATGGGTTAATCAGTGAGGTAGTCAGATATGGCCCTTCCTTTCATGGCTTTTTATGAAACGTACACAATATCGAACTTGGCTAGGAGCATCAACTATCGGGCCATTCGGCTGGACAACGTGGTTTTCTCGAGAAGGTACTTGATGTGGTCCATTCGGGATATAAGTTTGATGGGGAAGGCGATCATGTAATGCTGTAGCTTTTGGGGGACCTAGACAAGCGCGATATATTCCTTTTCTAAAGTAGTGTAGTTGACCTCGTATCCGAAGAATTTGTGACTAGCATAATAGATGGCTCTTTCTTTGCCGAAATCTTCAACGTATTGGGATAGCAAAGCCCGAGTTACAGTGTCGGTTATGGTTAGGTATAAGAGCAAAGGGAGATCAGGATGTGGTGGCATGAGTACCGAGGGTTGGGTTAAATATTGTTTGATTCGTTCAAAAGCTTATTGGAAGGCCTCGTTCCAAACCTTAGTTGAATCCTTTAGGAGGAGTTTGAAGATAGTTTCGTAGATGGAGGTTAGCTGGCTGATGAACCGACTAATGTATTGTAATTTCCTAAGGAA
Organism: Sambucus nigra; assembly: GCA_949130495.1. NCBI lineage: Eukaryota > Viridiplantae > Streptophyta > Magnoliopsida > Dipsacales > Adoxaceae > Sambucus > Sambucus nigra. The sequence goes on from OX422209.1 coordinate 244,180,284, forward strand.
ACCTCGAACTTCTTTCTCTGTTCGGGGAGGTGGCATTTCAAGTATGGCTTTCAGCTTGGCAGGATCTGCTTATATCCCTTTCTCACTGACCATAAATCCCAAGAGTTTTCCCTTTGTAACGCCGAAGACGCATTTCTGCGGATTGAGTCTCATCTGATACGGTCACAGTCATTCGAAGAACTTTAGGAGAGCTGGAACATGACCTTCTCTAGTCTTGGATTTGATAATCATATCATCCACATAGACCTCAACCTCTTTGTGAATCAGATCGTGCAGGATGGTTGTGGCAGCCCTCTAGTAGGTAGCCCCAGCGTTCTTGAGACCAAATGGCATAACAGTGTAACAAACGGTTCCCCATGGGGTGATGAATGCAATCTTTTCTTGGTGGTCTGGGTGCATTTTGATTTAATAATATCCGATAAACCCGTTGATAAATGACTTGATAGCATGACTGGATGTGTTGTCTACGATCATGTCGATATTGGGTAACGAATAATCATCTTTTGGAGAGGCTTTGTTCAAGTCTCGATAGTCTACAACCATCCAAACTTTTCCTCCTGATTTTGGCACAGGCACTATGTTGGCTAGCCATGTGGGATACTCGATCACACAAATGAAACTTGCGTTCAACAATTTGACCCCCTCTTCTTTAACCTTGAGCAACCATTCAGTACGAGCTTTCTCAACTTCTATTAATCTTGGAGAGTGGAGATCTCTTGCTGAGTTATTTCAGGATTAATGTCGGGCATATCGTCATAGGACCATGAGAAGACATCCATGAATTCCTTTAGCAATTCTTCGAGTTTTGCACGCTCATGCTCGTTAAGGGTAGCCCATATCCTAATCTCGCGCAGTTGGCTACTAGAACCGAGGTTAATAACAACAGTCTCTTCTTCATTAACTTGAACGCGATTATGTTGTTCATTATTAACCTTATTTAGATCAGTTAAGAATTGTTCATTTGTAAAATCATCATCATCAAAAGTTTGATTAGAATCTAAACAGTTAATGTAAGACACAACAAGATAATTAAAATCTTTGTTTATTTCATTGATAGGAAAAAAAGCATTAAGAACCTCATCAAAGGAGGACTCGATTACATTTGAACAAGGATAGGCAACAAAAGAAGAAATGGGGTAAACATTAGGATTAGGGGAGGTTTTAGTAGGTAGAACTGGCACAACATGCCAGTTGAGGAGAGGTGTATCAGCAGCTTTAATCAGTTGGGATGGATCCGGTGATATAGTGCTTGAGTGAACCATGCAGAGTGTTATCCCCAGTGTCTGTAAGTTGAAGGAATCTTCAGAGTCACTTTCCTCAGTCTCTTCAGTATCTTTGATGAGCGGTTGTAAGTGGTGTTGGGAACTTTCAGCCCATGGGTAGATGTCTTGAAAAAAGACCTCCATTCCAGGATTCGTCTTCTTGTCTGTATGGTCATACCATGGTTCTAGAGAGCCGCAAAAGGGGAAGTCTTCTCCCTCTTTGATGAATTGTCCATTCAAGGAGTCACCTGGGATAGTCTAGATGCAGTCTAGTCCTCTCTTTGGTGGAGACTAGCGGATCATTCTAAACTCTTGTTCTGATGGTTGATACCCCAAACCACAAGGAGGGAAAGCTTTCTTCAGTTCAATTGGCTCGAGTATCCCTTGTTGTCTTTGTCCTAATCCAAGTCCGGGAATAAAGTGTATGTTTCTGAACATATGAATCACATTGACATTGCCATGAGGGTCGTATTCTTAACAAACCCTTTATTTGAAGTCGTCCCCTGCCGGGAGAAGGAGTGGTTCAACTCGAAATCCTGATAGGAGCATATCATTTGACCTATGTTGTATATCAAGAATTGGACTGCTGGTACTTGCACCCTCGTCATTGTCATCGTCGCCCAAAATGGTGATGACTCGTCCATCGGCGAAGAACCTCAATTTCTGATGGAGTGAGGAAGACACACCCTTGATACTGTGGAGCTAAGGTCGTCTGAGTAACAGGTTGAAACAAGCTGGGATGTCAATAACTTGGAATTCGACGACAGGGTTTATAAGGCCAGCCCCTGTTAAAAGCTTGATGGATCCCAGTACCTCCCGATGGGTATTATCGTAGGCACGCACAGCAGCAGAGGTTGGAGTGAGGTCGCTTTCTTTCAGTCCTAAACATTTGAAGGTTCTCAGTGGGCAGACATTCAAGGCAGATCCATTATCGACAAGAGAGAGTGGTACGAACTTCCCCATAACTTCGATGGAGATGTTGAGTGCATGCTTGTGGTTTGGCCCAATCTTGGGGATTTCTTCTTCCTAAAGGATAGCATTTGGGTAGAGGTAAAGGATCCGACCAAATTTACTTCTTCTTTTGGTGTGGTAGAAGGAGGAATTGTGGGTCCAGTGAGCAACTTGATCAAAGCGTTTCTGTGCAGCTGAGGAGATATGAAAAGGCCTCATGGAGTGATGTTAGCTTGATTTATCTTTAGTTAGTCGAGGATCTTGCTCTCCTCGAGGGTCATCTCTGGCATAGGAAGGTTTTCCATGCCCTTCCCCTTATCATTTGCTGGTTAAGAGCTTGGAATCTGGTAATGCCTCCTTGATCTAGTCATGTGATTTACTGAAGAAGAGAAAAACATGAATCCCGTTTCCTTATGAACCTCGGGTTGTTCTGCCACCTTATTTATTTTTCTAAGAAGTTCTTCAAATGATATCATCCCATACATGTCGGCTACTGGGCCAGTTTTCTCTGAAGCTTGTTCTTCATTCGAATCTTCGAATTCTTCCCCCCATCCAGTGGCAACAATTATGTCTTTCTACATAAAGTCGATACATTCCACATTTTCAACGGCTTCTTCATACAGGTCTTCCCAATCGACGGGGATGTGTAAGGGTGAAGGGACCAGGTGCCCTTGTAGCTTCAAAGCATCGAATAACTCGGTGATACTTAAAATGTTATTGGTTTCTCTGAATAATTCTGCCATAATCTGGACAACATCATCCAGACTGACTTCATTGATCGGTACTACCCAACGATCTGACTCTCGGGCCATTTTTGTGCTTCCAAGAATAACATACTAAACCTTTGGCAATCAATGATCATCTGTAAGGGCAATTTCAGCCCGAAATCTAGGAGTTGGTTTAATACTTCTAATAATTCCATACTTCCATTTTCGAAACGGGTATGGATTGCGATGCATGGTCTGGTAAGGAGTGACAGTGCCTAATCAGCGAGTCTAGCAGGGTATAGGAGGAAATATAGGCAAATTTGAAGAGGTTTAGGAGAGTACATGGGTGTGATTTGACTTGAGGGATCGAATTCTGGGTTCTCTTCTAGAAAGATGGCATTGGCATGATTTGGGAGTGGGTTGTGAGTAGTGTTTGGCTTAAGATTGGCTGATGGGGCGATGGTACCCCAGTCAATTAGACCTTGGATTATGTTTTGAAGGTGAAAGCATTGGTCAGTGGTGTGGCCAGCAGTTTGGTCAAAGGTGCAATGGGCATCTGCCTTGAAGTTTCTTGGGAGTGGATTTGGCAATGGACGAGAATCCAAGGGTTTGATAAGGTTTCGGCTTAACAGGGCTTGATAGCCTTTGGAGTGAGGATAATGGAGCTCGGTGTATTCCTTTCGAACTGGGATAGGGCGGTTTTCTGGTGCCGATGAGGTATTTTGTTAAGAGATGCTATTGATGGTTGAGACTGCAACATTGGCAAGCTTATCATATTTCCTAGGGTGAACTGTCCGGACACCTTCTTCGGTTAGACATCTGTTTTAGCAAGACCTTCCTTGATTTCTACTCATGCTTCTCTGAGAGCTCAAAAATGGGGATACTATTGTTCTCCCATCATTGCTCGGACATGGGGTAAGAAGTTCTTCTTTGCTATGCTGATTTGTTCTTCCTCAGAAGGCCGATTGGTCATGGTTGCTGCTTTTTCCCTCCATCGGGCTATGAAGTTACTGACTGAAACATTTGGGCCATCACTTCTTCAGAAGCACCTAGTAGAGTCATGGAATGGTGATAGCTATGGATATGAACAATTGAGGGTCCACTTCCTCCGAATTTCTCGATATTTGGCATCTTGAACTTCCCGGGTAACCTCGCTTTAGGATAAGGAGACATGTGGGTGTAGTCCATGTAATTCCCCGAGATTCTGACTTGCTCAAACTTCTTAGTGAGCATATTGTGGTCCTCTTTGACTTTGTTCAGCTCTTTTTCCTTTGGATCAATGATCATAGGCAAGTTAGCCCCATGTTGGGCAAGATTTGGCATCGGAAGCTGGGCAGGCAATGACCCATTAGCAGGAGGGGCACGTGGAGTGTGCTGATACTCTTCAAGAACCCAAATAGGCTCGGGTGGACCCATAGTGCGAGGAAATAGGGGCTCGGGCTCTTGAGGAACATGAACCTGGTTTCGTTGCATTTCCCGAACCTCAGTTTGGAGGTTATCAATCTTGGACATGAGATGAGCTAGGACTGCCGTCATATCTGGCTGCACAAAGGGGACTTGATTTCTGTTCTCCATGGAAAGACGATGGATACCAAACTCGAAAGAAGTAATAGGGGAACGAACGGAGCTATGGGGTGATTCAACTAAAGACCGAAGCCAATAAGGAGCCAGACCAAGGGTTTGCGATCGACCTGACAAGGCGCACAAAATGGGATTTATTTCGAGAAAAAAGGATGAAAATATTTTTGTCACATTTTTTTTCTTTTTTCTTTTTGAGATTGGAAGACAAAATATTTTTGGCTTTTTGTTAGAGAGAGGAATTTTTTTTTTTGGATTTTTTGATAAAGAAAGGAGAGACGGTCTCAGCATGATTATTACAATTATTATGTTCTCGCTTGTATTAATTCTCCTAAATGCAAAATGAAATGCCGGATGGGACCCGAGCCTATAAAAATTGGGTTTGTAATATATGCAAACCTATGGCTGGACTTGTGACCAGGCTCACGGACAGGGTCTCATTTTAAAAATGCGCAAAATTCGGGCAGCAGGCCGACCCAAAATTTTAGTAGAGTTTCGGGTTGAAACCGACAATCTTATATGTGTGTCCTAGGCTTGACACCTATATGCGGGTATAAAGTTGGTTGGGTGAATCGGAAAGGTTTCCCCCCTTTGGCTGGATGTCCACGATATACGTCTTGCTGTTGCGGGCAATCGGTACATGTGGACAAGCCATTTTATATACCTGAGTGTACGTGAATTGCCTCACTATATACCTCATGGGGACGGTACGTGTGAGAGAGAATTCAATATACTCGGCGTACGTGAACGAATTCCCTGCGATATACCTCCCGTCATGACTTCGGTCAAGCGGTACGATGCAGGAGAACCGTTCGATATACGTCGAAGGTACTTGGACAATGGAAGGTGAGAGTCATATCGCTTAGGCTGACTGCGCCCTTCCGGACCAGCACCCATCACGAAGTGACACTCTAATTACTTGGTAAAATTTGGTCAATCACAATGCTCTTTGGTGATTTCATGTGAATCATGCATGATCCCCTAATTAGTATCTTATGAGAATGTCTTTCTTGATTATGCCAATAGTGAGCAAAGTACAAGTACCAATGGTAGACCAAGTATGGATGGGTGATGCGTGAAACATGTGGATATATGTGACCCTAGGTGCACGTGGTGCGAAGTGTACATGGAGAATTTTCTACAAGTGTGTGAATTGAAGCATAAGCATGGGGTACACATGAGTAATAAAGGGGGAACATGAAAATAGGGGGAAAATATAAACAAATATTCCCTCATGAGTCCCCCTCAGATTCACCACTGTGGCCATCCCCGATCCTTGTGGTGGGTAGTCGGTGTGAGGGAGGATCTTAGGTCCCGCGCGTCCCTCTCGGGAACGCTTCGACTGGCGTCATTTGGGTGAGGTGAAAAATGTAGAGAGATAGAGTCGCCAGTCTATTTTACTCAAAACAGACAAAAGAAGGGGAGCCATCCCGAAGGACAACATCCAAAGACATACTGATGCATACGAAACCAAAATGATTCGAAAAGGGTTCGGAGGCTAATTTATGAAATGGGAAGGTGTTAGGCACCCATTCCACCCTTACGGTCTCTCATGGGTTTTTGCTATTTTCCTTTATTTTCCCCGTGATATGTGTGCATGTGTATATATTGTGGAGGTAGGAATTATCGACTTGTACCATGGAAGAGGTAAAGCCAGTAATCCGTAGGAAGGTATAAAAATATTAGAAAATAGGATTTACGCGATTATCCTTACGTTGATCGTTACGATGGAATGACAACGCATGTGGAATAATACGCCGCTAAGAACAAATATATGTATATATATTTAATCTAGGAGAATTGAAGTTAGAGAGAATAGGATATGAAATAAAGAGTAAAAATAGGACTCAAATCTCAGATTTTACCTCGAGATGCCTTCGTAGCCTATAGAGGCATCAAAGTCCACGTAGTTCGCAAGTAAAACGAGGGGTGAGATTTATCCCATAAATCCAACCGAGGACTTCTCTTGTTTGTGTGTGCGTGTGTGTGTGTGTGGAAAAAGTGTTTTAATTGTGAGAAAAGTGTAAGAAAAGTGTGAGAATTCCCGTTTGGAATTTATGAGCAAACCCTATTTTTCTTGTTTTTTTGGTTTTTTATTTGTATGAAAATAAGAGATGTGCGATAATACTAAATAAAAAATATATTAGGATATGTGAGATGAGAGCATCCCTTGCACTTAGATGATGATGGAGAGTGGTTAATTCACCAATTTTGATGAAAAGGATGATGAAAGGTGAAGGTTGGAAAGGGATTTGGATGTGAAAATCGTGCTGACTTCGAGAGAGGTTTTCTGGATTTGCTGAGAGTGATATGTTTCTGATCTGGGATCCCTTTGCAATTAGGTCAAGGCCTACTTTTTATAGGCCCAGGGCATTGCCAATCGGCATAGCCCTGGTCCTGCCAATTGGCAGGTGCGTTTAGGCACACTGCCGACAGGCAGGGTCTGGGACCTGCCGTTTGACAGTGTCTTTCAGGACTTTTTAGAAAATTGGCTGCAGAGCGCAAACCATTGATTCTAATCATGCAGGAGCAGACCATTGGAAAGGTAATTCAGAGACCTTCGAAAGTCCTTTGGACTGCTCCCAAGTTCGGGAGTCGACTTTTGGTCAAATATGGCTCGGAAGCATTCGTCGGCCCATTGGACGGGGAATCATCGGACGCAAATGGATTGTTCGTCTGCATGGTAAGTCCGAATCGCGCATGGGGAAGACCATTGGAAAGTTTAAGAGATTTAATTTGACATTCCAAAGAGTTTGATATGGTTCGGGGAGTTGACTTTGGTCAACCGAGCCCTGGAAACATTCGGTGACCTCTCAAAGTAAAACGGATCGTTCGTCCGTACCGTAAGTCAAAATCACGCACAGAGTGGACTGTTGGAAAGGGGTTTTAGTTACCTTTGAAGATTAATTTAGTCTCGATCGAGATGAAGAGTTAACTTAGGTCAAACGAATCATGGGAGTGTCCGGTGGCCTTTAGATCAGGTTTCGGGGAAAATGGGTCGTTCGTCTGCATGGTAAGTCGAAATCGCGCACGAGACGGACCGTTGGAAATGGGTTTCAGGGCCCTTCGAAGATTCATTCAGTCTCGGTCAAGCTGAAGATTTTGGCTTTCGGTCAAACGGAGCCTGGGGGTGCCCGATGGCTTCTAGGTCAGTACTCGGGGTATGACCTGGGTTTGTAGTGATGAAGGGAGGTGCTAGGGACATAAGGAGAGTTTAAGGGGTAACAAAACGGGGTCTCTCTCTCTCTCTCTCTCTCTCTCTCTATATATATATATATATATATATATATATATATATATATATATATATATATATATATATATATATATATGTATATATATATATATAGGTATGCCCGTGCCTGAATACACGCTGATAATTGCAAAACGGTAAAAATTTTCAAAGTACGTATTTGCAAAAATGAAAAAGATTCATTCCCCAATAAACAAATGTAAGTTTTAAAAAAATTGGCCTTAATATCCTTTATTTATAGGACTATTGACCCTACTTAAAAAATAATCCAACATTCAAATAGTCTAAATTCATCAAATAAACTCAAATGTAACATGAAATATACAATATTCATCAATCGAATTCACATTGTGAATCAAATTAACACTGTAAATTTTAAAAAAATGGACATAGTCTCCTTTGTTTATTGGACTATCCACCCTGTTTAAGGGGTAACAACCAATCATACAATACTCAAACCATCCAAATTCATCAAACAAATACTTCGACGAAACAAAATTTAATAAAGAAATCACAAATATATCTATTGAGGTTATCCCACGCATTCCACTGTAATGATTGTCCGTAGTTTTCAAAACACGACCTGATACAAAGAAAAAAGATATAGTCAGTCAATTGAAATACCCTTCGATACTGTCACAACTATGATACAAATCTCAAGACATGATTATATGGAGTCCATACTATGGATCGATATTACCATGATACTATCACGAATGCGATACAAACTGATATGCCTTTGATATAATGTTGTTTGTGATTTAGCCATGCGATACTTGTTATTTTACTATATCGTATTCTATCGTACAATACATATCAATTATCGTACATTACCTATGGTTGGCTGGTTTTATAATGAATGTAGGGCTTTAAAAATTGTAAATATTAATACCATGACTTTAAAATGAGTAAAGAGTAAAATAACAAAAATCAACATAATTGTTAACATAAATGTAGTATACTTAAAGGAAGAGATAAAAATACGTGTTTGTCATCGTCCAAGAGAATTGAGTTATGATAATCCTTTGTAGATAACAAATATTGGTGCATATATTACACATGAGAATTTTTTTTTCTAAATATTCATACACAACAAACATTAAACACATGACCAAATCGTATCTCATGAGGAAAAATAGGACAGTGTCACAAATCACATACTTGTTCAAACAGGACAGGACATGGGAACTTTGTATGTAGGTGAGTAACTTAGTTCAATATCCACAATAGTGATTGGAGAAAAATGGAACAAATATTTCCCATACAGAAAATGAACACACACCAATTGCAAAAGAACATATACAATATCTGGAAAAGAATGATACCTCAAAAGAAACTCCACGAAATATGAACTTCATTAACCAAAAGCATTAGGAAAATATATATGAAAACTTCATATCAGTAATAACAAATGGCTAAGTTGCATTAATCATTAACAAAATTGAAACCCAAAAATGAAGAAATGTAAGCACATCAAGGATAATAGAAGGCTACCTTAATGCCACGTTAACACACAGGGACATATTCAGGAGCAACGAAAAAATGCCCACATATAGAAGCTCTTGAAAACAGTGTCATCATAAAAAAATGGTACGTAACATTTTTGGGCTTCATCCCGGCCTGTTTCACCTATACAAAATGAAGATGAGAGTTATGTAGTGAACTGAGTTGTCCCATATAAACTTTTAGTTAAAGATTTCTGTTCTTCAAACTATAATTTTACATTGGCGGAATATGTCATTTAGAAACCTGAAAGGAACGAAAAAAGATATAATATGACAACCTTTCCACCTAGACATATTATCGGGATGGATAACAAAGTTACACGTCCAATTCCATGTTCCTAATTTGAAAGAGTGACATAACTGAATGTGCAATTTAAAAAGTACCAAATCAGTAGGTGAGTGGTACATTAACAGAACTGAATCTTAACTTGGATTCAATTCTTTAATCTTAGCTCCTGAAGTGAGATAAAACTAAATCCTACCAAAGCATAGAACTGGAGTGAGAAAAAAGGCATCACTCAGTGTATATTCAGAATGCACCGTTCAATAAGCTATTTAAGAGATAGTACTGTTGATGCGCCATTCATTCTATATTGTTGATGCACCATTCAATAATCTTAGCAATAGAATTGAACTGAATCTTATGCTGAAGCAGCAGACAAAAGGCATTAACAAAACTAAATTATATACATTGGAGTGAGACAGAAGGCATATCAAGATGAGCATTGTATTGTATGGTCAGAATGTCAAGCTATTTAAGAGATAGGAACATTATCAACAACCACTCAGTCCTTCGATGATCCTTAACCAAAAAAATAGAAATTATCATAAGATAATGTGCATTTGATTATCAGCCTATTTTACATAGAGGATTGGAATTAACAAACGTAATAAAATAATAGCTAGGTTTAAAAGTTAAGCTCGTCACTTAAACATTTCTTAACATAAGAACTCTTAGAAAAGAAATATAAAACCAACATTCTTAGCTTCAAATCATATTTTTAAAACGTAAACGATATGGTATTAGGTAAAAAATAAAGAGATGAAAGCAGAGATAGAGAGATGATAGAGTAAAAATGATTTCATTAGTTGTGTTGTGAATCCAAAAGTATACCCTATGTTCAATTATTATAACCATATGCTCACACACTAACACGAAAACACAACACAGGCAGTAGAAAACAAAACCCTCATCTTCTGAATTTCTTTGTGTCGCTGCCATACCATGAAAACAAAGTCTTCATCCTATGAATTGCTTTGTGTTGCTGTCGTAATAGAGTATCCATAGCTTTACCAAGAGCCTCACAATCACGTTGGTAGCTAATGGCAACATCCTTATAATAGTTGACGTTAATGAAGTCGTGGTACATTCTTCGACATGAAATCCATATTAACGATCAAACTACCAAACAACTTCTGAGAACACACACTAAGCGAATTAACTCTATCGCACAGACATATACACGTGATACAAAAACGTGGAGCAATTATCGTGCCAATAGTAAAAGTAATGTGCAAAATGAGTATATTGAATGAACAAAGTCCATATTTATGTATCTTATTGAAGTTTGTAATAAAATATCATTTAAAAACTATTTTTTTTATAATAAACAAAAATGAAACTCGGACTTTAAATTGAAACTCAAACTTCAAATTGCCATTTTCGAGTTGAAACTCGGACTTCAAAGTGTTGTGATCCCTCGACAGCATATACATCTAGAGATTATGTGAAAACTTTATGTTACCTGCATATAATGTAAGAGTAGCCTCTGTGTTGAACACTAATGCCACTCTAGCTAAAGTGATTACAAACTCCAAATTTATAATCCCGTGAAAACTCTCCTCAGCTATGATGACAGCATGTGGTGCAATCATGGTAGCAGGAAGCAACGAAGCACCAAGTGCACTCCTGATGTATGATTCCTATGAATTCAAAATTTGTTGAGATACTAATTTATCTTCATCCAACGATTTAAAATAGACATCCACCTAACAACGAACAATGAAAAAGTAAAAGCTTACTAATCTGTCCTGGTTGGGGTAGATGTAACTCCTTGTTAGGGTAGATGTAAACACAAAAAGTTAGTACAATGCCCCCATCATACTCTGATTCAACTAACAAAATAGCAAAGCCATCGTATCCTTAACTTCAATCCATTGATGTAGTATTATAAAACAGAGAATCTGTATTAAGTACTGGAAAATAGTTTTACCAAATTATTTGGCATGATAAAAGGGATGAAGTTTATATAACTACCGGTTGTATTACCACGTATCCATTGATGCAATACCTGTTTGTATTACCAATTACGAATACCGTCGGTTGGTTTTACCACGTTCACCTCAAGTCAGTTATTAGACAGTTATTGTATTACCACATACTTTAGTCTTTTTCTTGACCGCACAACAGGCATGAAATTATTTACTTAGAATGCGAGCCGTGAAATTATCGAGTTACATATAAGACATAAGTTTATTATCAAAGCCAAGGCACGTACCAATGTGAATCTGCACAGTGGTAATTCAGAGCAGAGGGAGATATGATGAGGGGGTTCAAGTGAGCTACTACAAAAATGTTTCAATGCATCATAGTGACATATATGGTGGCTTCTTTCATTTTCCAATTGATAAAAGAATTTATCAAATCAAGAATGACTCATAAATCTACGCTCAAACCTATTTCTTTTAGTTCCAAAACTATTGCAGAAGTTCAATCTATCTTGCTCATCTAGAATTTAGTTTCTAAACCTTTTGAAATAATTTTAGATTTTGGGGCTATGGCGCTAATGTTTCCTCTTGCACTGAAGTTAGGAATTGGTTGAAAAACAACAGATAAACTTCCCAAATATTTGTCAAGACTTAGTTTAGCTTCCTGAATACTTGTTCTAAGAAATTTAAATTCGGTGAAAAAAGTTGCATGAATAAAACCAACGCTAACTTGAATGCTACTCTCCAAAAGATAGACACAATACAATGTAATATAAGTATATAAATATACTTATTTTATGGGTGGTAATTATACACTACCTATAATACGACACAAATTTGATTCAAAATTGACATTGTAAGTCATGTTTGAGGCGACAACTTGTCTAACACGAAATCATAAAGTGTCATGTTTGTGATAAAATTATGACTCGTGTTATTCGGGAAATAAACATAACACCCTAAGGTTTCATCATTTCCTCAATTACTCAAAGAATCGTCAAATTATAACATATGTGAATGCTTACTCATCGCATGTTAGAAAAATAAATATAAAGCTGAGGAAAGATAATAGAACAAATATATATTATATCAAGCCATAAATATAACCATATGTACCTCAGGATGTTGCTTGATTTGGTTGAAAAGTATCTGCCACTCACCATGAAATTAATCTACAATTCATAATCTAGTGAAATTAATCTTCTATCTTAAAAGATATAGATGGTAGACCTTGAATTCCATTAACGCCAACCTGCACGAAAACAAACACTCATAATTTAACAAACAATGAAAACGGAAGACAAAAAAAACTATACCTAGTTCAAGAAAGTTTAGGAACCTTAAGTATCAAAGACAAATATTCCTAAATATATGTCTTTATGTAGAGATGAATGTGTAGGATGACTTGCATATTTAATACCGGCTAGATATGCTTGGAAGTGTGAGAGCCGGGACCAAGTGTATGCTACTGGGGATAGGCTTTGTGTCTTTTCATAATCAATCGAATAATACTCAAAAGTAATAAATTTATTCATTGTTCTTTAGTATTAAGATAACATAAGACTAACGTAGTTAGATAATTTAGAACAATTGAATCAAACTTTAATTTTCATTGTACATAAAAGATGGGGAACTCCCTTATATCATGAATTGTAAAAAAACACAATTACAATGATTCTTAAAAGGTATTAAGAATTACTCTTGTTGACCTTATCTTTCTAAGAAGCCTCAACAATACCAATAAATTACATCAGGTGAGTGTTAGAAGCAACGTCTTGTAATAAACTCTCAATAATTATTGAAGTAAAATATACCGTATATTTCAATACCATGCCATAAATTTGGAGACTAAAGAGGATTCAATTACATGAACTCTCACCCCACATGAGCATGAGAATAACTGTAAAAACCAACCTATCAAAAACAAAATCATAATGTAAATCATACAAATCCAAATCAGAAGCGAAGACATTCAAAACTGAATGTAAATACGTGAGTTTCCAAATAAGAATGTAAAACCCCAAATCATAATGTAAATAATACAAACCCAAATCAGACAACGTAAATAGAGACATCTATTTTGAAAATAGGGAACCTTCACCATCTGGTCAGGCTTATACATCATAAACGTCTATGAAAGAGGCAACACCACAGATAGATGCCTAACCTGTAAACATGAGTTTAATATAAACTTATCACATATAGTTTCCAGTATATTTCATTTAATAAAATTCCAAGTTTAAGTAAAACCCACATTGGAGAAATTACTTTCAAAATAAATACCCCTTAGAGTCATCTACTTCTCATATTCAAATAAACAAACACTCATATTAATTTTTCAAGAAATAAACAAACCCAAAAAATTATACCTGAAATGGAGACCTTTTATCTTCCTTCCTCTTTTCTCTAGTTAAGACATGAAGTGAGCCAGTTAATGCAAGAGTGATATTAAAAAAAATCGCATGAAACAGATCCGAGCATAAAAAAAACCCAACACTTGTAAAATCCAACACTTGAACCCTAGACTAAACCCATCAAACTCAACACTTGTAAAATATCATGAAAGATATTTGGGCATAAAAAAATCAGATATGGAAATAAAGAAAGCAAATGACATTATCGTAAGTCAATCCACTACGAAAGAGAGGCAACAACCTTGGAACTCGGAGTGTGATGGTCTATGCGTGGGTTTATGGTGGGGGTAGTTGTGTGTTTATGGGTGTGGCATAGAAGAGGAGAAGGTGGATTGCAGAGAGGGAGAGATTGGCTTGATGTTTGTGGTAGGGTTCTTTTGGTTTGATGATGAGAGAACGGGACAGGAGAGTAGAGAACTAGAGTTTTGTGTGGGAAATGTGAGAGAGTGAAAAAATTGATGAAGTAACTTTAACCAAAGTAACCCAAATTTGAATTTGAGTGTAAATTTGGTAAGTAAAAAAGGAGAGGGAAACCAAAGAATTGAGGGCAAAAGAGGTAGTGCAGGAAAAATTTATATGGATAACATCATCTATTAATCTTATAACATACATAAGTTTCCTACTTTATTTTATATATATATATATATATATATATATATATATATATATATATATATATATATATATATAGGGAGAGAGAGAGAGAGAGAGACGATCGTATGCAGACTAACTTAAGGTCACCTTACGGACCTTAAGTTAGGCGACGTCATTTTGCACCAAGCGAAACAAAAAATGGCCTACTGATATAATTAAAAAAAATGACCAAACTCTCACTTTCTCCCACACAGCCGTATAAAAAAAATTGGCACCATGCGATACAAAAAATGGCCTAACAGATATAATTAAAAAAAACCACCAAACCCTCACTTTCTCTCACACAGCCGTATAAAACAAAACCCACTCTTATGTGCAAACCAAGTGAAAAGGGTCCTTCATAAAATCCCATCAAAAATTCAATCTCACCTTCAATTTATCAAGTGGTAAAATGATAACTTGCACCTGCTAAAATGACTAACATTAAAAATAACAATGTTACACCCATTTGTTGGTGAACAACAACAATTAAAAAAATAATTAAAAACATATTACATCACTTATTTTCGTTCCACATCATGTGCATCAACAATTGTCATCACTTATTTTCAACTGCTCAAATATAGTATCAACCTAAATAATTATATTGTATTGTATAAAACATCATGTGCATCAACAATTGTATCAACCTAAATATAATATTAAAACATCATGTGCATCAACATTAAAACTCAAATATTATATTGTATCAACCTAAATAATTAAAAACATATTAAAACATATTGTATCAACCTACTTTTCCTAAGTAGACATGATTTTTCATCACTTATTTTCGTTCCACAATCATTAATGACAACCCCACACTTTGTCGTTTGTCCATCTCTTCAAAATATATTGATTCGGTAATTTTTCAAAATCATGCATTTTTTGCAAGAAAGCTAAAACATGCCTACACGGGATCCCCGAACTCTCAAACTTTTTACATGAACAATATACAATATCCAAGGTTGTGTCATAAAAAATTTCTTGTACCCGTCCCGCCTCGATATTTTTTCGTTTGATATTGAATAAGCGGGGAATGTCATCCTCGTCGATAAACTCAAATTTATAATTTGAACTTTTCAAAAACTCATCTTGAAATTTATAAAACATTTAATGCGTGTAAATATCAATAATTTGAGTCAAAACATCATCATTTAATCTTACCTCAGGCTTTTCTGTCAAGTCCTTATGATCCGCTATGAGCTCTTCATGCCGTTGCCTTTGTAGTCCCCTACCAAATTGAACCATGAACTCTAACAAAGAAATTTTCTTAGACAAAAATATATTGAAAAATGAATGTGTGCTTTTCGTTCATTGGCTAGTTGACATCTCGGCCAAGAAAACATGGTTAACATATGCCGGAACCCATTGTCCTCGAATTTCATACATTGACTTTAGCCACTTGTTATTATGTAGTCCACCACTCTCAATAATCTCTTCCCACTTCGACTCAAACTCTTCTTTACTCTACGAATTCCATATGCAATCGAAAAAAGCTTTACAAGAAGCACTATATTTAACTGAGTTTAACTTTTTAGAGAACTTCATCAAAATGTACCAACTACAAAACCCATGGAATGTATTTGGGAGAGATTGTGCAATCACATTTGTCATTACCGGATCTTGATCTGTAATTATCATCGTCGGGGGATTACTGGGCATAGCTTCCAAAAATTATTTAAACAAACACAAAAAAGACTTTATAGTCTCATTACTCAAGAAAGCACACCCAAATACGATAGTTTGACCATGATTATTAACCCCCATCAGCGGTGAAAATATCATACTATATCAATTAGTGTTGTATGTAGTATCAAAGATGACCAAATCACCATAATGCTTGTAATCCCGTCGAGATGTTGCATCCGCCCAAAAATAATGGGTTATCCTTTTCTCGTCTTCCGCCTTAATTTTAAAGGTAAATGATGGATTCTTTCCTTGTTCGAACTTTAAATACTCATACAACATTTCTCCATCATGTCCAATCATCTCACTACATAAATATCTTTTATGATTGTACAAATCCTATTGTGTGACCAACACTCTCATACCCACCCGCTTGCACTCCTAAAAATCAAATTGTTGATGTGGGGGTATATTAACCATGCCAAGTTGTTGAGTCAATGATTTTTGGGCATTCATGAATGTACGATGTGATCTCAATAGGTGATTTTTTTTTTGGGGTGGGGGGTCGATAATAGATGAGAATGGCCCTAAAAAAATTTGATCACTACAAACGTGTCAGACTTTGACTTCAATACAACAATAATAGCTTTACACTCCTCACGTATAAAGCCCTGATGCCTTGTTGTGTCAATATCTGGCACTAATAGACTCTTTCCTTGCTTATAACATACAAAATCCTTCCGATAAATTTCACCATCCTCATTTTTCTTTGTAGACCAATTACGCACACTAAAACCCTATTCTTTTGCATATGCATTGTAAAAATCTTTAGCATCCTCTAATTTTTGTAACTCTTGACCCACTTTAGGTATTAACTCATCTGCAACTTGAGGAATGTATATATTTTCTCCTCCATTTCTTATGTTTTCATCAAAATTCAACGTACTCTCTACTTCCAACTCAGTGTTGTCCCATGGATCACCAACGGAATAGTCCATATCAATAAACAAACCTGAAATATAAATTGCCAAAAAAATTAGCTACTGTAATTTTTACAAAGGTGTTAATATTTGGGATTATATTTGAAATTTTTAAGGGAAACATGCCTACTCTGGTATACTATTAAGGGGGAAAAAATTTAGCTATGGCTTGGAAAAAAAAGAGCTACTCTGATTGTTATTCAGTGGGACTTTATCCAACACAAAGATTGTTATTCAGTGAAAAAAAGAGCTACTCAAAGTGAAAAATGCCATCACAAGATTGTTATTCATTGGGAATTTATCAAGAGCTACTCTGATTTGGGACTTCATCAAGAGCTACTTTATTTTTGTAATTTTAATACAAACATATTATTTTCGATTAAAAAAATGACAAGTTTAAAAGAATCCAAAGGTTCACCATAAATCTTACCTGTTTGTTGGTTTTGTCTTATACATTCACTTGACAAATTGAAGGTGAGATTGATTTTTTGATGGGTTTATGCAGGCCCTTTTGCTTGGTTTGCACAGAAGAAGGGGTTTTGTTTTATATAGTTGTGTGGGAGAACATAAGATTTTTTTTAATTATATCAGTAGGCCATTTTTTGTTTCGCTTGGTGCAAAACGATGTCGCCTGACTTCAGGTCCGTAAGGTGACTGTTGATACCAAAATTAGTACGCTGATGTGGACGAATAATAAGAAGACACGTGTCAATATACGTGGCACAATAACAACGAGGAAGATGGTTTCCCCGACCAACATACTCACTCTGAGCAACAAATACCCTCTGAGGAACTCTTATCTTCCGAGGAACTCCAATACTCCGAGAAAATCTTGGACGACGAGCAACTAAGGCGGTTCGAGCTGCATCTCGACTACAACATTAATTGCCAGATAATCAACAGTTCAACTATTCATTGAATGCTTATCATCTTGACACGCACGTTTGAAGAACATTAAATGAATTACCCTTTCATATGTGTATCATTTAATGTAACACCCTTTCATGTACAGCCTAAGGGCTATAAATACCTTGTATCACCCTCATTCATGGGGGACCGGAATTTCTTGATATCATTTGTAATCGAGAATTCCCAGACACTTAGCAATAACATAACATTGGACGTAGGCCATTCTTATAAGGCTGAACCACTTTAAAAATCTTTGTCTCATTTATTTATCTGTGATTGAATAATTAGAGTAATCTAATTTTTTACATCAAGCCATATTTTCCAGGCCCATACCATCGTCGTGTATACCGACATGCCATTACGACAAGCCCTTCATAAACCAGAAAAATTAGGGAGACTGATGTATTGGGCAATAGAGCTCGATGAATATGATATTGTGTATGAACCCAGATCATCACTAAAAGGGCAGGTCGTAGCAGATTTTATAGCAGAATTTACTTATCCTGATACCCCCGAGGAGCAAAAGTTACTCGCTGATTGACCTGTGGATGTTACAGGATCAACAAACACGAGCCCAGACCAACTCCGGTTGGTAAAAGGACGAGTGGATGTTAAAAAATCAACAGACATAAGCTCAGACCAACCCTGGTTGGTAAAAGAACTTGTGGATGTAGAAGGATCATCAACTTCGAACTCAGACCAGCTCCGGTTGGTAAAAGAGCGAGAAGAGATGGTCGACGAGGAGCGAAAAGTACCAGGGGAGGATGAAAGGAAGTAACAAATATTTCACCGAGGAACTCTATCAGATAAGGAATTTGAAGACGGGTTACCCATATGGAGATTATATGTAGATGGCTCATCTTGCACAGCAGGTTGTGGGGCAGGAATTATTTTGAACACCCCAGACGAGATTGACATGGAATATGCCTTGTGATTCCAATTCAAAGCCTCCAATAATGAGGCTGAGTATGAGGCCATGATAGCAGGTATTAATTTAGCAAAGATTATGGAAGCGCAATAAGTGATGGTATTCAGTGATTCTCAATTGATTGTGAATCAGATGATGGGAACATACGCAATTAAAGGAGAATTAATGGTCAAGTATCATGCCAAGGTAATGGAGTCATTGGCAGAATTTGATGCGATTCAGTTAATCAGAATACCAAGAATAGAGAATGCACGAGCAGACGCACTGGCCCGATTAGCATCAGCTACTCGTACCGAGCTGTGAAGAACAATACCAATTGAAGTATTAGAAAGTCGGAGCATAGATGAAAACCTGACGATGAATATTATCACCCTTGATTTAGGACCATCTTGGATGGATCCCATCAGGGCATATGTTGAAGAAGGAGAATTACCGGAAGATAAGCTCGCTGCCAAGAAATTGAAGTATAAAGTTGCTCGGTATGTACTAACTAATGGTATTTTGTATAGACGAGGAATTATGGCAGGTTTGCAAAGATGTGTACATCCTTCCGAGGCGAAAGAATTAATTGAAGAAATCCATGAAGGATCCTGTGGATCTCATGTAGCAGGTCGGACACTTTTGCAAAGGCTGATGACTCAAGGATACTACTGGCCGACGATGAGGGTTGATTGTATAGCCTATGCTAAGAAATGTGACAAGTGCCAACGTTTTTCCTCCATCAGACGAACTCCACAAGCATTGTTGACACCCATAACTTCCCCTTGGCCATTTGCCATGTGGGGAATTGATTTGGTTGGACCACTGCCGACCACCCGAGGAAGATTCAAGTACCTCGTCGTCGCAGTAGATTATTTTTCTAAGTGGGTAGAAGCTGAACCCCTTATCGATATGACATACGAGAAGGTATACCAGTTCGTTTGGAAGAACATCATCTGTCGATATGGTCTCCCTCATGCCTTCATCATAGACCACGGAACACAATTCGATAACGAGGAATTTGCTGCCTATTGTCATCAGTCGAACATTTTCAAGGTTCATTCAGCACCAGGTCATCCTCAAAGCAATGGATAGACTGAAGTGACGAACAGAACATTATTAAATGGTTTGAAGAAGAGGCTAAGTGAGGCTAAAGCTAATTGGATTAATGAGCTACAGTCAGTACTGTGGGATTACCGAACAACTCCCCGAGCTGCAACTGGAGAATCACCATATATGCTGGCGTTTGGAAGTGAGGCTGTAATACGTGCCGAGTTGGGTCTTCCAACACATAGAGTGCTGAATTTCAATTCCCCAGTCAGTGACTTGATGAGAAGACTGGATTTGGATATGCTCGAGGAGGTTAGAGAAGAAGCAGCCATTAGGAATGCTGTATATCAACAACGAACAACTCTGTTCTATAACAAGAGGGTGAAGAAATGCGATTTAAAAGAAGGAGATTATGTGCTAAAGAAGGTCATTTAGAAGCACAATAAATTGGAAGCAAACTGGCATGGACCTTACCGAGTTACAGAAATTGTACGACCAGGAACTTACCGAATAACAACTCTAGAAGGAGAGGAATTCAAGAATGCTTGGAATGCTGAACACCTTCGCAAGTATTATCAATGATGTAAAATGTACAGCAGTTCCATCAACATGAATAAAATGATGATGTTTCACAATTTTTCTCTCCTTTGTTTGAAAGTTTTTCGAGGAATACTAGTGTTGTACACTACGCTGTTCAACAGCAAAAAGAAGACGATAGTTCAGACCCACGACCAACTCCGGTTGGTAAAAGGGCGAGAAAAAACTATACTCCTTTGGTTAGGAGGCATACACTAGCGTGACCAACTCCGGTTGGTAAAATAACTAGTAGATAGTTCAGACCCACGACCAACTCCGGTTGGTAAAAGGGCGAGAACAAACTATACTCCTTTGGTTAGGAGGCATACACTAGCTTGACCAACTCCGGTTGGTAAAATAACTAGTAGATAGTTCAGACCCACGACCAACTCCGGTTGGTAAAAGGGCGAGAACAAACTATACTCCTTTGGTTAGGAGGCATACACTAGCGTGATCAACTCCGGTTGGTAAAATAACTAGTGGACAAGATAGTTCGAGCGTGACCAACTCCGGTTGGTAAAAGAGCGAGAACACCATACTCCTTTGGTTAGGAGGCATACACTATCGTGATCAACTCCGGTTGGTAAAATAACTAGTGGATATAATAGTTCAAACCCATGACCAAATCCGGTTGGTAAAAGGGCAAGAACAACATTCTTAAAAATGCCAATTTTGGCTGGTTAAGAAACAAAATATGCCAACTTATGTTGGTCGGAAGGTAAAACTATTCCAGAAAATACAAAAAATTCCAAACTGAACCAAGTATGGTTGGTCGGTGATCAAAACCCACTAACTGTAGTTGGTCGACGAGGATAAATTATCGACCTTGGTTGGTCGGACACATTTTATGAAAAAATTTACCAAGTATGGTTGTTCGGGGATAAAAACCCACTAACTGTATTTGGTCGACGAGCAGAAAATATTTCAAATTGAACCAAGTATGGCTGGTTGGGGATAAAAACCCATCAACTGTAGTTGGTCGACAAACACAATTTAACCACCTTGGTTGGTTGGAAACATTTTAAACATTTTATACTCATTACTTTATTATTAAGTGATTGAGCAATATTGATACTTGTAAACTTTTTTTGGATGATGAACAGCACAATATTGTTATCTTTTTAACAGATACATATGCACAAATGTAAAAGTGTTAGACAAGTACAAAAGAATAGCAATACAGATTTGCAAACAAAAATGAAAGTCTTTCATTAAATTCAAAATAAATTACAAGTTACATATGTGTGCTAACTATTACATTGAAAATCCTATTCTATTGGTTTCTTTCCTTCAGTTTTGGAAATAGGTTCCTCACCGGCAGGAGGATCATTTAATGTCTGAGGAGAATTGATAAAATTCAAGTCCTTCAACATTCTGACATTCATTACTGAAGGAGTATCCAAGAGATGCTCGGGACGAGATACTTCAATTTCAGAATGAAGATTATAGTCTCCAAGATATTTTGAAATTAAGCTCCGAGGAATGGCACGAGCTGGGATCCATTCCATGTCCAATTTATAGGGTGGTACAGGCAAGTCTAGTAGCCCAGGGGTATGATAATCCCATAGGTAGTGCCCCTGTTCGAGCTTCAGCACACCCAGGGCGTTTAACCATCCCTGTTTATAACCTTCATTATTGGCATTTTCAATGCGAGCATCCAAGTGATAAAGGGCCTCATTATAGCCTGCATTCCAGAATTCGCGAGGTTGTTTATGGAATTGGAAAGTTAATCTTTCTAACTGCTCATGAAGGTTCCTGGCAAAAACATCCTTATTATTCAAAGCTGACTTCGTTGCAGTAAGTTGATCTTCCAAAGTCAGGATTTTCTTGGACATTTCAGACAAAGCCCGATCTTTTGCGTTCAACTGGTACGCTTGAGTTTCCAATGTTGACAGAGTACGAGCTTCTTCAATACTACGAGGAGTTCTTGATCGTCCCCGAACAGCTGAAATGCTTCGTTCCTCGTTAACATCCTGGGCAGCTCTTCCTCGCCCACGAGAACCTCTTCCTCGTCCCCGAGCAGTAGCAGAAATACCAGACCTTCTTAAAGTATCCAATTCTTGACTTAATTTGGCATTCTCAACTTCTAAGAATGAGAATCCTTCATCGGTGACCGGTACCAAGGCAGTGGAAGATGAAGCTGCAGACTCATACTGTGCCAACTTTTTCTGCAAATTGTTGTTCTCTTGTGCCAGCAGCTCGGCGATCTGTCTGCAGGCCTCAACTTCACCTTTTAGGGTTCTCTCCCTGACATCGTATCCAGCAATGATCTTTTTGTGGCCTGTCTCGGAAGAAAGCTGTTGATACCTATTCTCATACTCCTTGTGCAACAAGGCAGTTGATTCATTGTGCTGATTCTGAAGATCTTCTAGGGTACAATGAAGCTCCTCTATCAATTCGTAATATGCCACATTATTGGCCACATCTCGATCAAGTAAATCTTTTAGGTACCGATAAGCCTCAACTGCTTGCTCTGAAGCATCATGGCCAAGGATGTCGGTAATTTCTGATACACTCAGGTCCGTGTGACCAGCCTTATAATATTCACGACATTGCTGCATCAGCTTTGTATCATGGGCAGATATCAGTTCCATTCTAGCCATAAACTAATAAAGAGGAGAAGGCAAGAGTTAATAAATAAAAATAGACAGAGCATCAACAATGTAGAGGAACAAAAAGATGTGATTTTAATACATAATCAACAAGATTACATCATTTGGAATACAGAGGATAAGTAAAAGAAAAATAGAAAGAGAGTACCGAACAACTTCACACCTTTTCCTTGTCTCCCAAGACTTTCTCGGGAGGCTGGGACGAGGAGCTTGGTTGCTCGGTAGGAACAATGATCTGATTAGTAGAAGCTGGGACTTGTTCTGGAGGAGCAGGCAAGGATGAAATCTCCTCGGTGGCTATCTGGTTGGGTGGTGTAACAAGGACTTGATCACCCACTGTCATTGAAGATTCTTCAGATGCAGCTTCGTCTTCATCTTCGTCTTCAATAACTGGAGGAGGACCAGGTAGATGTTGTTGAAATAGCTCGGAGTCCTCGCTCACCTTCAATTCCTGCAAGGCAGCAACCCAACCATCATGGAAGTATTTCAAACATCCATAATTCACCTGGGTCATCATTGCTGCTACCCCTATCCCATCCTTTATCCCAACCAGTTCGAAAAGCTTTCTTCATAGCTGTTTTTCTCTTCACCTTCTCCGAGGAGAGCTTCTCAGATAGAAGGTCCTCGGAGGCTTTTAGTTTGGCCTCCAACTCCTCCTTCTGACGATTTGCTTCGCGCAGAAGTGTCAGCTCTTCCTCAGCTGATTTCAGCTTATTTTCAAGCTCCCCCAAAGTAGTGAGTTTCTCGGCATAGTCTTTATTCTCTCTCTCCAAGTCCTTCACCTTATTACCCAGTTGTACCTTCTCTGCATCAGACGCAGCCAACTTCTTCTCCCATTCAATTTTATCCTCGTCATACTTCTGACGAGATTCACTCACAGATTTGATAGCTTTCTCTAGTGCTCCTTTCACAGTGGAGGAGGATCAAGAAGCTTTGATCGCTTCATCCTTTTTAAGGATTATATTGAAATAGCTCGTCAACTGTAATCAGAAAAGGGAAATGACATCAAAAACAAATATGGGAAATAACAAAGGAAAATATGAAAAACTCAGAGTATAGATACTTACTGAAGCAAGATGACGAGCAGCCAGAGAAGTAACCATATCCCGAGTAAGGTCTTCTTCAGTACCTTGCACCTCGGGAATGGGCGAAAACTTTGCCAAGCTCATCGTAGAGCTCGGAGGAACAATGATTGGAACACCATCTCCACCAGCTGGGAGCTGGGGAATGGCTCCAAAAATACTGACCGAGGAGGATTTCCTCAGTCTCCTCGTTGCCTTTTCAACAACCTCAACCAAATAAGAACTTTTGGTTGGTGAGATAGTGATTACTTCAACAGGTGCATCCTTCTGCACAGGAGCCACTAGGGGCTTCTCTACAGCCTTCTGAGAAGCAACAGGAGGGGTGGCATCTTTATTCTTTGTCCCTTTTTGGACATCAACCTTATTTTTCTTTCCATCTCCAGCAGAGGAAGTCTCCTTGAAGAGAGCGGGAACTCTTCTCTTGCCCATTTTTTGGCTCAAAGGAATATGAGATTCCGGATCAGAGTCTTCAGGAATTTGCACTGGATCACTGATGCTGACCACAGGACGAGCAGTAAGGGACGACGTATAGCTCCTATACTACAACAAGTATGAAGCAGACCTGATGTGCTCATCTGCAATTTTCTGATGCAAACTCCAGATATGTTTCAATTGCCTTATATTAACTTCTGATTCTTTGGGAGTTTTTCTCTTGCTGTCAACTGCAAACAAAAATAAATTGAAATGTCAATCATGCATTTATTCAAACATGATGAAATCATAATTTCAAAAATAAAATAAAATGAAAATAACCTATCCCATTGCCATATGGGGGGCATTTCGGACCTTCATACTCGTCGTCTCCGACTGAAGGAGCATGTTGCCAATTTTTGAAAACTAATCCATGTTCAAAATAATCCCTGTTAGCATCAGGGAGGTTGACTACTAAAGCCCTATTCAAAAATCTAGTTTTTAAATAATAAACATTATCTAAAACAGCCCATCTATAGCAATACATAATCTCAGGAATTCCTATACGAGTTCCATGAGTTTGATTTAACTTATGCACCCCATTAACTATTCTCCATGTATTGGGGGCTACTTTTGCAGGAACAACATCGAAATGTTGACAGAATTCTAAGCGTAAAGGGTTAGGTGGAAAAGAAAATCCACACTCAACAATAAAGAGGCTGGGGAACCAATGTCCCTCAGCCAAACGAAAATAGTCAAAGGGCTCAGGAAGACTCTCTAAAGTTACCCAATACGGAATGGAATAATCAGAACGGAATTTTTCAATATATTCAATAATATAAACCATGGTGAATAAAAGGAGAAAGAAGAAGATCTTACAGGAAGAATGGAGATCTGTTGACAACGAACGAAGACAAGGATGAACGCACAAGAGAAAGAAAAACTATGGAGAATTCGAAAGCAAGAAAATTGGAAAAGGTAGAGGACGGTATGATTGCTTGGGAAGTTTAAATACTTTGCCTTGGGAACCAACGAAAGAAATGATTACATAAAAGAAACTATTGCGCTACCGGCGGCTAAAAGGACAAAAAGTGCACGAAGATCGAAGCGCTTATGAAAAGGAAAAAAGGCGGATTCTGCGAATTTGGAAGGAAGTTCAAATACAAAGAAAATGCTCCTAAAACCCAGGGAAGTCATTTAATATTGCCATATACCGAGAAAGAATGTTCCATACTCCTCAAAGTTCAAAATATGAAACATTGGGGGCTTCTGTTGATACCAAAATTAGTACGCTGATGTGGACGAATAATAAGAAGACACGTGTCAATCTACGTGGCACAATAACAAGGAGGAAGATGGTTTCCCCGGCCAACATACTCACTCCGAGCAACAAATACCCTCCGAGGAACTCTTATCTTCCGAGGAACTCCAATACTTCGAGAAACTCTTGGACGACGAGCAACTAAGGCGGTTCGAGCTGCACCTCGACCACAGCATTAATTGCCAGATAATCAACAGTTCAACTATTCATTGAATGCTTATCATCTTGACACGCACATTTGAAGAACATTAAATGAATTACCCTTTCATATGTGTATCATTTAATGTAACACCCTTTCATGTACAGCCTAAGGGCTATAAATACCTTGTATCACCCTCATTCATGGGGGACCGGAATTTCTTGATATCATTTGTAATCGAGAATTCCCAGACACTTAGCAATAACATAACAGTGGACGTAGGCCATTCTTATAAGGCTGAACTACTTTAAAAATCTTTGTCTCATTTATTTATCTGTGATTGAATAATTAGAGTAATCTAATTTTTTACATCAACAGTGACCTTAAGTCATTCCGCATACGATCTCTCTCTCTCTCTCTCTCTCTATATATATATATATATATATATATATATATATATATATATATATATATATATATATGTGTGTGTGTGTGTGTGTGTGTGTGTGTGTGTGCATGTTTTTACCTTTATGTGAAATATTTACGTAATTAAAGATGTGGATAATTATATATGAGTGCAAGTAAATTGTGTGAATTAATTACGTTTATAAAGATGAGAATAAATATATACGGGTATAAACAAAGAAATGTGATTGTGGAAAAATAACTGGAGTAAAGTTGTATCTTAAGTAGTAATAATTTAATGAAATATTCGTTAAGCGGTTGTGAAAGATAATTAATGAATTAAGGGTAGACGTTATATTCGGGTCAGGGTAGTATAGCATTGATGTTAGTGACAAGGATAGTTAGACGGGGTAGCATAACTAGGAGGGTTAAGAGTATACGTTATGTGCGCACATTAGATGAGGGGCGAGGATTATCTTATGCGAGTGCACTGCCAATTTAAATATAGAAAGTTGTTTTACATATTAATTATTGCAATTTAGACACTTGCTAAATATTTTCAAAAGTTTTGGCCTCTGACCCGTGTTGAATATTTTTCAAAAACTTTTAGGTGTCCAACCATATGAATGCCAAGGTTGACTCTTCTTTCAGGGATCACGTAGTTGCAGTTGATGTGGCGGCTTACAGGATTGGCAGTACATGCTTCCATTATTTCTATCTTAGATTAAGGTCTCTCTTCAGTTATTAGTCGGACATGTTGTCCTGTTATCAGACTTATTTACTTTCAACTTTATTTAATTCAGTTCAGACGATTGTTTTGGATTTTAGTAACCGATGATTTATTCGGTACATGATTTTAATTTACTTTGGCATTTAGATTATTTACCGGTGTGATAGATTATATAGTTTAATGCATGGGTTTATGTTGAATAGTTTAATCTGGTATAACCAATTTAAGATTAAAATTTTGTACAACTTGATAAACTAATAGGTGGTTAATAATTAATTGTACTTCAATAGTGATGCTAAGAATGAGCCATATGAGACTCTTGTTTTATTTTAGTAGGGGTTGGCCACAGGTTATTTTAATAGGCTGGGTGTCACACTCTTCTCTGCGACCCTGATATATTTTATCAACCAATATTTGAGTCGTACCCACCTCCAAAGGGCGACCATGGACAAGTGTTTAGGCATTCATGGAAAAGAGCATGTATATGCCAACATCCCTCCTATTAGACAAGTCCCTTAAATAATAATCCTCACCATAGTCACTGTGCATGGATAATAATGATTCATTGAATGTTTTAGGAGGAGGCACCTGGGAGGGGGATGTTTTAGGAGGAATCACTTGGGATGACAAATCTTGAGGTGAAAGAAAGGTAAATGTTTGATGAGGCACTTTATAGGGTAAACCATGTTTTTGACTAAAAAATGGGTCCAACCCCTTAATTTAATTCATTAGTACTATGGTATTGGTAATATCAACCCTATTGTTCTTAAGATCTCACACTTCCCTTTTTGTCTTGGCTTTTTCTTCCTCATAGATCGATATGTGAATCTTAAACATAGATATCTCATCCAATAAAGGTGTAATGTGCTGTAATTTGGTACCTAGCGTATATGAACCCACACCTATTATCCCCCCTTTGTCCTTTACAAGTAACTTGGATAGGGCATTTGATTCAATAGCATAGGGGCTACACTCAGACTGACTGCTTGTTATGCCTTTTATCATTTCCTCTAGTATAATATTATATTTAGGACTATGACTTCAACGTTATTTTATTATGGCATGCATGTATATGGTAATTAAATTCAACTTTAAAAAAGTCGGAGCTAATTTTTTTGGGAGTTTATTTGTCTCATTATCCCGCCGGGCATGCAAGTACAACTTAAACTGATTAGGGGCTTTACCTTCTTTTGTAGTCCCTTTGGTCTTATCCACCCATTCACCCTTCAAATCATTATATGATTTTTTCCTAAGTTTTTTGGAATCAACTTTATTTGACATATTCTATTTATTTTTGTCCCTCCCAACCAATTTTTCATCCATGAACTCATTATCTAATAAGTTGTTCAATTGGTCGACCAACATTTGAACATTTTGGCAAAACTTTGTCTTTTAACCCTAAAATATCAGAAATTGATGAAACCTTTGGGAAAAATTATTTTGAAGGTTCTTTTGTTGGGTTTTCACAAGCTCACTTAGTTGAGAAAGAACCCTTGGCCTTCGAACTGGGTGGAAATATAAAACTCTTCAAAGTTGGTCCCATATATTATCCTCTATATCAAGATCAACCTTCCTCCAATTGTTTGAGCACCCGAGGCCAGACGTCGTTATTTTTACAGTTATGCTTCTCAAAATTGGAGAACCTAGTGGGATTCCTATCATTTGCTTCAGATTCCCCGATAGTGGGAGGTGGGGGTATTGGATTAATAGGGATTTGTTGAGTTGATGAATCAGATATGGAGTGGTAGACTGAACCTGTGGAGGAATAGAGTATTGTCAACCAAAAGATGATGAGAATTTAGGTTGGGGTGTATGAGAGGATTGAGTTGGATGTGTTCCATTATTTGGTTAATTATATCTGTTCCTATTCAAAATTTCCTACAAATAAATAAATAAAGTATCAAGGAATATTCAGTTGTCATGTTTATATATATATATATATATAAATAAATTATCAAGGAATATTCAGTTGTCATGGATATTTCCAAATTAACTTAGTTGACTTGAATTAAATTAAATTACCCAAATTTAAACTAGCACCAATTCGGACAAAAGTTGTGATTTATGCCAATTTTTATCTTGTTAACCTAATCATGAATTTCTGTGATTTTTTCAAGATAAAAAATAAAAAATATCACAACGCCATGATGTATGAGGAAAACCCACAATGGGAAAAATCTCAGACGACCCAGCCAACAAGTTCACTAGGTATGGATTTACAAAAGATACGACAAAATACTTACTTTAACAACTCGACTCCCTCTCTAGCCTTGGTACTTCATCGTTCTTCTACCTCTGCCTAGTCGACTACTCCGAAATCCACCGTCATCTCAGAATCCAATGATGGAGCACAACTATCATCAACCACACATGAAGACCTTCTCTATATGCACACCACGAATCAACAACAGAATCCTCCATAGGAAACCTTCTCCTTGTAGGGTCGATAATGAAACCCGATGCTAACAAGATGATCTCAAAGCAAATGTATATATTAGAACATGGATAAAAATAAGCTATAGGTGTAAACTTTGTGTTTTTGACGGAAATTAAATCATTAGAGATTAAGAACACAAACGGGACTTCGGGATAAAAGATTTTGATCTAAAAATCTGATGGAAAATCTCTCAAAAGTCTATGTAAAAAATGATTTTCGGACTGCTTAAAATAGGTAAGAAAAAAGTGGGGTTAGTGGGAAGTTACTTAAAAACCTGACAAAAAATCGCGTGAAAACGCAGGTCGTTCTAACGACTTTTAAATGTCGTTCCAATGACTTTGTTTGGATGAGAAAAAAGAGAAAAATCACACGAATCTTGTTTGAACAACTTCGTTCTAACGACCTTTCTAACTAGAAAATAGAAAAAATGAAACGAATCTTGTTAAACGGTTCATTCGAACGACCTGGGAATCTCGGTCGAATGAGATCCCAATTTCGTTCGAGCGACTTATCAGAAATCAATTTTTTTTCTTTTGAAAGCCCAAAATTTTTTATGTTAAGTTTTAAAAGTTTTTTTTGGGAAAACATAAAGTTCTTTTAATAAAAGTTTTATAAAAAGACACCCATAAAAATAACCAAGTCTCTCTATATATTAATGCACTCATACCGTTAAAGACTTTGGATAAATTGAAAGGTTGATGAAAATAAACATGGCATGACAAACCGACAATGATGATATCTTTAGTTTAGGCTTGACCGCTACCTCTTCAACTCAAACGTCATAGGATTGAAAGGACACAAAAACTTCTATATTGTGACTTAATTAGTTTTGTTTGGAATTAAGCTAATATAAAAAATTGACTCAATTCGAAATTTATCCTTGCACAATGTTGTATAAAAGATAAGATAAGTAAAATTACCTGAATAAAAAAAGTACCTGGAATCAATTGAGCTTCAATAACTTTTCTCCAATTATATGCGCACATGGAACGAGAAGACAAAAGGTTAACATATTATTCAACTTAAAATTTTGCACATATTATTCAATCTAAACATGTAATTTATGTATCTCATGTTACTCAAAACTTTAATTCAGGTAGAAAGTGTATTTAGTATATATACTTGTGCACATAAGTGTATATATATATATATATATATATATACATGTGTGTGTGTGTGTGTGTGTGCATGTGCCCCTGTTAGTATATGTGTATATATGTGGATGAGTATCTGTATATATGTATATATGTAAAAAATTATATGTATATATATGTGATATTGTGTAAAAGTATGTATATGTGTTTGGGGGTGTGTATGTGTGCGTGCAAGTTTATGAGAGACTTCATGTATCTATTGAGATTCATGTATTTTTGTATTTATTTTATCGTATCTTTTTTAGTCATAGTATTGATTTGTGCAAGTGTAAGTGTGTGTATTTATATGTGTGATTGTGTTAAAGTATATTGATGTGGTGAAAATTGAGCATCCATGTAGACATGCCAATAATTGTTATCGGCATTCGATCGCAATGCAAAAAACCTAAACTATGACTACACTTTTTACGGAAGTATAGCGGCCATTCCGGGTATCAAAAATACATAGGGAGCGTTTGACAAACTTTAATTGATTTATTACTTCTAGAATAAAAGTGTCAAATGTGATTATGGTTTAAAAGGGAAAAAAGGGAAAAAGAAATAAAACTAGACAAGAAAAATAAAACAGGACTAGGGTCACATCCTCGCCATGGACTAAACAATGCGTAAAAAGGATTCCAGTTTGAAAACATTTAACCAAGCATATCTAGTTAATTATAAACATCACACATGAAGGGAACTAGCCTAAAAATGCGAGATTAAACATTTAATCGAAAATGGTCACACATTGATTATTTTTGGAATATCTCTATAAACACTAACGTTGCATGACAAAGAAAGTTAAATGCCTAATATTCCAACATTAATACACAACGTTACAATTAAATGCATTTTGACCCAAAACTTAGATTTCGAAGCTCGAGACCCATTAATGGCGAAAATATGACCTCGACCCTTAAACTAGCTACAATACATTATTAAAGCAAGAAATAAACCTAGTTATCAAATGAGAACAACTATTTAACCAAAAAAAACTAAATACAGGGAAAGTAAACGAAGAACAAAGCAAAACATAAAGGAAATAAATCATAGATTAAATGGAAGATAAGATGAATAGTAACTTACAATACAAAAATGGGTGGAAACCCTAGAGAAAGAAGCTCCCAAAGAGCAAACCATAAAAACTATCTAAAAATGAATTATATATAAGATATCTTACAAATACATAAAACTTTGTTTATATAGTAAGTGGAAAAGGAAATAAACGAAAAAGAAATAAAAGGGAAGAAGCATAAAAAATTCGGGAGGGCCGATCGACCGCGGCCAAGGGGTCGTTCGATCGATGGTAGTGACAAGTCCCTTATGTCTTGGACCGTAGGCAAAAGATGAAATTCCAGTCGACTGGGGGCTTAAGGCTGGTTTACCGGTCCTCTATTTTCTTTGGGAGTTTAGTCTTCACATGGGAGAAAAGGTGCTTCACATAATTGGCTCTATCTTTTTCGTTCGAATTCGAAACGAGGTGATGTTTGTGGCCGGGTGAAGCTAACTTAATGAACTACGCTTCGTGGAATTCCACTGAGCTGGAGATAAAGTACAAAATAACTTAAATTCCCTTGAAGTTGAGTCAGACGATGAAACTTCCTCGAAAAGTAACCAATACATACATTAAGCATTCCAATAGCTGTAAAGCTCAATTATACCTCGTAAAGTATATAAACATACAAAATAGAGGTTGTCTGGTTAACAAGCATAAGTTACATAAAAGTTCTAGAATGCATGAAGGTAACGGGAACAAATATTTGTGACATATCACACCCCCTAACATAAATGCTAGTCCTTAGTAATTAAACAAAATTGAACCAACCCAATAGAAGGCGATACAAAGTGTATATAAGCATAAAAAAAATATAAATGCCACTTTCGTAGGGAATACAATTGCATTTAGCATATGTAATAAGCCTTTAAACCCCTAGGTTACCCTAGTGGGCAAGTTTTTGTTACAACCCTCGCTTATGAGAGCCTATTTTATATTTACTTAGTATGTGAGGTAATTAAATATGAAATGTCGTAATATGGAGTGAGTATTAATTTAATGAAGAAAAGTTAATATTTACTAACTTGTTGAATATTTATTGTATGAGCATGTAAATATCCTCATGATGAGCTTATTGTGTCATAAGAATTTAAAATGACAATGTGATTTAAAATGGAACCGGAACTTAAAATGGGTTATAAATCGTCCAAATGATAATTTGGAGGCCGTAGTTGATTCCGGAATGTGCGAGATAGTCAGAATATGGGTTATATTGTATTTTGAGTTTTTTGGCACTTTTGACTGATTATACCTTAAATATGCAGTTGCGTGTTATTTTATCGCGGTATTGATCGTTTAAGTTGGAATTGTTGACTAAAGGCACGGTTTAGTCTTGTTAAGTCTTTTATTTTCCCTAATTTCATTCCTAAACCTAGAGAGATCTAGAGAGAGGAAGAGAAAGAGTAGAGAAAAGAAGAAGATATTGAAGATTGGGGAGGGATTCTTGCTTCTACACAAGGAAAATCTGCATTTTCTAGATTGAGGCAAGTTTTCTACTTGCTATATGTGGTTTAAGATAAATGATTAGTTGTGATAATGATGTATTGATCATGGTGTAATTTGTTTAGGGTTTTTTGTGTTTTTGTGGGTCTTGAATCATTAAAGAATGATTTGGATGATTATTGATGGTTGTAGTAGTAGTTAGTAGTATTTATGGTGTATTGGAGGAAATAAATGAGTTTGGTTTGAAAGGTTTTGAGTTGGGGGTAAAATTGGAGTTCAATACTCCATAGCCATTCTTCGCAAAATCGCAGGACCGAATCGATTCGGCCCTTGGGCGAATCGATTCGCTTAGGTCTAGTTTCCAGGTCTGCCTGGACCGAATCGATTTGGCTTGGCCCAATCGATTCGGCAGTTTACAGAATGTTGGTTTCCCTTATCCGAATCGATTCGCTTTTAAGGCGTATCGATTCGTTTTCCTGTTGTTTTGAGTTATTTTTGAAATTCAATTCTAACTCATTTTCTTTAGGGTTTAGGCCTAGGAACCTTCTTGTATGAAGTAAACTTAGACTCCTATAGGTCTAGGTGAGTTAGTTTACTACCCTAGATTAGAATTGGGTTATATGGGAATTATTCCAAGGGTGTGCGAAGTGATGTTCAGGCATTACTTTCTTTCTTTAATTAGTAGGAGTCTAGGAGATTTCTAAGTTGTGTTTGGAGACTTTAGAAGTTAATTTGAGGTATGTTGTTTTATTATAAATCCCAAAAGGAGGCTTGGGAAAATAACTTGGGAGTTTGAATATTCTTCGAGGTTATTATAATGATGTGATTCCTGTATAGTTCCGGAAAACTATAATTCATTTGATAAAATGTAAACGGATAAAGTAAATGATAATTTACTAAATCATGCTATGGAAATAAATAAAATGGTTTAAACACACCTCTCTAAATGACATCATAAGGGAAGTTCGTGCGTAAGGTGAAGCCCCCTGACTAAGGAATGCAGGGTGGATATAGTCCTAGGACATATGAGCGCTTGTTTTATATTTTTTGCGATGGGTAGGAGATTCCGGGTGTGGTCTTGACTATCCCGAAGGCATATTGCCGCTTCCCGACGTTTCGTTAGGATCCCAGGTTATCTTATGATAGGCCCTGGAAGATGATGGTCATTTAGGGGCGCGCACAGTGGGGAAACCCGGACGGGCGGTCTTAGAATTGTTATATATATATACTTATAACTATTCTAATCATCAAGTTGGACTTGATGGATATTCATGCCATAAAGAGCATAGTATATGCCACAAAGAGCATACAATTGAGATGCGTGCCACCAAGAGCACATTATATAACTTGTATTCCTGATAAGGAATGGAAAGATGAAAAATGAAAACGGTGAAAGATGAAAAAGGCTTATAATTATTCTTATTCTCTTATATAATCGAATTTCACTTTATAATCATTCTATTGTGTTGGTTCATTATAGGATGCTATCATGCTAGAATGTCATCTTTATCATCCATGCTTAATTGTTCATCATTGTCATATTATTCATTTATCTGGTGATCACATAAAACCGGGCCCTGACCCATTCTTCTTTCTTGTTGTGTGTGTGTGTATATATATATATATATATTGTAACCGCTCAGGTGCTCCACCGCAAGGACGCCCGCAATGACTTCCCCATTCCAGTGTCTTTTGAGGAGCCGTGATATTTTGCGGATATCACGGGATATTTTATGTAGACGCCTTCATTGTTGTTTCCTAGTTATGTTCGGGTCTTTATTCGGGCGTGTGGCCCAAACTGTTGTAATTGTATAATGGATGTAATATGTAACTCATGGAACTTATTGTACATTGTATGTAATTTTGTTGACCGATATTTCATTCGGTCCTTTTATTGTATGATTGTTATTGTTGATATACATATATACTTTTGGTATTTCCACTTTCTTTTCTGTTATGGGTTGTTGATAATGCTTTCTTTATATATCACAACAAAATTTTTGACAACCCATTTTCTGAAATATTGTGTGGTTATCTCATATACTCTTGATGTTGTTACGATGCTGAGAATGATTCCATCCATGATTCCTGTATTATTGGAGTATCGGGCTGGCCACCCCTTATTTAGGATACCGGGTTGTCACAGTTTTGTCTCGTGAGGATTTTCAAGGATGGAAACCCATAAACATCATAGTTTTCTCAAAATGTATGCTCAACTAACATGCAGCAACTAAAAAGATTTGAAACACATTATTATCTAGGTGAATGAATTCACTCAAAAGTATGTATTATTAACATTATAAAATAAACTTCATCGAATTGAAACCTTAAAAGTGGAAGAGCAAGCACATGCAAGGTATGATTTGGCAATTTTTTTACAAACTGGATAAGCATTAAAGCCTGCATATATACCAATCCTCACTGGTGTATACACTCAATAAGTGAAATCACTATGAATGGGAGTTAATAAACGAGATATGTGGGCATAAAGAGTAATTGTAAATGGATACTAGGCCATGCACAAGCCACTAAAGAAGAGAGCTATATATAAAATGAAAAACATGTAATCTCAATAAAAGATAC
Organism: Sambucus nigra; assembly: GCA_949130495.1. Taxonomy (NCBI): domain Eukaryota; kingdom Viridiplantae; phylum Streptophyta; class Magnoliopsida; order Dipsacales; family Adoxaceae; genus Sambucus; species Sambucus nigra. The sequence goes on from OX422209.1 coordinate 244,216,196, forward strand.
CGCCATTAAAGGAAGAAAAATGTATTTACACAGATTATTGGAATTATTTAAAATTTTGAATTGAATTCACCCTAGGACCATATATGACTTTTTAGGGTTGTAATGTAGGCTTGGGGTTAAGGGTAGGAAATGAATGGATTATTTACCGATTCAAAGGTGTTCGGGGATGAAGACTCGAGATAATGGAGATTTATGGGAAATTTCAAAAATTGGAAAATGATTTCCATAACAAGCATCAGATATGCAATTGGAGAGTGACAATGATTATTGAGTACTATATACATCATATACAATCTTTCTATTTCTCTTTCTTTTCTTCTTTTTCTCATTTTTTTCTTTTGTTTTCTTTAGCTTTTTAACTTTTTCGTTTATTTTTTTTCTTCTTTCTTTTGTTCACTTTTCTCACTCTCACATGCATAATTGAAACAACATAAAAATAACATCATTCAATCCTAAGTAACATCCCAAACTAAGGTATGGAAGGTAATATGTATGGTTTATAACTCCATTATGGAGTTGGTTATGGTATTTTGGGTAATGAAAGGAAATGTTATATTAAGGGTCAAAGGGGTTGACTAGGAAAATATGTAAGTCCATCGTTCCCACTAAACTCAATTAATGAAAGATCAAATGAAAGAATAGTTAGATTACCGACGAATTCAACATTTTCAAGGAGGAAATAGTAGTGTATAATACTAAAAAATGAATAAAAACATAAATCTCACTCGGTGAAAGTATAAAAAATGCAACAAAGATTAACGAGTTATAAACGCCTTAAACCAAATCATTACAATAAGAAAAGCGCATGTGCTTATGGGATTAAATTTTAATTCAGGAAGTTATTCATAATACCAATGATTTGAGTAATCAAGTCTAATAACTTCTAAAATTGAGAACATGCATCACTAAATTGTCTATTGGATTGGGCATTTATCAAAATTTATCATTGAAAACAAAGGCAAAAAGCCCAACAAAAGAGAAAAAAGAAAGAAAATATTTTTGAAAATTTTCAACTTTTTACAGCAAAGCATGCTTAATGAATAACATGTGATCAAATCAATGAAACTACCAAATAATGAATAGAATATCCCACATCCCTAACTTAAATGTAGCATTTTTCTCAATGAAAATTAAGAACACAACATAAAGAGAGGAAAAGAAAGATATTACCTAAAGTGGAGCGATCCCTGATAAGTATGAGTCCATTGAATCTATAAAATATGTTAGAACCAAGAATAATGAAAAGAATAATAAAAACTTTAACTAATTACACTAGACTAAAATTAAAGTGAGAGAAAAAGAAATAAAGAAAAATTAACTATTTACAACCTATTATTTTAACTTCTAATTAACTATACACTAAAAGTTAAAATTTTTTAGGGTCCAACCAAAATAAGATTTGACTTTGAGGGATTAATGGTATACCCTCACTAAAATGCATGCCTCCCGAAAAATAATAATTTCATTTGAACAACGGAAGGCATGTGTAAGGCGTGAGAAATGAACCATCACCAATTAAAATTTATCGGCAGGTGAGGGGGATTTGGATACTAAGGGTGATAAGACCACATTGATCTCGAGAAAATAAAATCACATCCCTAAGGTTTTAAAATTGGAAGGGGAGGTAGGGAATGTTCAATCGGATATCCCATGAGATGAAACATCTCAAAATAACATTCATGTTCAAGAATCGGGCCAAACTCCTCAATACTTTCAACTAATTCTAGTGATAAATTTAATGGTTCGATAATAGTGGGGAACCAAGGAAACGAAGGACCTTCAGCCTCGATATAATTTGAAATATTAATAAGAGGTTGAAGTTCAAAAGTTCATGGTTCACTCCCGATTATTTCTTCCTAAAAAAGGCATGGAGGTGAAACAGAAGTTTCAACCTCAACCGGGCTTTATGAAGAAGAAATAATCTCAATGAGTTGAGCGTTTAATCCTAAAGATCATGCTTTAAGACTCTCAGATTGGTCATTCAATTCCTTAAAAGCTAACTCATGATCAAACCAATAATAAGACATGACATCTTCTTGGTAGGTTTGCTCACAGTTAAAGGATTCCTCGCTCCCCAAGGCGATGAGGGATTACTTATAAATTCTTGAATTTCATGCTCAAGACGTTCATTTTCAATTATTTGTAGGCATTCTTTCATAGTCTTGGGAGTGTAACTTGGAAAACGATTCTCATAAAAATTAAGGTTATCGAGTTATAGCGAGACATTTCAAATTAGGTAGTTCAAAAACGTGACGAGGGCCAAAATTTCAAGATTCTCGAAACAATTTAGCACAAGTTAAAAATATAGAAAAAGTAAAGAATAAAAATACAAAGAATAGAATACTACGAAATAATAAAAGAATTACATTCTATAACAAACATTCCTCGGCAAGGGCGTGTCACACCCCGCAAAATCCAACAGATGGGGTGGCCAGCCACCACCGCCAAACTATGCCGGGTGTGATCTAAATAAATACCATTCTTAGCATGAGACAGATATGAGACATAAATAATCAATCCACAAGATAAAAATTTGAACCAATCCCAACTGATCAAAACAATTGAATGATAAAAGATCCATCACATGCTAAAACTCCAAATAAATCCAATCTCCAATAATGATTAAATAAAATACGAATAATAAAGATCTGAATAATCCAACTGAAAACTTCTAACAACTCTAGAACCGAATGGCCCAATAAAACTCAAATGAAGTCTTATAATTAAATATGACTGAAAAAGTCTAACTAAACAATGCAGTAAAATGCTACTATATGGGTATCTCTATGGGTAGTTAGTCGTTTAGTCTAATTAAATTCCCAAGATATTAATTTAATTTAAATTAACCAACTTTTGTTATTGTTCTCATTTTTTATTATGGTGGTCCTCTCGCCCCGGGCGGTAATCTACCAAAGTTTTACAATTTCCCTTGTCAAATGACCTTTGATCCATTTAAACTACTGATCCCACCCCATGACAAAGTTCCACACACGACACAACATAAATCATCCACTGACCCATTTAAACTGTCGATCCTTAACACATTAAGTCGCCACAAATTTTAATACCCGTTTTTATCTTAGGCATTAATTCTCATTTTCTCAATTTATAAATTATCCCACCCTTTTAATCGATGTGAGATCCTCAAAATAGCCCTTAGTCCCATACCTAAGGGTCCCCAAGTTATCAATACATCCTACCCTATGTATAGGATAAATTTCTAACATGAACCTTAATCTAGTCTCATGCCTAGGCTAGCGTAACGACGATAAAGTGACCAAAATCAGCCCACCCCCGACACAATAAAGTCGTAATAATCTGCCCTCACTAGTCCCATATCTAGAAGGTGCAAATCATTAAAAAGGCCCACCCACTAGTCTCATACCTAGAAGGCATCCTAAAATATAGGGAGAGCGTAAATACCCAATAACTTGTCGTTACAAAAGGTAATTGAATAATTCCAACAAGTCACATAACCAATCATAATTAATCAACGTATAAAACTACGCATGATAGTCCAATTTAATTAAATCTTAATTTAATTATCACATCGTCAAAATATCCAATTAATCCCATTTAATTATTTTAAATTAAATACACCGAGATTTCATCATTAATACAACAAAATTCAAATTTCATTATCTTTACACAATTTACATGAGTTATACGCCCCCAAATTCATTTATTTCAAAACTAGGGGTTTTCTACATGCAACCTATACCAATAAAACTCAAAATCCACTAATAAATCCGACGTGCCCAAGGATTATGAATATTAGTCATATTAAAGGGTTTCATAAAAACAACCTCAACTTTATGTCCACTTTCTCTAATTAGATTGCTAATTGAATTTTAAGGAACACATGGAATTAACCTTTAGGCAACGCATAATACTAAAGGAAAAGAATAGAGTATTCATGCTTGTGATAATTTTGATCAAAATCTTTATAGACTGTTGAACTCCTCTGGATGAAACACCAATTGAATCTTCAAAACTTGTTAAAAGTAGGGGCTAGGTGTTGAAGATGAGAGGAAATAGGTTTGGAAAAGCTTTCTAGAGAAAGTTTGAGAGAAAAGTGATTTTCGAAGTCCTAGTCTCGTACCAATTTAGTATATAAAGGGTTTAAGATTTGGAAATAATAAGAAGTCTCAACCAGCCACCGACTTACTGTCGATCGAACGAAGACACCTATCGTTCGAACGACATGCGACGTCGTTCGAACGATATGCGTTGTCGTTTGAACGAGTCCCAAAATCCCAAAATTAAATATTTTAAAAATTCAACTTAATTATCTGATAAAAATCTATAGTTGAACAAATACGCACCTGTTGGTTAACACAAAAAAATCCTTACAATCTTTTTATAAAAGACCCGAATTAATTCTCGATTGAAAAATTTACGATTTAAACCAAGTTAAATTCTTAAAGGCCATTAACTCCAAGATTTTATTTTTCTCCAAATTAATTAAAGACAATTAATTAAAACACAAGGTGTTACACGACACCATTTTGATGAGAAGAAGATCAAGCGTCCATGTAGACACGCCAATTGTTGTTATCGGCTTCTGATAGTAATGTAAAAAATCTAAATTATGACTACACTCTTTATGGGAGTATAATGTCCAGTCTGAATATCGAAAATCCACTGGGAATTTTGACCGACTTTAATTGATTTATTACTTCTGGAATAAAAGTGCAAAAGGTGATTGTGGTTTAAAAGGGAAAGAGTGGAAAAAGAAATAAAACAAGACAAGAACAATAAAACGGGATTAGGGTCCTATCCCCGCCATGGGCTAAACAATGCGTAAAAAGGATTTTGGTTCGAAAACATTTAACTGAGCATATCCAATTAATGATAAACATTACACATGAAGAGAACTAGCCCAAAAATGAGAGATTAAACATTTAATCGAAAAATGGTTACACATTGATTAATTTTGGAATATCACTATAAACGCTAACATTACGCGGAAAAAAATTTAAACGCCTAATATTCCAACATTAATACACAAGGTTTCAATTGAATGTGTTTTGACCCAAAAACTAGATTTCAAAGATCGAGACCCATTGATGGCGAAAATATAATCCCAACCCATAAACTAGCTACAATACATAATTAAAGCAAGAAATAAACCTAGTTGTCAAATGAAAAATACTAATTAACCAATAAGAACTAAATACAAATCAAGTAAATGTACTACAAAGTAAGACATAAAGGAAATAAAGCATAAATTAAATGGAAGGGAAGATGAATAGTAACTTACAATGCAAAAATGGGTTGAAACCCTAGAGAGAGAAGCTCCCAAAGAGAAAACCCTAAAAACTAACTAAAAATGAATTATATATAGGATATCTTACAAATAAAATAAAACGTTGTTTATATAGTAAGGGGAAAAGAAAATAAATAAAATAAAAATAAAAAGGGAAGAAGCGTAAAAAATCTGGGAGGGCCGGTTGATCGATGGTAGTGAAAAGTCCCCTATTTCTTAGATCGTAGTCAAAAACTGAAATTTTGGATTGATCGGGGGCTCAGGGCCAGTTAATAGCTCCTCTCGTTTCTTAGGGGGGTTGGTCTTCATATGGGAGAAAATGTTCTTCATGAAATTTTCTCTAACTTCTTCGTTCGAACTCAAAATGATGTGTCGTTTACGTCCACGCAAAGCTAACTCAACGAACTATGTTTACGTGGAATTCCACTGAATTGGAGATGAAGTATGAAATGTCTAAAATTCACTTGAAGTTGAGTCAAATGATGAAACTTCCTCGAAAAGAAACCAATCCACATGTTACGCATTTCAATACCTACAAAAGAACAATTATACCTCCCCAAGCATATAAACATATAAAATAGAGGTTGTTTGGTTAACGAACATAAATATAGGAATAAAAAACACAAAAGTGCAAGAATTCATAAAGGTAACGGGAACAAATACACAATATTTGTGACATATCATACACACACACACACATGTGTGTATTATACATATGGACATATGTGCGTGCATGTGTGTGTGTATGTATATGCGCGTGTGAGTATATGTGTATATATGTGCATGAGTGTGTGTATATATGTATGAAATTGTGTGTACATATATGTGAGATAATGTAAAAGTGTATATATATATATATATATATATATATATATATATATATATATATATATATATATATATATATATATATATATATATATATATATACAGGGTGACCTTTACGCTATAAGGGTACAAACTACAAGTATGCAAATAGGACCAAATAAATAAAAAGAAATTATACCTAATGTAGAAACCCCATTCCGTTACCCCTTAAACTCTTCCTAGGTCCCTAGCACCTCCCGCCATCACCACAAACCCAGGTCATACCCCGAGTACTGACCCAGAAGCCATCGGGCACTCCCAGGCTCCGTTTGACCAAAAGTAAAATTCTTCAAATAGACCAAGACTAAATGAATCTTTGAAGGGCACTGAAACCCCTTTAAAATGGTCCATCCTGTGTGCAATTCTGACTTACCATGCAGACAAACGGCCCATTTTCCCCCGAAATCTGATCTGGAGGCCACCGACCGCTCCCGGGATCTGTTTGACCTAATTCAACTCTTCAAATTGATCAAGACTGAATGAATCCTCGAAGGGCACTGAAAGCCCTTTCCAATGGTCCGCTCCGTGCGCGATTCTGACTTACGGTACGGACGAACGATCCGTTTTACTCCAAGAGGTCACCGAATGCTTCTAGGGCCCGGTTGACCAAAGTCAACTCCTCAAACCAGATCAAACTATTTGGAATGTCAAATTACATATCCTAACCTTTCTAACGGTCTACCCCATGCACGATTCTTACCTAGCATTCGGACAAATGATCCATTTGCGTCCGACGATTCCTCGTCTAGTGGACTGACAAATGCTTCCGAGTGATATTTGACCCAAAGTCAACTGCCGAACCTGGGAAAAGTCAAGGACATTCGAAGGACTCTTAATTACCTTTCCAACGGTCTACCTCGTGCATGATTATGATCAACAGTTTACGTTATGCGATAGATTTTACGAAAAGGCCTGAAAAATACTGCCAAATGACAAGTTCCAGACCCTGCCTATCGGTAGGTGCCGATAGGCAGGACCAGGGCTATACCGATTGGCAGCGCCCTGGGCCTATAAAAAGGAGGCCTAACCTCACTTTCAAACGGAGCCCAAATCTGATAGATATCACTCTCAACAGATCGAGAAAATTTCTCTCGAAGTCAGCTTGATTTCTACAGCCAAATCCCTTTCCAACCTTCACTTTTCATCATCCTTTTCACCAAACTTGGTGAATTCACTACCCTCCATCATCATCCAAGTTTAAGGGCTGCCCTCCAATATTCAAGATAAAGCTCAAGATCTTCAAGAAGGTCCAATTTTCTCAACTTTCTCCATAAATTCTCATAAATTCGTAATATCTTGTTTTATTATTTAGCACTTTTATTATCTCATCTCATACACCCTAATATAATTTTTATTTAGTATTATTACACATCTTTTATGTTCATATAAATAAAAACCCAAAAAAATAAGAAAAAGAGAGTTTGCTGATAAATTCCAAACGGGAATTCTCATACTATTCTTACACTTTTCTCACAACTAAAATACTTTTTCTACACACTAACGCGACTGAAAATGTGTCTCAGAAATGCGTTCACTCTAGGCTCAAGTGCAAGCCTGTCGCTCAAGTAATAATCCCAGTAAGTTGGGTATCGATCCTCAGGGAAAACGGACAATAGAGTTGTGACAACGGGAAGAGACGGGGAGACCCTAACTTTGACTCTAAAAAGAAAAGGAAAAATTGATTTGATTTTGGGAATGATTATAACTAAATGAAAATATGAAATTATAAAAAAATGCAACTATACTAATCTACCGAAATTAAGAATGAATGATGATTTGAAACTTTTTTGTTTAAATGATGAGAAAAATAGGACGAGAATACAATCCCCCAACCCTAGTGTAGTGCAATGATAATATTAATCATAAATTTATCTGATTGATCTGACCCGGAATTTAGTACTCCCAAGCATTATGTATACAAGGTTCAAGCCCGCGTCATACCTAATCTGAGGATGATTAAATCAGTATCGCGATAGTGACACTCAAATTGCACTCTAAATCATCACGAGTACCCAGAGGCAAACGAGATATAAAGATCTACAATTATTGTGTAACTGCGCAATACGATCATAATCAATCACTAAATTCATCGGATTAATTTTATACACACACACTAACACATCAGGCTGGGTTCATGTACCCCGGCCTTTGTAAATCTAGCCTAACATGTTGAATTTAATGAAAACAATGATCGATGTGCAGGAATTCATAATTAATCTAAGGAAAATGGTAATTAGATGTAGAAAAGAATTAGAAATAAGAAATACTTACTAAAATTACCCAAGCAATAAGTGTAACAAATGAATGAAACTGGTACTCACAAAAATCACTGAATAAATCTTCAACCTTTGAATTAAAACTGCAATTGTTAGCTAAACTAGGGTTTCTGGAAAAGGAGAGGAAAAATCCTACTAATTCTCCGTCTCAATAACAATAATAAATCGGGTTTTTATACCCTACCACAATTTCAGAGTTCAGCTGCACTAGGGGTCTTTTTAGGAAGAGATAGGATTTGCAAATCTCGAAGCCCGGACCGGTCCGGGCCTTAGGCGGACCGGTCTGCCTCCAAAGAGGATCGTTTTTTTTATTTTGGGGCGGACCGGTTCCTTTTTATTTTGCCTTCTTCGGTTTGCTTCTGGTCCAGGGCCTTCTGGAGTTTGGCAAAGCGGACCGGTCTGGGGTAGGTGCGGACCGGTCCATCTATTTGACTTTTTGGCTCAACTTTTACTGCTCATAACTTTTGTTTCAGGATTCTGATTGAGGTGCCGTTTCTTCCTATGTACTCGTCAATGAGATGTCTTCAACTTCTCTTTAGGTACCTCATCTGAATTCTAGGTGGAACTTCCACTTTTGCCCTTTTGAGTTTTCCTTCTTTCTTTCTTTATTCTTCCGGTTTCTTTCTTCCGTTTCTTGACATCAAATACCTGTAAAATCACTGCAAAATACCAGAAACTTGGTGTACTCATTATGATCAGTCAGTAGCACGATTATGAGATAAATATAACTCAATTACGTTGTTCGAGGTGCTATAAGTAACTAAATCAAGGGATAAATTAGGAAGAATTTATGCCTAATCAAACCCCCCTAACTTAGAACTTTTCGCGTCCCGAGCAGTGTAAAAGAATCCTAGCAAGGCTCAACTCTTGAAAATCATTTTATTGGGATAAAATACCTTTTTCGCGGGCAAGCAATTGCATTTAGCGTATGCAACAAGCCTTTAAACCCTTAGGTTACCCTAGTAGGACGAGTGTTGTTTCGTGAGGGTTTTTAGAGAATATACCCACAAAATTCGACTCAAAGAAAATTCAAAATACGCAAAAATTGTGCAATTCAAACTTTTCCAGAAAATAGTCATCAGCAAGTTATGCTTAACAGTCTCAAATCATAGTGCGTGTGTGCGAAGCCAAAAATTTAACCGCAAATTTCCACCGATTGATCATTACGTTACTTATTCGAAAATTCGTTTTGATTTCAATTTCTCACGGAATGCTCTCACAAACGAATCTCTCGGATTGTGGCTATGCTCTCAGTATGCGCGATATAAAGAGTAAATGTAATGGAAGCAAAATCACGCATACAAGTAGAAAGACGGAAATTTCATGGTGAAAGGATCTCATCAATGGATTACGGTTTTAAAAATGGGAACATTGCCTCTTTTTCCGGCACTTAATCTCCCTTATTATCTTTTGGTGTATTAGCTCTCCACGCGGTAACCAATTTCGCAATTTAGACTCGTTTAGGACTTTTTCGGGTTTTAAGGTATATTGGGTAAAATGACAATTATAGGGAGGTTGGAATTGAAAAAATTATTAGTGATGTCCATTTGTGCTTTTTCCGGGCTATTGCTCACTTTCTTCTTCTTTTTCTCAATTTCTTTATTTTTCACTTCTTTTCTTTTCTTGCTATTTTTATTGAGCATATCTATTTTTTCTTGCCCCTTTATATGCACTTTTTGGACTTAAATTCTGAAATTTTCCATTTTTCACGATTCCGGACTATTTGGGTTTTTCGGGTTGTCAAACGAAAGGAAAAAATATTCGGCTCAAATTTGGGTTACAAAATGGATGATTTTTTCACAACTTTTTATGGCCAATATTTTTGGGTAACAAACGATGGCCTACTTCATTGTCCAAAATGCCAATTGCGTTACCATATGCGTTTCGAGATGAATTTACGTTTAGAGATTAATTTGGCACGTTTTTCAAGGTAATATTACACACATTTTTCAAAACCGATCAAAATGAACGGATTGAGATCCTTGACAACTTTTTAGGTGCTGAAAAGAATTTTGAGTTAACCATAAACTCGGATTGATTTAAAAACTCGCAAAAAGTGATAGGCTCGAATCTCATCGGGTTTGTTAATCTCCACACTTATTCGTTAAGTCGTCAATTTTCGCTCAATTTCCATCTTTGGTCAATTTCGGCTTTGTGTATGTTGAATTTTACAATTTGAGACTTTAAACCGACTTTTAATGATATTTTTGAAAATTTTGAATTCCAATTTTTATTTATTTTGAATAAAAATATTTTTGGATTTTTCAAAATTTTATGATTTTTTTGGAAATTTCTGGGCATTTTTGAAAATTTGTGAAGTTTTAGAGATACGCACTTGTGACCCCCCCTAACTTAGACTTTCGCATTGTCCTCAAGCAAAAAGGACTAAAATCTAAATAAGGCAAAATAATAAGTGCGATAAATAAAACAAACAAATAGAGAAAATGCAGTTTTTATTACAACAGGACTATGTTACATGTGCAGGAAAAAGCATACAACTGTGAACAGGAAGAAAAATAAAAAGCTGCCAGCACCATAAAGAGCTTCACCGGGGTGGGGGATGGGAGGAACCGGGCGCGCTGGGGTCATAAGGGTTATGGTAGTAAGAAGGTAGTGGCTCATTAGGATCCCCTATCCGCCGATAGATGTCCACTTGGAAGCGGAGAACGATGCTCATGTCGCGCTCGTAGTTGGTCTGAAAGGTGTTGAAGTTTGTTTCAAGTGCCGACATACGTGCGGATAGGTCCGTGTTCGCCCACTCGAAATCTGGGTCGTCCTCCTCGTCCGCGCCGAGATCTCCCATCTCGACATCCTCACCGGATGGCCCTGCTTCGTCCTCGCTCTCGCTCGAGGCAACCTCCTCTTCAATATCATCACCCCGCCTAGCCCGGAGGACAGCTAGCTGTTTGGCGCTTTTGGTGTGGGTCCCTTGTTCTAAAGGACCGGGGAGGCACGTATGGTCGCTCGGCGCCGCTATGCCAGCATCCTTAAGGATAGAAGTGATCAATCGGGCATACGGAAGTGGGGCGATGCCCTTCTCATCCAAGGACGCATTAATGATGTTCGCGTATAAAGTGCGGCCCAAATGGATGGAAGTTTGGGGGTTGAAGATATGATATGTCAAAGTAGCTTGCCGAGGCCGCATGGTGGAATCGTTGGACGTTTGCAATATGTTGGAACACACAATCTGAAATGTGAGGCGCGCCTTCTCATTTAGGCGTCCAACGGCGACGATTTGCCCCGTCCAAGCTACATTTGGTGCAATTCGGGCCATGATGATATCCTTGTCGACCGGGGGGACATTTCGAGGATATGTAAATTCTTGGACGTCTAGGACGTCAAACTCGGCCAACTTGGCCGTGAGACGGGCCAAGGAAAATGGAATGGGAGTCCCATCCACGAAAGCTTCGGCCTCGAATTGGCCTGTCGGGACGAGGGTACTATAGAATGAGCGGACTTCGGTTGCCCAAACCGGTTCGTGAGGTTGGTTGAGGAACCGACACCAGCCTCGAGCCATAAATAGGGCGGTGATGGAGTTAGGCAGGTCTTCCCATTAGACAGCGCGCTCCATATGGAGTTTGCGGCCCAAACCGAAGTATTGAGTGCACCACCGCTCCTCTTGGAGGGAGCGGAATTCGTCGTGACTGGAGGGTTGGATCACGGTGGAGTCATATTTGGTGGGGACAATGCGGGGAGCCATAGAAACAGTAGGGATTTATTACTTGAAACACTAGAGAGGAGGAAGAGAGTATTTGGTTTGAAGGTGTGAGAAGAAGGGGAGGGTTTGGGGGTGTATTTATAGTGGAAAGGGTGAGGGGAGGGGTTGGTTTTGGAGGGAAGGGGTTTGGAGGAAAAAGGGGATGGATTTGGGAGGGAAAGGTTGGGGTTGGGAAGAGGGAAAACGAATTGGAGGGATTGAATGGGATTGGGGGAAAGGGGGTGAATCTTGGGAAGGGGAGAAGATAGATCTGCAGAAGGCTGATCGGTCCGGGGTAGGGCCGGACCGGTCCGGGCTCTTGACTTTTCAACACTTCGCCAGGCGGATCGGTTCCTTTTAAAATAAAAGGAACCGATCCAGGGTCGGACCGGTCCGCCTTAAAAAGGAACCGGTCAGCCCCAGGGCTTTTGGGCTGGAATTCTCCTAACTTGATTTCGAGCTCTCTTCTTCAAAAAATTTCACTTTCCCGACATACTCTCTATCCAACTAGACTAAAAACCCTCTCGATTTCACTGGTCAACACCCTTTGACTCAAAATTCCCGAAACACATGGATGCTTTTCCCGATTGAACCTAGTCCTAACGACTCTCAACACACACGACTCTAAACACACACGATTCTTACCCCATACGCGTCGGGGGTGCAACGACCTTGCTGCAACAGCTCACTTAACCCCGTAAATGGGGTCCGACAACCAGACGGTGTCGACTTCTTCTGCACACGCCTCTAGATATGGCTGTAGGTATTGTCCATTCACTTTGAATGTATTTTCCCCTTTTAAATCGTCCAATTCAACAGCTCCATGGGGGAAAATATTCTTCACAACGAACGGGCCAGACCATCGTGACCGCAATTTGCCCAGAAAGAGGTGAAGCCGAGAATTGTAGAGAAGAACTTTTTTCCCGGGGAGAAACTCTTTTTGTCGAATGATGCTATCATGAGCGCGTTTCATCCTCTCTTTCAAAATTTTGGCATTATCATACGCATCATTGCGTAGTTCTTCTAACTCATTCAATTGAAGCTGGCGGGCTTCACCGACCTTGTCCATGGCATAATTCAATTGCTTAATCGCCAAATACACTTTGTGTTCGATCTCAACGGGAAGATGGCAAGGCTTGCCATATACAAAGTGGAAAGGGGACATGCCGAGTTGATTCTTAAATGAGGTACGATAGGCCCATAGCGAATCGTTCAACCTTAGTGACCAATCTTTTCGGGTAGGATTGACGGCCTTTTCGAGAATGTTCTTGATTTCTCGATTTGCGAGTTTAGCCTGCCCATTCGTTTGTGGGTGATAAGTCGTTCCCACCTTGTGAACGACACCATAATTTCTCATGAGATTCGCGAATGGCCTATTCCAAAAGTGGGTGCCATTATCGCTAATTATTGCTTTCGGTGCACCGAAGCGGGAAAGTATGTGTTCCCGCAGGAACTTTATCACCAGTTTGTTGTCATTAGTCTTGGTAGCTATAGCTTCCACCCATTTAGAAACGTAGTCTACCACGACAAGGATGTATAGGAAACCAAAGGACGGGGGGAAGGATCCCATGAAGTCAATACCCCAACAGTCGAATATCTCAATGATGAGTATGGGTGTAAGAGGCATCATGTCTCGTCGAGTAATGGCTCCCATTCGTTGGTACCTATTGCATGATTTGCAAGCATAGTTCACATCCCGAAAGATTGTGGGCCAATAGAGGTCGCATTGCAGAATCTTTGTGGCCGTCTTTTTCGTTGAAAAGTGGCCTCCATAAGCTTCCGAATGAAAAAACTGGATGACTTTTGGCATTTCGTCATCCGGTACACATCGTCGGATGATTTGGTCAGCGCAATATTTAAAAAGGAATGGATCATCATAGAAGAACATGCATGACCAAGTAATAAACCTCTTCTTATCTTGCGGTGTCCAGTCGGGAGGGACGGCTCCCGTGACAAGATAGTTTACTATATCCGCAAACCAGGGATACGAAGAGGTAGTAAAAAGTTGCTCATCCGGAAAATATTCATCTATGGGTATGGGATCACTAGGTACGTCGGACGAAAGACGAGATAAATGGTCGGCAATGATGTTTTCTACTCCTTTCTTATCTTTGATAGAGAGACTAAACTCGTGTAGGAGTAGGATCCACCTTATGAGGCACGGCTTGGCATCTTTCTTTGCAAGTAAGTATTTCAAAGCCGCGTGGTCGGTGAAGACTGTAATAGGAGAACCAATGAGATATGAATGGAATTTATCAAGGGTAAAGACTACCGTTAGCAACTCCTTCTCCGTGGTAGAGTAGTTGAGTTGAGGTCCAGTAAGAGTCCGGATAGCGTAGTAGATGACATGCGCTTGCTTATCTTTTCGTTGGCCCAAAACAGCCCCGATCGCATAATCGCTTGCATCACACATAAGTTCGAATGGAAAGGACCAATCCGGAACTTGCATGATGGGAGCGGACACAAGCATGTTTTTTAATTTTTCAAAAGATCTTTGGCATGCTTCCATCCACTCGAATGGGGTGTCCTTCATGAGTAGGTTTCTTAAGGGCCTAGCGATGGCGATAAAGTTATTAATGGACCTTCGATAAAACCCCGCGTGGCCCAAGAATGAGCGCATGTCCTTCAGCGATTTTTGTGGGGGAAGATCAGCTATGACATATATCTTTGCCCTATCAATCTCTATTCCTTTGGATGATACTATGTGGCCAAGAACTATTCCCTCGGTGACCATGAAATGGCACTTCTCCCAATTCAGCACTAAGTTCTTTTCCACGCATCGGGTGAGTACTTTTTCCAGCTTTTCTAAATAATGATCGAAAGAGGTGCCAAAAACGCTGAAGTCATCCATGAACACTTCGAGTCCTCTCTCGACCATGTTGCTAAATAAGCTCAACATGCACCTTTGAAAGGTCGCGGGTGCATTACACAAGCCAAATGACATACGTTTGTAGGCAAACGTACCAAAAGGGCAAGTGAAGGTCATCTTCTCCTGGTCAAGTACATCTACCTCAATTTGGTTATATCCGAAATAACCATCAAGGAAGCAATAGTAAGGGTGGCCCGCCATTCTTTCAAGCATTTAATCAATAAATGGCAAGGGGAAATGGTCTTTCCTAGTTCTCGCATTAAGTTTCCGGTAATCAATGCAAACGCGCCACCCGGTGGTGGTACATTGGGGAACTAGCTCTCCCTTGGTATTCTCAATCACAGTCATACCCGACTTCTTCGGGACGACTTGAATAGGGCTTACCCACTTGCTATCCGAAATTGGGTAAATGATCCCGGCATCCAACAATTTGATAATTTCGGTTCTCATAACTTCTTTCATGTTGGGATTCAGTCTTCTTTGCATTTCTCTAGAGGGTTTGACATCCTCTTCGAGATGGATCTTATGAGTGCAAATTAAAGGACTTATCCCCTTCAAATCAGCAATGCACCAACCAAAAGCACTTTGGTGCTTCCTCAGAATTTTCAATAATTTACCCTCCTGACCTTCATCTAGGCTAGAGGAGATAACAACAGGAAATTTCTCATCCTCTCCTAGGTAGGCATATTTAATATGGGAGGGGAGTTTCTTTAATTCGAGGGTTGGAAATTTTTCACTGGAGGGAACCATGTGTGTATCCCTCCCTCATTGAGTGTTCAAGAGAAGGGCAAGTTTCCTGCCCAAGGCCAAAGACCTCCCCAAGGTCAAACTAGTGTTAGCTCCACCTCCACTGAACATCAGGAGCAATGTCAAGCTGTGACCACTCTTCGTAGTGGGAGAGTCGTTGATTTATCACCTCCCCCACGTGACACAACGAAAGACAAGGAGATTTTGCCCGGCACGAAAGAGGCCGAAGATGTCCCCTTGAATGAGAGTGACCAAGAAGATGCTAGTAAGCCAGAGGTAGTAGTGAAACCTCCCTCCGCAGCACTGTTTACTCAAAGGTTGATTCCCTTCCATAGAGGAAACCCACGTGAAGACGTGCTATAAGTGCTAAAGCAGGTCAAGATCTTTCAAGTTCGATATCCATCCTCTTTCCATGGAGAACAAAGATCAAGTACCCGTTATGCTGCCGGATCTGACAGCAGTTCTATCTCAGCTTGTGTCTAAGATTAACAACCTGCAAATTGAGGTTCGAGAAATGCAACGAAACCAGGTTCTCGCCCCTCAAGAACCAGAGGCCCTATTCCCTCGTTCCATGGATTCGCCCGAGCCCATCTGGGTTCCCAAAGAGTATCAGCACGCTCCACATGCCCCTCCTGTCAATGGGTCGCCGCCTGCCCAGCTTCCTATGCCGAACCTTGCCCAGCATGGGGTTAACTTGCCTATGATCATTGATCTGAAGGAAGAAGAGCTGAACAAAGTTAAAGAGGACCTCAAGATGATCGACCAAGTTATAATCTCAGGAAATTACATGGACTACACCCACATGTCTCCTTATCCTAAAGTGAGGTTACCCTAGAAGTTTAAGATGCCAAATATCGAGAAATTCAGAGGAAGTGGACCCCGATTGTTCATCTCTGAAGTTATCACCATTCCATGACTCTACTAGGGGCTTATGAAGAAGTGATGGCCCAATTATTTCAGCAAACTCTAAAGGAGAGTGCCCTCCGATGGTTTTTGTCTCTCGAAGAGTCCAAAATTCATAGCTGGGAGGATGTAGCCCGGGAATTCATGTCACAGTATAAATACAATGAAGATCTTGAGGTCATCTGCTATGATTTAGAGCTGGTCAAACAGAACCCTGGAGAATCAATCAGTAACTTCGTAGCTCGATGAAGGGAAAAAGTAGCAACTATGACCAATCGACCTTTCGAGGAAGAACAAGTAAGCATAGTGAAGAAGAACTTCTTACCCCATGTACGAGCTACGATGGGAGGACAATACTACCCCCACTTCCGATCTCTCAGAGAAGCAGGAGTCGAGATTGAGGAGGGTCTTGCCAAAACAGAAGTCGATCCAAAAAAGATGTTCGACAGTTCACCCGCAGAAAATATGACAAACCTGCCAGTGCTACAGTTTCAACTATCAACAACATCTCTCAACCAACCACATCATGGACACCAGAAAGACGCCCTGTACTAGTCCGAAAGGAATACACTGAGTTCCATGATCCCCTCTCCAAAGTCTATCAAGCCTTGATAAGGCGAAACCTTATCAAACCTTTGGATCCTCGTCCATTGCCAAATCCACTCCCGAGAAACTTCAAGGCAGATGCCCATTACGCCATACACTAAACAGCTGGCCATACCACTGACCAATGCTTTCACCTCTGAAACATGATCCAGGATCTGATTGACCGGGGTACCATCACACCACCTGCTAAATCTAAGCCAAACACTACTCACAACCCACTTCTAAATCATACCAATGCTATCTTCTTAGAAGAGAACCCATAATTTGATCCGTCAACTCAAATCACACCCATATACTTTCCTAAACCTCTCCAAATTTGACCATATTTCGTCCTACACCCTACCAAGCTCACTGATCAGGCACTGTCACTCCTTACCAGAGCATGCATCGCTGTCCATACCCATTCTAAAAATGGAAGTATGGAATTATCAGAAGTCTTAAACCAACTCCTAGAGTTTGTGTTGAAATTTCCCTCACAGATGATAATTGATTGTCAGAGGTTCAGTAAGTTATTCTTGAAAGCACAAAAATGGGCCCGCGAGTTAGATAGTTGGGTAATACTGACCGATGACGTCATTCTGGATGATGTTGTCCAGATCATGAAATAATTATTCAGGCAGACCAACAAAATTTGCAGTATCACCGACTTATTGAATGCTTTGAAGCTACAAGGGCACCTAGTCCCCTCACCCTTACACATTCCCACAGAATGGGATGACCTATATGAAGAAGCCGTTGAAGTTTTGGAATGCATCTACTTTACATGGAAAGATAGAATTGCTGCCACCGGATGGGGGGAAGAATTCAGAGATTCGAATGAAGAGTAAGATTCAGAAAAAACTGGCCCGGTAGTCGACATGTGTGGAATGATATCATTTAAAGAACTCCTCGGAGAAATAAATAAGGTGGAAGAACAACCCGAGATTGACAAGGAAACGGGATTCATGTTTTTCCCTTCTTTAATAAATCACATGACCAGATCAGGGAGGCATTACCAGATTCCAAGCTCACTACCAGCCAATCACAAAGGGAAGGGTGTTGAAAACCTTCATATGCCAGAGATGACCCGCGAGGAGAGCAAGATCCTCAATCAACTAACGAAAACTCAAGCTAACATCACTCTATTGGGGCTTTTCATGTCTTCTCAGCTACACATAAATTCTTTGATCAAGTTGCTCACTGGACCCACAGTTCCTCCTTCTACCACACCAGAAGAAGCGATAAACTTGGTCGGATCCTTGACCTCTACCCGAATGCTATCCTTTTCCGAAGACGAAATCCCCAAGATTGGGCCAAACCATGATCATGCACTCAACATCTCCGTTGAAGTTATGGGGAAGGTTGTACCACTCTCTCTTGTCGATAATGGATTCGCCTTGAATGTCTGCCCACTGAGAACCTTCAAATTTTTAGGACTGAAAGAAAGCGTCCTCGCTCCAACTTCCACTGCTATGCATGCCTACGATAATACCCGTCGGGAGGCGATGGGATCCATAAAGCTTGTAATAGGGGCTGGCCCTATAAACTCTGTCGTCGAATTCCAAGTTATTGACATCCCAACTTATTTAAACTTATTGCTAGGATAACCTTTCCTCCACAGTATCAAGGGTGTGTCTTCCTCACTCTATCATAAATTAAAGTTCTTCACCGACGGACGGGTCATTAGCATCTTGGGCGACGACGACAATGCCAAGGGTGCAAGTACTAGCAGTCCAATCCTTGAGATATAGCACACATCAAATGATATGCTCCTATCAGGATTCTGAGTTGAACCACTTCTACTCCCGACAGGGGACAACTTCAAAGAAAGTGTTTGTCCAGAATAATGACCCTCGTGGCAATGGCAATGTAATTTAGATGTTCAGAAACATGCACCTCATGCCCGGATTGGGGCTAGGACAAAGACAACAAGGGATACTCGAGCCGATTGAACTAAAGAAGGCTTTCCCTCCTTGTGGTTTGGAGTATTAATCGTCAGAACAAGAGCTCAAAATGATCCGATAGTCTAGACCAACAAGAAGACTAGACCGCGTCCAGACTATCCCAGGTGACTTCTTGAATGAACGATTCATTAAATAGGGTGAAGACTTCCCCTTTTGCATCTTTTCAGAACCATGGTATGATCATACAAACAAGAAGATGAAGCCTAGAATGGAGATCTTCTTCCAAGACAGCTACCCATGGGCCGAGAGTTCCTAAAACCATCGACAACCACTCATCAAATATGTCGAAGAGACTGAGAAAAATGACTCTGAAGATTACTTCAACTTAGAGACATTGGGGCTGACACTTTGCATGGTTCACTCAGGCACTACATCAGTGGATCCACCCCAACTGATTAAAGCTGCTGATACACCTCTCCTCAACTGGCATGCTATGCCAGTTCTACATGCTAAAACCTCCCCTAATCCTAATGTTTACCCCTTTTCTTCTTCTTCTGTTGTCTATCCTTATTCAAATGTAATCGAGTCCTCTTTTGACGAGGTTCTCAGTGTTGTTTTTCCTATCAATGAAATAAACAAAGATTTTGAGTATCTTGTTGTGCCTTACATTAACTGTTTGGATTCTAATCAAAATTTTGATGATGATGATTTTGAAAATGAACAATTCTTAACTTATCTAAATAAGGTTAATAATAAACAACATAACCACATTCAAGTTAATGAAGAAGAGACTGTTGTTGTTTACCTCGATTCTAGTGGCCAACTGTGCGAGATCAGGATAGGGACTACCCTTGACGAGCATGAGCATGCACAACTCGAAGAATTGCTGAAGGAATTCGTGGATGTATTCGCATGGTCCTATAATGATATGCCCGACATTGATCCTGAAATAGCTCAACATGAGATCCCCACTCTCTCAAGTTACAAGCCGGTTAAACAAAAGTTGAGAAAGCTCCGCACCGAATGGTTGCTCAAAGTCAAAGAAGAGGTGGTCAAACAGTTGAACGTGGGCTTCATTCGTGTGATCGAATATCCCACGTGGCTAGCCAACATTGTGCCCGTGTTTAAATCAGGAGGAAAAGTTCGAATGTGCATAAACTATCGGGATTTGAACAAAGCCTCTCCAAAGGATGATTATCCGCTACCCAATATCGACATGATCTTGGACAATACAACCAGTCATGCTCTCAAATCATTCATCGACGGGTTTGACGGATACAACCAAATCAAAATGTGCCCAGACCACCAAGAAAAACCGCATTCATTGCCCCATGGGGAACCTGTTGCTACACTTTCATGCCATTTGGTCTCAAGAACGCTGGGGCTACCTACCAGAGGGTTGCCACAACCATCTTGCACGATCCGATTCACAAAGAAGTTAAGGTCTATGTGGATGATATGATTATCAAATCCAAGACTAGAGAGGGTCATTTTCCCTCTCTCAGAAAGTTCTTCGAACGATTGCGATAGTATCAGATGAGACTAAATCCACAGAAATGCATCTTCAGCGTTACAAAAGGAAAACTCTTAGGATTCATGGTCAGTGAGAAGGGGATAGAAGCAGTTCCTGCCAAGATGAAGGCCATACTCGAGATGACACCTCCCCGAACAGAGAAAGAAGTCTGAGGCTCTCATGACACCACAGCCGGTACTCATTACACCACAACCCCGGTACTCATGACCCAACCCCCGGTACTCATGACACCACAGCCGACTCTCCCCTTTGTTCTTATACCTAACCATAATTGACACTTCAGTCGGGGCTTTACTAGCCCAATACCTTGAAGATTCCCTTAAAGAAAGAGTTATCTATTATGCCAGTCGCAAATTGGTCGGGTATGAGGTTAACTACACTGCTTTGGAAGAGGCGTGTGTCGCACTTGTCTGGGTCACCCAAAAGCTGTGGCACTACATGCTCACCTTCCCCATCAAACTTATATCCCAAATGGACCCCATCAAATACTTACTTGAGAAACCCGCCTTATCCAGCTGAATGGCTCAATGGTTGATGCTCCTAGCCGAGTTTGATATCGTGTACGTCACGCAAAAATCCATGAAAGGAAGGGCCATCTCTGACTACCTCGCTGATTACCCCGTAAAAGAAGTTGATGTCTGCATCTTCGAATTCCCAGATGAAAACATCCTTTGCACTGCTCAAGACAACCTTCGATGGAAAATGTTCTTTGACGGCGCTGCCAACAAAAAGGATATGGCATTGGGATACTTTTTATCACCCCAGATGACTCACACACTCCCATCGCCATAAAATTGGATTTCCCTTGAACTAACAACACGGCTGAATACGAGGCATGAACGGTAGGCCTCATGGTTACTCTCGAGAAAGATATTCAATGCCTAGACGTCTACGGGGATTCCGCCCTCATCATCGGTCAAGTGCTCAGAAAGTGGAAAGTCAAGGACGAGAAACTCCAAACCTTCCATGCCTACTTAGAAGAACTAGCCTCCTAATTCCAAGATATCACCTTCCATTACCTACCTCGAGCAAAGAATAACCTAGCCGATGCTCTCACTACCTTGTCCTCCATGGTCGACATGCTCGAAGGAATAACTATGACCCCCTTCCTACTTAAAAAGTAAGACCAACCAACCCACTTCTACCACGTTGAGCTCGTCACCACAGATGATCCCAAGATAGACAATTGTTAGTACTATGATATCTGGCACCTCCTCAAGCATGAAAGGTATCCCGAGGTTTCCAACAAGAAAGATCGAGCAACCCTTCGAAGACTGGGTGCCCAGTACATCATCTGTCATAAAGCACTGCTCAAAAGGAATTTTGATGGAAATCATCTTCACTGCATCACAGGGGCTGACATTGAAAATATAATACAGAAGATCCACAACGGAGAATGCGAACCCCACATGAACGGTCACATGCTTGTAAAAAATATCAGCGGACAAGGCTACTATTGGACCACCATGACCCAGGATTGTACCGCCTATGTCCGAAGATGCCTCAAATACCAACAATTCTCTAACCTTCAGCATCTACCTCCACGTGAATTATACAACATGACCTCTCCCTGGCCGTTCTCCACCTGGGGCATCGATATTATAGGGAAGGTTACACCAAAGGATTCCAACAGGAATGAGTTCATCCTAGTCGCCATTGACTACTTCACCAAATGGGTCAAAGAGGAGTCATAGGTAGTGCTGAACGCTAAGAAAGTGGCTAGATTCATCAAGAAAACATCATCTGCCGATATGGGATCCCGCAGGAGCTGGTATCAGATAACGGGTTACATTTTGAGGCAGAAGTCACAGAGGTGGTCAACGAGTATGGGATTCAGAGGCATAAATCTTCTCCCTACTGACCTCATACCAACGGTGTAGTTGAATCCGCCAACAAGAACCTCAAAGCCATCATCATCAAGATGATCGAAAGCTATCGGGATTAGGCCGATTGGATCTCGTACGCCCTCCGAGGCTACCAAACTTCCATTCGAACCTCTACTAGGGATACCCCTTACTCTCTAGTTTACGGTATGGAAGCATTCCTACTCATGGAGCTAGAAATACCCTTATTACACGTCATGCTTGAAAGTAGGGTCAGTGAAGAAGACTGGAGCCAAATCCGTCTTGACGAGCTAACCCTCCTAGATAAAAGGAGATTAAAAGAACTATACCACATACAGGGATACCATCATCGAATAGCATGTTCATTCAATAAGAAAGTCAAGGACCTCGGTGTTCGATAAGGGGACCTAGCCCTCAAAGAAATCATAGAACCCATCTAGGACCCCAGAGGGAAATTCAAGCCCAATTGGAGCGACCCCTACATTATTAAGAAGATCTTGTCCAGCGGTGCCGCCATGCTTACCAACTAAGATGGGGAAGAGATGGCTCATCCAGTCAACCTCGACCATCTCAAGAAGTTCTAGCCCTAGTTTGAAATCTCAGCACGCTACAACTCTTCTTATCTCCTTTATATTCTACAAAAAACAATCTCTTCATTTCCTTCTTCCACGAACTACGTGGGCTTGATCCTTTGCAAATAACCATTTTCAAACAAAATTAAAACTTTTCAAAAACCCCACAGGTACGTAGGGATCTCATATGTCTTACATGAGCATGACCCTTTCTTTTTCACAAAATACTTTTCTTTTCTTATCTCCGAGAACAACAGTCAATTCCAACATATATTTGAACAAAAGGATTATGTATGCCTTAGAGATCGGTTTAGATAATTCAAAAATACAAAACTCATCGAAAGGCACAGTTGGATGATTAAAAACTTGTCTATTTCACTAATAAGAAATTATGGTACATATTACATAAGAAAAGGAACGGATAACTCCCTTCCCCCTACCCTCCTAAAAAAGCCAAATAAAATCCCCACATTTATTCCTCATTACAAAATAATCCATCCTACCCACAGCTACCAGAGGAGCCTGCTCCGGCATCATCATCTTCATCCTGGGGTCCCCAAGTTTCCCCTGCCAGAATAGAGTGTCGCAGACACTCCATGGACCGGTAAGCTCGAACCAACTTCGAAAATACCACAACACCTCCTTCCATGGTGTCAAAAGAGACAAGCCACTTTTATCCAGTCTTCACTGCCAACCTCTTGCTAACCACTCTCCTCCATAACCACTTCAAATAATCCCCAGGGATATGCCCAACTCTCCCAATAGACAGAGAAGAACGGGTCGACGGACGCCGAGTCTCCCACAGAGAGCCAAGCCACATGCGTAGACGCTCGATCAAATCCTCTACTAGAAAAAATTTAGTCTTCGAGGTCGCGCAGAAGCCGCCAAGGGAAATAGAAAGAGGTCTGTCTGAGACCAACCAGCCGCACATATGGGTATTTTCCAAGATCCAGAATAGGCAGCGACTATCCCCACCAAGGCCCTGACCAGTACAGATTCCGAGCCCCATGCTCCACAAGCCAATTCTCCCAGCTCTCAATATCCAGGCCAACGCTGAAGAAGTGACGCGAAAAGAAGTTGGGTACAACCGACAAAGGATATTCTGGAAGAGTCACCAACATCAATTTTGAAACCAAGCCCAAAATAATGGCTCCGGCATATCCAGCATCGCTAGTCTCCTATAAATGCACGGACTGCAACACCACTGGGAGGGAAATCATTCCTCCAATAACCAGTGATCTAGTCACCGAAGGAAAAATGTGAAGGAGCCCAGCCAACAAATCCCTGGGAGAACAGAAAAATTCGGGTAAAGCCGCAACAACACTGGAATTTACCCCCAGCATGATAGAAAATTCCTCGTAGGTAGGATAAACTTCATCCAACACAAAACGGAATACATGGTCTTCGAGGTACCAAAATTGTACCATCGCCATCAACACGTTCCACTCAATGGTCCAATTGCGCCACAAAGAGACTCGATGCATGTTGAAAGCATCGTAGTTGACGTTAGAAGAGCACATCACTTCCAAGGCTTCGAGGTAGTTAGCAAACTCAATGCTACCAGGGAGAGACATCTTACAAAGACTAAAAAACAGTAGACAAGTGAAGGTGTGATGGAAACACTCCACCCTTCCCCTTTTTATACTTGAGAACCCTCACAAGAGACACAATCCCTGCAGAAATCGGAGGGAATCCTACCCCAAAAGTTTCAAAAGGTTGAAGAGGGCACAAATCAAAGCTTTGAATTGATGTGACAGGACTTGACTGCCGATAGGCAAGATAAGGGCCTTGCCGATCGGAAACCCCCCATTTTTGAAAATTTTCCTTTTTCCTTAATAAATTGATATTCTCAACAGAATTTCAAAAATCCTTTTCCACCCCTATATAATTTCTTAAAACTTTCCTCAAAATCCCAAAACTATCTCTTTTTATGATTTCAGCAGCAAAGTAAAAAGTGCATGTGCATGCATTCACTCATTTATCATTAACAAAAGATAATAAAAACTCCATTTGCATTGCATATATATATTCTTCTGTGTTACATCAAACTTTGTAGGAAATAAAAGAAAAGCAAAAAATGACGGGACTCAGCCCAAACCCACATTCTCTCTCTCTCACCTACCCTTCCCCCTCTCTCTAAGAGCTTCCACCCCTGCGACGCGCTCTCTTTCCCCTATGGAGAGATGACGCACCCCCACTACCCGAGTTAGAGTCCTCCCTGAACGAAGTGGACGGCACCAAGAAAGAAGGAACCGGGACCGCATCCTGAATGTGGGAAGTTGCCGAAGAGATCCAGACTCTAATATCCCCCAGTCAAGTGGTCGACACACGGACTTGATGCAAGTAAAAGGCAGAATCGGTATCAAAAGAGGGATCAAAATAAAAAAGGAACCAAAAAGAGAAAGAAGGTATACCGCAGGACGAAGAACCTCCTCTATCAAACCCAGCTCCTCCGGACCCATCGCGTGAGGACGGTGCAACAAAGGTACCATCCCTTCTTCAGCCCGTCGAATGTTATATGAGGGGGTTTGCAACCGCACAAAGGAAACGTCTGAAGTCACTGCCGTCGCAGACGCCGATGGACCACCACCGCTGTGGGAAGACCCCACTGCCCGACTCGAACTCCCAGGAGGGAAAATCAAGGCATCATATATGTTGGGAGCTATCAACCAGCTTGTCACAAAGTCCATATAGTCATACGACGCGACCGTATCTCAATACAACAGGTAGGACTCGCCGATCATCACCGCGATCCTCATATCCTCCGACATCAGTCGCTCCCGCCTCATAGACATAGGAGGCTGTGCAGGTGGCACCACCACCTCCTCCTCAGAAATCTACCGAACCACTCCCTCCCCCAGATACCAAGACTGGCCGAACTCATGTGCGAGCAAATGCCTCATTTGTACATTCACCCCGGTCGCCTCTGTATCCTGAATGGCTGTCCCCCAAGGATAAAAGTTAACTTAAAATCCCCGGCAGGCATAAGTCAATACAGAATCAGAACATGCCAAAAAACAAGAATGAAAAGGAAAGAGTCTTACCCTACCACTAGTCAGGCCATTCAAGACCTGACGCACTGACTCCAGAGAGAGAGATCCCTTCGACTGTTGATTGGCCTTTCGCTATCGATACAATCGACACAGGTCCCTAACGGTATCTTCCTTCAAAGCAATCAGCTGGGTATTGCGCCCAATCACCTCATAGAACCACGTCTGCCAAAGATAGGAATTCGCAATAAAAAAGAGACGCATAAGGAAAATGCAAATGCATGAAAGGAAAAATGGGCAAAATTAAAGAATACCTCAAGGAGATACGTGGCTCCAGTGAAAGTTCATCGGTAGCACCGACTAAAAGAATCCAAAGAAAAATAGAGGGTCGCCAAAGTCAGGCTCCCCCAATCATAGAGAGGGATGTTCGAAAACATCCTCAAGTACGACAAGAACCACAAATGGATGACGTCGCTACTCGACGCCACCATAAAGCCTCCCAGCACCAACAATATTAACAATCGGGCCATTTGCCTCACCAGCAACCCATCCTCCACATCAACCACCCTACTCAGTAGAACATCCTTCAGCAAGGACAATCGGATGGAATCCCCAGACACTATCCTCCCCACATCACTAAGCTCCGCTCTCACCCTCAGAGAGCGATCCACCTCTATCTGCTCTCCATCATAATCCAGCCCTAGCAGCTGCTGCACGTTTATGGGAGTCACGGTCATCTCCCTAAAACCGAAATGGAAGTTGTGGGTAGTATCCCACCATCTCTACCCCAGAGCACATAAGACAGCTGTCGAATGAGGCATCTCATCCAGCGCAGACAATACATTCCAAAACCCGCTGATGATACCATCCAACACACCACAGGTGGAAGATGCTCCCAAACAGCCTTAAGCCCCGTCGTCCCATGGGCACGCATGTTCTTGAAAGAGATATCAAACTGTCAAAAGAAGAAACCTTGTCAAAAATTCAAGAAGGAAGGAAAAATCACCAAAAAGAGAAGAATGCCAAAGGTCAGGTTACTTACATAACCACCACGGTTCACCACCCTCGAAGACCGATGACGTGACGACTCTCGTATCAAGGTCCACTCATCCACAATCGGTTCAAATGCATCAAAGGAGTTTTCGCTCCCCAAAGCAAGAGGTGCCCTGGCCCTCCACTCCACGTTCGCCCAGTCGTTAACAGTCAACCATTCCCTATGCACTGCAGTGCTCACAAAGGCGGACATTTCTTAGAGATCGGAACGCTAGAACGATTTGTGAAGGAAAATCATAAAGAGAAAGAAAGCAAGAAGTTGTGAAAAATGAGGGGAATTCACCCCCTTTATATAGGATGCTAAGCGTCATGCCGATTGGCATTGACTCCCCACTCACCGATCGGCACTGACCCCTTACCTTCCCGAGGCAGTCCAAAAGTCCATGCCACTGCCAAATGGCGCCCTCTGAACTTTGCCGATCGACACCCCCTTAAAATTTCGTACAAAAATTCCCAAAAAATACTGAAAAATCCTTAGAAAATTCCTAAAAATCTCGGAAAGAATTTAGAATATTTTCACCAAGAAAATTTCACACTCCCTCAAGCGAAACCCCCATTTCCGCAGAGGAACTCTATAAAGACATTTTCAAAGTCTCCAAAGGATACTCTACTTTTTCCCCAGCTCATTCCCCAATGAAACCAAAAATCCAACATTTATCCTCTCTTAGGTCAGAATTGACCTCGGTCTTGGATCGTTACCATAGTTAGGTCAGAATTAACCTCGGTCCTCGATCGTCACCTCTCTTAGGTCAGAATTGACCTCGATCTTGGATCATCAACTTAGTTATGTCAGAATTGACATCGGTCCTCGGTCATCACCTCTTTTAGGTCATAATTGACCTCGGTCTTAGAGCTTCACCTTAGTTAGGTCAGAATTGACCTCGATCCTCGATCATCATCTCTCTTAGCTCATAATTGACCTCGATCTTGGATCGTCACCTTAATTAGGTCAGAATTGACATCGATCCTCAGTCGTCACCTCTCTTAGGTTAGAATTGACCTCGGTCTGGGATCGTCACCTTATTTAGGTCAAAACTGACCTCGGTCCTCGGTCATCACCTCTTTTAGGTCAGAATTGACCTCGATCTTGGATCATCACCTTAGTTAGGTCAGAATTGACCTCGGTCCTCGGTCGTCACCTCTTTTAGGGAAGTATTTACCTCGGTCTTGGATCTTCACCTTAGTTAGGTCAGAATTGACCTCGGTCCTCGGTCGTCACCTCTCTTAGGTCAAAATTGACCTCGGTTTTGGATCGTTACCTTAGTTAGGTCAAAATTGACCTCGGTCCTCGGTCGTCACAAAATTGACCTCGGTCTTGGATCGTTACCTTACTTAGTTCAGAATTGACCTCGGTCCTCGGTCGTCACCTCTCTGAGGTCAGAATTGACCTCGGTCTTAGAACGTCACTATAGTAAGGTCAGAATTGACCTCAATCCTCGGTCGTCACCTCTCTTAGGTCAGAATTTACCTCGGTCTTGGATCGTCACCATAGTTAGGTAAGAATTGACCTCGGTCCTCGGTCGTCACCTCTCTTAGGTCATAATTGACCTCGGTCTTGGATCGTCACCATAGTTAGGTCAGAATTGATCTCGTTCCTCGGTCGTCACATCTCTTAGGTCGTAATTGACCTCGGTCTTGGATCGTCACCATAGTTAGGTCAGAATTGACCTTGATCTTTAATCTTCACCTCTCTTAGGTCTGAATTAACCTCGGTCTTAGATCGTCACCATAGTTTGGTCAGAGTTGACCTCGATCCTTGGTTGTCACCTCTCTTAGGCCAGAATTGACCTCGATCCTCGGTTGTCACCTCTCTTAGGTTCTCAGTCGTCACCTCTCTTAGGTCAGAATTGACCTCGGTCCCTGGTCGTCACCTCTCTCAGGTCATAATTGACCTCGGTCTTGGATCGTCACTATAGTTAGGTTAAATTTGACCTCGGTCCTCGATTGTCACCTCTGTTAGGTCAGAATTGACCTCGGTCTTCGATCATCACCATAGTTAGGTCAGAATTGACCTCGATCCTCAGTCGTCACCTCTCCTAGGTCAGAATTAACCTTGGTCCTTTGTCATCACCTCTCTTAGGTTAGAATTGACCTCGGTCCTTGGTCGTCACCTCTCTTATGTCATAATTGAACTCGATCTTGGATCGTCACCATATTTAGGTCAAAGTTGACCTCGATCCTTGGTTATCACCTCTCTTAGGACAGAATTGACCTCGATCCTCGGTCATCACCTCTCTTAGGTCCTCGATCGTCACCTCTCTTAGGTCAAAATTGATATCAGTCCTCGATCATCACCTCTCTTAGGTCAGAATTGACCTTGATGTTGGATCGTCACCTTACTTAGGTCAGAATTGACCTCGGTCCTAAGTCATCACCTCTCTTAGGTTAGAATTGACCTCGGTCTTGGATCATCACCTTATTTAGGTCAAAATTGACCTCGGTCCTCATTCGTCACCTCTCTTAGGTCAGAATTGACCTCGATCTTGGATCGTCACCTTAGTTAGGTCAGAACTGACCTCAATCCTTGATTGTCACCTCTTTTAAGTAAGAATTTACCTCGGTCTTGGATCGTTACCTTAGTTAAGTCAGAATTGACCTCGATCCTCGATCGTCACCTCTCTTATATCAGAATTGACCTTGATCTTGGATCATCACCTTAGTTAGGTCAATATTGACCTCGATCCTCGGTCGTCACCTCTCTTATGTCAGAATTGACCTCGGTCTTGGATCGTCACCTTAATTAGGTCAGAATTGACCTCGGTCCTCGGTCCTCACCTCTCTGAGGTCAAAATTGACCTCGGTCTTAGATCGTCACCATAGTTAGGTCAGAATTGACCTCAGTCCTCGGTAGTCACCTCTCTTAGGTCAGAATTGACCTCGATATTGGATCGTCACCAGATTTAGGTCAGAATTGACCTCGATCCTCGGTCGTCACCTCTCTTAGGTCATAATTGACCTCAATCTTAGATCGTCACCATAGTTTTGTCAGAATTGATCTCATTCCTCGATCGTCACCTCGCTTAGGTCATAATTGACCTCGGTCTTGGATCGTCACCATAGTTAGGTCAGAATTGACCTCGATCTTCGATCGTCACCTCTCTTAGGTCTGAATTAACCTCGGTCTTGGATCATCACCATAGTTAGGTCAGAGTTGACCTTGATCCTTTGTTGTCACCTCTCTTAGGTCAGAATTGACCTCGATCCTCGATCATCACCTCTCTTCGGTCCTCAATCGTCACCTTAGTTAGGTCAGAATTGACCTCGGTCCTCGATCGTCACCTCTCTCAGGTCAGAATTGACCTCGGTCTTGGATTGTCACCATAGTTAGGTCAAAATTGACCTCGATCCTCGATTGTCACCTCTCTTAGGTCAGAATTGACCACGGTCTTGGATCATCACCATAGTTAGGTCAGAATTGACCTCGATTCTCAGTCGTCACCTCTTTTAGGTCAAAATTGACCTTGATCTTGGATCATCACCAGAGTTAGGTCAGAATTAACCTTGGTCCTTTGTCATCACCTCTCTTAGGTCAGAATTGACCTCGGTCCTTGGTTGTCACCTCTCTTAGGTCAGAATTGATCTTGGTTTTAGATCGTCACCATAGTTAGGTCAAAATTGACCTCGGTCCTCGGTCATCACCTCTCTTAGGTCAGAATTGACCCCGGTCCTCAGTCGTTACCTCTTTTAGGTCAGAATTGACCTCAGTCCTCGGTCGTCACCTCTCTTAGGTCAGAATTGATCTTGGTCTTGGATCATCACCATAGTTAGGTTAGAATTGACCTCGATCGTCACCTTTCTTAGGTCAGAATTGACCTCGATCTTAGATCGTCACCATAGTTAGGTCAAAATTGACCTCGGTCTTCGGTCGTCACCTCTCCTAGGTCAGAATTGACCATGGTTTTTGATCGTCACCATAATTAGGTCAGAATCGACCTCGATCCTTGATCGTCACCTCTATTAGGTTAGAATTGACCTCGGTCCTTGGTTTTGGATCATCACCATAAGCCCTCAGAATTGGTTTCGACCTGCAGAATTGGTCACCTTATCCTTAAGCCTACAGAATTAGCTTCGACCCGCAGAATCGGTCACCTCATCCTTAAGCCCGTAGAATTGGCTTCGACCCACAGAATTGGTCACCTCATCATTAAGCCCATAGAATTGGCTTCGACTTGCAGAATTGGTCACCTCATCCTTAAGCCCTCAGAATTGGCTTCGACCCGCAAAATTGGTTACCTCATCCTTAAGCTCGAAGAATTAGCTCTGACCTGCAGAATTGGTCACCTCATCCTTAAGCCCGCATAATTGGCTTTAATCCACAAAATTGGTCACCTTATCCTTAAGCCCTCAGAATTGGCTTCGACCCGCAGAATCGATCACCCTCATCTTTAAGCCTTTAGAATCAGCTTCTACCCACCGAATTAGTTATCCCCAGCACACTTCGTAGGTCCTCAGAATTGGCCTCGATCCTCTAAATTGGTCATCCTCCCTTAAAAGCATCATACAGTGTCTATTCGATGGCTATTATTTATTCTAAACTCACCCATCGAGGAGCTCTGTAGACACCCCATTTTGTTACCCCTTAAACTCTCCTTAGGTCCCTAGCACCTCCCGTCATTACGACAAACCCAGGTCATACCCCGAGTACTGACCCAGAAGCCATCGGGCACTCCCAGGCTCCGTTTGACTAAAAGTCAAAATCTTCAACTCGACCGAGACTAAATGAATCTTCGAAGGGCATTGAAACCCCTTTTAAACGGTCCATCCCGTGCATAATTCTGACTTACCATGCGGACGAACGACCCGTTTTCCCCCGAAATCTGATCTAGAGGCCACCGGGCGCTCCCGTGCTCTGTTTTACCTAAGTTAACTCTTCAACTCAATCGAGACTGAATGAATATTCGAAGGTCACTGAAACCCCTTTCCAATGGTCTGGACCGTGCGCGATTCTGACTTACGGCACGGACGAACGATCCGTTTTACTCTGAGAGGTGACAGAATGCTTCCAGGGCCTGATTGATCAAAGTCAACTCCCCGAACTAGATCAAACTATTTGGAATGTTGAAGTACATCTCCTAAACTTTCTAACGGTCCTCCCAGTGCGCGATTCCAACGTACCATGTAGACGAACGATCTGTTTGCATCTGACGATTCTCCGTCCAATGGACTGACAAATGCTTTTGATCCATATTTTACCCAAAGTCAACTCTCGAACCCGAGATAAGTTAGGAGCTTTTTAAGGTCTCTGAATTATCTTTCCAACGGTCCACCTCGTGCGCGATTCGAATAAATGGTTTGCTTTATGCGACCAATTTTCTAAAAAGGCCTGAAAAATACTGCCAAACGGCAGGTTCCAGACTGCCGATCGGCAACTCCCTTGGCCTATAAAAATGAGTCCATATCTCACTTTCAAAGGGAGCCCAGATTTGATAGATATCACTCTCAGCAGATCCAGAAAACTTCTCTTGAAGTCAGCGTGATTTCTACACCAAAATCCCTTTCCAACCTTCACTTTTCATCATCCTTTTCACCAAACTTGGTGAATTCACTACCCTCCATCATCATCCAAGTCTAAGGGCTGCTCTCCAACATTCAAGATCAAGCTCAAGATCTTCAAGAAGGTCCAATTTTCTCAACTTTCTCCTTAAATTCTCATAAATTCACAATATCTTGTTTTATTACTTAGCACTTTTATTATCTCATCTCACACATCCTAATATACTTTTTATTTAGTACTATTTCACATCTCCTATTTTCATATAAATAAAACCCAAAAAATAAGAAAAAGAGGCACATTTCTCACACTTTTCTCACAACTAAAAACACTTTTTCTACACACCCACACCCACAAATAAGAGATCTATCATTTGTATTTATGGAATAAACCCCACCCCTCGTTTTGCATGCGAACTACGTGTACTTTGATGCATCTATAGGCTAGATAGGCCTCTCGGGGTAAAACTCGAGACTCGAGTCCTATTTTTTACTTTTTCTCTCATGTTCTATTTTCTCTAAACTCTACTCCCTTATATTATATATATATATATATATATTTGTTCCTAGTGGCGTATTATCCCACATGCGTTATCGTTCCGTCATAACGATCAACGTAAGGATAATTGCTTAAATCCTATTTTCTAGTACTTTCATAACTTCCTACGGATGACTCGCTTTACCTCTTCCATGGTGCAAGTCGATGATTTTTATCTCCACTATATATACACATGCACACATATCACGGGAAAAATAAAGGAAAATAACAAAAGTCCATGAGAGACTGAAAGGGCTGAATGGGTGCCTAACACCTTTCCATTTCGTAACTTAGCCTTCGGACCCTTCTCGAATCATTTTGGTTTCGTATGCACCAATATGTCTTTGGATGCTGTCCTTCGGGATGGCTTTCCCTTTTATTTTGTCTGTTTTGAGTGAAATAGACTGGCGACTCTAATCTCTCTACATCTTTCACCTTACCTCAAATGACGCCGACCGAAGCGCTCCTGAGAGGGATGCGTGGGACCTAAGGATCCTCACTCTCATGTTGCGCCTCCCCCCCCCCCCCCCCCCCCCACCACGGCGAGGATCGGGGATGGCCACACCTAAACTTAGAGCTATACATCCTATGTACTCGTTATGATTCAGAAGCTTCTGAACCTCCAATCCTTAGTGTTCTTTACACCAACTCAAATGTTAATCTCTCCAAGAAACAACCAAACTTTCTCTATAAAGTGTATGATAGTGAAAGTCGTGCGTATATATTTTATTAACATGCAATCACTCACACACGTATTACAGATTATCCTATAAATTACACAAGTTCTCTAAATGCTCAGATCTAAAAACGTTATATCACATTACCTCTCAGAACTTGAGATCTGGTGAGATCTTTTCAAATAATAGATCTAAAAAGATATTTACAACAAAAAATATTTCACAGAGTATAAAATCATGTTTTAAAATATGATCCAAATCTAAAGCTAAAGAGTTCTATGATATTTGATGTTTTTTTTATCTCAAATAAGATGGATTTAAAAGATTTTGGAACATACGAAAGAGATCCACAAAGAAATATCAGTTTTGAAGGAAATATTTTGAAAAATATTTAATACTGATACTTTCGAACATAACTAACAAATATATGTGTGAATATGTCACAATAGTCAGATTCTCGATTTTATAAACAAAAATCAAGCCTCTAACTGTGTGAAGGTTATTTTAAGGAGAACCAGACTAAAGAAGAGTTTAAGCTTCTAAACTCTTAATCTCAAACACTCATTTTGAAAAACCTAAGAATTTAATCTCTCAGAAAAAAAAATTACACTCTTGTTTTTCAAATCTCCTAAGCCAAAAATATTTTTCTCACAAATTTTCTCTTATGTTTTCTGTCGATAATATTTTCTCTCTTTTGTCTCTAACCTATCTTCTCTATTTCTTATCTCTTTCTCTAAATTACTCCAAAAAAAAACTAAGAGGTAAAGACAATGTAGGTTTATATAGAGAGCTCAGAAGGATCTGGAAGGTAACATTTGAATCAATGGTTGAGATGAGATTGACGAGTTGAAGGATGCTTTAAAGACTAAAAGTAAAGTGACACTTATAAGTCTACCCTTGCTCTATCTGCTCGATAGAATGTGTTGTAGCCTCATGTTGTAGCCTCTAATAAGCACCCAAACTCCTTTTTACAAACTCTTTTTTTCCTTTCTTCTGTTTTTTTTATTACACAAGAACTAACTACAAACTCTTTTTTTCTTTTTTTCTTTTCTTCTTTTCTTGTATCTCTTTTTATTTTTCTTAAGGACTAGCAATTTTTTGTTTGGAGGTGGGGTGATAAGCACCCAAAATTGTACAATTTATACCCCAAATATACGTATTTTAGTTGCTAATTCTTGAAAAAATTGGGTCTTATGCGCGTTATTATTTATTTTGTAGGTCTAATGAAACTTGCAGAGTCAAATGCTCTAAATCAAGGTAGATGCTCAGTTAAAAGGAGCTAAGTCTAATTCCCTATCCCCGTACCTTAAGCCTGTCCCGAATCGAGTCCAAACAATCACCCGAGCCTCATGTGCATTTAGTTTATTCTTTTTAGATTTTTCTAGATTTTTAATTGAGTCGTTTTTAAATTTTTAGAATTTATTTCATATTTTTGAGTCATGTATATATTTTTACGATTTTTTATATTTGGGTGTCACGCGTGTTTTTATTAATAGTATTTTTATATTTTTATAGGTGTGTGTTTTAGTTTTATTTACTTTTTATTTTTATTTGATATTTAGTTTTTAGTATTAGTTTAGTTTTGTTATTTCTTATTTTATTAAGTTAGGTTGATTAGTTTTATTTTATTTTAAGTCTTTTATTTTTAGGATTAGAAGTTTATTTTTTTTAGACTTTATGTTGTTTAATTTTATTTTATAGTTTTGCAAACATTTATTTTTTGTAGGACTTTTATTTTATAAATTTTATTTGGAGTCTTAGTCTATTTCTTTTTTAGGGTCACAACTAACACACACACACATACACTCACTTACACCCAAACAACTCACACACCCTCACCCTCACCCTCACCTAACTAACATGTACCTCACCCATACACAAACACCACATCGCATTACTATTCATCATCACTTTCACCCGTCTTCGTCTTCATCTTCAAACTCCCACTCACTCTCTCCCCTCTCACCTCGATTAACCCAACTACACCCACCTCTCTCTCTTAATACCCGTCAACCAAACAACCCACTAACCATAAAAACTCGGATACCAATCAACCCATCCAGGGGACAACCCGCAACCCCAATTGTGACCCAACTCACTCTCAACCACCCACTCCGATCTCACCGCCACCACCTTAAACCCTTGCTCCAACCCGGATACCAATACAACACTCAGTCCGTAACAACGAAACCCGACCAACCAACCATCCCTCCTACATGTGACCTGATTTCTACCCAAACCCACCTAATATCAACTGCAAAAACACCCGACTCAACCTGTTTAAAATAACCCCAGCACACCTGACTTCCTCACGACCTCCATCTGAAACCTCTGACTAAAGACCGCTTGTCGGTGACACACATGAGAACCCCTACTGCGATACACATTTCCGGCCGGCGACCCCTTTTTCACCACCTGAACCCGCACTTAACCCGTCGACCTTACCTCTGGCGAAATCCAAAACCCGAAATCCAAATTCCATCCTTTAACCCCGTCACCTTATATCTTTAGCGATTTTCTCCGACCGGACCACCACCTGCCGACCTCCTACCATCTCCCATACCTGGAAGCTCCGGGCAGAAATCAAAGTCGGGCCAACCAATGCCATCCAACTCCAACCTCACGAACCCATTCCAGTAGCTGGACCCTCGAATCCTAACCCAACTCCCATCCCGGCGACCCCAATCTCCCCATTCTGACCGTACCCTATTGACCCGATTCCTAACTCGACCCAACCAAACCAAACGCAGATACCTCATGATACAAACCCGACATCACCAAAATCAAACACAACCCAAATCAATCCCAACCCATTTTCCATTTGTTTCACCCAATTTCTGTTGGAAATTAATGATAAGTGACGAAATTAATTATTTAATTTCAATTGTATTAAATTTCGAATTTTCCATTTATGTGGTTTTAATAAATGTCAGATAAATAATTAGGAATGTGATAAATAAAGATATTAAAAGATTTGGGTAAACCTTATCCGTTAGTCACATGATGGTTAGTGGCATTAGTGGGAGACTTGAAAGAGTCCCACCTCCACTAGGATTTCGGCCCTCTTCCCCTTATAAATAGAGACCTCTACACCATCTAGAGTCATCTCATAACACACTATTTCTGAGGTGGGAGAGAAATTCCAAGATTCTATTTTGAGTGTAATTCTTTCAAGAAGGGAGATTGATGGAGCAATTAATCAAGATTGATGGAGCAATTAATCAAGATTGATCAATGCATTGGATCAAGGTAAGTCTAATTTTATATCGTTTAGACGTATTTTGTGAAAACATGAAGATCTAAGATCCTTTTATTAAGAACAATTGTATGTTAAACTTTAATCATATAAATGTGTTCATGATTAATATTAGGGCGTTCTTAAGAATGATTTTACATGTGGTATCAGAGCTAAAGTTTAAGATCTCATGATTTTCCTTATTGATGTTCGTCTATAATGATATATGTGCCTGAGACTTTCTGCGATATTTTTATTTATGTCATTAAATTGCTTTTGTGCCTAAGACTTTCTGCGACGTCTTATTTCTGTCATTAAATCTGCTCTTAAAGTGTGTTTCAGATTTTCTGTGACATTTTTTTTCTTCTGTCGCCAATACTAACTGGTTAGAATAAAAGGTCAAAATTACTTGGAATTTTACGAAACTCACATGATCAATTGGAAACGTCGAAATAAACAAAACCCATTGTAAACAATGGGCACCACCTTACTTTTGCGTTTTGACGTCGTTAAGACCCTTAAAATTGCGTTTTTGCCGTTTTTGGTAATAATGTTGACGTCAATATCTCACTCCAGAAAATTGATTTTTGAATTCCGCAAATTTTTTTGAGATCCTGGAGTAATTATCTACATCTCTGTGGTGCTAACTAAAATTTTCTATTTTTGGCAAAAATTATGATTTTCCCAAATATTATGTATTTTTCCACCATAGGTGTTGTTTTTAATGTTCATGGTTGTTCTAATATTCATCTTATGTATTATTTGGTATTGATGAAAGGGTTCAATATAAAATTTTGAATATTAGATGTATGATTATGTGTTTGACAATAACATTTCGATATATTAGGTTATTGTGCATAATCTATAATTGGTAGCCCAAAGGTCCTAATGTAATTATGAATTGATGTTTAGACAATAATATATATATGGTGTTGGATGGGGAAGACATAAAAGTGTCTTAATCTATGATTGTAAATATTTGATTATTATGTATGCATCTATATTTGGACCATTAATTATACATTAAGTTCTGAGTATAATATTTTTGGGGGCATTGATTTTGCATAAATAATGTTTCTGACTTCCAGAAAAAATATTTTTGAATTCCGTCGAATATTTGAGATTCTGGAGTAATTTCCTACAGTTCCATAATGCTAACTCATTTTTTAGAAAAATTTAAGTTTTCCCATATTTCATGTATGTTTTATCTAGAACTGTGATAAAATCTTGCTCTAATGATCCTTTTTTAGTTGAATATTCGTGCGAAACATACGCCAACATATTTCATATGGTAGGATATTAGACTTACGTTATTGTTAATATTCATATTTTGATGAGTCTCGTGCCAAACACAGGCCAATGATTCATATTGTTGAATATTATGATATTTGTGTTTTAATGAGTCTCGTGCCAAACACAGGCTAACGATTCATGTATTTGAAAATCAGAATTATTGTTTACTCTAATGCTAGTACTCCCATTAAGTTGAATTAAATGCCAAACACAGGCTACAATTCATATGTGCGGATACTAGATTTATGATTTCATTGCATGCATGCATATTTAAATGCGTGACTTGCAAATTTTGAGACTCATAAGTAAGTATTCATTCAGTTTAATCAAATGCCAAATACAGGCTAAGATTACATGTGAAGATATTATACTTGTAGTCATTTCAGATTATCCTAATGTTTGTATAAGGTTAAATTGAAGCGCAACACATGCTGATATTTGAATCAAATAAACATTGGAATTTTTGTAAATATTAAATAATTGGCATCAATGTTATATAGTCATATTTACATATGCCACTAGTATGATAATTGATTATAACCGTATTGTGCATTAGTATGACCATGAATGCTTTGGGTCAATATTTCTGATTTGTTACTCATACATAAGTGATAAAGCGAACGTAAATGGTTTATGTCTTCCATTTACTATTATTTGTATAATATCTCATGCAAACTCTTGGTCTATTTGATTTTCACATAATGTCTAATTTTTCGTGAATTTCAAATTAAGGAATAGACAATAATATAATTATTCATGTATTACGGGTATTTTGCACATGTATGCGTATCTCTTATATTTATATAATATATGGTTTGGTGTTCATTAAAGTGCTCCATACCAGAAGATATAAATATTGTACTAATGCATTAATATCATGCATATTTTGGTTGCCTACGGGTCCATGTATGATATTGAATGCTAGGATGATGATGCATTATGATGTTGCATACATATTATTGTTTATTCATTTATTGTAATTACAATAATTGAACAAAATGTTAGTGGTGATATATATTTTGGAAAGGTAATAATGGTCGTCAAACACAGATGCCATA
Organism: Sambucus nigra; assembly: GCA_949130495.1. Taxonomy (NCBI): domain Eukaryota; kingdom Viridiplantae; phylum Streptophyta; class Magnoliopsida; order Dipsacales; family Adoxaceae; genus Sambucus; species Sambucus nigra. The sequence continues at coordinate 244,255,597 of OX422209.1, forward strand.
GTTTCTTTCACTATCATATCACCAATTAAGTTTATAAAAACCATAAACATGAATAATTTAGCTTATTGATCATGCGATATTTAATGAAAATAAGTGAAAAATTTATTGACTTGTGTATGTAAGTCTTTACGTAATGTAATATTCATATTATGAAATGTTTGGTAGTCACTATAGTGACCCAACTAGAATGGCAATGAATATTAAATGTAAAGATGATGGTAGTAGTAACTCACGATGCTTATAATTGTAAAGATATTAATGGGGTATATTGAGTTTATTTCTTCAAGCAAGGTTATTCCTTACAGGGAATCAATTTTGAGTGATTGAATGAACATCATAGATCACATACATTATTATAGTATGTGAAAATAAGTTGTGCACAAATGTCGTGTACAATATAATGAAATAACATTATACCCAATAAAGTAATCTACAAGCATCATATAATCGATATTTCACGGTTACTACTGACAAAACTCACGGTTATGCACTCAATTTATCATGTAATCGATGTGTGTGTTGTTAAATCAAAGCATTAATGGAGTGAGCAATTTATCTCATTATCTTATCACATATTATTGTATCCCATTTTATTTCTCTAAAAATTTCATATTTAATTTGGTTAAACAAATTAAGTTTGTTTACATGTTGCACACTCGGACTAATAATGATAAAGATAATATGTATCTTTTATGATTTGAAATGAGTTTTTCATCTCAGTAGAGTTTTCAAGTTATACTTACTTTGTTATATAAAGTATTTACTTTTGATGCAAGGATTTCTTACAAAACAAACTAGAAATGCTAATAAGATTCTTTTCTTTTGTTCTTGGGGAATCAAATCGCCATTTGTTTTCATAAACCCTCAATTTCTTTTGGAAAATGTTTGTCTAGACTTGATCGTGAGGGATATGTTCTAAAGAATCTTTTGATGTATATTTTTTTCAAGGGTTATGATTTTAGTTTTGATGTTTTGTACAAAATAAAGTTTGGACATATTTCTTTAAAGATTTGTTTGATCCTGCATCATAATCGTAGCGCTTTTTTTATGAAACTCTTTAAATCTTGTACCAAATTAAATCTAGACTCTTTTTCATAATTTTCGTGGACAAGATTTTAGTAATGTCTCTTACAAATATTGATAGTTGAGTTGTTCTCTTAAGGTATTACGATGTCTAATATAAAGGATGACCTATGTGGCCCGAGTGTGAGATTATGAGAAACTTCCCTTAAAGTGGACCTACATAGATCATATAATTGTCATTGACACGTATTTATTGCATTAAAGTCAAATTCATTATGAAAGGTGAAATTAGTGGTAGTAGAAAATCATGAAATATGGTTATAAAGGAAGGTAGGGTACTTATGCCATTATCGTTAACCTTCTTGAGGTTATAAAGGAAGGTAGGACACTTATCCCATTATCGATAACCTTCTTGAATCCTTGTTCTTTTAGTTGTTAGATTGTCTAAACAACAAAGAACAAATAAATGATCAACCACTAAATGATAGTATTGTCACCGTGAGATAAATGTAGATAAAATTATAAGGAATAGTATTAAGAAGATCCTAAAAGGTCTACTATCCTCGATGATTATGTGGTGTATCTGCATGAACATGAATTTGACGTAGGGATAAATAATGACTTGGTTTTATTTTCAAAAGTCATAAGAAGTGAAACTAATGGACTACAACTAAGGTTGAAATCTCGTTGAATTACATAATTGATGCACTAAAGTCGGGTATAAGGGGGTCATCAAGACCAAACGCGACACTAACGGTAGTTTAACGAGATAAAGCTAAATTGTAGTAAAATATTTCACTATTAATGAAGAAAATGTTATAAATGAACCTTCTCAATTATATGTAAGGACATGGAATTCCTATGACATTAGTAGCTCATTATGATTGAGAGTTACATGAAGTGGATGTGAAAATTACTTTTTGAATCTAATAAACCATGCGTATATGTTTAGTAGATCATTTTATAAACATAAGTTTCCCACATGATGTATTTTAAGAAATAATATCATTATTTTTTTGTAATCGTTGTATATTTGTATACACCTTAAGATCAGTGGGAGTAAATTTATATATTTTCTCTATATACAAGCACGGATTTAGAAAGTAGAGAATCAAAATAATTTTATGGGTTTAAAAGTTGTGTATGAAGTAATGAGATACTTAAAGGACTATATGCTCACACTTATGATGTATGTGTTCATTTAAATATGAACAATTATTGTGACTCGGATTTACTAGTTGTGCGGATGGTACGAAGTTCACTCTTGCTTAAGTATGTTTGTTTTGGTTTATCAACCAATATAATGAAGGAGTGCAACAAAAACATCCATTAACTACTGTGAGAGCTGAGTTTGTAGCATGCTTGATGCTACAACTTATGTATTTTGGCAGCATGACTTCATTTCGGGACTTGGAGTTGTCGACACTATTATCAAGTCGCTGAAATATTATGATAATGTCGCTGCACTCTTCTTTATGAAGAAATGTTAGGTATTTCTAAAGTATCTAAGCACGTTGAATGAATTACCTGTCAGTTAAAGAAGAAATTCAGAAACAAAAAATGTCAATTGATCACATTAGTACGAGTGATAACATAGCAGATCCTATTACGAAAGGACTATCTCCAAAAGACCTTATGGAACGTGTCAAAGAGATGGATCTCGATTAGTAAAATTATGATTGCTATTTGGCTTAGTTGTTTGACACTATTACTTGAATTCAATAAAAGTGTTTCTGATTTAAATTATTTCTGTCATTTGTGAATGCATGCATATAATTATGAATTGTTGTTGACAGAAATAGTCCTTATTCAAATGGACATTATGAGGCCATTATGATACCAAATATTAAAGGCTCAGTTGAATGAAACATTGGTGTTGTGGTACATGGAAGGAACCATGCTCTTGAATAGTATGGATCCGCCATGACTCGCATCCGTGAATCATTTGATTCAGCAAAATAAATTTATCAATGATTGTGCACCTTATGATACCTAATCTAATTATGCGAATTATTAAGACCAAGTGGGAGACTGTTGGAAATTAATGATAAGTGACAAAATTAATTATTTAATTTCAATTGTATTAAATTCCGAATTTCCCATTTATGTGATTTTAATAAATGTCAGATAATTAATTAGGAATGTGATAAATAAAGATATTAAAAGATTTGGGTAAACCTTATCCGTTAGTCACATGATGGTTAGTGGCATTAGTGGGAGACTTTAAAGAGTCCCACCACCACTAGGATTCCGGCCCTCTTCCCCTTATAAATAGAGACCTCTACACCATCTAGAGTCATCTCATAACACACTATTTCTGAGGTGAGAGAGAAATTCCGAGATTCTATTTTCAGTGTAATTCTTTCAAGAAGGGAGATTGATGGAGCAATTAATCAAGATTGATCAATGCATTGGATCAAGGTAAGTCTAATTTTATATCGTTTAGACGTATTTTGTGAAAACATGAAGATCTAAGATCCTTTTATTAAGAACAATTGTATGTTAAACTTTAATCATATAAATGTGTTCATGATTAATATTAGGGTGTTCTTAAGAATGATTTTACAATTTCTACCTGTTTAAAAGCCAAACACCAAAAGCCAAAAATAAAAATCAAAACCCACATGTAAATAAGCTATTATACCCATTTCCAAAAATGCGCTCTCCTTTTTTTTACCTCATCACCCTTAAACAAATAAGATTTTATTACCTCACAGCTTTGCCATGCTCATGTGCTCTCATCCTCACTCAATTTTATCATTTACCAATTTACCCCTAGCCACTTGCACACTATAAGAGGAAGAAGAAGATCCATTTTGAGAAGAGATTATAGGAAGAGAAATCTAGGGTTTCAGAGAGAAACAATTTTTATTCTTTTTAGAGTAGTTTTTATTTTTATTTTTATTTTCTTTTATTTTAGAGATTAGTGTGAAATTAAATTTGTGAGATTCAAGTTGAGTTAGTTTTTCATTTATATTTTTTGTTGTTCACTCACTTTGAGGGTTGTATGCTTCTCATTGAAGGATTGAAGTCAATTGAATTCAAGATATTGGTTTAATTGTTCTTCTCTCTACTCTTTTATATTAAATGCCTATTGAATGTATATTAAACCCCCTTTCAAGGCGTGGGGTGACTCATTATTTGATGTTAATCCTAATTTAATTACTTAATTTAAATTAAATGTCCCTTAATGATTAACTTTGCACTCTTACATTTTAATTTGCGCCTCGAGAGAGGGTACATGATTTTTGAGAGAAAATTAAAATTCTAGTTATAATACCCATTTTAGATTCGAACTAGAGATAGGGATTTCTCAAGTGTGGTATTATTCCTTTAATTTCAACTTTAAGCTTACTTTGATGATTTAAACTAATTTGATAAATCGATCATAGCGGGTGATTTGTTAAATGATGTTTAAACCTATTTTCTAGAGTTGTAAGAGTGTTAAATTTAATTTTTTTTAATGTTATTATTAAAATTACATTTACTACGAGAGTTGATTTGTGATTTTGATACTAACTTGGAATAATTAATTTTAATGAATTAATTATATAGACACCCCATTCCGTTACCCCCAACTCTCCTTAGGTCCACTATAAACCCAAGTCATATCCCGAGTACTGACCTTGAAGCCATCGGGCACTCCCCGGCTCAGTTTGACCAAAAAGTCAAACTATTCATCTCGACTGAGACTGAATAAATCCTCGAAGGGAACTGAATACCCTTTCCAATGGTCCATCCCGTGCGCGATTCCGATTTACCATGCGGACGAACGATCCGTTTGCGTCCAAAACTTGACCTAGAGGCCACCGGGCTCTCCCGGGCTCTATTTGACCCAAGTCAACTCTTCAGCTCAACTGAGGCTAAATGAATCTTCGAAGGGCACTGAATACCCTTTCCAACAGTCCGTCCCGTGCGCGATTCCGACTTACCATGCGGACGAATGATCCGTTTAACTACAAGAGGTCACAAAACGCTTCCAGGGCCCCAAAGTCAACTCCCCGAACCATATCAAACTCTTTGGAATGTCGAAGTACATCTCCTAGCCTTTCCAACGGTCTGCCCCACGTGCGATTTGGACTTACCATGTGAACGAACGATCCGTTTGCGTCCGAATGATTCCCTGTCCAACGGACCGACAAACGCTTCCGAGCCATATTTGACCCAAAGTAAACTCCCGAACCCGGGAGAGGTCCAAAGGACTTTTGAAGGTCTATGAATTAACTTTCCAATGGTCTATCCCGTGCGCGATTCTGGCCAACGGTTTGCCCTCGGCAGCCGATTTCCCAAAAAGGTATGAAATACACTACCAAATGGCAGGTTCCAGACCCTGCCTATCGGCAGGTGCCGATAGGCAGGATGAGGTCTATGCCGATCACAGTGACCCGAGCCTCTAAAATGAGGCCTTCACTTCATTGGCAAAGGGGGCCCAGATCTGATAAAATTCACTCTCAACGAATCCCAGAAACCTCACTCGAAGGCAACGTGATTTCAACCTCCAAATCCCTTTTTTACTTCCACTTTTCATCATCCTTTTCATCAAAATTGGTGAATTAGCTACTCTCCATCATCATCCAAGTGCAAGGGCTTCTCTCCAATATTCAAGATCAAGCTCAAGATCTTCAAGAAGGTCCAACTTTCTCAAACTCTCTCTTAAATTCTCAATAACTTGTTTTATTACTTAGCACTTTTATTATCTCATCTCACACATCCTAATATACTTTTTATTTAGTATTATTGCACATCTCCTATTTTCATATAAACAAAACCCAAAAAACAAGAAAACGAGGGTTTGCTCATAAATTTCAAATAGGGATTTTCATACATTTCTCACACTTTTCTCACAACTAAAAACACTTTCTCTACACACACACATACACACACTCACAAATAAGAAATCCCCCATTTGGATTTATGGGATAAGTCTCACCCCTCATTTTGCATGCGAACTACGTAGACTTTGATGCCTTTATAGGCTACGTAGGCGTCCAGGGATAAAACCCGAGACTCGAGTCCTTTTCTCAGTTTTTCTCTTATTTTTCTATTTTCTCTAAATCTAATCTTCTTATATTCTATATACTTGCCCTTAGTGACGTATTACTCCATATGCGTTGTCGTTCCATTATAACGATCAACGTAGGGGTAATCGTGTAAATATTATTTCTTTAATATTAATCTTATATCTTCCTACGGATGACTCGCTTTATCTTTTCCATGATACAAGTCGAGGATTCCTATCTCCACTATATATACACACATGCACACATATCACGGGGAAAAATAAAGGAAAATAACAAATATCCATACGAGACCGAAAGGGCGGAATGGGTGCCTAACACCTTCTCATTTCGTAACTAAGCCTCCGGAAGGTCCGGCAGTTCGCAGTTAGCCTAAGCGATATGACTCTCACCTTCCATTGGCCAAGTACCTTCGACATATATCAAACGGTTCCCCCTCATCGTACCGCTTGACCGAAGTCATAACGGGAGGTATATAACAGGGAATTCATTCACGTACGCCGAGTATATCGAATTTGCTCTCACACGTACCGTTCCCACGAGGTATATAGTGAAGCAATTCACATACACTCAGGTATATCAAATGGCTTGTCTACACGTACCGATTTCTCGCAAGAGCAAGACGTATATCGTGAAAGTCACGCCAAAGGGGGGAACCCATGCCGATTTACCCAACCAACTGCATACCCGCATATAGGTGTCAAACCTAGGACACGCACTTTAGATTGCCGTTTTCAACCCGAAACTCTGCTAAATTTCCGGGTCGATCCGCCGCCCAATTTTTGAGCATTTTTAAAATGGGACCCTGTCCGCGAGCCTGGTTACAAGTCCAAACCGTGGCTTTGCATATATTAAAAACCCCACTTTTCCAGGCTCGGGTCCCGTCCGGCATTGCATTTATAAGAATTAAATACAAGTGAGAACATAATAATCATGTTGAGTTCCATCTCCAAAAACATTTCTCCCTTCTTTATCAAAAATTCAAAAATATTTCTCATTTCTTTATCAAAAAATCAAAAAAAAGGAAGAAAAATAGTTTCTTCCCTTTTTCTCAAAAATCAATCTAATCCTACGCCTTCTCAGGTCGATTGTAAGACCTTGGCCTGGCTTCCTATTGGCTTCGGTCTTCATTCAAATCATCCTGGAGTTTCGTCCATTCCTCTACTACTTCTTTCGAGTCCGAAATCCATTCACTTTCCATAGAGAATACAGATGAAGCACCAGTCATACAGCTGGATCTGACGATAGTCCTAGCTCAGCTCGTGTCCAAGATTGATAACCTCCAAACCGAGGTCCGAGAGATGAAATGAAACCAGGTTCCAATTCCTCAAGAGACAGAGTCCCTATTCCCTCGTGCTAAGGGTCTACCTGAGCCTATCTGGGTTCCCGAAGAATATCAGCAGGCTCCATGTGCCCCTCCTATCAATGGGCCGTTGCCTGCCCAGCTTCCTATGCTAAACATTGCCCAACCTATGGCTAACCTACCCGTGGTTATTGATCCGAAGGAGGAGGAGTTGAATAAAGTCAAAGTGGATCTCAAGATGCTCACCAAGAAGTTTGACCAAGTCAGGATCTCTGGGAATTACATGGACTACACCCACATGTCTCCTTATCCTAAAGCGAGGTTGCCCGAGAAGTTTAAGATGCTAAATATCGAGAAGTTCGGAGGGAATGGGCCCCTGATTGTTCATCTTCGGAGTTATCATCATTCCATGACTCTACTAGGGGCTTCTGAAGAAGTGATGGCCCAATTATTTCAGTAAACTTTGAAGGATAGTGCCCTCCGATAGTTTTTATCCCTTGAGGAATCCAAAATGCGTTGTTGGGAGGATGTAGCCCGAGAATTCATGTCGCAATATAAATACAACGAAGAGCTTGAGGTCACCCTTCGTGATTTAGAGCTACTCAAACAGAATCTAGGAGAATTTGTCAGTAACTTCTTAACCCGGTGGAGGGAGCAAGCAGCTGCCATGACCAATTGGCTATTCGAGGAAGAACATGTTAACATAGTGAAGAAAAACTTCTTGTCCCATGTCCGAGCGACGATGGGAGGACAATACTATCCCCACTTCCGAGCTCTCAGAGAGTCTAGAGTAGAAATCAAGGAAAGCCTCATTAAAATAGAGGTTGAACCAAAGAAGGTGTCCGGATAATTCACCCCTAGAAAGTATGACAAGCCTGCCAGTGCTACAGTCTCAACCATCAACAACATCTCTCAACCAACCACATCATGGGCACCAGAAAGCCACCCTGACCCCATCCGAAGGGAATACACTGAGCTCCATGCTCCCCTATCCAAAGTTTACCGAGCCATGTTAAGCCGAAACCTCATCGAACCCTTGGATCCACGTCCATTGCCAAATCCACTCCCAAGAAACTTCAAGGCCGATGCTCATTACGCCTTTCACCAAATTGTCGACCATACCACCGACTAATTCTTTCACCTTCAAAACATAATCCAAGATCTCATTGACTGGGGTACCATCGCCCCACCAGACAATCCTAAGCCAAACACTACTCACAATCCACTTCCAAATCGTGTTAATGCCCTCTTCTTAGAAGAAAACCCAGATTTTGACCCCTCAACTCAAATCACACCCATATACTCTCCTAAACCTCTTTAAATTTTCCCATATTTCCTCCTACACCCTACTAGCCTCGCTGATCAGGAACTATCACTCCTTACTAGAACATGCATCGCTGTTCGTACCCATTCTGAAATTCGAAATATGGAATTGTCAGATGTGTTAAACCAACTCCTAGAGTTCGGGATGAAATTTCCCTAACAGATGGTCATCGATTGCCAGAGGTTCATCACACTATTCTTGGAAGCACGAAAGTGGGCCCGAGATTCAGACAAGTGTGTGGTACCAACCGACGAAGTCAGCCTAGATGATATTGTCCACATTATGGAAGAATTATTCGGGCAAACCAATATCATTTGTAGTATCACCGAGTTACTTGACACTTTGAAGCTATAAGGGCGCTTGGTCCCTTCGATCACACATATCCCCATAAAATGGGAGGACCTATATGAATAATTCGTTGAATTTGTGGAATGCATTGACATTACATGGAAAGACATAATTATTTCCACCGAATGGGGGGAAGAATTCGAAGATTCACGCGAAGAACAAGCTTCAGGAAGAGCTGGCCCAGTAGCCGACATATGTGGGATGATATCATTTGAAGAACTCCTTGGAGAAATAAACAAAGTAGCAGAACAACCTGAGATTGACGAGGAAACGGGATTCATGTTCTTTCCTTCTTCAGTAAATCATATGACCAGATCAGGGAGATATTACCAGGTTCCAAGCTCACTACCAGCAAATGACAAAGGGAAGGGCATTGAAAACCTTCCTATGCCAGAGATGACCATTGAGGAGAGCAAGATCCTCGATCAACTAAAGAAAACTCAAGCTAACATTACTCTATGGGGACTTTTCACGTCTTCCCAGCTATAAAAAAATGCTTTAATCAAATTGCTCACTGGACCCACAGTTCCTACCTCTACCTCACCAGAAGAAGCGGTAAATCTGGTCTGATCCTTGACCTCTACCCGAATGCTATAATTTTCTGAAGAAGAAATCCCCAGAATTGGGCCAAATCACAATCATTCACTGAATATCTCTGTCGAAGTTATGGGGAAGGCCGTGCCACTCTCCCTTATCGATAACGGATCCGCCTTAAATGTTTGCCCTCTCAGAACCTTCAAGTGTTTAGGCCTAAAAGAAAGCGACCTCGGTCCAACCTCCACCGCTATACGTGCCTACGATAATACCCGTCGTGAGGTGATGGGATCCATAAAACTTGTAATAAGGGTTGGCCCTATAAACCCTGTCGTTGAATTCCAAGTCATAGACAACCCAACTTATTTCAACGTGTTGCACGGACGACCCTGGCTCCACAATATCAAGGGTGTGTCTTCCTTGCTCCATCAGAAATTGAAGTTCTTCGCCAACGGGCGAGTCATCACCATTTTGGGTAACGACAAAAATGTCGAGGGTGTAAGCACCAGCAGTCCAATTCTTGAGATACTTCACGGGTCAAATGATATACTCCTATCAGGATTCAGAGTTGAGCCACTCCTACTCCCGGCAGGGGATGGTTTCAAAGAAAGGGTTTGTCCAGAATATGACCCTCATGGCAATGTCAATGTGATTCAGATGTTCAAAAACATGCACTTCATGCCCAGACTGGGGCTAGGGCAAAGGCAACAAGGGATACTTGAGCCCATCCAACTGAAGAAAGATTTCCCTCCTTGTGGCTTGGGGTATCAACCATCAGAACAAGAGATTAGAATGATCCACCAGTCTCGACCAAAGAGAAGATTAGACTACCTCCCAACTATCTCAGGAGACTCCGTGAATGGACGATTCATCAAAGAAGGCAAAGATTTCCCCTTTTGTGGTTTTCCAGAACCATGGTATGACCACACAGATAAGAAGATGATGCCGGGAATGGAGATCTTTTTCCAAGATTGCTACCCATGGGCTGAAAGTTTCCAACACTGAGTACAACCGCTCATCAAAGGTACCAAAGAGACTGAGGAAAGTGATTCCGAAGATTCCTTCAACTTACAGTCACTGGGGTTGACACTCTGCATGGTTCATTCAGGCACTACATCAATGGATCCATCCCGTTTGATTAAAGCTGCTGATATACCTCTCCTCAACTGGCATGCTGCGCCAGCTCTACCTCTTGAAACCCCCTAACCCCAATGTTTACCTTATTTCTTCTTCTACTGGCTATCCTAGTTCAAATGTAATCGAGACCTCTTTTGATAAGGTTCTCAATGCTGTTTTTTCTATCAATGAAATAAACGAAGATTTTGAGTATCTTGTTGTGCCTTACATTAACTGTTTGGATTCTAATCGAACTTTTGATGATGATGATTTTACAAATGAACAATTCTTAACTGATCTAAATAAGGTTAATAATAAACAGCATAATCGCGTTCAAGTTGATGAAGAAGAGACTGTTGTTATTAATCTCGGTTCTAGTAGCCAACTGCGCGAGATTAGGATAGGGGCCACCCTTAACGAGCATGAGCGCGCACAACTCAAAGAATTACTGAAGGAGTTCGTGGATGTCTTCGCATGGTCCTATGATTATATGCTCAACATTGATCCTGAAATAGCTCAGCACACGATCCCCACTCTCCCAGATTACAAGCCGGTTAAACAAAAATTAAGAAAACTTTGCATCAAATGGTCCCTCAAGGTTAAAGAAGAGGTGGTCAAACAGTTGAACGTGGGCTTCATTCGTGTGATCAAATATCCCATATGGTTAGCCAACATAGTACTCGCACCGAAATCAGTGGGGAAGGTTCGAATGTGTGTAGACTATCGAGATTTAAACAAAGCTTGTCCAAAGGATGATTATCTGCTACCCAATATCGACATGATCGTGGATAACACAGCCAGTCATGCTCTGAAGTCATTTGTCGACGGGTTCGCTAGATACAACCAAATCAAGATGCACCGCGACCACCAAGAAAAAACTTCATTCATCACCCCATGGGGAACCTTTTGCTACAACGTTATACCATTTGGTCTCAAGAATTCTGGGGCTACCTACCAAAGGGATGCCAAAACCATCCTGTATGATCTGATTCACAAAGAAGTCGAGGTTTATGTGGATGATATGATTATCAAGTCCAAAACTAGATAAGGTTATGTTCCCACCCTCTCGAAGTTCTTCGAACGACTGCGACGGTATCATATGCGACTTAATCCACAGAAGTGTGTCTTCGCTGTTACAAAGGGAAAACTCTTGGGATTCATGGTCAGCAAAAAGGGGATAGAAGCAGATCCTGCAAAGCTGAATGCCATACTTGAGATGCCACCACCCCGAACAGAGAAAGAAGTCCAAGGTTTTCTTGGGAAATTGCAATATATCAGTCGGTTCATCAGCCAGGTAACCTCCATCTGTGAATCGATCTTCAAGCTCCTCCGAAAGGATTCAACTAAGGTTTGGAACGAGGCCTGCCATGAAGCTTTTGACCAAATCAAACAATATCTGACCCAACCTCAAGTGCTCATGCCACCACAACCTTGTCTCCCTTTGCTCCTATACCTAACCATAACTGACACTGCCGCTGGGGCTTTACTAACCCAATACCTTGAGGACTCCCATAAAGAAAGAGCCATCTATTATGCCAGTCATAAATTGGCCGGGTACGGGGTCAACTACACGGCTTTGGAAAAGGCTTGTGTCGCACTTGTCTGGGTCACCCAAAAGTTGCGACACGACATGCTCACCTTCCCCATCAAACTTGTATCCAGAATGGATCCCATCAAATACCTGCTAGAGTAACCCGCCTTATCCAGTCGAATGGCCCGATGGTTGATGCTCCTAACCAAGTTCGATATCGTGTATGTCACACAGAAAGATGTTAAAGGAAGATCCATCTCTGACTACCTCGCCGATTACCCTGTAGAAGAAGCAGATGTCCGGATCTCTGAATTGCCAGATGAAAGTATCCTCTGCACTGCTCAAGACCGCCTTTGCTGGAAAATGTTCTTTAACAGTGCTGCCAACAAAAAGGGACATGACATTGGGATACTTCTGATCGCCCCAGATGACTCCTACACTCCCATCACCATTAAATTGGATTTCCCTTGCACCAATAACATGACAAAATACGAGGCATACACCATAGGCCTCAAAGTTTCTCTCAAGAAAGGTATTCAATACCTTGATGTCTACGGGGATTCTTCCCTTATCATCGGTCAAGTTCTCAGAAAGTGGAAAGTCAAGGACGAAAACCTCTAACCCTTCCCTGCCCACTTAGAAGAGTTAGCCTCCCGATTCCGAGATATCACCTTCCATTACCTACCTCGAGCAAAGAATAACCTAGCCGATGCTCTTGCCACCTTGTCCTCCATGGTCGTCATGCCCGAGGGAATAACAATGACCCCCTTCCTAGTTTAAAATCAAGACAAACCGACCCATTGCTACCATATTGAGCTTGTCTCCACCCAAGATCCCGAACTAGCTGATTATTGGTACTATGATATCTGGTGCCTCCTCAAACATGGTAGGTATCTCGAGGGTTCCAACAAGAAAGATTGAACGACCCTTCGAAGACTGGCTGCCCAGTACATCATCTGTCATAAAGCTCTACTCAAGAGGAACTTCGATGGAACTCATATACACTGTATCGCATGAGATGAGATTGAGAAGATAATGCAGAAGATGAATATTGGGGAATGCGGGACCCACATGAACGGTCACATGCTTGCCAAGAAGATCATTCGACAGGGCTACTACTGACCATATGGCCCAATATTGCACCACTTATGTCCGGAGATGACTCAAATGCCAACAATTCTCCAATATTCAACACCTACCTCTGTGAGAATTATACAACATGACCTCTCCCTGGTCGTTCTCCCCCTGGGGTGTCGACATCATAGGGAAGGTTACACCAAAGGCTTCAAACGGATATGAATTCATCCTAGTATCCATTGATTACTTCACCAAATGGGTCGAAATTGAGTCATACGCAGTATTGAATGCTAATAAAGTGGCCAAATTCCTCAAGAAGAATATTAACTACCGATATGGGGTCCCGTACAAGCTAGTGTCAGATAACGGGTTGCATTTCAAAGCAGAAGTCACAAAAGTAGTCAACGAGAATGGGATTCAGAGACACAAATCTTCTCCCTATCGACCTCAGACTAATGGTGCAGTTGAAGCCGCCAACAAGAACCTCAAGCTATCATCAGCAAGATGACCGCAAGTTGTAGGGATTGGGACGACCGGATCCCGTTCGCCCTCTGGGGCTATCAAACCTTAATCCAGACCTCTACTGGGGCTACCCCTTACTCCCTGGTCTACGGCATGGAAGCAGTCCTACCTGTGGAGCTAGAAATACCCTCGCTACGTGTCATGCTTGAAAACAAAGTTAGCGAAGACGACTTGTGCCAAATCCGTCTCGATGAGCTAGCCCTCCCAGAGGAAAGAAGATTAAAAGCTCTTTACCACGTATAGGGGTACCATCGCTAAATAGTGAGATCATTCAATAAGAGAGTCAAGGACCGTGGTGTTCGGGAGGAGGATTTATCCCTCAAAGAGATAATAGAACCCATCTGGGACCCCAGAGGGAAATTCAAGCCCAATTGGAGCGGCCCCTACATTGTGAAAAAAATATTATCCCTCGGTGCCGCCTTGCTCACTGACCTAGATGGGGAATAGATGGCTCGTCCAGTTAACCTGGACCGTCTCAAGAAATTCTACCCTAGTCCAAAATCTCGGCGCGCTACGACTCTTCTCATTCCCCTTCTATTCTAAAAAAAATTCTTCATTTCCCTCTACCCAGAACTAAGTGGGCCTGATCCTCTGCAAAAACTATTTTCAAACAGATAAAAAACTTTTTCAAAAAACCCAAGAGGTATGTAGGCAGCTCATACACCTCACATGAGTGCGGCCCTATCTTTTTCACAAAATACCATTCTTTTCTTACCTCCGAGAACGGCGGTTCATTCTAAGGAATACTTGAACAAAAGGATTATGTATGCCTTAGCGATCAATATAGATAATTCAAAATACAAAACTCATCGAAAGGCACGGCTAGATGATCAGAAACTTGTTTATTTCATTAATAAGAAATTACAACACGGATTACATATGAAAAGGAATGAATAACTCCTTTCCCCTACTACTATAAAAATCCAAATAAAATCCCCGCATCTATTACACAAATAAACTCTCCAAGAGTCCTACCCATAGATACCAGAGAAGCCTGCACCCTCATCATCTACATCCTCAGGTCCCTAAGTTTCCCCTGCCTGAATAGAGTGCCGTAGACACTTCATGGACCGATAAGCCTGAACCATCTTCAAAAAACCTTCCATGGTGTTGGATAAAACAAACCATCTTTTTCCAGTCTCCACTGACAACATCTTGCTGAGTACTTTCCTCCATAACCACTTCATATAATCTTTGGGGACATGCCAAACTTTCCCGACAGATTGGGAGGGACAAGTCGACAGACGCCGATTATCCCACAGATATCCAAGCAACAGACGTAGGCGCTCAGTCAAATCTTCTACCAGAAAGACATTTGAGATCTGAGGTGGCACGACCTGGGCCGAGCCAAATTGGCGCAGAAGCTGCCAAGGGAAATAAAAGGAGGTATGCCTGAGACCCACCAGCCACCCATATAAATACTCTCCTAGCTCCAGAACAGGATACAACTGCCCCCACCAAAGCCCTAACCAATACAGAAAATGAGCCCCATGCTCCACAAGCCAATGCTCCCAGTTCTCAACATACAGGCTAACACTGATGATGTAGCGTGAAAAGAAGTTGGGTACGACCGACAAGAGATATTCTGGAGGAGTCGCCAAGCGGAATCTTTCAGACAACCACATGAACAGCATCACGGGGCTACCCCTAAAAAAGTCAGAATGACCTTCTCTCCAGGCGTCTAGGCCATTCAGGGTCTCTTCCAGTATCACCATCGCAGGATTGCGACGGTAAGACATCCATAAAGTAATGGCTGTAAGTTGCGGGTCCACCTGCAGTTATCCAGTCACCAGCAATAATTTTGAAACCAGACCCAGAACAACGGTTACAGTATAGCGAGCATCACCTACTTCCCGAAAATGCACAGACTGCAGCACCACCAGGAGGGAGATCATTCCTCCAACAACCAATGATCTGGAAGCCGAAGGCAAAACACGAAGAAGCTCGGCCAACAAATCCCTGGGAGAGCAGGAAAATTCGGGGAAAGCCGCAACAACATTAGGATTTACACCCAGCATGGTTGAAAATTCTTCGTAGGTAGGACAAACTTCATCCAACCCAAAGCGGAATACGTGTTCTTCGAGGTACCAGAATTGTACCGTCACCATCAACACGTTCCACTCAAGAGGCCGATTGCGCCACAGGGAGACTCGGGGCATGTTGAAAGCATCATAGTCGACATTATAAGAGCACATTGCTTCTAAGGCTTCAAGGTAATTCGCAAACTCAATGCTACCAGGGAGATATATGTTGAAAGGCTAAGGAATAATGGGCATGTAGGTGAAAATGCAAATGTGTGATGAAAACACTCCACCCTTACCCCTTTTTATACTTGAGACATAATCCCTGCAGAAATCGGAGGGAATCCTACCTGATAAGGTACCAAAGGCTGAAGAGGGTACCAATCAAAGCTTTAAATTGATGGGACTGGACTGAACTGTCGATAGGCAGGTCAGGGTGCTTGCCGATCAGCAACCCCCCCATTTTAGAAATTTCCTCTTTTCTTCTTTTGTCAAAACAAAAAACTCAATAAAAATAAATTAACAGAATTTCAAAATCCCTTTAATTTCCCCTTTTTAATAAAAAATTTTCCTTCAAAATTTTTTAAAAATATTCATTTTTACGGTCTCAGTAGTAAAGTAAAAAGCGTATGTGCATGCATTTATTCATCATTAATAAAAGATAATAAAAAAAACTCCATTGCATTATATATATTTGTTTTTTGTGTTACATCATTTTTGCAGGAAATAAAAAGAAAAGGCAAAAAAAATGGGACTCAGCCCGAACCCACATTCTCTCTCTCTCTCTCTTAAGAGCTTCCTCCCCTACGACGTGCTCTCTTCCCCCTATGACGAGACGACGCACCATCACTACCCAAGCCGAGTCCTCTTTGGATGAGGTAGACGACATCAAGTAAGAATGAACATAAACCGCATCCCGAATATGGGCAGTCGCCGAAGAGATCCAGTCTCTGATGTCCCTTAGCCAAGTGGTCGACACCCGAACTTGCTGCAAGAAAAGGCAAAATCAGTATCAATACAGAGATGACCAAAACAGAAAATAAAGAAAGAGAGGAAAAGAAAGGTATACCGCAGGTCGGAGGACCTCCTCTGTCAAACCCAACTCCTCCGGATCCATCGCATGAGGACGGTGAAACATAGGCACCATCCCTCCATCAGCCCGCCAAATGTTGTACGAGGGGGTATGCAACCGCACAAAAGGAACCTCTGAAGTTACCGCCGTCACATATGCCGTCGGACCACCGCCACTATGGGAAGATCCCACCGCCTGACTCGAACCCTTAGGAGGGAAAGGAAGGGCATCATATATTCTGGGTGCCATCAACCAGCTCGTCACAAAGCCCATATAGTTATACGGCGCAACCGTATCGATGTACAATAAGTAGGACTCGTCGATCATCGTCGTGATCCTCTCATCCTCCGACAGCAGTCGCTCCCGCCTCATAGATGTAGGAGGCTGCGCAGGTAGAACCACCACCTCATCCTCAGCAATCTGACGAATCACCAACTCCCCAAGGTACCAGGAATGGCCGAACTCATGCGCTAGTAAACGCCTCATCCGCGCATTCACCCCAGTCGCCCCCGCATCCTGAATAGCTTTCCCCCAGGGATAAAAGGTCACCTAAAAATTTCCAAGAAGGCATAAATAAATACAAGATCAGAAGGTGCAAAAACCAAGACTGAAATGGAAAGAGTCTTACCCTACCACTGGTCAGGCCATTCAAGACCCGACGCACCGCCTCCAGAGAGAGAGATCCCTTCGACTTTTGATTGGCCTTACGCCATCGATACAATCGTCATAAGTCCCCAACAGTGTCGTCCTTCAAAGCGATCAGCGAGGTATTGCACCCAATCACCTCATAGAACCACGTCTGAATTCACAAAACAAAAAAAGAGACGCATAAGGAAAATGCGAATGCATGAAAGGAAATGTGCAAACCGAAGAATACCTCAAGAAGGTACGTGGCCCTAGTAAAGGTCTGCCGGCAGCACCGAATGAATGCATCCGGAGGATCTCTAAGGATCGCCTGATCACTTCCCCAGCGGAGTTTTTATAGCACCAAAATAGATTGTCCCCCCCCCCACGAGGTCTCCTAGAGAAACAAAAGCTTCCCCAGCTATCAGTTCCCCAGCTCAAATCAAAAGGCACTTTCTCCAGCGAAATCAAAATCCAATCTTTATCAACTCTTAGGTCAGAATTGACCTCTATCTTGGATCGTCACCTGAGTTGGGTCAAAATTGACCCCCGTCCTCGGTCGTCACCACTCTTAGGTTATAACTGACCTCGGTCTTGGATCATCACTTGAGTAGTGTCAAAATTGACTGCGGTCTTCGGTCGTCACCACCCTTAGGTCAGAATTGACCTCGGTCTTGGATCGTCACATGAGTTAGGTCAGAATTGACCCCGGTCCTCGGTCGTCACCACTCTTAGTTCAGAATTGACATCGGTCTTGGATCGTCACCTGAGTTGGGTCAGAATTGACCCCGGTCCTCGATCGTCACCACTCTTAGGTCAGAATTGACCTCGGTCTTGGATTGTCACCTGAGTTGGGTCAAAATTGACCCCGGTCCTCGATCGTCACCGCTCTTAGGTCAGAATTGACCTCGGTCTTGTATCGTTACCTGAGTTGGGTCAGAATTGACCCCGGTCCTCGGTCGTCACCACTCTTAGGTCATAATTGACCTCAGACTTGGATCATCACCTGAGTTGGGTCAGAATTAACCCCGGTCCTTAGTCATTACCACTCTTAGGTCAGAATTGACCTCGATCTTGGATCATCACCTAAGTTGGGTCAGAATTGACCTCGGTCCTCGGTCGTCATCATTCTTAGGTCAGAATTGACCTCGGTCTTGGATCGTCAGCTGAGCTGGGTCAGAATTGACCCCGGTCCTCGGTCGACACCACTCTTAGGTCAAAATTGACCTCGGTCTTGGATCATCGCATGAGTTGGGTCAGAATTGACCTCGGTCCTCGGTCGTCACCACTCTTAGGTCAGAATTGACCTCGGTTATTAGATCTTCACCCTAAGCCCATAGATTCGGCTTTGACCCACAGAATTGGTCATCCCCCAACACCACTTTAGGTCCTCAGAATCGACCCAAACCTTTGATCGTCATTCCATCCCTAGTACACTCCTTAGGTCCTCAGAATCGGCCTCGACCATCTGAATTGGACATACTCCCTCAAAAGCATCATGTGGTGTCTATTCGACAATCATCATTTGTTCCAAACTCATCAATCGAGGGTCTCTGTAGACACTGCATTCCGTTACCCCCAACTCTCCTTAGGTCCCTTGTACATCCCTTCATCACTACAAACCCAGGTCATGTCCCGAGTACTAACTATAACAACTCAAGACTTTAGAGACGATTATTTATTTATTTTGGGAGAAATAAATATTATTTTATTTGGAAAATTATTAAAGTGGCATCTGAGGTCAAAATTTGAAGTTGTTAAAAAGTGTTTTGAATGGCAATTCTGAGGGTGTAGTTGTTTCCGGAAGGGTCGAGAAAGTCAAAATGACTGTACTTGGGGTCTATTTTGGTTCCGAAATATTTTAAGCTCGTTTGACTCGAATTAAAGTTACCGAGTCATTTAAAGTGTGTATTATCATTTTAAGTGTGTATAATTGGGAGATAAGGATTAAAAAGACTACGAGAGATTTATTTCTCCAAAGAGAGAAAGATAAATAGAAAGAAAGAAAGAAAGAAAGAAAGAAAGAAGAAGAGAAGAAGGAGAAAAGAGAGAGAAAGTGGAGATTTTCTGCCAATACGCGTTCACGAGGACGGATCAGACCCTACGAACCCGAGGCAAGTGATTAAACTTGCTCAATAATTGTTGTGTACCATTTATTGCATGATTTGTTGATTAAATTTATGGGTTTTAGGTTTAATTTCTCAAAACCTAACTTTTTGGGAAAACCTTAGATTTGTAGTGTATAAATGGATTTGAGGTTAGAAATTAGTTTAAATGTGTTTATAGATGATTATTGATGACATATATGTGATTGGGTTGAAGAGAAATACAGAAAAATTGATTAAAATGAATTTTGTGGATTTTAGGCTAAATAAAAAGTATCCATTTTCGTGAGTTCTGCAGAGCCAAATCGATTCGGCCCCTTACCGAATCGATTCGAAAATATGCAGTTGCCCAAGTCTGAGTGATCGAATCGATTCGGACCCCAGCTGAATCAATTCGACCTGAGATTGAATCCTAGGTCTGATGACCCGAATCGATTCGCCTTGGAGGTCGAATCGATTCGCAGGGCCGAATCGATTCGAAAACAGTTCATTTTGGGGGTAAGTTTTCTAGGGAGAATTTCATTTTGTTTTGTTCGTGGTTATCGATTAGGAACCTCTATAGTAATCGTATGGAGTATGTTTTGGATATTTTTAGGGAGTTTCCTTTATAAGAAGTTGTTTGGGTCATATAGACTTAAAAAGAGGGATACCGATTTGAGATTTTGGTATAATCTAAGTGGGGAAGCCCACTATCATTGTAAATCCTATTTGGAGATAATTATTAAATTGACTAGGTGTAAACCCGCGCGATGCGCGGGCTAACCGTCAACAACAAATACAATACTTTCTAAGGTGCATAATAAACTACGGGTTCTTCAAAGAAGCATCAAATATAATTGTACTGAGCGAAGATAAAATAGTTGATGTTAAACATAAAGAAATATATTGAAGGTGAAGAAAAATAATTTATGTTAGATCATATTAATATTGCCCCAAAGTCTTTTATTATATAATCAGGATTATTTTGATTGCTTCATTGTCATTGAATCTTTCTTTGAATTTTTCGGTGAAATATGAATTAATTAAAAGAAGAAAATCCCCAAAAGTACAACCCAAGTCTAGAGGCCAACACAACCAAACATAAATCAACAAATTTCCAAATGGGCATGCAGGCCCGAAAAAAACCCAAGAAAAATAACTAAACACAATCCAACTAACCAATAAAATAAAACATTTAAGCCCACAAAAACAAACAAAATCTCACTACAATAACAAATCCAGCCTATAAACGAAACTCCAAGCCCAACAATTCAAACCACTTCGTGGAAAACTCTAAATAAGTCTGGACCAAGAACATGTGCAGGCGCTTCCACAAGAATTCACCAAGCAAAGCCTCAAAACAACTGGGGTTTTGTCTATTTTGTCAAATCGATAAAAAAAAATAAGTTCGGTGTTTTGTATTAATATTCTACACCTGTTTTAAAGGAATGATCATTTCAATTACAAAAAAAATAATAAAAGACCTTACTAAGTTAAAAAAAAAAAACGATTTATAGAAACTATAACACTATAAAGATCATTTCAAGTGTCTTGTAATAAAATGAAACAAAAATATATGAAGTTCAAACAAAATGAATGAAAATGTAAAAAGCCACATTGCATTATGATGAATCAGGAAGATATATATATATATATATATATATATTATTGTGAAGGCATTATAAATACCAACAGCATGTTCATGGAGGAATTGAGTACTAATGCCTATATAGTGTTGTTTGGGACCTTCTAGTAAATAATTAACCCAAAAGGCAATGGGACAAATCGTATGGATATTAGACTTTGGTACATGATGCAAAATGATTCATGTATTAGATTTTTTTGTCAAGTTTTGTATCACACATGCTATATAGTGTATTATCATCGTTGCATGTACATTATTTTAATACATTTGGGATAAAAATCTGAGATAAAACTCGAAACATATGACATTAGTCATATTATATTTTTCAGACTACAGTTTTGGTTGCTCTCCAAAACATAAAATAACATGCAATAGACTATAGGTGAAAAAAAGGCACTGTACTTGAATTGTGATACGAATGATTAAAAAAAATTAATGTTGAGGAGACAAAATTTTACATAAAGCAGTTTTAGCAAAGGTTTTCTTATTATGGTAACTTTTTCCAAATTCTTATCATAATGATAGAGTTGATAATCTAACAAAGCCATTAGGTAAAGGAAAAGTACCCGTAAGTTTATTTATCAAGTGTGTATCATGTGTATTAAAATGTTGTACCTCAAATGTAAATATAATCATTTAATACATGTGAAACGTAAACCTGGTACATATATATAGCGTCACTCTTATGCAAACCCACACTGATTTGGGTATTCATAAAGTTCATACTATGAGATTGGGGTAAAGTGGCATTTTTTAGTATTCATAAATTACGTACCACAAAGTGCAAATTAGTATAACTTAAGTATTACTCTATATGCGATTGGGGTAACCCACACTGATTCAGGTATTCATAAATTTATAATAAGTATAACTTACGTGCCACAAAGTGAAAACCGTAAATTAAAGAGAGAAGTAACACCATTCTCACAATCTTTTTGCAAACAAAGTATCACTCCATAGGATGTACATTAGAAGTCAATCTGCAAGTGCAAAACGATATTAAAGGTACTTGTTTGCATATCAGGATCCAACTCTATTAAATACTATAAAAAAACTATATTAAATACTATATTCTAAATATATTTTCTCATGCTATTCTTAATCCTAGTTAACCTTAATTAAGACAGACACTCCTATTAGAGGCCTGCCAACTACACTATAGTTAGAACATATTCTAAATCATACCGCTGCATATATTCCTATATCTCAAGGCATATATAATATTTACCTGAAAAAATGGAGACACCTTCAGGATTTATTTACAAAAATTAGTAGAAAATTCTCCACAACAACCAAAACCCATTGATTCAGCTGACCGCTTCCTATTTGTAAGCTCAAAACTGAGTAGCTTTTGAAGATGTGAGGGAAGGTACATTAGGGTTTGGCTTTATATTCACCCATCTGTTATCAACCCAATATCTTGAACTTCTTATAAGCTTCTTTTGAAGAATCAAGAACCTCTCCTCACCTAAAATAAAAATTTTAAAAGAACCAAATCAATTCTACAAACCAAGGTGGACAAATCGTTGTTGTTGAATTACAAATTGAAAATTTATGAATATCATCAATGGAATTGTAAGATTCGGAAAAAATATAAAGAAATAAGAAATGATGTATAAAAGTAGAAAATATAATATATTAAATAATAAAACATTCTATAATGTAAGATCAATTCCAGAATACGGTACGTGTCTCTACAGCAACAATGTCAGTTTGAATAATTTTTTTATGGGACAATACCCCCAAAGAAAGTACCCAAAGCAGTAAAGAAGGTAAGAACGACACTCAGACCTTTGGTTGGGATTTGACGAGCGTATCGGACTTAGGCGAAACCGCCAATTGGGGGTCCTTCACGCTAGCCATTACTTATCACGGCCTCCGTCTTCTTTATCACTTGTGGGAGAGAACGGGAAAAGGGTTGACGGCGTGTTTCCCAGATTCATCATATGCGGTGACCAAAACGATGTCGGTGAAAGAAGGCGTAGTGGATTGGAAGCAGAGAAAATAAACCTTGGCCTTGAGATCTTCAATCTGGCGCTTCAGCCCTTCTTGAGTCTCGCTCACAGGACAAAGGTTCAGCAGAGTTTATTGGTCGTCCAAAAATGAATAAGAACCCTCTGAGTTGCTTGACTTCACTTGTACCTTATCACAATTGTTCAAACTCAAAATCCATGATCAATATTGTGTTTCATCTATATAGAGAGAGAATGGGAAAAGCTCAGAAGAGGAAAGGTTAGGAAAAGGGAAAGGCAAAGAATTGACGGCGAGGGTTAAAAAATATGCATCTAATAGTTGGCTCATCTTATTATTCATGTTGCCAACGTGGATAGCTCCTTTGATAAGGAGCTTTAAATGTTTGTATAGCATTTTATAGTAATATAGAGATATGAAAGAATGAAAAATGAGTTTAGAGATATTGGATCTTAGGATCAAATCCCAAATGGGATAGCTTTAAAGGTTCATAAAATTAGTTGAACCCCATTATGGATGGAGAATTTTAAATGCTAATTGAGGTGCATACGGATATAGAAATATCCTTAACGATGGTTGATTTGGGAGATGTATCACACAATGAGAAATGCTAATTGAGGTGCATTAGGATAAAGAATATCCTTAACTTAAATAGAATTAAGAGACAATTCATATATATAAGCATCATGGGAGCTTCAAGCGAGAAATAGTATTCTGTATACTAAGTGGGGAAGATGTGTGAGAATTGACGATTAGTATATCGAGAGGGAAATATACTAAACAATAATATTATTTCAACTACGCCTAAGTGCGTACTATGAATATGCAAATGATTTGATAGGTATACCTTATATGATGGTATATCTTTATATGATGTGATGATGTATGTATACCTTATGTGATGGTATATATATATATATATATATATATATATATATATATATATATATATATATATATATATATATATATATATAGTGAATCATACCCCCTCCTTGCTATCATTGGGAAGTTGCGTGCGATGAGGGTTAGCATCCTGGCTCGAAGAGCAGGGTGTGGATATTCCCCAGGTCATAGTCGTCCATAGTAATTATTATGTGATATATATATTTATTTTGGGGGTGAGAAGTCGTGGGTATGTGTCATTCTCACTTGCCAGTTAGGAGCTATGATCGCTTCCCGGGACATTGTGTGCGCGAGTTAATCACGAGGTGGGTGTCGTTGAACCCCACCAGGTGGCCCCAGTTTGCTACGTGGATGGGAAACTGGAAGATGATAGCAATGTGAGACTGCGTCCTCAAGTTATAGCTCGGTTGGATGGTTATTATACCGTTTATGTGGTTGTACTTGAGCATCGAGGGCATAATGGAACTCAACGACCAACATTGCCAGGATTGGGTTCCTTGTTTGGATTTCTCTTCGACGAGACGTCCCATGCATGAATAGCCATGTACTGTTGAGAATTGGGAATAATAAATAATTAAAATGGAGTAATAAAAATTTGGGTTACATGCATCATGCATTGAGGGCATAATGAATCTTGATAATCAATACTGCCAGGAGTAGTGTAACGGGGGGTTCCTTGTTTGGATTTGACCTCGGCGAGACGTTCCACGCACGAAACGTAGTGCAGTATTGAGAATTTGGAGAAGTTTATTCCTTAGCAGTTAGATGCTAATAACTCATTTATATAATTGTATATTGTTGGCATAACTAGAATTTGAGAAATTCTAGTACATAAGATGTTTATGTTTATTGTATGTTGGATTGGAAAATGGGTATGTAAACCCTATATGTTGAGTAAATGAACAAAATAAGATAACTATAACCTTAAAAGTTAAAGTATACGATTTAGATGGAATTCGGATAAGTATAGATTGAAAGATAAGTTAAATGATTTTGATTGAATATTCATATTGGGAATTGGTTAGATAACCTTGCCTATATAGATTTGGGCATTTATTTGGAGATCACGTGCATACATCTAGTTGCGTGCCTTAGTTTAGAGGTGAGTTGAATTATTATGGAGAGTTCAACTCCACCTTAATCATGTAATAATGCATTTATAATTATTATGCATTTTAATGAACTTGCTATAAAATGTTTTCAACTCGGGCTCTGACCCGTTTATATTCTCTCCTGCTATGTATACATTGTATTACGTCAGGTGTTCCTCCGCAAGGACGCCGTTGATGTTCTTCCATCCAGTGTATTCGTGGAGCTGTGTGTAACACCCCGTATTTTTGTGCATTTAATATTTAATTAATTCGGGAATTTAAATTACTTGTGTATGGTAATTTCAATTAAATTAATTATGGCCATATATATATATATATTTAAATATTAATTGGGGAGTGAATGGTTAATGTTTAGGGAAATTTATTTTCTAAGTGAATAGTAATAATTTAATCACGTCATTTCGAGTATTAATGACAAGGTATACACTTATCCCAGCCGGGAGTCGGTATAGACTAAATGGGGTGTGAGATAAGGATTTTTATAAATTAATTCGGATGTCAATTCTTACTGCGCGGTTGAATCCGAATGGGTCGAGATAGTCAGAAAAGAGTACCCGGGGGTAGTAATGGGGTCTCGGAATATTTTTGGGCATAGCCGGGCCCACACGAGGTGAGTTGGGCCACTTTAATTAAGCCCATTAGGTGAAAAACTGGATTAAGGGTTTTTAACCTAATGGGGAGATTAGGAAATTAGCAGCCATCACAAATCTAAGCCTAGGGCTTGAGAGGGAAATTGGGGGAAAGCTTAGCAAAAGCCAAATTGAGGATTTTGGAGCCAAATCGAGGGACTACGCCAACGGAATCAGACACTACGAACACTTTCAGGCAAGTGGTTAACTGTTTTGATTCTTAAAGCATGATAATCAATTCATATCATAGTGATGTGTGAACCAAAATTCATTTTTGGGTGTAAATGGGTACAAAATGGGGTTTTTGTTTTTGAAATACTTGAATGAAATTCAAAGTAAGATTTAGATGGGTGATTGATATTTGAATATGTATTTATGATTTGAACGAGAAATCCAGAACATAAAAGAGTGGAAATCGAATCTGGAAATTTGTATTTAAAACAGATAATTGAATTTTGTGGAGAAAGACCCATTTCGAAAATTATGAGATAATTATAGAAGTTGATTATCTTAATGGTCTCGGTGAATAGGATGTGGATTAACCATGTGTAGATGATGGGATGATTTAATTAGAGGTTTAAATTATGGTTTAAAAACCTTGAAATTCGTTAATGGTGGAAAACAGGGGGTAAAAAGAGCTGTAACGAAGGGGTCGATCGATCGATCGAGGGCATCGATCGATCGACGATGGGAAATTCTGGGCAGTTCGGCCTTGGGTGAAGTATAAGGGGGAATTAATTAGAAAATAATTTCCATACAATTATTAGTGGTAAATATTTGTGAAATAAATATTCCTAGCAGTTATGGGAGAAAGTAATTGGGACTAGGATGAATTTAGGTGGGGAATTTAACGGATGAATTTGAGAGATTTTATTCCAAAATAGTGAGGTACGGATCAAGTGAGTGAATCCGGGTATATTGGTCATGCGACCCCAAGGTAGTGAATTAAGCTTGTAGATAAACTAAATAATTTTGAGTCGGGGTATAGACTCGGGGAATATTTAATTATGGACCAAGTGGGCGAGTCTGGGGATGTTGATAATTATAGGTAAATATAATTGGGAAAATTATGGAAATAAATGTGTGACACATTATGGGCGAAAAATGTGGGAAAGAAATTTTGAGAAGTAAATTGGACCAAGTGAGCGAGTCCGGGTATGTTGGTTAAGTGACATCAAGGCATTAAATTAATTATCGAGAGAAAGTAATTAGTTTGGAGTTGGAACATTGACTCGGGAAATGTTGAGGTACGGGCCAAGTGAGAGACTCCGGGGATAATGGTTGGGTGACACCAAGTTATTAAATTAATAAATGCGTTAATTAATTTAGTTAGAGTCGGATTGTAGACTCGGGTAATATTAAATTAATAAGAGTGATAATTAATTTAATAAGAGTCGGATTGTAGACTCGGGTAATATTAAATTAATAAGAGTGATAATTAATTTAATAAGAGTCGGATTGTTGACTCGGGTAGTATTAAATTAATAAGTGTATTAATTAATTTAATTAGAGTCGGTTTGTAGACTCGGGTAGGATTAAATTAACAAGGGTGTTAATTAATTTAATTAAAGTCGGTTTATAGACTCGGGTATGATTAAATTAATGGATATAATAATTAGTTTAATCAGAATCGGATTGTAGACTCGTGAAGGGTACTTATTAATTAATGTGATAATTAATTATATTAGAGTCGGACCATAGACTCGGGAAGAGGATAAGTTATTAAGTGAGAAAATTAATTAGATTGAGTCGGGCCACAGACTAAGGAAATTACAGGCAGTGTGTGGGATGTTGAGTACATGGTAAAGCCGGGGTTATTAATATATATATATACGGTGTAGTGATACTATATATATATACGTGTATGTATTATGTGTGACATTAAATTACAGGCAGTGTACGGGAATTACAGGCAGTGTATGGGATTTTGAGTACACGGTAAAACTGGGGTTCATAATATATATATATATATACGGGTAGTGATAGTATATATATATATGTGTGTATATATTGTGTGTGATAGTAAATATCAGTGTCTAGATATTTATTCAATTTAAATACTCTAATGCTATCAAGGGAGGTTGCGCGATGTGGGTGAATCCCCTAGCTTGAGGAGTAGGGTGAGTATATCCCCAGGTCATAGCGTTCGGTACATGGGTGAGGATATTATCTCACTTTCAGGAAGGAATATGACCGCTTCCACTTCGTTTATATTTTGGTCCAAGTTGGTGAGCGATTCTAACTTGGGGAAACTAGGTTTTGTGAGCACACCTAGTGAGATAGCATTCTAGAGGGAATCATCCGGTGAGGGTATACTCGGAAGGATGGATACACGTATTATTTATGTGTGGATGTTAGTAAAGGTATGTTTAATATGGTAGTAAATATTATATATAGGTGATAATACAGTGTGTGATGTATTTACCTTATATAACTCGTGTTACAGTTATATGCAGTTAATTAATGAGAAATTAATTAAGTTAATTATTGGTGGAAATATTACAGTGTGTGATGTATGTACTTTATATAATTTGTCAGACGGTTATATGCTATTATTGAAGAGGAATTAATTAAGTTAATTTTGAAATAACTTATAATTCAAGAATCATTATACTCGGGTTTGAGTAGTATGGCAAGGGAAGGTTATACCAGAACTAGTTGGACGGGGTAGTACGACTAGGTGGGGTTAAGATAACAGTTAGGTGTGCATAATAGTGGAGGGGTGAGAATGTCCACAAGGGAGTGCAACACTAACTTAAATATGAAGCGCATTCATGCATTTTAAATTACTGCAGTTAATTCACTTGCTAAATATTTTCAAAATGTTTTGGGTTCTAACCCTTGCTATAAAACTATTTTCAAAACATTTTAGGTTTCCAGTCACAGGGACGCCAGGATTGATATTCTATTCCAGGGACACGGAGCTGCGGCATATGTGGATGCTAGCAGGAGTTTGGATTAGACGCATCATTCATTCATTTCTAGAGTAGGGATCTTTTATCAGTCTCAGTTTTATTTAGGGCTTGTCGCCCAGACTTCTCGGTACAGTTTTAAGGTGTAATTCATTCAGGTGTTGAATAATTGTATTGGATTATTTATTTGGTGGCCGGTGATTTACTCGGCAAGTTGTGTGTATATGATTCAGCTTATTTTCATTCAGTTGTGTGAATGGTTTATATTTTTATTCCGCATGTATTGTTTTGTTTAATTAAAGTTAAAATTGGCACCAATTTTTTTGGAATACTAGGTGGTTAGTAATTTTTAAAAAGTTTTCGACAGTGATGCTAAGGATGATCCACTGGGATTCCTGTTTTAATTTGGTATAGGACTGAACACCCGGTATTTTATTAGGCGGGGTGTCACAGATGGTATCAGAGCATCAGGTTCTAGTGTCCTTAGGATCTGTGCGGCTTTTCACGCTTCGGCTTAGCAATCTTTGATATAGAGCCCTATCATAGGATTGTTGTATTCTCATACGTATGCGCATATACGTTCTTCTGCGAATTTGCATTTGAAAGTGAAATCATACAATTTGATTCTCATTCCAGATGATGCCCAGGAGAGGGAGAGCAGCTAGGGCAGCAGGGGTAGGTAAGACGAGGGAGGCTCGTCAGCAGTAAGAGTTACGGCAGCAACTGCCAAAGATAATTTTGGTAGCACAGGTAACCGAACTAATGGCGTCGGCGATTGAAACGACGATAGTCTCAAACGACAAGGTACTTTCCACGGGATCCGCCATAAGTGTTAGTGGCATCGGATGTTCAGACTCACGCGGGGTCGTTGGGGTGCAAATAAGAAAGAGAAGTTATTTTTAGTGGGAACCCACCAGAGTTACGAGTTGGTTCAGGTGTAGTACTAGCGTGTCAAGGAAGAGAGGTATCCAGCGTCACCTACGTATGGGAGATTGCGATGGGGTGCGAAAATAAATGCTAACCACTTTTAGTTAGTGCGAGCGGCGCTACAGTCGTGGGAGTCGCTCACCACAGTGAGGAAAGGGACACACGAGCTATTACAAAGTTTTGGGTGCGGTTCGACCGCAAGTATTTTCCTCCAGCGGTTGAGACCGAAACGAGGAGAAAATTGTGTGAGGTAACTCAAAAGGGGACCGTTAAATGGCCGATTACGAGGAAGAATTCACTCGTTGGCAAAATTTTGTACCGGATGAGGTAAGCGAGGAAAAGAGAAAGAGAGCAAAGTTTATGGATGGGTTAGTCTGGAGAATCAGACAACATTTAATTGATAATTCCGCATTAGTAGATTATACTGATGTCATTAACGCAACACTCCGGCACTGTCGGGAATATCGCTTCCACATGAAAGGAAGCGGGAGGGGAGTGGGGATTAGCCAGTCAAATGTGGCAGAAAGGAACAATACCAGTGGGGTATCCCAGTAGCAGACTGGGGGAGATCAGGGGCAGGATTTTCGGCAGGGAAATCATGCCAAACGATCTAGAACTGGAAGCTATCGGCAGGATGGCCAGGAATTCCAACAAGGTTGGCATGGAAGGGATCAGTGGCAGGGTGAACATATTAGAAAGTGTATCGTTTTTGGGAAAAGCGAGACACATGAAGAGATATTGCCTTAAGCAAGGCAGGGGTCAACTACAGGACGAGGTCCTGGATGTACAGCCACTAAAACAAGTCACGGGTGCATTCGTGCAGGGAGAAGCTCCTCCAGAACCCGAGAACTAGCCGCTGCAGCTGGGGTATAGAGGTAATTATTTTTACCCTAGGGGCATGGGGTATATTGTTAAGTGACAAAGAGGATGTCACAGTATAAGACTTATTTTTCACTAGAGTTCGCAGGTGAGTCGAACTTAGTGGGTTCGTTGGCGGTAGCAACCGTAGCATGTGGGTAAACTTTCCGTAGGATAGCAGAGTTCCTTAGTGTTCTTCATGGGAGAGTGGAGGGGTACATTGAGTGATTGGTTGAATTATGCGAGGAATCACTACTTTCGAGAATTATGGGAGTAAGGTTGATAATACTTTTTAAACATCGGATGGATAGCGATGGAATTTAACTAAGTGTGGATAGTGGAGTTAAATTTTTGTGTCCGCGACACCAGAGTATGGTTGGTACTAGGGATCACCGGAGAGGGCGTATAACCTATATATAAGTGAATATATATGTTGTATTACGTGGTGCGATGGCACGTAGTGAGGTTTTGTGTTCTCACATTTTTATCTCGGTAAGTGGGGATGTTTAATGAAGTGAATCAAGGTGGCTGAATTGATTTTCGAGCAAAGAGAGATAGCTCGGGGTTTATTTTGCGCAAGGACTAGTGGTAGTAAGGGCGCGGTATTATGTTGTCTTTGGTAGCATAAGGCTAAGCGTATATGCAATTGTGTTGAGAGATAAGTATTTATGTGGAGATGTTTGGACGTAGCACATGGGTTGAGTACCCGGGCAGTAGATATATATGTATATATATATATATGTAATATAATTACGGGTTCGAAGTTATATTACGGGTTGCGACTAGCACAGTCGGGTAACTTTCGTGCGGTAGAGCGCGGGGATAGGGTGTATGGGCACCCGGGTTAATTAAGGCAAAATTTTGTGCGGTTAAGCACGGGTATAGGGTGTATGGGCGCCCTGGTAAAGTTAAATTCATACTTGTGTAACGTATGGTTAGAATCGGATGGGATAGATATAGCGGGCTTGGAGGCACTTGACTAGTGAGTAATATGTGAATACTGGAACACTAGGTTTATCTTAATTTCGAGGACGAAATTCCTTTGTAAGGGGGGAAGTATGTAACACCCCGTATTTTTGTGCATTTAATATTTAATTAATTCGGGAATTTAAATTACTTGTGTATGGTAATTTTAATTAAATTAATTATGGCCATATATATATATATTTAAATATTAATCGGGGAGTGAATGGTTAATGTTTAAGGAAATTTATTTACTAAGTGAATAGTAATAATTTAATTACGTCATTTCGAGTATTAATGACAAGGTATACACTTATCCCAGCCGGGAGTCGGTATAGACTAAATAGGGTGTGAGATAAGGATTTTTATAAATTAATTCGGATGTCAATTCTGACTACGCGGTTGAATCCAGATGGGTCGAGATAGTCAGAAAAGAGTACCCGGGGGTAGTAATTGGGTCTCGGGATATTTTTGGGCATAGCCGGGCCCACACGGGGTGAGTTGGGCCACTTTAATTAAGCCCATTAGGTGAAAAACGGGATTAAGGGTTTTTAACCTAATGGGGAGATTAGGAAATCAACAGCCATCACAAATCTAAGCCTAGGGCTTGAGAGGGAAATTGGGGGAAAGCTTAGCAAAAGCCAAATTGAGGATTTTGGAGCCAAATCGAGGGACTACGCCAATGGAATCAGACACTACGAACACTTTCAGGCAAGTGGTTAACTGTTTTGATTCTTAAAGCATGATAATCAATTCATATCATAGTGATGTGGGAACCAAAATTCATTTTTGGGTGTAAATGGGTACAAAATGGGGTTTTTGTTTTTGAAATACTTGAATGAGATTCAAAGTAAGATTTAGATGGGTGATTGATATCTGAATATGTATTTATTATTTGAACGAGAAATCCAAAACATAAAAGAGTGGAAATCGAATCTAGAAATTTGGATTTAAAACAGATAATTTAATTTTGTGGAGAAAGACCCATTTCGAAAATTATGAGATAATTAGAGAAGTTGATTATCTTAATGGTCTCTATGGTGAATAGGATGTGGATTAACCATGTGTAGATGATGGGAGGATGTAATTAGAGGTTTAAATTATGGTTTAAAAACCTTGAAATTCGTTAATGGTGGAAAACAGGGGGGAAGAAGAGCTGTAACGAAGGGGTCGATCGATCGATCGGGGGCATCGATCAATCGACGATGGGAAATTCTAGGCAGTTCGGCCTTGGGTGAAGTATAAGGGGGAATTAATTATAAAATAATTTCCATACAATTATTAGTGGTAAATAATTGTTAAATAAATATTCCTAGCAGTTATGGGAGAAAGTAATTGGGACTAGGATGAATTTAGGTGGGGAATTTAACGGATGAATTTGAGAGATTTTATTCCAAAATAGTGAAGTACGGATCAAGTGAGTGAATCCGGGTATATTGGTCATGCGACCCCAAGGTAGTGAATTAAGCTTGTAGATAAACTAAATAATTTTGAGTCGGGGTATAGACTCGGGGAATATTTAATTATGGACCAAGTGGGCGAGTCCGGGGATGTTGATAATTATAGGTAAATATAATTGGGAAAATTATGGAAATAAATGTGTGACACATTGTGGGTGAAAAATGTGGGAAAGAAATTTTGAGAAGTAAATTGGACCAAGTGAGCGAGTCCGGGTATGTTGGTTAAGTGACATCAAGGCATTAAATTAATTATCGAGAGAAAGTAATTAGTTTGGAGTTGGAACATTGACTCGGGAAATGTTGAGGTACGGGCCAAGTGAGAGACTCCGGGGATAATGGTTGGGTGACACCAAGTTATTAAATTAATAAATGCGTTAATTAATTTAGTTAGAGTCGGATTGTAGACTCGGGTAATATTAAATTAATAAGAGTGATAATTAATTTAATAAGAGTCGGATTGTAGACTCGGGTAATATTAAATTAATAAGAGTGATAATTAATTTAATAAGAGTCGGATTGTAGACTCGGGTAGTATTAAATTAATAAGTGTATTAATTAATTTAATTAGAGTCGGTTTGTAGACTCGGGTAGGATTAAATTAACAAGGGTGTTAATTAATTTAATTAAAGTCGGTTTATAGACTCGGGTATGATTAAATTAATGGATGGGATAATTAGTTTAATCAGAATCGGATTGTAGACTCGTGAAGGGTACTTATTAATTAATGTGATAATTAATTATATTAGAGTCGGACCATAGACTCGGGAAGAGGATAAGTTATTAAGTGAGAAAATTAATTACATTGAGTCGGGACACAGACTAAGGAAATTACAGGCAGTGTGTGGGATGTTGAGTACATGGTAAAGCCGGGGTTATTAATATATATATATACGGTGTAGTGATACTATATATATATACGTGTATGTATTATGTGTGACATTAAATTACAGGCAGTGTACGGGAATTACAGGCAGTGTATGGGATTTTGAGTACACGGTAAAACTGGGGTTCATAATATATATATATACGGGTAGTGATAGTATATATATATGTGTATATATTGTGTGTGATAGTAAATATCAGTGACTAGATATTTATTCAATTTAAATACTCTAATGCTATCAAGGGAGGTTGCGCGATGTGGGTGAATCCCCTAGCTTGAGGAGTAGGGCGAGTATATCCCCAGGTCATAGCGTCCGGTACATGGGTGAGGAGATTATCTCACTTTCAGGAAGGAATATGACCGCCTCCACTTCGTTTATATTTTGGTCCAAGTTGGTGAGCGATTCTAACTTGGGGAAACTGGGTTTTGTGAGCATACCTAGTGATATAGCATTCTAGAGGGAATCATCCGGTGAGGGTATACTCGGAAGGATGGATACACGTATTATTTATGTGTGGATGTTAGTAAAGGTACGTATAATATGGTAGTAAATATTATATGTAGGTGATAATACAGTGTGTGATGTATTTACCTTATATAACTCGGGTTACAGTTATATGCAGTTAATTAATAAGAAATTAATTAAGTTAATTACTAGTGGAAATAATACAGTGTGTGATGTATGTACTTTATATAACTTGTGACACGGTTATATGCTATTATTGAGGAGGAATTAATTAAGTTAATTGTGAAATAACTTATAATTCAAGAATCATTATACTCGGGTTAGAGTAATATGGCAAGGGAAGGTTATACCAGAATTAGTTGGACGGGGTAGTACGACTAGGTGGGGTTAAGATAACCGTTATGTGTGCACAATAGTGGAGGGGTGAGAATGTCCACAAGGGAGTGCGACACTAGCTTAAATATGAAGCGCATTCATGCATTTTAAATTACTGGATTTAATTCACTTGCTAAATATTTTCAAAATATTTTGGGTTCTAACCCTTGCTATAAAACTATTTTCAAACCTTTTAGGTGTCTAGCCACAGGGACGCCAGGATTGATATTCTATTCCAGGGACACGGAGCTGGGGCATATGTGGATGCTAGCAGGAGTTTGGATTAGACGCATCATTCATTCATTCCTAGAGTAGGGATCTTTTATCAGTCTCAGTTTTATTTAGGGCTTGTCGCCCAGACTTCTCGGTACAGTTTTCAGGTGTAATTCATTCAGGTGTTGAATAATTGTATTAGATTATTTATTTGGTGGCCGGTGATTTACTCGGCAAGTTGTGTGTATATGATTCAGCTTATTTTTATTCAGTTGTGTGAATGGTTTATATTTTTATTCCGCATGTATTGTTTTGTTTAATTAAATTTAAAATTGGCACCAGTTTTTTTTGGAATACTAGGTGGTTAGTAAGTTTTAAAAAGTTTTCGACAGTGATGCTAAGGATGATCCACTGGGATTCCTGTTTTAATTTGGTATAGGACTGATCACCCGGTATTTTATTAGGCGGGGTGTCACACTGTGGCAGTAGCGGACTGTTGCGGCACTTTGGCTTAGTCGATTCCCATCTTTTGTATATCTAGATTAGGATTCAGTTTGTATATCGGGTTTATACTCTAGTTTTGTATATTAGCACTTTATATTCTTTCTCTCAGATTGTTGTATTGTCTGTGACCCGACAGCATAATCGGGTATTTCATTTTAGAGATTTTGTTGTACATTATATTGGATTCTTTTATATTATTGGAGCTTGCAGGTTTTACTCATCATATTTAGATATAGTATTGTTGGTAAATGGTTGCAAGTTTGGTTTTATTTGGTGTTAAATAAAAGTTTTAAATTTTTAGCAATTCACTTTTAATAGTTTCGGGTAGTTAGCCTTATATCATTTAGTATTGTCAGTTGATGTTGAGATTGTGCCATCTGGGATACCTGATTTATTTTATTATAGGGCTGGCCACCCGTTATTATTTTGAGCGGGTTGTCACAGATGGTATCAGAGCATAGTGTCTTTAGGATCTGTGTGCGCTACTGCGATCTTTCATAAGCGTTCTTGATATAGAGCCTTATTATTTGGACTGTTGCATTCATACGTCCATATTTTTTATGTGACATGAAAACATTTGAAAGACGTTCTGATATAATTGTTCTTGTTTCAGATGTCACCGAAGAGAGGTCATTCAGTCAGGGCAAATAAAGGGGATGTAGAACCCCAAACTCCTCAAAGGAACATGACTTCAGATGAAGATGCCAATATTGTGTCATAAGCAGTAACTGCTGCCATTTCTACGATGGCGCAGCAATCTGCCGCTCAAACAGCCCGAATCCATTTAGGACTGTCTTTGTGGGGAAGAGTAAAGGAAGAGTTTAGTAAGGGGCATCCTCCAAAGTTCTCGGGGGAAGTTGATGCAATGACTGCAAGTCGTTGGAAGAATAGTTTACAGAGGCACCTCCGTATGGTTGAGAGTAGTGAGGTGCAAAAGCAATTTTTAGCCACCTTTAAGTTATCGGGTGAAGCTCTCCAATGGTGGGAGTCAGTCACCACACTAGAGCAGAGAGATACTTTGCCTATAACAGATTTTTGGGAACTCTTTGATCGAAGGTATTTTTCTTCTCCAATTCAGGAAGAAATGAGGAAACTGTGCGATGTGTTTCAAGGTGATAGAACGGTGGCAAAATATGAAGAAGATTTTTCTAGATAGGTTAAATTAGTACCTGATGAGGTAAATACGGAAGAGAAGCATATATCAAAGTTTATTCGAGGCTTAGATTGGAGAATTCGGCAGTATTTGTTAGAGGGTCCAGTATTAGTGACTTTCGTCGAGGAAGTGAATGCAGCACTGTTAAAGTGTCATGAGTATCGTCTTCGTTCGCAAGAGGGTAAGAACTTTAGAGATTGGAGTTCATCAAGTAAGTTTGGCGAAGAGAGTGCCAGTAATGCGAGAGGGAATAAGTCGGACTATAGAGAGTCATAATGGCATTTTGTTCCCCAGGATGGGCAGAGAGGATTTATGGGTAGATGTTTCTTTTATAAAGAAATAGGTCATAAAAAGAGATATTGTCTTAAAAGAGGTAAAGGACCACGTTTTGATGAAGTTTTGGAAGTCCAACCCCTACAACAGATTCGAGGTCATTTTAGACCAGGGGACTTTGTTTGGGAGCCCAATGATGAAAATGGGCAATCGGACTAGAAATGAATGATGTAAGTTATTTTCCTTTGTGAATAGGATTATCACTATATGAAGTTTTGGAATATCGTATGGGAGATATTTATGAGAGGGTAGTGCTATAACCCTACTATGTATGTATTGACCCTACGGGGAATTTTGAGCAAGTGAGGCTCTTATGTTATTATCTTGTGAAAGAATAGATAATTTTGTGATGTGCTCTAAAAGCGAGCTCTAATCTTATTGTGAATGTAAGAATGGTTATTGTGTGATAAGTAGTGAGTCATGATAGACTTATATAATTGTTGTATTCCATTTACGGATGAGCCTAATAAATGTCAATATATGAATGTGATATGAGATATCATTACTGAAAAGGGTTTAAAGATTGTGGATTGTTGGGACGCAGGAAAATTTAGCTCATAATTATGCTAATTTTTGTGAGCTACATGTTGTTATATGTATGATGATTGATAAGACCTTATGCTATGGACATAAGGCACTTTATATAAATATCGTATGACATAAACTGTTTTTAAAATAAAATATTTTCAAAATAAAACTTTTTATAGGCCTTTGGGCCATATCAAAATGACTTTTCACCAAAATATTTTCCAACTCTAGTCCAAGTTTAACCAACTCTCAATCCCCGACGTCGCCACATAGTAGTGTACTGGGAGGGTTCCTTGTTCGGATTTCTCATTTGCGAGACGTCCCCCGCATGAAAGTGGGGAATGTCAGGAATTGAGAGGAGTTATTTCTTTGGACAATTCAAAATTTTTAGTCTATTAAAATGCTATTATAATTTATATATTTATGGAATTATGGAACTTTAGAGGCAAATGAAGCCTCATTATGATTGGTACGGGTAAAAGCTCGAATAAAGAGTGTATGGGCCCCCTAGTTGTGGTAATTGGTTTTATAACACTCAAAATCATATTAAAATAAATTCGTCATGGGACGTTAGAGGTTTAGGTATAGGATTAGCGAGGATGAGTGTAGTAGGAACTAGTTGAGCTTTGGAGAATTAGGCTTAGCTAAATTTTGAGGATGAAATTTTTGTAAGTGGGGAAGTTTATAACAACCCGAGACTCTAGAGACGATTATTTATTTATTTATTTTGGGAGAAATAAATATTATTTTATTTGGAGAATTATTAAAGTGGCAATTGAGGTCAAAATTTGAAGTTGTTAAAAAGTGTTTCAAATGGCAATTCTGAGGGTGTAGTTGTTTCCGAAGGGTCGAGAAAGTCAAAATCACTGTACTTGGGATATATTTAGGTTCTGAAATATTTTAAGCTCGTTTGACTCGAATTAAAGTTACCGAGTCATTTAAAGTGTGTATTATCATTTAAAGTGTGTACAATTGGGAGATAAGGCTTAAAAAGCCTACGGGAGATTTATTTCTCCAAAGAGAGAAAGATAAATAGAGAGAAAGAAAGAGAGAAGAAGAGAAGAAGGAGAAAATAGAGAGAAAGTGGATATTTTCGGCCAATACGCGTTCACGAGGACGGATCGGACCCTACGAACCCGAGGCAAGTGATTAAACTTGCTAAATAATTGTTGTGTACCATTTATTACATGATTTGTGGATTAAATTTATGGGTTTTAGGTTTAATGTGTCAAAACCTAACTTTTTGGGAAAACCCTAGATTTGTAGTGTATAAATGGATTTGAGGTTAGAAATTAGTTTAATTGTGTTTATAGATGATTATTGATGATATATATGTGATTGGGTTGAAGAGAAATTGATTAAAATGAATTTTGGGGATTTTAGGCTAAATAAAAAGTAGCCATTTTTGTGAGTTCTGCAGAGCCGAATCGATTCGGCCCCTTACCGAATCGATTCGGAAATATGCAGTTGCCCAGGTCTGAGTGACCCCATCCGAATCGATTCAGCCTGAGATAGAATCCCAAGTCTGATGACCCGAATCGATTCTCCTTGGAGGCCGAATCAATTCGCAGGTCCGAATCGATTCGAAATTGGACCGAATCGATTCGGAAACAGGGCATTTTGGGGGAATGTTTTCTAGGGAGAATTTCATTTCATTTTGTTCGAGGTTATCGATTGGGAACCTATATTGGAATCGTATGGAGTACGTTTTGGAGATTTTTAAGGATTTTCCCTTATAAGAAGTTGTTTGGGTCATATAGACTTAAAAAGAGGGATACCGATTTGAGATTTTGGTATAATCTAAGTGGGGAAGCCCACTATCATTGTAAATCCTATTTGGAGATAATTATTAAATTGATATGAAAGAATAAAAAATGAGTTTAGAGATATTGGATCTTAGGATCAAATCCCAAATGGGATAGCTTTAAAGGTTCAAAAAATTAGTTGAACCCCGTTATGGATGGAGAATTTTAAATGCTAATTGAGGTGCATACATATATAGAAATATCCTTAACGATGGTTGATTTGGGAGATGTCTCACACAATGAGAAATGCTAATTGAGTTACATTAGGATAAAGAATATCCTTAACTTAAATAGAATTGAGAGACAATTCATATATAGAAGAGACATGGGAGCTTCAAGCGAGAAATAGTATAGTGTATACTTAGTGGGGAAGATGTGTGAGAATTGACGATTAGTCTATCGAGAGGAAAATATACTGAACAATAATATTATTTCAACTACGCCTAAGTGTGTACTATGAATATGCAAATGATGTGATAGGTATACCTTATATGATGGTATATCTTTATATGATGTGATGATGTATGTATACCTTATGTGATGGTATATATATATATATATATATATATATATATAGTGATGCATACCCCCTCATTGCTATCATTGGAAAGTTGCGTGCAATGAGGGTGAGCATCGTGGCTCGAAGAGCAGGGTGTGGATATTCCCCAGGTCATAGTCGTCCATGGTGATTATTATGTGATATATATATTTATTTTGGGGGTGAGAAGTCGTGGGTATGTATCGTTCTCACTTTCCAGTTAGGAGCTATGACCGCTTCCCGGGACGTTGTGTGCGTGAGTTGAT
Source organism: Sambucus nigra (assembly GCA_949130495.1). Lineage (NCBI taxonomy): Eukaryota > Viridiplantae > Streptophyta > Magnoliopsida > Dipsacales > Adoxaceae > Sambucus > Sambucus nigra. Next base: position 244,295,641 of record OX422209.1, read on the forward strand.
CATGAGGTAGGTGCCGTTGAACCCCACCAAGTGGCCCCAGTTTTCTACGTGGATGGGCAACTGGAAGATGATAGCAATGTGAGCCTGCGTCCTCTAGTTATAGCTCGATTGGATGGTTATTATATTGATGTTGTGCTTATGCTTGTACTTGAGCATCGAGGGAATATTGGACCTCAACGACCAATATTGCCAGGATTAGTGTATCGAGGGGGTTCCTTGTTTGGATTTGTCTTCGGCGAGACGTCCCACGCATGAAACGCCGTGTACTGTTGATAATTGGGAATAATAAATAATTAAAATGGAGTAATAAGAATTTGGGTAACATGCATCATGCATTGAGGGCATAATGAATCTTGACAATTAATACTGTGGCCATCCCCCGGATCCCCACCGCGGTGGGAGGAAAGATCCTTCGGGTCCCGCTCGTCCCCTCTCTGGAGAGCGCTTCGGCCGGCGTCGATTTTGTGAGGTATGAAAAATATAGAGAGATTTAGAGTCGCCAGTCTATTTTACTCAAAACAGACAAAAGAAAAAGAGGAAGCCACCCCGAAGGATGGTTTCCAAAGACATACTGGTGCGTGCGAAACCAAAATGATTCGGGAAGGGTTCGGAGGCTTAGTTACGAAATGGGAAGGTGTTAGGCACCCATCCCGCCCTTTCGGTCTCTCATAGATATTTGCTATTTTCCTTTATTTTTCCTCCCGTGAGATGTGTGCATGTGTATATATATAGAATGGAGGTAGGAATCTTCAACTTGTATCATGGAAAAGATATAGCGAGTCATCCGTAGGAAGATATAAAAGTAATATTAGAAAAATAAGATTTACGCAGCTACCCCTACATTGATCGTTTTAAGGGAACGATAACGCACATGGAGTAATACGTCACTAAGACTAATAATGTAAGAAAAATGGATTTAGAGAAAATAGAAAATGAGAGAATAAGTGAGAGAAAGGACTCGAGTCTCGGGTTGTACCCCGAGACGCCTACGTAGCCTATAAAGGCATCAAAGTCCATGCAGTTCGCATGTAAAGTGAGGGGTGGGGTTTAACCCATAAATACAAAATGAAGAAATCTCTTATTTGTAAGTGTGGGTGTGTGTGTGTAGAAAAAGTGTTTTAGTTGTGAGAAAAGTGTGGAAAACGTGTGAGAATCCCTATTTATAATTTATGAGCAAACCCTCTTTTTCTTGTTTTTTGGGTTTTTATTTATATGAAAATAAGAGATGTTCAATAATACTAAGTAAAAAGTATAATAGGATGTGTGAGATGAGATGAGATGATAAAAGTGCTAAGTAATAAAAAAACAAGTTATTGAGAATTTAAGAGAATTCAAGAGAAAGTTGAGAAAGCTGGACCTTCTTGAAGATCTTGAGCTTGATTTTGGATGTTGGAGAGCAGCCCTTGTACTTCTATGATGATGGAGAGTGGTTATCCACCACGTTTGATGAAAAGGATGATGGAAAGTGGAAGTAAAAAGGGAATTTGGAAGTTGAAATCACACTGCCTTCGAGAGAGGTTTCTGGGATTTGTTCAGAGAGATTTCTATCAGATCTCGGCTCCCTTGAAAATGAGGCCAAGGCATCATTTTATAGCCCCAGGGGAATGCCGATCGGCTTAGAGCCCTTCCTGCCTGCCTGCAGGAAGGTGCCGATTGGCAGGTTCGGGGACCTGTCGTTTGGAAGTGTGTTTCAGGCTTTTTCGGAAAATTGGGCACCGAGGGAAAATAGTTGGTCAGAATAGTGCACGGGGCATACCATTAGAAAGGTAATTTAGATACCTTCGAAAGTCCTTTGGACCTCTCCCGAGTTCGGGAGTTTACTTTGGGTCAAATATGGTTCGGAAGCGTTTGTCGGTCCATTGGACGGGGAATCGTGCGGACGCAAACGGACCGTTCGTCCGCATGGTAAGTCTGAATCGCACATGGGGCATACCGTTGGAAAGGTTAGGAGATGTAATTTGACATTCCAAAGCGTTTGACCCAGTTTGGAGAGTTGACTTTGGTCAACCGGTCTCGGGAAGTGCTCGGTGGCTTCTCGGAGTCAAACGGATCGTTCGTCCGCATGGAAAGTCAGAATTATGCACGGGATGGACCGTTGGAAAGAGTATTCAGTGACCTTTGAAGATTCATTCAGCCTCGGTCGAGATGAAGGGTTGACTTGGGTCAACAGAGCCCGGGAGCGCCTGGTGGCCTCTGGGTCAGGTTTCGGACGCAAACGGATCGTTTGTCGGCATGGTAAGTCAGAATCACGCACGGGGCACCGTTAGAAAGGGTATTCAGTGCCCTTCTAAGATTTATTAAGTCTCGGTCAAGATGAGGAGTTTGACTTTTGGGTCAAACTGAGCCGGGGAGTGCCCGATGGCTTCCAGGTCAGTACTCGAGACGTGACCTGGGTTCGCGATGATGAGTGGAGGCACTAGAGACCTAAGGAGAGTTAGGTGGTAACAGAGTGAGGTTTCTACAGATCCCCTCGATGGGTGAGTTTGGAACAAATGATAGCCGTCGATTAGACACCGCATGATGCCTTTGAGGGAGTATGACCGATTCAGAGGGTCGAGGTCGATTCCGAGGACCTAAGAAGTATGCTAGGGATGATCAATTCTATGGATCAAAGCTGAATCTGTGGGATTAAGGAAGCGAGGGTGACCAATTCAGGGGATCGAGGTCGGTTCTGAGGACCTAAGGAAATGAGGATGACCAATTCAGAGGGTCAGGGTCAGTTCTGACCTAAGAGTGGTGACGACCGAGGACCGAGGTCGATTCTGACCTGATTTAGGTGACGATCCAATACCGGGGTCAATTCTGACCCAAGAGTGGTGACAACCGAGGATCGAGGTCAATTCTGACCTAACTCAGGTGACGATCCAAGACCGGGGTCAATTCTGACCCAAGAGTGGTGACGACTGAGGACCAAGGTCAATTCTGACCTAGCTAAGGTGACGATCCAAGACCGGGGTCAATTCTGACCCAAGAGTGGTGACGACTGAGGACCAAGGTCAATTCTAACCTAACTAAGGTGACGATCCAAGACCGAGGTCAATTATGACTCATGAGTGGTGACGACCGAGGACCGAGGTCAATTCTGACCTAATTAAGGTGACGATCCAAGACCGGGGTCAATTCTGACCCAAGAGTGGTGACAATCGAGGACCGAGGTCAATTTTGACCTAGCTAAGGTGATGATCCAAGACCGGGGTCAATTCTGACCCAAGAGTGGTGGCGACCGAGGATCGAGGTCGATTCTAACCTGATTTAGGTGACGATCCAAGACCGGGGTCAATTCTGACCCAAGAGTGGTGGCGACCGAGGACCGAGGTTAATTCTGAACTAACTCAGGTAATGATCCAAGACCGGGGTCAATTCTGACCCAAGAGTGGTGATGACTGAGGACCGAGGTCAATTCTGACCTAATTAAGGTGACGATCCAAGACCGGGGTCAATTCTGACCCAAGAATGGTGATGGCCGAGGACCGAGGTCAATTCTGACTTAGCTAAGGTGACGATCCAAGACCGGGGTCAATTCTGACCCAAGAGTGGTGACGATTGAGGACCAAGGTCAATTCTGACCTAACTAAGGTGACGATCCAAGACCGAGGTCAATTATGACCCAAGAGTGGTGACGACCGAGGATCGAGGTCAATTAAGACCTAATGAAGGTGACGATCCAAGATCGGGGTCAATTCTGACCCAAGAGTGGTGACGACCGAGGACCGAGGTCAATTCTAACCTAGCTAAGGTGACGATCCAAGACCGGGGTCAATTTTGACCCAAGAGTGGTGACGATCGAGGACCGAGGTCAATTCTGACCTAGCTAAGGTGATGATCCCAGACCGGGGTCAATTCTGACCCTAGAGTGGTGACGACAGAGGACCGAGGTCAATTCTGACCTAACTAAGGTGACGATCCAAGACCGGAGTCAATTCCGACCCAAGAGTGGTGACGACCGATGACCGAGGTCAATTCTTACCTAATTAAGGTGACGATCCAAGACCGGGGTCAATTCTGACCCAAGAGTGGTGACGACCGAGGAATGAAGTCAATTCTGACCTAGCTAAGGTGACGATCCAAGATCGGGGTCAATTCTGACCCAAGAGTGGTGACGACCGAGGACCGAGGTCAATTCTGACCTAACTAAGAGGATGACCCAAGACCGGAATCAATTCTGACCCAAAAGTGGATAAAGATTGTATTTTGATTCTGCTGGAGAAAGAGCTTTGTGATTCCGATTTGAGCTGGGGAGCTGATAGCTGGGGGAAGCTTTATAGGAGACCTCACAGCGGGGAACCTCCTATTTTGGGTGCTGTGAGAGAATTCCGCTGGGGGAAGTGATCAGGTGATCCTTAGGGATTTTACGGAGCTTTACCGGGAGGAGTTTTCACTTAGCTTTTGAGGATTTATGCTAGGGAAGTGGGGTTCCATTTGGGGGATAATATTTGGATTTGAGGTTCCGCTGGGGAACGATGAATGAGTTGGGGAAATTTTGGATTGCCCTTTGGGAGAGATCGCTCGGGGCAAGTGGTTCTTTTGATTTTTGCTGGGAAAAATATCATGTGATAAATGTATCGCACCGGGTAACCGATGGCCGGGGAGGCCTTTTGTAAAGTCTGATGAGGAGGTGATTAGGTGGTCCAGGCGCCTTGCCCAAGAGGTCATTCGCTTTGGATTTTGAGGGCTCCGTTGGGGAAAACGGTGTGTGGCCTGAAGGGGTGTGAAATTTCTTGATGAAAAACGTTCTAAATCCCTCCAGGGATTTTTAGGAATTTTTCGGGGATTTTTCGAGGCTTTCTGTTATTTTCTGGGAATTTTTGCATGAAATTTTCAGGGGGGGGGGGGGGCGATCGGCATAGACTGAGAGGTGTCATTCGGCAGTGGCACGGACTTTTGGGTTGCCTCGGGAAGGTAAGGAGACAGTGCCGATAGGTATGGAAGGGGAAGGTGCCGATCGGCATGGCGTTTGGCCTCCTATATAAAGGGGCGAATCCCTTTCATTTTTCACAGCCTCTTGCCTTCTCTCTTTCTGTGATTTCTCTCTGCGAATTATTCTAACGTTCCGATCTTCAAGAAATGGCCACTTTTGTGAGCACCGCTGTCCACCGGGAGTGGTTGACCGTTGATGATCGGGCGAATGTGGATTGGAGGGACAGGGTGCCTCTTGCTTTGGGAAATGAGAATGCCTTTGATGCATTCGAGCCAGTTGCGGATGAGCGGACCTTGCTGCGGGAGCCGTCGCATCATCGCTCTTTGAGAGTGATTCCCGGTGGTTATGTAAGTAACCTGACCTTTGGCATTCTTTCCTTTTTGGATGATTTTTCCCTTTTTCTTGACCTTTGACTGAATTTTTCCTTTTGCCAGTCGGATATTTCCTTGAAGAACATGCGTGCCCGCGGAACGACCAGGCTTAGGGATGTTTGGGAGCATCTTCCACCCGTGGTGTGCTGGATGGTATCTTCAGGGGGTTTTGGGAGGTTGACGGATGCGCTGGATGAGACGCCTCGTTCGACAGCAGTTTTGTGTGCCTTGGGGGAGAGATGGTGGGACACTACCCACACTTTTCATTTTGGCTTCGGAGAGAAGACGGTGACTCCCATAGATGTGCAGCAACTGCTGGGGCTGAATTGTGACGGGGAGCAGATAGAGGTGGATCGCTCTTTGGGGGTGAGGCCGGAGGCGGTATATGCGGCACTCGGTGATGTGAGGAGGATAGTCTCTAGGGATTCTATCCGGCTGTCCTTGCTGAAGGATGTTTTGCTGAGAAGGGTGGTTGATGTGGAGGACGGGCTGCAAGTGAGGCAGATGGCCCGGTTGTTCATCTTATTGGTGCTGGGAGGTTTTATTATGGCGTCGTCCATTTGTGGTTTCTGCTGTACTTGAGGATGTTTTCAAACATACCTTTCTATGATTGGGGGAGTCTAACCTTGGCGACCCTTTACTCTTCTTTGGATACGTTCAATCGGTGCTGCTGGTAGATCTTTACTGGATCCACGTATCTCGTGGAGGTATCCTTTACTTCATGCATTTTCCTTTCATTCATTCGCATTTTCCTTTCATGCATTCACATTTTCTTTTCATGCATTCGCATTTTCTTTATGCGTCTCTTTTTCCTTATGAATTCAGACGTGGTTTTATGAGGTGATTGGGTGCAACACACCGCTGATTGCTCTGAAGGATGACACTGTTGGGGACTTCTGCCGACTGTACCGATGGCGTAAGGCCAACCGGCAGTCGAAGGGATCTCTTTCTCTGGAGGCGGTGCGTCAGGTCTTGAATGACCTGACCAGTGGTCGGGTAAGGTCTTTTCCTTTTCAGTCTTGGTTTTTTACACCTTTTGATTTTGTATCGACTTATGCCTGCTTGGGGATTTTCAGGTGACCTTTTATCCTTGGGGGACAGCTATTCAGGACACGGGGCTGACTGGGGTGAATGCGCAGATGAGGCGTTTGTTGGCGCATGAGTTTGGCCATTCCTGGTACCTCGGGGAGAGGGTGATCCGTCAGATTGCTGAGGAGGAGGTGGTGGTACCTCCCGCACAGCCTCCTATGCCTATGAGGCGGGAGCGACAGTTGTTGGAGGATGAGAGGATCGCGATGATGATTGGCGAGTCCTATGCATTGTATACTGATACGGTCGCGCCGTATGATTATATGGACTTTGTGATGAGCTGGTTGATGGCGCCCAGTATACATGATGCTATGCCTTTCCCTCCTACTGGTTCGAATCGGGCGATAGGGTCTTCCCACAGTGGTGGTGGTCCGTCGACACCTGCAGCGGTGGCGACCTCAGAGGTCCCTTTTGTTCGGTTGCACACTCCTTCGTACAACATCCGACGGGCTGATGGAGGGATAGTGTCGATGCTGCACCATCCTCTTACGATGGATCCAGAGGAGCTGGGCTTGACAGAACACGTCCTTCGTCCTGCGTTAAACCTTTCGGTCCTTTTCCTCTATTTTTTGATTTCTTTAGCTTGATAGTGATTCTGCCTTTTCCTGCAACAAATCCGGGTGTCGACCACTTGTCTGAGAGACATCAGGGATTAGATATCATCGGCGACTACCCACATTCGGGATGCTGTCCCTATTCATTCTTATTTGGTGCCGTCAGCCTCGTCTGGGGAAGACTCTGTCTCGGGTAGTGGGGGAGCGTTGTCTCACCGTAGGGGGAAGAGAGCGCGTCGCAGGGGTGGAAGCTCTTGAGAGAGAGAGAGAGAGAGATAGAGTGTGGGTTCGGGCTGAGTCCCGTTGTTTTTGGCTTTTTCTTTATTTCCTGCAAAATCATGTAACACAGAAAACATATATATATGCAATGCAATGTAGTTTTTTGGCTATCTTTTATTTTAATGATGAATGCATGAATGCACATGTGCTTTTTAATTTGCTACTGAGACCGTAAAACATGAGTATTCTTGGAATTTTTCAAAGGAAAGTTTTTAGTTAAAAGGGGAATTATATAAGGAGAAAAAAGGATTCTCGAAATTCTTTTGAGAATATCAATTTATTTTTATGGATTTTTCTAATTTGACAAATAATGAAAGGAGGAAATTCTCAAAAATGGGGGGTTGCCGATCGGCAAGAACCCTGGCCTGCCTATCGGCAGTTCAGTCCAGTCCCATCAATTGAAAGCTTTAAATGGTACCCCTTCAGCCTTTAGTACCTTGTGGGGTAGGATTCCTTTCGATTTCTGCAGGGGTTATGTCCCTTGTGAGGATTTTTAAGTATAAAAAGGGATAAGGGTGGAGTGTTTTCCTCACACCTTTTACATTATTACATACCCACCCATCATCTTTTAGTCTTGCGAGATGGCTCTCCCTGGTAGCATTGAGTTTGTCAATTACCTCGAAGCCTTGGAAGCTATGTGCTCTTATAATGTCGAATATGATGCTTTCAACATGCGTCGAGTCTCCTTGTGGCGTAATCGACCTTTTGAGTGGAATATGCTGGTGGTGGTAGTACAATTTTGGTATCCCGAAGACCATGTATTCCGCTTTGGGTTGGAAGAAGTTTGTCCTACCTATGAGGAATTTTCTGCCATACTGGGCGTGAATCCCAGTGTTACCACGGCTTTACTCGAATTTTCCTGTTCTCCTAGGGATTTGTTGGCCGCACTTCTTCATATTTTTCCTTCGGCGGCCAGGTCATTGGTTATCGGGGGAATGATTTCCCTCCCAGCGGTGTTGCAGTCCATGCGTTCGCGGGAAATAAGTGATGATGGCTATGCTGGAGCTGTTGTTCTGGGCCTGGTTTCAAAATTGATGTTGGTGATTGGGGAGGTGCGAGTGGACTCACAACTTGCAGCCATTACCTCATGGATGTCATATCATCGCAATCCTGCGGCGGTGATATTGGCGGAGACTTTGAATGGCCTGGACGCCTGGAGAGAAGGTCGTTCTGACTTTTTAAGTGGTAGCCCTGTGATGCTGTTCATGTGGTTGTTTGAAAGATTCCACTTGTCAACTCCTCCAGTATATCCTTTGTCGGTTGTACCTAACTTCTTTTCGTGCTACTTCATCCGCATGGGCCTGTATGTTGAGAACTGGGAGAATTGGCTTGTGGAGCATGGGGCTTGTGGGCTGTATTGGTCAGTGCCTTGGTGGGGACAGTTGCAGCCTGTTCTGGAGATAGGAGAATATTCATATGTGCGGCTGGTTGGTCTCAGGCAGACCTCTTTTTATTTCCCTTGGCGGATTTTGCGCCAATTCGGCTGGGCGCAAGTCGTGCCCCCTCGGACCTTAAATTTCTTTCCGGTAGAAGATTTGATTGAGCTCCTGCGTCTGTTCCTTGGATCTCTGTGGGAAAATCGGCATCCGTCGACCCATCCCTCTCAGTCTGTTAGGAAGGTTTGCCATATCCCCAGAGATTATATGAAGTGGTTGTGGAGGAAAGTAGTCAGCAAGATGTTGGCAGTAGAGACCGGTCAGAGGTGGTTTGTTTTATCCGACTCCATGGAGGGGGTGTTGTGGTCTTTTCGAAGATGGTTAAGGCTCATCGGTCCATGGAGTGTTTGAGGCACTCCATTCATGCAGGAGAAACTTGGGGTCCTCAGGATGTAGATGATGAGGGTGCAGGCTCTTCGGGTAGCCGTGGGTAGGACTCCTGGGGAGTTTATTTATGTAACAGATGTGGGGGATTTTATCTGATTTTTAGGGTAGTAAGGGGAAAGGGATTATCCGTTCCTTTTTCTTATGTAATCTGTACTGTAGTTTCTTATTAATGAAATAAATAATTTTTTGATCACCCACCTGTGCCTTTCGATGAATTTTGTATTTTGAATTATCTATACCAATCGCTAAGGCATACATAATCCTTTTGTTCAAGTAGATGTTTAGAATGAACTGCCGTTCTCGGAGATAAGAAAGGAATATATTTTTGTGAAAAAGAAGGGGTCGTGCTCATGTGGGGAGTATGAGCTACCTACGTACCTCTGGGGTTTTTGAAAAAGTTCTTATCTATTTGAAAATAGTTTTTGCAGAGGATCAGGCCCACGTAGTTCTGGGTAGAGGGAAATGGAGAGAGTTTTTTTTATTTTATTTATTATTTTTTTTAAGAATAGAAGGGGGGATAAGAGTCGTAGCCCGCCTTGATTTCGGACTAGGGGTAGAATTTCTTGAGACGGTCCAGATTGACTAGACGAGTCATCTCTTCCCCATCCAGGTCGGTGAGCATGGCGACACCGCCAGATAAGATCTTCTTCACAATGTAAGGGCCACTCCAATTGGGTTTGAACTTTCCTCTGGGGTCCCATATGGGTTCGATTATCTCTTTGAGGGCTAAATCCCCCTCCTGGACACCGCGGTCCTTGACTTTCTTGTTGAATGATCACGCTATTCGGCGATGATATCCTTGTATGTGGTAAAGAGATTTTAATCTCCGTTCATCTAGGAGGGTCAACTCATCAAGACGGCCTTGGCACCTGTCTTCTTCACTAACCTTGCTTTCGAGCATGATGCGTAGCGATGGTATTTCCAGCTCCATAGGTAGGACTGCTTCCATGCCATTACCATGGAGTAAGGGGTAGCCCCAGTAGGGGTTCGAATTGAGGTTCGATAGCCCCAAAGGGTGTATGGGATCCGATCGGCCCAATCTCTACAACTTTTGGTCATCTTGTTGATGATGGTTTTGAGATTTTTATTAGCGGCTTCAACAGCACCATTGGTCTGAGGTCGGTAGGGAGAATATTTGTGTCTCTGAATCCCGTACTCGTTGACTATTTTTGTGACTTCCGCCTCGAAGTGCAAACCATTATCCGACACTAGCTTGTGTGGGACCCCATATCGGCAGATGATATTTTTCTTGATGAATTTGGCCACCTTCTTGGCATTTAATACTGCTTATGACTCAGCTTCGACCCATTTGGTGAAGTAATCGATGGCAACCATGATAAACTCATGCCCATTTGACGCTTTTGGTGTAACCTTACCTATGATGTCGATACCCCAGGTGGAGAACGGTCAGGAAGAAGTCATGTTGTATAATTCCCGCGGAGGCAAGTGTTGAATATTGGATAACTGTTGGCATTTAGGGCATCTCTGAACATAGGTGGTGCAATCCTGGGCTAAGGTGGTCCAGTAGTAGCCTTGTCGGATGATCTTCTTGGCAAGCATGTGACCGTTCATGTGGGGCCCGTATTCACCGCTGTGGATTTTTTGCATTATCTTTTCAATGTCAACCCCTGCGATACAGTGCAAATGAGTTCCATCGAAATTCCTCTTGAGTAGTGCTTTATGACAGATGATGTACTGAGCGGCCAGCCTTCGAAGGTTAGCTCGATCATTCTTGTTAGAACCCTCTGGATACCTATCGTACCGGAGGAGGCACCAAATATCATAGTACCAGTAATTGACTAGCTCAAGATCTTCTGAGGTGGCAAGCTCAATGTGGTAGCAATGGGTTAGTTTGTCTTGCTTTTGAACTAGGAAGGAGGTCATTGTTATTCCCTCGGGCATGTCGATCATGGAGGCCAAAGTAGCGAGAGCATCGGCTAGGTTATTCTTTGCTCGGGATAGGTAATGGAAGGTGATATCTCGGAAGTGAGAGGCTAACTTTTCTAATTGGGCATGAAAGGGTTGGAGCTTTTCGTCCTTGACTTTTCATTTTCTGAGCACTTGACCGATGATGAGGGCAGAATCCCCATATACATCAAGGTATTGAAACCTTTCTTGAGAGCAACCTTGAGGCCCACTGTGCATGCCTCGTATTCTGTCATATTATTGGTGCAAGGGAAATCCAATTTTATGGCGATGGGAGTGTGGGAGTCATCCGGGGTAACTAGGAGTATCCCAATGCCATATCCCTTTTTGCTGGCAGCACCGTCAAAGAACATTTTCCATCAGAGGGAGTCTTGAGTGGTGCAGATGACATTTTCATCTGGGAATTCGGAGATCCAGACATCTGTTTCTTCTATAGGGTAATCCGCGAGGTAGTGAGAGATGGCTTTTCCTTTACCGGCTTTCTGTGTGACGTACACGATATCGAACTCGATTAGGAGCATCAACCATCGGGCCATTCGGCTGGATAAGATGGGTTTTTTGAGTAGGTATTTGATGGGATCCATTCGGGATATAAGTTTGATGGGGAAGGCGAGCATGTAGTGCCGTAACTTTTGGGTGACCCAGACAAGCGCGACGCATGCTTTTTCTAAAGCAGTGTAGTTGACCTCGTACCCGACCAATTTGCTACTGGCATAGTAGATGGCTCTTTCTTTGCGGGAGTCTTCAAGGTATTGGGCTAACAAAGCCCCAACTACAGTGTCGGTTATGGTTAGGTATAGGAGCAAAGGGAGACCAGGCTGTGGTGGCATAAGAACTGGAGGTTGGGTCTGATATTATTTGATTTGATCAAAAGATTCTTGCAGGCCTCGTTCCAAACCTTGGTTGAATCCTTTTGGAGGAGCTTGAAGATTGGTTCGCAGATGGAGGTTAGCTGGCTGATGAACTAGCTGATATATTATAATTTCCCAAGAAAACCTCGGACTTCCTTCTCTGTTCGGGGAGGTGGTATCTCAAGTATGGCCTTCATCTTGGCGGGATATGCTTCTATCCCCTTCTCACTGACCATGAATCCTAAGAGTTTTCCTTTTGTAACACCGAAGACGCAGTTCTGTGGATTAAGTCGCATCTGATACTGTCGCAGTCGTTCGAAGAACTTTCGAAGAGCGGGAACATGACCTTCTCTAGTTTTGGACTTGATAATCATATCATCCACGTAAACCTCGACCTCTTTGTGAATCAAATCGTGCGGGGTGGTTGTGGCGGCCCTTTGGTAGGTAGCCCCAGCATTTTTTAGACCAAATGGGATAACGGTGTAGCAAAAGGTTCCCCATGGGGTGATGAATGCGGTTTTCTCTTGATGGTTGGGGTGCATCTTGATTTGGTTGTATCCGGCAAATCCATCGATAAATGACTTGAGAGCATGACTGGCTGTGTTATCCACGATCATGTCGATGTTGGGTAGCGGATAATCATCCTTCGGAGAGGCTTTGTTTAAATCTCGATAATCCACACACATTCGAACCTTTCCTCCTGATTTTGGTATAGGTACAATGTTGGCTAGCCACGTGGGATATTCGATTACTCGAATGAAACCCACGTTCAACTGTTTGATCACCTCTTCTTTGACCTTAAGTGACCATTCGGTGCGGAGTTTTCTTATTTTTTGTTGAACCGGCTTGGCATCTGGGAGAGTGGGGATCTCGTGCTGAGCTATTTCGGGGTCAATACCGGGCATGTCATAGTAGGACCATGCGAAGACATCCACGAACTCCTTTACCAATTCTTTGAGTTGTGCGCGCTCATGCTCGTCAAGGGTGGCCCCTATCCCAATCTCGTGCAGTTGGATACTAGAACCGAGATTAATAACAACAGTCTCTTCTTCATTAACTTGAACGCGGTTATGTTTTTTATTATTAGCCTTATTTAGATCAGTTAAGAATTGTTCATTTGCAAAATCATCGTCATCAAAAGCTTGATTAGAATCTAAATAATTAATGTAAGGCACAGCAAGATACTCAAAATCTTCGTTTATTTCATTGATAGGAAAAAAAGCATTGAGAACCTCGTCAAAAGAGGTCTCGATTACATTTGAGCAAGGATGGACAACAATAGAAGAAATAGGGTAACATTGGGGTTGGGGGATATTTCAAGAGGTGGAACTGGCGCAGCATGCTAGTTGAGGAGAGGTGTATCAGTAGCTTTGATCAGACGGGATGGGTCTAGTGATGTAGTGACTGAATGAACCATGCAAAGAGCCAGCCCCAGTGTCTGTAGGTTGAAGGAATCTTCGGAGTCTTTTTCTTCAGTCTCTTCAATGTCTTTGATAAGCGGTTATACGCGGTGTTGGGAACTTTCAGCCCATGGGTAGCTATCTTGAAAAAATATCTCCATTCTAGGCTTTATTTTCTTGTCTGTGTGGTCGTACCATGGTTCTGGAAAATCGCAAAAGGGGAAATCCTCACCCTCTTTGATGAATCGTCCATTTAAGGAATCACCTGAGATAGTTCGGATACAGTTTAATCCTCTTTTTGATCGAGTTTGGCTGATCATTCTGAGCTCTAGTTCTGATGGTTGATATCCCAAGCCTCAAGGAGGGAAAGCTTTCTTCAGTTCGATGGGCTCAAGTATCCCCTGTTGCCTTCGTCCTAGCCCCAGTTCGGGCATGAAGTGCATGTTTCTGAACATCTGAATCACATTGACATTGCCATGAGGGTCATATTCTGGAAAAACCCTTTCTTTAAAACCGTCCCCTGCCGGGAGTAGAGGTGGCTCAACTCGAAATCCTGATAAGAGCATATCATTTGACCCATGCTGTATCTCAAGAATTGGACTGCCAGTGTTTGCACCCTCGGCATTGCCGTCATCACCCGAGATGGTGATGACTCGCCCATCGGCGAAGAACTTCAATTTTTGATGGAATGAGGAAGAGACACCCTTTATACTTTGGAGCCAGGCTCGTCCGAGCAACAGGTTGAAACATGTCGGGATATCGATGACTTGGAATTCGATGACAGGGTTTATAGGACCAGCCCCTATTACAAGTTTTATGGATCCCATCACCTCACGACGGGTATTATCGCAGGCGCGCACAGCGACGAAGGTTAGAGCGAGGTCGCTTTCTTTTAGGCCTAGATATTTGAAGGTTCTCAGTGGGCAGACATTCAAAGCGGATCCGTTATCAACGAGAGAAAGCGGTACAACCCTCCCCATAATTTCGACGGAGATGTTGAGTGCATGATTGTCATTTGGCCCAATTTTGGGGATTTCCTCTTCAGAAAAGGACAGCATTCGGGTAGAGGTCAAGGATCCGACCAGGTTCACCACTTCTTCTGGTGTGGTAGAAGGAGGAACTATAGGTCCAGTGAGTAATTTGATTAAAGCATTTATGTGCAGAGTGATGTTAGCTTGAGTTTCTTCAGTTGATCGAGGATCTTGCTCTCCTCGAGGGTCATTTCTGGCATAGGAAGGTCTTCAACTCCCTTCCCCTTGTCATTTGCTGGTAGTGAGTTTGGAATTTGGTAATGTCTCCCAGATCTGGTCATGTGATTTACTGAAGAAGGAAAAAACTTAAATCCAGTTTCCTCGTCAATCTCAGGTTGATCTTCCACCTTATCTATTTCTCCGAGGAGTTCTTCAAATGATATCATCCCACACAAGTCAGCTACTGGTCCAACTTTTTCTGAAACTGGTTCTTTGCTAGAATCTTTGAATTCTTCCCCCCATCCGGTGGCAACAATTATGTTTTCCCTTGTGAAGTCAATTCATTCCACGACTTCAACGGCTTCTTCATATTGGTCTTCCCATTCTGTGGGGATATGTAAGGGTGAAGGGACCAGGTGCCCTTGCAGCTTCAAAGCATCAAATTACTCGGGGATACTGCAAATGTTATTGGTTTGCCTGAATGCTTCCGTCATAATCCGAACAACATCATCTAAGCTGACTTCGTCGGTTGGTACCACCCACCTATCTGATTCTCGAGCCCATTTCCGCACTTCCAAAAACAACGTATTGAACCCCTGGCAGTCGATAATCATCTGTGAGGGCAATTTCAGCCCAAACTCTAGGAGTTGGTTCAATACCTCTCACAATTCCATACTTTCAGTTTCAGAACAGGTCCGGACAGTGATGCACACTCTGGTAAGGAGTGACAGTGCCTGATCAGCGGGGCTAGTAGCATGTAGGAGGAAATATGGGCATATTTGAAGAGGTTTATGAGGGTATGAGGGTGTGATTTGAGTTGATGGATCGAAATTCAGTTTGTCATCCAAGAAGATGGCATTGGTGTGATTTGGGAGTGGGTTATGAGTAGTGTTTGGCTTAGGATTGGCTGGTGGGGCGATGGTACCCCGATCGATGAGATCTTGGATTATGTTTCGAAGGTGGAAGCATTGGTCGGTGGTATGGCCAGCTGTTTGGTGGAAGGCGCAATGAGCATCGGTCTTGAAATTTCTGGGAAGTGGATTGGGTAATGGACCTGGATCCAGGGGCTTTATAAGGTTTCGGCTTAACATGGCTTGGTAAACTTTGGAGAGGGGAGCATGAAGCTCAGTGTATTCCCTTCGGACGGGAGAAGGGTGGATTTCTAGTGCCCATGATGTGGTTGGTTGAGAGATGTTGTTGATGGTTGAGACTGCGGTACTGACAGGCTTGTCATATTTTCTGGGGGTGAACTCTCCGTATACCTTCTTCGGTTCAACTTCTGTTTTGGCAAGACCTTCCTTGATTTCTACTTCTGCCTCTCTGAGAGCTCGAAAATGGGGGTAGTATTATCCTCCCATGGTCGTTCGGACATGGGGTAAGAAATTCTTCTTCACTATGTGGACTTATTCTTCTTCAGATGGCCGATTAGTCATGGTAGCTGCTTTTTCCCTCCATCGGGCTATGAAGTTACTGACTGATTCTCCAGAGCTTTGTTTGAGCAGCTCTAAATCACGGCGGGTGACCTCGAGCTCTTCGTTGTATTGGTATTGCGACATGAATTCTCGGGCTACATCCTCCCAGCTACAGATTCTGGATTCCTCAAGAGATAAAAACCATCGGAGGTCACTATCCTTCAAAGTTTGTTGAAACAATTGGGCCATCACTTCTTGAGAAGCCCCTAGTAGAGTCATGGAATGATGATAACTACGAAGATGAACAATCGGGGGACCACTCCCACCAAACTTCTCGATATTTGGCATCTTGAAATTCTCGGGTAACCTTGCTTTAGGATAAGGAGACATATGGCTGTAGTCCATGTAATTTCTAGAGATCTTGACTTGGTCAAACTTCTTGGTGAGCATTTTAAGATCTTCTTTGACTTTGTTCAACTCTTCCTCCTTTGGATCAACAACCACATGCAAGTTGGCCACAGGCTGGGCAATTTTTGGCATTGGAAGCTGGGCAGGCGATGGCCCATTAGCACGAGGGACACGCGGAGCATGCTGATATTCTTTTGGGACCCAGATGGGCTCGGGTGGACCCATAGCACGAGGGAACAGGGCCTCGAGCTCTTGAGGAATAGGAACTTGGTTTCATTGCATTTCTCAGACCTTAGCTTGGAGGTTGTCAATCTTGGCCACGAGCTGAGCAAGGACTCTCGGCAGATCCGGTTGTATGACTGGTGGTTGATCTGCATTCTCCATGGAAGATGGATGGATTCCGGACTTGGAAGAAGTAGTAGAGGAACGAACGAAACTCCGGGGTGATTTGACTGAAGACCTAAGTCAATATGGAGCCAGGCTAAGGGCATGCGATCAACCTGAGAAGGCGCAGGATGAGATTTATTTTTTGAGAAAAGGGGAAGAGATTTTTTTTTTACTTTTGACAAAAAAGGGAGAAATGTTTTTGGATTTTTAATAAAGAAGGGAGAAATGTTTTTGGAGACGGAACTCAGCATGATTATTATGATTACTATGTTCTAACTTGTATTTAATTTTCCTAAATGCAATGCCGGACGGGACCCGAACTTGGAAAAGTGGGGTTTTTAATATATGCAAAGCTATGGTTTGGACTTGTAACCAGGCTCGTGGACAGAGTCCCATTTTAAAAATGCGCAAAAATTGGGCGGAAGATCGACCCGGAATTTCGGCAGAGTTTCGGGTTGAAACCGACAATCTAAAGTGCGTGTCCTAGGTTTGACACCTATATGCGGGTATGCAGTTGGTTGGGTGAATCGGCATGGGTTCCCCCCCTTTGGCGTGGCTTCCACGATTTACGTCTTGCTCTTGCGGGCAATCGGTACGTGTGGACAAGTCATTTAATATACCTGAGTGTACGTGAATTGCCTCACCATATACCTCATGGGGACGGTACGTGTGAGAGCGAATTCGATATACTTGGCGTACGTGAACGAATTCCCAGCGATATACCTCCCGTCATGACTTCGGTCAAGCGGTACGATGCGGGGAAAATTTCGATATACATCGAAGGTACTTGGCCAATGGAAGGTGAGAGTCATATGGCTTAGGCTAACTGCGACCTGCCGGACCAGCGCCCATCAAGAAGTGACCCTCCAGTTACTGGGTAAAATTTTGGTCAATAGCAATGCTCTTTGGTGATGTCGTGTGAATCATGCATGATTCTCTCATTAGTAACTTATGATGAGAATGCCTTTCTTTGATTATGCCAATTCGGGAACAAAGTACAAGTACCTCAAAAGGTACACCAAGTATGGATGGGTGATGCGTGTAACATGGGGATATACATGTGATCCTAGGTGCACGTGGTGTGAAGTGTACATGGAGAATTTTCTACAAGTGTGTGAACATAAGGATAAGCATGGGATACATATGAAAAAGGGGAACATGCAGATATGGGTGGAAACATAAACAAATATAGCACCCATGTAAATAGAGTCAAGCCTTCAAAATAAATAAACTCCCCAGAAGAGTCACCACTGTGGCCATTCCCCGGATCCCCGCCGCGGAGGGAGGAAGGATCCTTCGGGTCACGCGCGTCCCCTCTCGAGAGAGCGCTTCGGCCGTCGAAGATTTTGTGAGGTGTGAAAAATGTAGAGAGATTCAGAGTCGCCAATCTATTTTACTCAAAATAGACAAAAGAAAAAGAGGAAGCCACCCCGAAGGATGGCTTCCAAAGACATACTGGTGCGTTCGAAACCAAAATGATTCGGGAAGGGTTCGGAGGCTTAGTTACGAAATGGGAAGGTGTTTGGCACCCATTCCTCCCTTTTGGTCTCTCAAAGATATTTGCTATTTTCCTTTATGTTTCCCCCCATGAGATGTGTGCATGTGTATATATATAGAATGGAGGTAGGAATCTTCGACTTGTATCATGGAAAAGATAAAGCGAGTCATCCGTAGGAAGATATAAAAGTAATATTATAAAAATAAGATTTACGCGGCTACCACTACGTTGATCGTTATAAGGGAACGATAACGCACATGGAGTAATACGTCAATAAGACTAATAATGTAAGAAAAATGGATTTAGAAAAAATAGAAAATGAGAGAAAAAGTGAGAGAAAGGACTCGAGTCTTGGGTTTTACCCCGAGACGCCTACGTAGCCTATAAAGGCATCAAAGTCCACATAGTTCGCATGTAAAGTGAGGGGTGGGGTTTAACCCATAAATCCAAAATGAAGAAATCTCTTATTTGTAAGTGTGGGTGTGTGTGTGTAGAAAAAGTGTTTTAGTTGTGAGAAAAGTGTGGAAAAAGTGTGAGAATCCCTATTTGGAATTTATGAGCAAACCCTATTTTTCTTGTTTTTTGGGTTTTTATTTATATGAAAATAAGAGATGTGCAATAATACTAAGTAAAAAGTATAATAGGATGTGTGAGATGAGATGATAAAAGTGCTAAGTAATAAAAAACAAGTTATTGAGAATTTAAGAGAAAGTTGAGAAAGTTGGACCTTCTTGAAGATCTTGAGCTTGATCTTGGATGTTGGAGAGTATCCCTTGTACTTGGATGATGATGGAGAGTGATTAATTCACAACGTTTGATGAAAAGGATGATGGAAAGTGGAAGTAAAAAGGGGATTTGGAAGTTGAAATCACGCTGCCTTCGAGAGAGGTTTCTGGGATTCGTTCAGGGAGATTTCTATCAGATATGGGCTCCCTTGTAATTGAGGCCAAGGCGTCCTTTTATAGCCCCAGGGGACTGCCGATCGCCTTAGAGCCCTTCCTGCCTGCCGACAGCAAGGTGCCGATAGGCTGGTTCTGGGACCTGCCGTTTGGCAGTGTGTTTCAGGATTTTTCGAAAAATTAGCCACCGAGGGCAAACCGTTGGTCAGAATAGTACACGGGGAATACCGTTGGAAAGGTAATTCAGAGACCTTTGAAAGTCCTTTGGACCTCTCCCGAGTTCGGGAGTTGACTTTGGGTCAAATATGGTTCGGAAGCGTTTGTCGGTCCATTGGACGGGGAATCGTGTGGACGCAAACGGATCATTTGTCCACATGGTAAGTCCGAATCGCACACGAGGCATACCGTTGGAAAGGTTAGGAGATGTAATTTGACATTACAAAGAGTTTGACCCAGTTTGGAGAGTTGACTTTGGTCAAGCGGGCCTGGGAAGCGCTCGATGGCTTCCCGGAGTCAAACGGATCGTTCGTCCGCACTGGAAGTCGGAATTAGGCACGGGATGAACCATTGGAAAGGGTATTCAGTGCCCTTTGAAGATTCATTCAGCCTCGATAGAGCTAAAGGGTTGACTTGGGTCAACAGAGCCCGGGAGCGTCCGGTGGCCTCTAGGTCAGGTTTCGGACGCAAACAGATTGTTCGTCCGCATGGTAAGTCGGAATCACGCACGGGGCAGACCGTTGGAAAGGGTATTTAGTGCCCTTCGAAGATTCATTAAGTCTCAGTCAAGATGAGGAGTTTGACTTTTGGGTCAAACTGAGCCGGGGAGTGCCCGATGGCTTCCAGGTCACTACTCGAGACGTGACCTGGGTTCGCGATGATGAGTGGAAGCACTAGGGACCTAAGGAGAGTTAGGGGGTAACAGAGTGAGGTGTCTACAAATACTGCCAGGAGTAGTGTAACGGGAGGTTCCTTGTTTGGATTTCACCTCGGCGAGACGTCCCAGGAACAAAACGTAGTGCAGTATTGAGAATTGGGGGAAGTTTAGTCCTTAGCACTTAGATGCTAATAACTCATCTATATAATTGTATATTGTTGGCATAACTAGAATTTGAGAAATTCTAGTAAAGAAGATGTTTATTATTGTTATATGTTGGATTGGAAAATGGGTATGTAAACCCTATATGTTGAGTAAGTGAACTAAATAAGATAACTATAACCTTAAAAGTTAAGGTATACGATTTAGATGGAATTCAGATAAGTATAGATTGGAAGATAAGTTAAATGATTTTGATTGAATATTCATATTGGGAATTGGTTAGATAACCTTGCCTAAATAGATTTGGGCATTTATTTGGAGATCATGTGCATACGTCTAGTTGCGCGCTTTAGTTGAGAGGTGAGTTTAATTATTATGGAGAGTACGACTCCTCCTTAATCATGTAATAATGCATTTATAACTATTATGCATTTTGATGCACTCGCTATAAAATATTTTCAACTCGGGCTCTAACCCGTTTATATTTTCTCCTGCTATGTATATATTGTATTACTTCAGGTGTTCCTTTGCAAGGACGCCGTTGATGTTCTCCCATCCAGTGTATTCGTGGAGCCGTGGCAGTAGCGGACTATTGCGACACTTTTCCTTAGTCGATTCCTATCTTTTGTATATCTAGATTAGGATTTAGTTTGTATATCGGGTTTATACTCTACTGTTGTAGATTAGCACTTTATATTCTTTCTCTCAGATTGTTGTATTGTCTGTGACCCGACAGCATATTCGGGTATTTCATTTTAGAGATTTTGTTGTACATTATATTGCACTCTTTTATATTATTGGAGCTTGCACGTTTTACTCATCATATTTAGATATAGTATTGTTGGTAAATGGTTACACGTTTGGTTTTATTTGGTGTTAAATAAAAGTTTTAAATTTTTGGCAATTCGCTTTTAATAGTTTCGGGTAGTTTGCCTTATATCATTTAGTATTGTCAGTTGATGTTGAGATTGTTCCATCCGGGATACCTGATTTATTGTAGTATAGGGCTGGCCACCTGTTACTATTTTGAGCGGGTTGTCACACTGACCTAGAAGCCATCGGGTACTCCCTGCTCAGTTTGATTAACAAGTCAAACTCTTCATCTCGATTGAGACTGAATGAATCCTCGAAGGCCACTGAATACCCTTTTCAGTGATCCATCCCGTGCGCGATTTCGATTTACCATGCGGACGAACGATCCGTTTGCATCTGAAACTTGACCTAGAGGCCACCGGGCGCTCCCAGGCTTTGTTTCACCTAAGTCAACTCTTCATCTCAACTGAGGCTAAATGAATCTTCGAAGGGCACTGAATACCCTTTCCAACAGTCCATCCCGTGCGTGATTCCGACTTACCATGCGGACGAACGATCCGTTTAACTCCAAGAGGTCACCGAATGTTTCCAGGGCCCGGTTGACCAAAGTCAACTCCCCAAATAGGGTAAAACTCTTTGGAATTTCGAAGTAAATCTCCTAGACTTTCCAATGGTCCGCTCCGTGCATAATTTGGACTTACCATGTGGACGAACGATCCGTTTGCGTCCGAACGATTCCCCCTCCAATGGACCGATAAACTCTTTCGAGCCATATTTGACCCGAAGTCAACTCCCAAACCCGGGAGTGATCCAAAGGACTTTCTAAGGTCTCTAAATTAACTTTCCAACGGTCTACCCCATGCACGATTCTGACCAACGTTTTTCCCTCGGTAGCCGATTTCTCAAAAAGGCCTGAAACAAACTGCCAAATGGCAGGTTCCAGACCCTGCCTATCGGTAGGTGCCGATAGGCAGGATCAGGTCTATGACGATCGGAAGTGACCTAAGCCTATAAAAGGATACCTTCACCTCATTTGCAAAGGGGGCCCAGATCTGATAAAATTCACTCTCAACGAATCCCAGAAACCTCTCTCGAAGGCAGCGTGATTTCAACCTCCAAATCCCTTTTTTACTTCCACTTTTCATCATCATTTTCATCAAACTTGGTGAATTATCCACTCTCCATCATCATCCAAGTGCAAGGTCTTCTCTTCAACATTCAAGATCAAGCTCAAGATCTTCAAGAAGGTCCAACTTTCTCAAAATCTCTCTTAAATTTTCTTAAATTCTCAATGACTTGTTTTATTACTTAGCACTTTTATTATCTCATCTCACACATCCTAATATACTTTTTATTTAGTATTATTTTCACATCTCCTATTTTCATGTAAATAAAAAGCAAAAAACAAGAAAAAGAGGCATTTTTCTCACACTTTTCTCACAACTAAAAACACTTTTTCTACACATACGCACACACTCACAAATAAGAGATTCCCCATTTGGATTTATGGGATAATCCCCACCCCTCATTTTTTATGCAAACTACGTGGACTTTGATGCCTTTATAGGCTACATAGGTGTCCCGGGGTAAAACCCGAGACTCGAGTACTTTTCTCACTTTTTCTCTTATTTTCCTATTTTCTCTAAATCCAATCTTCTTATATTCTATATACTTGTCCTTAGTGACGTATTACTCCATATGCGTTGTCGTTCCATTATAACGATCAACGTAGGGGTAATCTCATAAATCTTATTTCTCTAATATTATTCTTATATCTTCCTACGGATGACTCGCTTTATCTTTTCCATGATACAAGTCAAGAATTTCTATCTCCACTATATATATACACATGCACACATATCACGGGGAAAAATAAAGGAAAATATCAAATATCCATGAGAGACCGAAAGGGAGGAATGAGTGCTAACACCTTCCCATTTCGTAACTAAGCCTCCGAACCCTTCTCGAATCATTTTGGTTTCGCATGCACCAGTATGTCTTTGGATGCCATCCTTCGGGATGGCTTCCCCTTCATCTTTTGTCTGTTTTGAGTAAAATAGACTGGCGACTATGAACCTCTCTACATTTTTTTACACCTCATCTCAAATGACGTTGGCTGAAATGCTCCCGAGAGGGATACGCAGGACCCAAGGATCCTTTCCCTTCTCGCACCCGACCGCGCGGCGAGGATCGAGGATGGCCACAAATTAATTTTGATTAACTAGAATATATGGTGTTATCTTATCCCTTGTTAGTCCACACTTTTATTTCCTCAGTCATCTCATATTTTATATTTTTATTTAGTTAGATTTACTTAGTTTCTTCTTTTACTTTCTAGTTAGTAATTAGATCTTTCATTTGGTGTAGTCTTATTTCACCTCATCTCCAAATTATTTTAATATTGAAAAAAAAACATAAAAAAGTAGAAAAAGCAAAAAGTCCAAAAATAAATTAAATAAAAATGAATTACATTTGTTTTCCTGTCGTTTCACTCCTTTGATTTGGATTGATACCTCACTTACCACTATATTCTAGTTTGTTATATCTTATTGTAGGTAATTGAGATTTTTTATTAGAGGAGTTTTACACAACGACGCATACACAAAAAGTTAATCAATTAGCCTTTACATCATCATCATCCCATTTCATGACTTCATCGACTATACCAGGGTAGTGTCTCATAAACCTCTTCTTAAGTTGGATCCTCATAGCCATCTAGAAAAATTCCAAGATGTCTACGTTATAATCAGTGGACGATTTTCCCTTTTCCATTGCCGCCTCTTCATCCTTGGCCAAAGTTTTTACAACTTGCACGAGCTTTAGGTTAACGATCTCCAAGGACTGGTTAGACACTACCAAATCATAATTCTCCTTCATTAGAGACTCCTCAAATATTCTCAGTTTAAAATTATTTGTGCTAGCCTGGTCTTTAAACTTGGTGATCTCCTCCTCAACCTGACTAAGAAAAACTATCATTCCAATAACCTCATCATCCATTTGCTCTAATTTCGTGATGGTATTTTTCAAATTGTCTACTGTTACCACAAGTTATGATTTAACTCAGAGTTCTATTTCTTTAGTGAATTTATGACACTTCTTTGTTCTTCATATGTCACGTGGTTGGGAACATCTTTCTCCCTCAGAATAGTCATGGCCATGAGCTCCATCCATAAAACAAGTGGTAAGGAAGCAATAAAATGAATAGAAGTAGAGGATAATGACAAGTCTAATGAAATTATGAATACCAGGTGATGTTGGGCCATCCTCCATATGGCATCTGGATCATAGGCCCTTACAAAATCAAAATCTAAACAATGAGCGTTGTAGCCACAAAGATTAGCCGGGTTGTTCATATGATGAAAGATGGAATCGGGGTCCCATTTGAGATCCTCTAAGGTGACTAGGTGGGTAGGATTAAACATAAATTTGTCTAGCTCCGTGTGAAGAGAGGCCAATCCCTATGCTCGAAATAATCAATGAGCGGGTATCCTCTCTATCTATACCTTTTTAGCAACAACCTTAAGTCTAGGATCCTTGGGATCACCTTGAGGCCTCGGATCTTCTAGTGACCTCTTATACCCCACTACAAAATGAAAGGGGGACATGTGGGCTTTTTATTTTCCCTATCCATGGAAGCAACTTCAATTTTGGTTGTCCTCCTCGCAATGACCTTTTCTTACTTCCTCTCCTTAGCGTCAACCCATTTTTTTTGTGTTCGCCTTCTTCTTGGCCCTGGCCTCTACATCGGCCTTTCTTTTGGAAAATGCCAGTGGCCCCAATTTTTAAATCTTTACTACAAATTAGAAGTAATTTTCCTTTAATGAGATGCGGAGCCGTGAGATGGTTCAATTTAAACAAATTATCTAATTTTAATTTCTTTTTCAAATTAAAATTAAGCACAACTTAATAAATAGACACACACACACACACCAAATTTTAGTTTCTTTCCAAATTAAAATTAAACTAAGTGAAATAAGATTAAATCCACACTTATGTTAATTTCACTTGAACCAACTAAATTCAACCCAAGTCATAGAAATTTACCTAAGTCATATTTTTAATATTCCCAAATTAGGCCAAACCAGTTTTATCAAATTAAATGAATACTTGAATCAAATTAACATTTACCCAAATAATTATGTAGCACCAAATTAAACATGAGTAGTGATTTAAACAAATTTTATCTTTTTACCTAAGCATGAGTTCTAGGTGAGTATTGTAAAAGATAAAACAAACAATGGAACACTACGCCGCGATGTACGAGGAAAAACCCCAAACAGAAAACAATCTCGGACAGCCCTAGCCATAAGTCGACTAAGTATGGTATTTTACAAGTACAAGACACGGAAGACATACAACACTCGACTCGACTCCTTTCAAGCCCCGATCCTCCTTCTTGTACCGACCTCCGCTTGGTTGAAAATCCAGGACTCGACCAAAACCTTGGAATCCACCAATGGGTAACTAGGAAACAACCGTCAACCACACATAGTGCCTTTCACCATGTGAGAATGCCGTTAGACAAAATAAACTTCTACTTCTTTGAGGGATTTAGAACTAAACCCAAACACTCTTCCAATGGTAGAGATAGAAATCAGTGCCGAACTCCAAGCAAAGTATATATAGAGGAACTTGGATAAAGAAACTTTGGGTGTACAACATAAGTGTTTTAAAGATTTTCTGGAAAAATTAACACTCTAAACCATGAACTTTTTCTTGGAAAGTTGAAGTCTCAAAACTCTCTCTAGGAGATGGAGGATATTGAAAAATTATCTGAATAAGGCTGGTTCCCGCACATACAAAATATGAAAAAAAGTTAGTGGGAACAAAGGTGGGAAAGTGGGAAAAAACTGTGAAAAAACTGTTCCCGCCAAATTCATTCGAACGGCATTTTCGTTCGGGCGACACTTCTAACGAAGAGACCGAACGAAAAAAAAAACTTCTCGTTTGAACGACTTCTCATTCGAATGAGGTAATTTGAACGACCTATATATCGAGATCTTAGGCCATGGTTCTAGATAATTTCGATACGAACACGTGGCTGCCAGTTTCGTATTTTTCTGATTTTTTTTGGATTTGATATGAATTTTCTAGTGAAAGGTGTTCGAGAACAAAATCGTTAGAACTATGAATTCAAAAAAAAGTATAACAAAAAAATACTAACACCCAAAATAAATTTCTAAAATACATCCAATAAATTTCCAAGCTCCTATATATATATCAAATGCATTCATACCTTAGGAGCATTGAAGCATTATTGATGACGTGGAAACGAGGCACACTAAACCGACATTTGATAAAGATTTATAAATTTAGCCGCTACGTCTTCAACAAGGACGTCATAGGCTTGAATGGATAAAATTGAACTCTATCCTATGACTAAAATGTTATTGTTCGGAATTGAGACAAAACTACAAAGGACTCCATTGGAAATTTATGTCCTTACAAATCTCCCCCTTTGGATATTCGGGGACAAAAACCAACAAAAATCCTAAAGGGCCGTCAAGCTCACTAGACTGACAAAAATGTCCCACCCAAAATAAAAATACAATAGCTTGACTCAAACAACCCAAGGATCAATATCTTTGCCGACGATGAAAGTTGCCACTTAGAATAATTCCTGCACACTTAAACAAACAATCAAACGCATAAGAAATATCAAGAATATTAAATGCAATTAAGATAAATACTCCCCCTAAATTAATTCTCCCCTTTATTAAACGATGATCAACCTAAGAAGATAGCGCTCTCCCCCTAAGTTAAATCTCTTAAACTAAGATACGATTACAATAGGATTAGATACCATTTCTCCCCTATAAAATTTGAAAAGTACGATAGTCCCCCAATTTTAAAATCTTATACTTTAAAGTCAATTTCCTTTTGGAGATATGCGGAAGTGTGAGATGGTTCAAATTAAACCAACTAACGAATTTTAAAATACTTCAAATTAAAATTAAACACAACTTAAAACCTAATTAATTTAACCCAAGTCCTAGGAATTTGCCTAAGTCATATTTTCAATATTACCAAATTAAGCCAAACCAATTTTAACAAATTAAGCAACGACTTGAATTAAATTAACATAAAGATTACCCAAATTAAATTTGCACCAATTTAATTAAGTAGTGATTAAAACCAAATTTTATCTTGAATTACCTAAGCATGCGTTCAAGGTGATTTTGCAAAAGATAAAATAAACAATAAATCACTACGCCGCGATGTACGAGGAAAAATCGACAAGTGGGAAAAAACCTAGGAAGGCCCTAGCCATAAGTCCACTAAGTATGTGAAAAAGCTTATTTCCTTTTATGTGTAAAACAAACACGATGCGGAAGCGTAAAGGTGATGGTTCACACAAATAAACAAAGGCCAGATTTTAATTTCTCAAACAAATTAAGATTAAACCAAGTGAAGTAAAATTAAAAAATTAATATATTCACTTAAACCAATTCATTAATCCAAGTCCTAGAATTTGCCTAAGTCATATTTATCAATATTAGCAAATTAGGTGAAACCAAAGTTTAGAAAATGACTAGAATTAAATAAACTTTACCCAATATTAATATAAGTCCCGATTAAAGTGAGTGTGATGATTTAAACCGAATTTTATCTTGAATTATTCTAAGCATGCATGCTACGTTATTTAAGCAAGATAAAATAAACCAATCACACTACGCCGCGATGTACGAGGAAAAACCCAAGACGGGAAACAACCTCGGACGGCCCTAGCCACAAATCCACTAGATACGAAATTATAATTACAAGACAGATAGACTTACAACACACGACTCGATCCCTCTCAAGCCCCGATGCTTCTTCTTGTAGACACCTCTTCCCAGCGGATAACCTTGGAACACCACCGTGGTCTCGGAATCCACCGATAGGACTTTATATGGTCACCGTCACCCGAGCAAGGAGCCTTTCTCCAAGTGGGTAGAATCACAACAAAACGTCTTCTTCTTTGATGGATGTAGAAGCAAACCAAAACTTCTCTTTGGAACGGAAGAGATAAACCGGTGCCAAACTCCAAGCAATTGATAAG
Organism: Sambucus nigra; assembly: GCA_949130495.1. Lineage (NCBI taxonomy): Eukaryota > Viridiplantae > Streptophyta > Magnoliopsida > Dipsacales > Adoxaceae > Sambucus > Sambucus nigra. The sequence goes on from OX422209.1 coordinate 244,323,537, forward strand.
TATATTTTTGAACTTGGATAAACAATATGGGTGTAAACACTAGAGTGATAAAATATTTTTCTCTAAAAAACTCACTCAAAACATGATCTTTTTCCCTCTTTGAATTTTCTCTCAAAACACTCTCTAGGAGTTGGAAGGTTGTGAAAAAGATTGATTATCAAAAGTGATTCCCGCACATATTAAAGTCTGAAAAAGTTGGTTAAAAACCAAGTGGGGAAGTGGGTGCAAAACTGCCAAAAAACTGCCAAAAACTGTTCCCGCCTGGCATCTCGTTCGAACGACATTTCATTCGAACGAAATCTCGTTCGAACGAGACTTCTAATGACGTTCCAGATTGAACTCGTTAGAATCTCGTTCGAACAGAAAGTTCGTTCGAATGACATATCAAACGACATGTTAGTGGCCTAATATGGGAACTTGTTGGCAAGTTCGTTTGAACGACATTTTCGTTCGAACGACAATCTCGTTCGAACGACTCTATCGAACGAAAAACCAGAAAGTTTGGAAAATTCGATTTTAGCCCAGAAAACTTTGTAAACTTATTTTAAAGTTTTATTTAATTCTTTCTGAAAATTAAAACACAGTTTTTATTAAAACCTAACACCCAATAAACTTGTTCCAAGCTCCTATATATATAATATTGCATTCATACCTTGAGAGCATGGAACCATAGTTGATGACGTAAAAACGAGGCACGCAAACCGGCATATTTGATGAGGCTTTATACTCTTTGCCTCTACGTCTTCAACAAACACTTCATAGGCTTGAGAATATTACAATTAAATACTATCCTATGAATAAATGTTTTTGTCCGGAATTGAGACAAAACTATATATGGACTCAATTGGAAATTTGTGTCCTTACAGTATGGTATTTTAAAAGTACAAGACACGATAGAGTTACAACACACGACTCGACTCCTTTCAAGCACCGATTCTCCTTCTTGTACCGACCTCCGCTTACTTGACAATCCCGGACTTCACCGGAACCTTGGCATTCGCCAATGAGGAACTAGGAAGCAGCCACCAACCACGTATGGTGCCTTTCACCATATGAGAATGCCGCAGCTAAAACACCTTCTTCTTCTTTGTGGGATTTAGAAGAAACCCCAAACTTCTCTTCAAATGGTAGAGATCAAAACGGTGCCAAACTCCATGCAAAGTATATAACAATAGGAACTTGGATTAAACTTAAAACTAATGGGTGTATGTGTTTTGGTAGAAATTAATTCATGAAGACTTAAAAATACAAAAACATGAACTTTTGATTTTGGAAATTCTCTCTCAATATTTCTCTCTCAAATTGTGTCAAAAGTTATTTGAATAAGGTTGGTTGCCGCACATATAAAATCTGGGAAAAAGTTAGAGGGAACAAAGGTGGGAAAGTGGGATAAAACTATGAAAAAACTGTTCCCGCCAAATTCGTTCGAACGACATTTTCGTTCGAACGACTTTTCATTAGAACGACACTTTTAACGAAGAGACATAACAAAAAAAAATTCTCGTTTGAAAACTCGTTCAAACGACTTCTCGTTCGAACGAGGTCGTTCAAATGACATATCTAACGAGATCTTAAGCTATGGTTTTAGATTATTTCGATACGAACGCGTGGCCGTCAGTTTTGTATTTTTCTGATTTTTTTTATTTGATATGATTATTCTACTGAAAGGTGTCCGAGAACAAAATCTTTAGAACTCAGAATTCAAAAAAAGTTTAACAAAAAAATACTAACCGCCAAAATAAATTTCTAAAATAGACCCAATAAATTTCCAAGCTCTTATATATATATATCAAATGCATTCATACCTTAGGAGCATTGGAACATTGTTGATGATGTGGAAACGACGCACACTAAACCGGCATTTGATGAAGCTTTATAATTTTGGCTGTTACCCCTTCAACAAGGACGTCATAGGCTTGAATGGATAAACTTGAACTCTATCCTATGACTCAAATATTTTTGTCCGGAATTAAGACAAAACTACAAAGGACTCAATTGGAAATTTGTGTCCTTACAAATCTCCCCCTTTGGCTATTCCGGGACAAAAACCAACAAAAATCCAAAAGGGCCGTCAAGCTCTACTAGACTGACAAAAATGTCCCACCCAAAATAAAAATACAATAGCTTGACTCAAACAACTAAAGGATCAATATATTTGCCGACGATGAAAGTTGCCACTTAGAAGAATTCCTGCACACTTAAGCAAACTATCAAACTCATAGGGAATATCAAGAATATTAAATGCAATTAAGATAAATACTCTCCTTAAATTAATTCTCCCCTTTATCAAACGATGATCAACCTAAGAAGATAGCGCTCTCCACCTAAGTTAAATCTCCTAAACTAATATACGATTATAATAGGATTAGATACCATATCTCCCCCTATCAAGTTTGAAAAGTGCGATAGTCCCCCAATTTTAAAATCATATACTTTAAAATCAATTTCCTTCTGGAGATATGTGGAAGCGTGAAATGGTTCAAATTAAACCAACTAACAAATTTTAATTTACCTCAAATTAAAATTAAACACAACTTAAAACCTAATTAATTTAACCCAAGTCCTAGAAATTTGCCTAAGTCATATTTTCAATATTACCATATTAGGCCAAACCAATTTTAACAAATTAAGCAACGACTTGAATTAAATTAACATAAAGATTACCCAAATTAAATTTGCATCAATTTAATTAAGTAGTGATTAAAACCAAATTTTATCTTGAATTACCTAAGCATGCGTTCAAGGTGATTTTGCAAAAGATAAAATAAATAATAAATCACTATGCCGCGATGTACGAGAAAAAATACACAAATGGGAAACAACCTCGGAAGGCCCTAGCCATAAGTCCACTAAGTATGGTATTTTAAAAGTACAAGACACGATAGATTTACAACACACGACTCGACTCCTTTCAAGCCCCGATGCTCCTTCTTGTACCGACCTCCGCATAGTTGCCAATCCCGGACTCAACCGGAACCTTGGAATTAACCAATGAGGAACTAGGAAGAAATCGCCAACCACGTATAGTGCCTTTCACCATATGGAAATGCCGCAGTAAGAACACCTTCTTCTTTGTGGGATTTAGAAGAAACCCCAAACTTCTCTTCAAATGGTAGAAATCAAACCGGTGCCAAACTCCAAGCAAAGTATATAACAATAGGAACTTGGATGAAACTTAAAACTAATGGGTGTATGTGTTTTGGTAGAAATTAATTCGTGAAGACTTAAAAACACAAAAAACATGAACTTTTGATTTTGGAAATTCTCTCTCAATATTTCTCTCTCAAAGTGTATCAAAAGTTATTTGCATAAGGTTGATTCCCACACATTTAAAATCTGGGAAAAAGTTAGTGGGAAAAAAGGTGGGAAAGTGGGAGAAAAATGTGAAAAAAACTGTAACCGCCAAATCCGTTCGAACGACATTTTCGTTCGAACGACTTTTCATTAGAACGACACTTATAACGAAGAGACAAAAAAAAAAAAAATTCTCGTTTGAAAACTCGTTCGAACGACTTCTCGTTCGAACGAGGTCATTCAAATGACATATCTAACGAGATATTAAGCTATGGTTTTAGATAATTTCGATACGAACGCGTGGCCGCCAGTTTCGTATTTTTCTGATTTTTTTTATTTGTATGATTTTTCTACTGAAAGGTGTCCGAGAACAAAATCTTTAGAACTAAGAATTCAAAAAAAGTTTAACAAAAAAATACTAACACCCAAAATAAATTTCTAAAATAGACCCAATAAACTTCCAAGCTCTTATATATATATCAAATGCATTCATACCTTAGGAGCATTGGAACATTGTTGATGATGTGGAAACGACGCACACTAAACCGGCATTTGATGAAGCTTTATAATTTTGGCCGTTACGTCTTCAACAAGGACGTCATAGGCTTGCATGGATAAACTTGAACTCTATCCTATGACTCAAATATTTTTGTCCGGAATTGAGACAAAACTACAAAGGACTCAATTGGAAATTTGTGTCCTTACAAATATCCCCCTTTGGCTATTCCGGGACAAAAACCAACAAAAATCCAAAAGGGCCGTCAAGCTCTACTAGACTGACAAAAATGTCCCACCCAAAATAAAAATACCATAGCTTGACTCAAACAACCCAAGGATCAATATCTTTGCCGACGATGAAAGTTGCCACTTAGAAGAATTCCTGCACACTTAAGCAAACTATCAAACGAATAGGGAATATCAAGAATATTAAATGCAATTAAGATAAATACTCCCCTTAAATTAATTCTCCCCTTTATCAAACAATGATCAGCCTAAGAAGATAGCGCTCTCCACCTAAGTTAAATCTCCTAAACTAATATACGATTATAATAGGATTAGATACCATTTCTCCCCCTATCAAATTTGAAAAGTGCGATAGTCCTCCAATTTTAAAATCATATACTTTAAAATCAATTTCCTTCTGGAGATATGCGGAAGCGTGAGATGGTTCAAATTAAACCAACTAACAAATTTTAATTTACCTCAAATTAAAATTAAACACAACTTAAAACCTAATTAATTTAACCCAAGTCCTAGAAATTTGCCTAAGTCATATTTTCAATATTACCAAATTAGGCCAAACCAATTTTAACAAATTAAGCAACGACTTGAATTAAATTAACATAAAGATTACCCAAATTAAATTTGCACCAATTTAATTAAGTAGTGATTAAAATCAAATTTTTTCTTGAATTACCTAAGCATGCGTTCAAGGTGATTTTGTAAAAGATAAAATAAATAATAAATCACTACGCCGCGATGTACGAGGAAAAACCCACAAATGGGAAACAACCTCAGACGGCCCTAGCCATAAGTCCACTAAGTATGGTATTTTAAAAGTACAAGACACGATGGAGTTACAACACACGACTCGACGCCTTTCAAGCACCGATGCTCCTTCTTGTACCGACCTCCGCTTAGTTGAAAATCCCGGACTTCACCGAAACCTTGGAATTCACCAATGAGGAACTAGGAAGCAACCGTCAACCACGTATGGTGCCTTTCACCTTATGGAAATGCCGCAGCAAGAACACCTTATTCTTTGTGGTCTTTTAAAGCAAACCCAAACTTCCCTTCAAATGGTAGAAATCAAACCGGTGCCAAACTCCAAGCAAAGTATATAACAATAGGAACTTGGATTAAACTTAAAATTAATGGGTCTATTTGTTTTGGTAGAAATTAATTCATGAAGACTTAAAAACACAAAAAAAAGAACTTTTGATTTTGGAAATTCTCTCTCAATATTTCTCTCTCAAAGTGTATGAAAAGTTATCTGAATAAGGTTGATTCCCACACATTTAAAATCTAGGAAAAAGTTAGTGGGAACAAAGGTGGGAAAGTGGGAGAAAAATGTGAAAAATATTGTAACCGCCAAATTCGTTCGACCGACAGTTCTAAAAAAAATTCTCGTTTGAAAAATCGTTTGAACGATTTCTCGTTTGAACGAGGTCGTTCGAATGACTTTCGATACGAACACGTGGCCGCCAGTTTCGTATTTTTCTGATTTTTTTTTGCGATTTGATATGATTTTTCTACTGAAAGGTGTCCGAGAACAAAATCTTTAGAACTATGAATTCAAAAAAAGTTTAACAAAAAAATACTAACACCCAAAATAAATGTCTAAAATACACCCAATAAATTTCCAAGCTCCTATATATATATATATATATATATATATCAAATGCATTCATACCTTAGGAGCATTGGAACATTGTTGATGACATGGAAACGAGGCACACTAAACCGGCATTTGATGAAGCTTTATAAATTTATTCGCTACGTCTTCAACAAGGATGTCATAGGCTTGAATGGATAAACTTGAACTCTATCCTATGACTCAAATATTTTTGTCCGGAATTGAGCCAAAAGTACAAAGGACTCAATTGAAAATTTGTGTCCTTACAAATCTTCCCCTTTGGCTATTCCGAGACAAAAACCAACAAAAATTCTAAAGGGCCGTCAAGCTCTACTAGACTGACAAAAATGTCCCACCCAAAATAAAAATACAGTAGCTTGACTCAAACAACCCAAGGTTCAATATCTTTGCCGACGATAAAAGTTGCCACTTAGAAGAATTCATGCACACTTAAGCAAACTATCAAATGCATAAGGAATATAGAGAATATTAAATGCAATTAATATAAATACTCCCCCTAAATTAATTCTCCCCTTTATCAAACGATGATCAACCTAAGAAGATAGCGCTCTCCCCCGAAGTTAAATCTCCTAAACATAGATACGATTATAATAGAATTAGATACCATTTCTCCCCTATCATTCTCCCCCTTTTTGTTCAGGAATAGTCAAAGGTTAAAGAATCAAACATTAACTTATCTCCCCCAATTAAAGAAAATACACCCTGTAAATTAAACAAGGGATAAATAGTATGGGATAACAAGCTAAACATTCAATTGTTCATAAAGTGGTGAGAACATTAAAGCACATGGGCAACAAAATCATAACTAATCTAACAAATAATAACGGATACTAGCTAAAAAAGAAAATGATACCAATAGGATACATAAAGTATTAAGCATGTGACATCAACAAAGAATGCAACAGATAGATACCAATTATGAATTAAAGCATAGATGGACTAAAAAGCAAGGCAAAGACCAACAAAAATAATATCAAATATATGTATACATAATATAGAACAAATAGACAACAATACACATATATAGATATAAACACCAAAATGACACACACATAATATAATATGAGTCTTCCACACTCTTATAGCATAAATGTGTCATATGGAAACATAAGTGTTTGGGTGTGAACTAGTAACAATTAAATTTAGACCCAATCACTTAAAACATGTTCACGGAGATCTCAATTGATTGCAAACTTCATCACATTTGAATATAACCTCATGTGGTAATATATATTGAACTCAATTAACAAACAAACACAATGCATACAAGCCTAGCATGTTGATGATTCTACAAACCAATAGAGTCATGACATTGAAATTATAACTAGGATAAACGGACATTGTGCAAACCGTTGATATACCATCCAATCTCCCTCAATAAACATATAAATTTTAATGAATATATCAAACAAAAATAGGCCTTGGCAATTATTTTTCTTTTTAATGCCATAATTCTATTTTTAGGCCTTTGGACCACGTATTTCTTTTAGGTCCAGACGAATGGTGGCATACTATTCACAAAGGATAATAAATCCTTTTGGTGCCCTCCCCCATGAACATTTTTATATAACATTTTTATATCTCAAAAGAATCTTACGTGCAACGGATTTTGACATGCACTAGTCCTCCTAAGTCACAAATATGTAGATGAAAAGATTGGTAGGAGAACACCTCACAAAGCTCAAATATACATATGAAGTTAAATTTTCAAATGAGCTCGTGCATGTGTGAATAGAGGCATATAAAAATAGAATCCATTATATCAACACAAAATTCAACTACTCTATGTAAGCATGGTAAAGAACATAATAAGGATTGACAATCTAAACCAAAAGTTCTAGTCATATGGGAGTGTAAAAGATAGGATTCTAACACAAGTGTATGCCACATAAAGTGTGTCAAACTAAAATACACACAAAAAAATTCTTTTTGAATTTTTTAAATATTTAACCAAAATAAAAATATATACTCAAAAGACAAACAAAAATCATTTGAATTTTTCATTCAGCTTAAAGTACCAAGAGATAAAAACCCAAATGATAAAAAAAAATCTTTTTGTATTTTCATTTAATGCAAACAAAAATGAAAGAAATATAATACAAAAGATAAACAAAAATCATTATTCTAGCATGTGATTAAGCATAGAGCATAGACTAGAAAATGATTAAACATGCATGCACCTAGCAATGATATATAATATGAAGCACAAAAAGCTAGAGTAGGGAAACAAAACTAACACATTCAACCTTTAGGTTTTGTAAGGAAGGAAGCATGTGAAACTAAATGAGAATCAAATACCCTATCTTGTAAAGCTACCAAGTCGGATGTCCTAACCCAAATTAATGAAGAGTGACTATCTCGGGGTGTAGGAATCTTGGCTACCTCGTTTGCCTTACGAAGGGATTTTCTAGGACCTTGTTTAAGATCAAAATAAAATTTTCTAAGATGACCGTTTCGACCACAATGGGCACAAGTAAAAACACGTCAAAAATTGGGACATAAGGATTGATCTCTAAAGGCTTTCCTAGATGATTCTCTTAAAACATTGGTTTTGGCTTTATGAGTAGATTCATTACAAGTATCGAAGCCTAAACCACAAGTGTCATTTTTTATTTGGACCGTGCCTAAGATTTTATCTAGTTTTTCGGACCTACACTCCAAATCAAATTTGACTTTTCTAGTCTTTTAATTTATGTTTTAATTCTAAAATATTAGACTCTAATAAAACATTGCTCTCTTCAAACTTGAGAAGCTCATTTTTCAAGGATTCCATTTAACCTCTAAGGCTATCTCTCTCGTCTTCTACATATTCAAGCTTCTCTCGAAGAGTTCTCTCTCGTGTCCTACGGCCTCCCACTAACGCACTATTATCAACGACCTTGACACGCTCTCTTAAACTCTCTTCTAACTTCAAATTAGCTCTTCTTAATTTAATAAATTCTTCATAAAGTTGATCAAAAGCATTTTGAAGTTCACTCACATCAACCTCATTTTCACTTTCACTCTCTCTTTCTTCTCCACTTTCACCACCATAAAAAATAAGAGAATCATAAACTTTGACCTTGGAAGTGTCATGTGTTAAAATTTCATCAATTGATGATTTCTCACTATCACTCACATGACTAGCCATAAAAGCCACAATGTTGGGCTTCGAGGAGGAATCGGGTCCCTCTTTATTATCACTATCACTAAGGGCTGCATTAAAAGTGTTTGGTTGCTTACCTTATCTCCTTAGTTTAGTGGGGCATTCAAAAGCCCTATGGCCATACCCTTCACAACCAAAACACCTATTTGACTTGTCCCTATTTAAATTTTCATTAATAGCTGTAGGTATCTTCTCGGCTTTGTCATGCATAGATTTTTCAAATTTCTTAAAATCATTTTTAGATTTATCTTTGTTCAATTTAAAAAAAATTCAAAATTTTCTAACAAACATAGCCATGTCATCCGAGTCACTATCACTATCACACTCTACTACTTGTTTTTTCTCTTTTTGGGCTTTTAAAGCAACGCCCTTTTCTATTTTCTTTTCAGTTTTAGAGGGAAACATGTCCAGCTCATAGGGTTGTAAATCACCTACGAGATCTTCTAATTTCGTAGAGGCTAAGGTTGGTAAATAATTTAAAATGGTCACTTTTGGAATAAATCAATCGGGTAGGGACCTTAAAATTTTCTTTACTACTCGGGTGTCGGGTATCTTCTCTCCCAAATTAAAAAAAATGAATTAACTATATCGAAAAGTCTTGCATAAAATTCATCAAAAGTTTCTTTTTCATTCATTTTGATGGTTTCAAATTGAGTGGTGAGGTTTTGGAGTTTCGAAGCTTTAACGACATTAGTACCTTCATGAGTGAGTTGTAAAATATCCCAAGCTTCTTTAGCGGTTTCACACGTCATAATGTGACGAAATTCATCCGGTGTGATTGCGCTAAACAAGGCATTAAAACCTCGGGAATTAAAATTTGAAAGTTTAAATTCATTATCACTCCATCTATCGGCCGGTTTGGGAATACACACATTATATACTAAATGTATATGTGGGGACCACCCATTAACGACAGACAACCAAAACCTCTCGTTGATAGATTTTAGTGACGATTTCATCTGCGCTTTCCAATACGCGTAGTTAGAACCATCAAAACTAGGAAATTTTTAAAATGGGGAAAATTCCATTTTAGCCAAAAATAATTAAAGGATCCTAACGAAGTAATTTATCGATTTGGCTCTGATACCAATTTGAAAACGCGAGTGGCCCTAATTTTTAAATCTTTCCTACAAATTAAAAGTAATTTTCCTTTAATCAGATGCAGAAGCATGAGATGGTTCAATTTAAACAAATTAACTAATTTTAATTTATTTTTCAAACTAAAATTAAACACAACTTAATAAACATACACACACACACCAAATTTTAATTTCTTTCCAAATTAAAATTAAACCAAGTGAAATAAGATTAAATCCACACTTATGTTAATTTCACTTAAACCAGCTAAATTCAACCCAAGTCCAAGAAATATGCCTAAGTCATATTTTTAATATTCCCAAATTAGGCCAAAACAATTTTATCAAATTAAATGAAGACTTGAATCAAATTAACATTTACCCAAATAATTATGTAGCACAAAATTAAACATGGGTAGTGATTTAAACCAATTTTTAACTTTTTACCTAAGCATGCGTTCTAGTTGAGTATTACAAAAGATAAAATAAACAATGGATCACTACGCCACGATGTACGAGAAAAAACCCACAAACGGGAAACAACCTCGGATGGCCCTAGCCATAAGTCCACTAAGTATGGTATTTTACAAGTACAAGACACGAAAGACTTACAACACTAGACTCGACGCCTTTCAAGCCCCGATGCTCCTTCTTGTACCGACTTCCGCATAGTTGACAATCCCGAACTCCACCGGAACCTTGAAATCCACCAATGAGGAACTAGGAAGTAACCGTCAACAACATATAGTGCCTTTCACCATGTGAGAATGCCGCAACCAAAATAAACTTCTTCTTCTTTGAGGGATTTAGAAGTAAACCCAAACACTCTTTCAATGGTAGAGATAGAAATCGGTGCCGAAGTCCAAGCAAAGTATATATAGAGAGGAACTTGGATAAACAAACTTTGGGTGTAAAACAGAAGTGTTTTAAAGATTTTCTTGAAAAATTAACGCTCTATACCATGAAATTTTTCTTCGAAAGTTGAACTCTCAAAACTCTCTCTAGGAGATGGAGGATAGCGAAAACGTTATCTGAATAAGTTTGGTTCCCGCACATATAAAATCTGGGAAAAAGTTAGTGTGAACAAAGGTGGGGAAGTGGGATAAAACTGTGAAAAAACTGTTCCCGCCAAATTCGTTCGAACGACACTTCTAACGAAGAGACAATACAAAAAAAATATCGTTTGAAAACTCATTCGAACGACTTCTCATTCGAACGAGGTCGTTCGAATGACCTATCTAATGAGATATTAGGCCATGTTCTAGATAATTTTGTTACGAACGCGTGGCTGCCAGTTTCGTATTTTTTTTTATTTTTTTTGGATTTGATATGATTTTTCTACTGAAAGGAGTCCGAGAACAAAATCTTTAGAACTATGTATTCAAAAAAAGTTTAACAAAAAAATAATAACGCCCAAAATAAATTTCTAAAATCCACCCAATAAATTTTCAAGCTTATATATATATATATATCAAATGCATTCATACCTTAGAAGCATTGGAACATTATTGATGACGTGGAAACGAGGCACACTAAATCGGCATTTGATGAAACTTTATAAATTTGGCCGCTACGTCTTCAACAAGGAGGTCATAGGCTTGAATGGATAAACTTGAAATCTATCCTATAACTCAATATTTTTGTTCGGAATTGAGCCAAAACTATGAAGGACTCAATTGGAAATTTGTGTCCTTACACTTTTCTTCTCAACCTCCATATTATTGCGATGATCCAGATCCATTTGATTTTAATCGAGTTGTCTAGGGGACATTTTGAATGTAGAATCTCAGGAAAATGGATCGAGGAAGGGGATAAAAACACAAGTTTCTTTCATAATTCAGTTAAAGCCAAAAGGAAAAAGATGGTTCTCCATAAAATCAAGAATGAAGGGGGAGCATGGGTGGAAGGTGAAGAAGATATAGCTAAAGAAGCCATTATGTATTTTAAAAGTGTCCTTGGAACTGGAGACCACTATAGAGAATATGAAGAGATTTTAAATGAAATTCCATCTCTTATTACAAAAGATCAAAACAATAGTTTTGAAGAATTTCCAGATGATGATGAGGTCCTTGAAGCAGTAAGATATTTAAATGGTGACAGTTCCCCTGGCATGGATGGTTATACAGGAGCTTTTTTCACTTCATGTTGGGATATGATAGGGGATGATATTGTAAAGGCTATAGCTTCTTTTTATGCAGGTATGCACCTTCCTAAGATAGTTACCTCCACTTTAATAGCTCTTGTGCCTAAAAAAGATAATCCCAATACCTTCAATGAAATGAGACCTATTAGTTTATGTAACTTCCTCAATAAGATTTTTATAAAGATAATGGCCACAAGACTTAGTAAAGTTCTTCCATTAATAGTGTCTGATAATCAGAGTGGATTTATTAAGGGGAGAGACATTACTAAAAACATCCTTCTTACTTAAGAAATGTTTCACATGCTGAATCAGAAAAATATTGGTGGAAATGTGGTTTTAAAGCTTGAAATGGTCAAAGCTTATGATAGAGTTTCCTGGACATTTCTTCTCCAAGTTATGAGGAGGTTTGGGTTCTGTGAGAGATGGATTGACATGGTATGGAGAGTTATTTCAAACAACTGGTTCTCAGTTCTTATTAATGGTACATCAAAAGGTTTTTTAAGTCTGGGAGAGGATTAAAGCAAGGTGATCCATTATCTCCAGGGTTGTTTGTTATAATGGTAGAGGCTTTTTCTAGAAATCTCAATCGGTTGCACTCAATTCCTTCTTTTAAAAGTTTCAAAACACCTATAGGATGTCCACAGCTAAACCATTTAGCTTTTGCTGATGATATTATCCTCTTCTCATCTAGTGATAAATGATCTTCAAGGCTTATGATGAAGATGATAGATAGCTATGAGAAAGTGTATGGACAAGAAATCAATAAACAAAAAAGCTCTTTAATAGTGTACAATAAGATTAAATCTCCAGTTGCTAGAAGAATTTCAGATATGGTGGGAATAAATATAAAATCTTCTCCCATTACATATCTAGGATGTCCAATTTACTCAGGAAGGAAGAAAAGTATGATGTTTGAACCTCTGGTAGCCAAAATAAGAGGTAGAATTGGGAGTTGGAAATCTAAGTTGTTGTCTACAGGTGGCAAAGTCACTCTCATAAAATCTGTTCTATGCTCCATGCCTTTATATCTATTGTCTGCAGTTCAACCAAATAAATTTGGTATTCAAGCTATTGAGAAGATGTTTGCTAATTTCTTCTGGAGTTCTAGTATGGGAGACAATAGACATCATTGGTGTAATTGGGATCAGATATGCAGGCCTATCAAAGAAGGAGGTATTGGTATTAGAATATTGGAGGATATTTGCAAAGATTTTTCAATGAAGTTGTGGTGGAAGTTGAGAAGCTGAGATTCTTTATGGGCAAGATTTATGGAAGCCAAATAATGTAGGAACTCCCATCCTTGTAAAGTGTCTCAAAGAGGGGGATCCCACACTTGGAAGAGAATGGTTGATATGCGAGGTGAAGTAGAGCAGAATATTAAATGGAGAATAGCAGAGGGTAAAGTCAGTGCTTTGTGGGATAATTGGTCTAGCAAAGGCCCTCTTCATCAATTCACAGATAAAGATGGATTAATTGAGGTGAAATATCTTTGGGATGAAAACAGACAGTGGGACAAAGGGAAGCTATTACACTATTTCTCTGCAGAGGTTTGTCATAAACTAATGGCTGAAAAAATTAGAAGTGTTAGTTACTTGGATGAGATAATTTGGACATTTACTCCTGAAGGACAATTCAAAGTATCTTCTGGATGGAATTCTATAAGGAACCATTACATTTCCTTTTGGGCATCATCTTTTGTTTGGCACAAGGCTTTGACTTCTAAACTTTCAGTGTTTATGTGGAAGCTTTTAGGTGGTTTTTTGCCTTTGGATGACAAGTTATATAGTATTGGTTGGAAGGGGCCTTCGAGATGTGTTTTTTGTAGTAATCCCCAAGTGGAAACTTATGATCATTTGTTTGTGGAAGGTGATTTGGCTAGAAGCATTTGGGATCACTACGGTAGAGTCTTGGGAATGGTTTTAAGCAGGTCTACAGTGAGAGGTGGGATTGTTCAATGGTGGATTAATGCTCCCAAATCTACTAAAGGTATCTTTCACATAATAATTCCCACTCTTATTTGTTGGTTCTTATGGGTTCAAAGAAATGACAGTAGGTTTAATGATGCATTGCCAAATAGCCTTTTGATGATTGATAGAATCAACAAGTTAAGCAAATCTATTGTTAAAAGCCATCCAAATGTTCCTAAAGGTTGTTCAATATATAATGTTCATGATTGTCCTCATCCTTCCTCTAAATTTATTATAGTACATTGGGTGCATCCCCCAAAAGAGGTGTTGAAGTTAAATACAGATGGCTTCTCTAAAGGTAACCCGGGTCCAAGTGGAGGAGGGGGGATATTGAGAAACTATAGATGAGAAGTTGTTTGGTCTTATTGCTCTTTTTTGAGGTTAAATCAAATATGGAAGAAGAGGATCAAGCTGTTTTTGAAGGCCTATCTCATTATTCCGATTTGAAAGATTATCCAATAATTGTTGAATCCGATTCTAAAGTTCTTGTAGATATTCTGAAAAGGCTAACTACATGCCCCTGGAGAATTAGAGATGTGGTTGAGGATATTTAGAGTATAAGTGAACGTCTATCTATATCTTTTGCTCATGTATATAGAGAGGGTAATACTCCAGCTGATCTATTAGCAAACTATGGTGCAGAGAGGCAATACTCAATCTTTTCCCTTGATATTGATGTGTTCCCTAAGAAGATAAAAGGTTTGGTAAAGGTAGATAAATGGAAGCTCCCATCAATTAGAGTTATTAGATAATTTAGTGGAGTGTTCTTAGTTTTTGGTTCTAAGTTTTTCTAGTTCAATTCTTTGTAAGGGCTTTATTATACAAAGCCTTATTTATTTTCCTTTAAGTTGTCCTCTTGATCTTGTAAGCCACTTGATGGGGATATTCCATCTATAGTGATTAATATCATGTGTGGGGGTTCCGTCTAAAAAAAATAAAAATAAAAATAACTATGAAAAGATAGGATAAGGAACTGCAGATGAACGACTAGGAAAATACCGATGAGCAGAAATGTTTTTAGTTAAAAAATAAGGACGAGAGAAAAAATAATTACCTATCTTAGCTTCGGCCTCAGGACCTTGATCGGATCCTCTCTCTAGGTTGGTCACAAAAAAATAAACCATCCTACACAGGGATGGCTACTTTAATTGGAAGAACCTCACCTGGAGGGGTTTGATAACCAGCACTTATGAATTTCTACATAGAAAATAAATCTTCAAACTTGGGAGGCTTGGGCACACACTAAGCGCCCACCAAGTCTTGCACCACAACTAGAAGTTTTGGGCCTTCTTTATTGAAATAGAGTACAGAGGAATCAAAATAGTACATCTTAAAGAGAAGCAAAATGTAAAAAATAATTAAAATATACTTATTTTGTCGAGCCTATTCCATTCATGCAAGACCTTACAACATATATCCTTCTCGTAGTTCATGAACTCCAAATCACCACTCGTAAACACATACTAACTCTTTCAGCTATGATTACAAGCTTAGACGACCTTAACAATCCTCAAATGTAACTTCTTGGGAGAGAATTAATAATATCTAGGGGCCTTAGCATTATCTTTCAGAGCGTGGACATATCTGAATATGGCCCTAATATACATTTGGGGAAGCTGAGTAAGGGTTATACCACACCCATTGAGAATAAACCTAATGACGGGGTCAAGGGTTGAGAGAAGTCTAACTTGTAGGGCCCCTAGAGGAAGGAAAATCTCATTCGAGCGAGAGACGTTATAAACTCTCTCGTCATTAGTGGGAAGCCTAGTGGAAATACTAATGGGGATGCAATATTTTTCCCTGAGAGCGTCTAATTCATCTCCAATAATATCACAAGAATACCACATAACATCTGTGGTTGAGGAGTCATAAAAAGCTGAAGAGTCACCTTAATCAGTCCCTTCATTAACTGGTTCTTTACCAATTATATCCTCTATAAGGGAGAGGAAGCAATAGGTTCCATTGACACTAATCTGTCAAACATTTACCAAATGATCAATGCCTTGATGGTGTTCTTCTAAGTTAATCGCCTCATGATCGTCAAAGTCAAAACCCTCAAATCCTTATCCTAGTGGAAATGGGGAAGAACCACCATAAGAAGCTTCCCTAAGCATATAATTAGGTCACCCACACTCTTCTTTGGGGAAAACAACCTGCAAGGTCTTTAGAAACCTCCTTGCTAAAATATTGGGACAGTAAATATCCAACTTAGATAAATACTCCCACCATCTACGCACGTGTGGTTCGTAAGTCATCAATGTCAAGGTATTTTGTGGACCGGGGGCTACTGAAGAGGCAAAGCCAAGGATTTTGAATAAACACCACAACCCCCAAATTCCTAAAGATAAATAAATCCTAGGCCAGCCAATATAGTGGCCACATAAATAGTTAATCTTTCTAGAATTAACACCAAACTGTATGCAATTCAACAATAAGAGAATAATGAACAGTGAGAACTATGAAGAACTTATAAAAGAAAGGAGAAAAAACTCTAAAAACTTAAAGGATTAAGTGGTGTGCACCTTCAGAACCTATCAAGAGTTAAAGACAAATGAAAGGAGGTAGAAATTCACTAGAAATTGAGGAATCTCGTTGGAGAAGGTAAAGCACAAAAACTTAATGATCTCTTTCTCTATCTTAATATTCTTAAAAAAAATTAAGTGAAGCGGGGAGTTCAATTTATGGGAGATCTATCCTTTAAATAGTTTTCATTTGGCGGAAAAGTTCATTAATCATGATAGCTGACATAATTTTAGAAAAAGCAACAACCGTTGTAAGCTCAGTGAATAAACCCGTGCATCACCTCAAGCATGCGAACTGGTTACTTTAAGAGCCAGTTCAAGTCACATAACATATAGCCATTTTTTTCTAATCTAAAATATTACAATTGCATCCGATTGGTGCGCACCGACAAGAATCAAAGATGAGTTGATTACTCAAAGTCGACCATATCCTGGTGATTAACACTCCATCCATTCTTTTTACCCAGCAACCATTCCAAATATTCACTACTTCGAAAAAATATACTACAAGATCCAATCACAAATGAAGTCTTACGGGATTTTATTACACATTACATATATGGAACCTTATTCATCACTCTAAAGATGACACGTGTGTAGACACCACATTCTAGGACCCCCCTAAGTCTCTCCTCAGTTCCCTAGCACCTCCCCATTCACCACGAACCCCAGGTCATACTTCGAGTACCAATCTAGAGTCCACTAGGCGCTCCGATGCCTCATTTTACTCTGATTAACTTCATTATTAGAGTGAAATCTCAATGAATCTTCAAGGGGACCTAAATCCCTTTTACAACGGTATGCCCTATGAGTGAAATAACATAATGGTTAAGACGAATGAACCTTTTTACTATCGAAAACTGATCTAAAGGCCATCAAGCGCTTTCAGGCATCAATTTGACCCAAATACTTTGATGTAATCGAGACCTCCTTTGATGAGGTTCTCAATGCTATTTTTCCTATCAATGAAATATACTAAGATTTTGAATATCTTGTTGTGCCTTACATTAATTGTCTTGATTCTAATCAAACTTTTGATGATGATGATTTTGTAAATGAACAATTCTTAAATGATCTTAATAAGGTTAATAACAAACAACATAACTGAGTTCAAGTTAATGAAGGTGAAACTATTGTTATTAATCTCAATTTCAGTAACCAACCGCGCGACCCTTGATGAGCATGAGTGCGCACAACATGGAGAATTACTAAAGGAATTTATGGATGTCTTCGCATGGTCCTACGATGATATGCTCGACATTGATCCCAAAATATCTCTGCATGAGATTCCAACTCTCCCAGAATGCAAACCGGTCAAGGAGAAACTACAAAAGCTTCGCATCGAATGCTCACTCAAGGCTAAAGAAGAAGTGGTCAAACAATTGAATGTGGGTTTCATTCGTGTGATCAAATATCCCACATGGCTAGCTAATATCGTACCCGTGTTGAAATTAGGAGGAAAGGTTTGCATGTGTGTCTACTACTGAAACTTGAACAAATCTTCTCCGAAGGATGATTACCCACTACCCAATATCGACATGATTATGGACAACACAACCAATCACGCTCATAAGTCATTCATTGATGGTTTTATCGAATATAATCAGATCAAGATGCACCCGGATCATCAAGAGAAAAACACATTCATCACCCCTTTGGGGAACCTTTCGTTACACCATAATGCCATTTGGTCTAAAAAAGGCTCGGGCTACCTACTAGAGGGCTGCCACAACCATCTTGCATGATCTGATACACAAAGACGTCGAGGTCTACATGGATGATATGATTATAAAATCTAAGACTGGGGAAGGTCATGTTCCCTTTATTTGGAAGTTCTTGAGCAACTGCGGTAATATCAGATGCGACTTAACCTAAAGAAATGTGTCTTAGGCGCTTCCAAAGGGAAGCTTTTGGGATTCGTGGTTAGTAAGAAAGGAATATAAATAGATCCTGCCAAGCTAAAAGCCATACTCAAGATGCCACCACTCTAAACAAAGAAGCAGGTCCAGAGATTCCATTGAAAATTACAATATATTAATCGGTTCATCAACCAACTAACTTTATCTATTAACCCATCTTCAAACTCCTTCGAAAAGATTCCACTCAGGTTTAGAATTAAGCTTGCCAAAAAGCCTTTGACCGAATCAAGGAATACGTAACCTGACCTTCGGTACTCATGCCACCGCAACCTGGTCTTACCTACTCTTATACCTAACCGTAATTGACACTGCAACTGGGGCTCTATTAGCCCAGTACCTTAAAGAGTCCCGCAAAGAGAGAGCAATATACTATGCCAATTGCAGGCTGGATGGATACTAAGTTAACTACACAGCCTTAAAAAAAGCATGTGTCACCCTTGTCTAGGTCACCTAAAAGTTACGATACTACATTCTCGCCTTTTTCCATCAAACTTGTGTCCCGAATGGATCCTATAAAGTACCTACTCGATAAGCCAACCTTATCTTACTGAATGGTCTGATGGTTATGATTTTATCCGAATTTGATATTGTGTATGTCACGCAGAAATCCAGAAAAGAAAAAGCATCTCTAACTACCTCTCAGACTACCCTATGGAACAAGCCGATGTCTAGATCTCCGAATTCCCAACTGAGAATATTCTTTATACCTCCTAAGAAGACCTTTGATGGCAAATTTTCTTTGATTCCATCCCCAACAATAAAGGGTATGGCATTTGGATACTCCTAATTTCCCCTAATGACTCTCACACTCCCATTTCTATTAAGTTGGATATTCCCTGCACCAACCACATGACTGAATACGAGGCGTGCATAATAGGCCTCAAAGTTGCTCTCAAAAAAGAAATTCGATAACTAGACGTCTATGGGGATTCAGACCTCATCATGGGTTAAGTACTCAGAATATGGAAAGTCAAAGACGAATAACTCTCACCCTTCTATGCCCACCTAGAAGAGTTAGCGAACTTCCACTACCTACCCCGAGCAAGAATAACCTAGCCGACACCCTTGCTACTTTATCCTCCATGGTTGACATGCCATAAGGAATAACAATAGGCCCCATCCTAGTCCCAAAGAAAGATAAACTAACCCACTTCTACCACATTGAGCTCATTATAGAAGAAGATCCCGACGTAGCCGACTGCTGGTACTATAATACTTGGCACCTCCTTAAACATGGTAGGTACCTCCAAGGCTCTGATAAGAAATATTGAGTAACCCTTTTCTGACTATCTACCCAGTACATTATCTATGATAAAGCACTATTCAATAGAAAACTTCAATTGAACCCATTTGCACTACATCGCAGGGGCTGACATTGAAGTGATAATGCAGAAAATCCACAACGGGGAGTGTGGACCCCACATGAATGGCCATATGCTTGTCAATAAAATAATCTGACAAGATTACTACTGGACTACTATTGTTCAGGATTGCATAACCTACGTTTGAAGATGCCTTCAATGCCAACAGTTTTCCAAACTCCAACACTTTCCTTTGTTTAAATTATAAAATATGATTTCTCCCTAGCCATTTTCCAAATGGGGCATAGAAATCATAGGGAAGGTTACATCCAAAGCCTCCAATAGACACAGATTTATCTTAGTTACCACTGAATACTTCACTAAATGGGTCTAAGTCGAGTCATACGTCGTTCTGAGTGCCAAGAAAGTGGCCAAATTCATCAAGAAAAACATCATCTTTCGATATGGGGTCCCGCACGAGCTGGTATCAGACAACGGTGGTCGACGTGTATGGAATTCAAAGACACAAATATTCTCATACTAACCTTAAACCAATGGAGCAGTTGAAGCCTCCAATCAGAACCTCAAAATCATCATCAGCAAGATTACTGAGAGTTACCAAGATTGGGTCGACTGGATCCCTTCCGTCCTCTGGGGCTATCGCACTTTAGTTCAAACATCTACTAGGGCTACCCCTTACTCTCTAGTTTATGGCATGAAAGTAGTCCTACTCGTGGAACTAGAAATTCCTTCACTACGCGCCATGCTTAAAAGAAAAGTCAACAACGAAGACTAGAATTAGAGCCATCTTGACAAGCTGTCACTCTAGGACAAAAGGAGACTGAAAGCTCTATATCACATACAAGGGTACCATCGTCGGATAGTGCAATCATTCAATAAGAGAGTTAAGGAGTGCGGTGTTTGAGAAGGGAACTTGTCCCTTAAAGAGATTATAGAGCCCACTCAAGCCCAATTGGAGCGACCCGTACATTGTAAAGAGGATCCAATCAGGCGGTGCCGCTATGCTCACTGATCTCAATGGAGAAGAGATGGCTTGTCCAGTCAACCTGGAACGTCTCAGGAAATTTAACCCCTAGTTTAAAATCTCAGCGCGCTGCGACTCCTCTCATCTCCCTTCTATTCTAAAAAAAGGAAAAAAAAATCTTCATTTCTCTCTACTCAGAATTAAGTGGGGTCTTATCCTCTAAAAATCTTTTCCTTTTTCAAAAATAAAATTTTCAAAAATCCTCAGAGGTAAGTAGGCAGCTCATACGCTTCACATCAGAACAACCCTTTCTTTTTCACAAAATGCTATTCTTTTCTTATCGTCGAGAACGACAACTCCCTTTAACATATACATGAACAAAAGGATTATGTATGCCTTAGCGATTGGTATAGATAATTAAAATGCAAAACTCATCAAGAGGCACAACTAGATGGTTAAAAACTTCTTTATTTCAATTTTTAGGAAATTTCAGTACAATTGCAAAATCAACACAAGGTGTCGAACAACTTCCCTAGCCAATCTCTTCCTAAAACAAAATAAAAAAAAAACACTACACCTAAACAATCCTTCCAAAAATTATTCCCATTCACAAAATTATACCCGCAGCTACCGGAGGGACCATCCCCATAATCACCCATATCCTGGGGTCCCCAAATTTCCCCTGCCTAAATAGAGTGCCGCTCACGCTCCATCGAACGATAAGCCCAGACCAGCCTAGGGAAAACCATACCACCTCCCTCCATGGTGTCAAATATGGTAAACCACCTCTGCCAGTTCTTCACAGCATTATCATCTTGGAAACTACTCTCGTCTATAACCAATTCATGTTGTCCCTAGAAATATGGCAGACTCGCTAAGGAGACTGTGAAGGACGGGTCGATGGTCGGCGATTCTCCCACAGAGAGACAAGCCATATACGTATACACTCTCTCAGATCTTGCGCATGAAAGAAGTCTAGTGTTCGAGGTGGCACAATTTGTTCCCAACCAAATTGATGCAGAAGCCACTAGGGAAAATAAAAAGAGGTCTATCTCAGGCCAAGCAACCGAACATACTGGTACACTACAAGAAAAAAGACTTTTTATGACATTTTTAAGTGTCATAAAGCGCATTTTATGACGCTTTATTTTTCAATAAAAAACGTCATAAGTTTGGGTGTCATAATTGATACCCATAAAAAGTGTCATACTAGGTATATGTTATATATGACCTTTTTTTTCAAAACTTTCATATCTGCTACAAAAAAAGGTCATAATATACTCTATAAGATGCCATATTTGATTTAAAAAGCGTCATGATAAACATTTTTCTAAATTTCAAAAAGGTCATATTAAAAACTTCATCACATGAGGGTTTAATATAAACGGTAATAAATTAAACATATAATAAAAAAAATAATAACCAATATTAATGTCATAATCGACAAATAAATCTAAAGTCAAACCAAAATTCATAGAATCATTTATTCCACATTCAATGTTAGAATTGATACATTATCGATTATATCATTTAGCCAAGAAATAAAACAACACTCCCACTAATATATTTTTTTCTCACATCAAATAAAACTACATTAAATCAAATTGAGCTAGCACATCAACCAAATTAAATTTGTCTATCAAAATTCAGTGTTCCTCCGTAGTAATAATCTCTTCATAATTTTAGGAAACAATGCGTCGAAGTCCTCTTCTCGCTTGCGTTCACTATTATGTTGTCTGATAACGATACACCTTTCACATGGCTCTAAGTAGATGCCCCTGCATAAGTTCAAAGTATCATATATGAATCTCTAGTGCAACGTAAAACACAACATATGAATTCTAATTTTTTCAAAGTATTAAGTGATGTATAATTTAAGTCGAAAATATTTTTTATATAAGACAAATAATTGTAAACAATTTTTTAAAAAAATTAGGCAAAAACTACGTGTGTAAATTCGATTTCTTGTATGTTCATTAATTGTTTTACTTTTCCGTCCACCAATACCCAATTTTCAAATGCGTGTCTATTAGATTTAATCAATTTAGAACACTTATTAATGTCAGAAAATTTTGGCAGAGTTTCCTTTGTTTATTCGTGAAAGCCAACCTGTTTTAAGATTAAAATAAACTCAATAACAACAAAAGTCACAACTAAACCACCAATAAATCCCTTCCACCAATTCAACATATATAGGATAAACAAAATTAAATCCATCAACATAAAGGTTCAACGAACTCATTTTCGAGTTTAAAAAAAATATAATAATAATCTCACACGACCTGCACAGCCTAACAATATTCATACATTAGTCCATTGTGAGGTGTGCATCCCTCTTTTTGGGTCGTTATGTTCTTATCTTGCGATTCCACGCTCCAACCCCAACTCTAAAATTTTATACTTAGAAATTTGAAATTTAGAACTACATATGAATCCACGAGTCTCATAACTACACGAGTTGTTTGCACAAGTTACTCTAATCATGTATAAGGTGTGTTTGCCTCTTTCCATAATGTTTGATTATTTTTTTGCATTTTCTTCCACAAATTAGAATGCATAAATCAGTCAACATGGTGTGCCTTGAAACAAAAGTTGAAAAGAGGATGAAATCATGTTGGTGTATCTGAGCTCAATATTCAGTGGACACTTGCTCACCTATATGCCTAATGAGGATGAAATCAAGTCAGCAGTTTGGGATCTCAGTGAAAATAATTCCTATCTTCACTTTGGAAGCTATTCAACCTCCCAAAAAATTTATTAATTTATTTGAAAAGATCATGGCTGACTTCTACCAATAAATCATTGATCCAGTTGTAAATGCTAAGTATTGTACACTAAACCATCCAGTTGAAGCTAATAAAAGTAAATGATCTCTTGTGTGGCAGAGAATGGTTAAGTTTAGAGATATTGCTGAACAAAATTCAAAGTGGATAATAAGTAAAGGTGATATCAATGTGAATTAGGATAACTAGACTGGTGATGGTCCTATTGTTTCTTCTCAAATTGATAATTCTTTAACGATTTCTGATCTCATTTATTTTCAAGGTTAGTTGGATTTTCAGAAGATTAATTCATTGATGCTTTATAACTCGATTCACAAATGTTTTTGAGTTGATGTTTTGGGCAACAGTGTCTTACCTTCTTTATTTTGGACTCTATCTACCGATGGTATTTTCATTTTATCTTCTGCTTGGAATGTTCTCCAATTCGGGGAAAATGTATATTTGCACCTCCTCGATGGTCTATTCCTATTGATATGGGCACCATAATAGGTGCAATAGAATATTTTATATGGTGGTTACTTTGGGAGAACCTCAATCAAACTCATAATAGAGATAAACACTATGATGATAAGAAAAGATAGGATAGGTCATTCAAAGTATGTGATCAAGGGTTCCTCATACTTCACACTACAATGTTTAGAATATTTGAGATTGTAGTCCAAGTAAGTTGGAGATTAAATAGGAACTACAGAGCTTTCATCATCTCATATTAACCTAGGAGACCATTTAAACGTGTGCACTAGACTCATACCAATAAACCATTGATCCTTCATCGGATATTCACTTCACAATTGACAGAATGTGTTTTTGATCTAACAATCCCATATGAATAGCAGCCTTAAGGCCAACAGATTGAAAATTCTTACGTATAAAATCCAAGGTGGAACGACCATGAGAAAACTTACCCACAATGGCATATTTGTAAAGTTGAACCATTGGTAAAGAGCAAATGCACAAAAACAAATAAGAAAACAGTTTCTGCAAAGTTTTTTAATTGTTTAGCATGCATACGGGTGTCTTTTTGCTTCCACTCTCTCTTTTTAAGATTATAATATTAACCATCTAACTGAAAATAGACCCCTGGTCTTTTTTCAGATTTGATGCCAAAGAAAATCTATGTTCAGAAAAAAAAGAAAAAAACATTAACTCAACACACGACAGCCTAAACTCTTTAGGCCAAGGTTAAGAAATTTGAAGTCCCTTGACTTACTAAGCTCCCATCATGGACTTTCTTCTTCAAATCTCCCTATAATAAAGAAAATTATCAAGAGTGTTGTTAAATCATATTCTTTTCAATCCTCATAAGTAGTATATATCCAAATTTATAAAGATTATAAGTAGTCATCCACCAACTTCCATACAAGAGAATCCGCGGGGTGCCGCAACTTACCATCAACTTGTCATTGTTTTGCAACCAAGTCAAGGCCTTTGCAGTTTGTACAGATTGAAACCACCTTTTGAACCTGGGAATGGGTGGAAAATACCATAATACTTTTGCAGGCACTCCCACCTTCACCTCGTTTTTATTTTTTCAACTTATTTCCTCGAAGATATCTCCTTATTAATATTATCTTAAATACTACTTTATTTCAAAAATTCATCATTAAAAAGATGCTAATAAAGAATATCATAAATCCGGTATTTTTTTATTTTTAAGGAAAATAAATCTAATCCGAAAAGCACAATAAATGCATTAAGCTAAGAATTTTAATCTTGCTGCAAAGAAATTAAAAGAAGTTGATATTCACGGTTGTGAAAACATAAATATAAAAATAAAAAAGAGCAAAATGTAATAGTAAACGATAGACAGACATTAGCAGATTGAGAAATGAAAATAAAAATAAATAGATACCCCAAGTGTTAACGACAGCTTCACCCCAAGCTTCTTCCTCTACAACGGCGGTTGCACCATAAATGTTTAGAAGGAGTGACCTCTAGAGAGAGAACCGGTGGATGAAATTAAAAAAAAAAGGACTAAATCTTTACATTTAACTGAATCATCTGAGATGAGTACGTATAAACGAAAAATCCCCAAAAAATGAGAAAAGAAAAGAGAAGAAAAATTCAAAAAAATAAATTCTATCGACCATGAATATTAAATTCAAGAAATTTCAATGACAGTAATGGTCTCATTATTTATGGAATGGTTTCAATGTTTTCATTATGTATGAACTTAAATTATGTCATGCACCTTCAATGTGAAATTGCAGACCTAAAACTGCACTATTGAATACTATGATCTTCAATGACTCTAAGGTGAAATCTTCAATGACTGTAAAAATCATAAAAGGAAAAATTTCTTAAAATTTATTAAATGTCACCTACACATCCAATCCAAAAGTATGGCCACGACCCCAAAAATACATGAGAAGGTACATCCATAACAAAAGTACTGAATGGGGCATTAGTTTCTTTTTCGTATTTGTTGATACAAACCCACCTTGCACATCAATTGCCAAATTTTATTTCATTTCAAAGCATGTGGTTATATTATCTTTAATTTGTTTTGTTTAGAAACTATATTACTGAAATTGTCAAAAGTATATATAAAAAAGAACCCCACTAGTTGTACATTTTATCAAGCACCATGTCAAACACAATGTACATAGATACAAGGGAGATAAAATATTTGCAAACACATAACAATAAATAACGTGACCAGATTCAGGGACGAAGCAGGCCCTTTTTGATGGGGGCCATGCCCCCCTCCAACTTTGGAAAAATTTAGAATCATACCCTATAAAGTTTGTAGAGTATACCATTGAGCCTTTTTTAACAACTTTTACCAACACAATATATTATTTAGGAATGTAATTTAGTGTATAATATAAATCCCAAGACATGAAATCATAATAATATCCAATTATAACTATTTTGTGTTGTAATGTTTTCTACTAATAACTTTATTAATTAAATTAAATAATATTAAACCATTTTTTGCTTAATTAATAAAAAAAAATTATATTGCCCCCTCAACCTATATTCCTAGTTTCGTGCCTCGTTACGATTACAAGTGTGGCGGAGAACTTTGGCGACTGAACAATTAGAGAATAGGTATCAAAAAACCCTAATATGACGGATATGGTCAGAATATTTGATTGATGCCCTTCATGCTTGGGAAGATATTTTTTTGTGAAAATAAAGAAAAAATATAAAGAAGCACTTGAGGAGAAAAAAAATGATAAATTGCATACCTCAAATTGCATACCAAATTGCGTGAAGCGTGACTGCCGTGTGTGAGATTTCAACTTCGATTCAGCTTTCAAATCTTCAAATTCCAGACCTAATAGAGAGAAAAATCCGGTGAGTAAGAAAGAGAGAGAGATGCGGTGGGTGACGTGCTGCGTTAGAGAGAGAGAGAGAGAGAGAGAGATAGAGAGAGGGGGTAAAGTAGGAGCGCGCGGGTGTGAATGTTTTAGGAGGCGGGAGTCTCAAATTTTTAGGGGAATAAAAAATACGTCACAATATGTAGATTTAGGATGATTTTTTTTAAATGTGTCATAATATCTATAATCAAATATGATTTTTATATTTAAAGTGTCATGAAAAATAATTCTAATATACATAAAATGACATTTTATATCAAAGACGTCATATTAATAACAATATTAACCTTTAAATGACATTTTTATAATAAATGTCTTTAAATTAATTTTCGAGTGTCATAAAAAGGTATTTTTCTTGTAGTGTACTCTCCTAATTCCAGAATGGGCAACATCTCCCCACCAAGGAACTGACCAATGCAATCCTCGAGCCTCGTGATCTATGAATCAGTTTTCCTAACTCTCGATGTCCAAGCCTCAACTGATAAAGTAATACGAAAAGAAGTTTGGCACAGCCAGCAAAGGGTACTTAGGTGGGACCGCCATACGAAACCTCTCTGACAACCACATGAACACTGATAGATTTTTTTTGTCATTATTGGATAGCCTCTCCAATAAAAATCCTTGAATACCTACAAACATGATAAAACTTCCATAGCGATAAGTAAGGATGTCAATCTATCTCTAAGGAGTGAAACAAATGAGAAGTAATGTAATTTTCTTTTTTACTTTTTTCTTTTTCTTTGTTTTCTATTTTTTATGCTTTTTTAATGTTAAAACAATTTTGTGATGAGGGTGAAATAAGACTAAACTAAATCAAAGATCTAAAGACTAACTAAAAAGTGTGATGAAAAATATGAAATATCTAACTAAATAAAAATGTAAAATATGAGATGAATGAGGAAATCAAAGGGAGAGCTAACAAGGAATGGGATTACACCATATATTCTAGTTAATCTTATTAATTAATTCATTCAAATTAAACTTTCCAAGTTAGTATCAAAATTACAAATCAACTCTCGTTGCAAATGTAATTTTAATAATAACCTTATACAAAAATAAATTTAACACTCCTACAACTCTTGAAAAGTAGATCCAAACATCATTTAACAAACTACCTGCTAAGATCGATTTACTAAATTTGTTTAAATCATAGAATTAAGCTTAGAGTTGAAATTCAAAGAAATAATTTCACAATTAGAAAAACCTATCTCTAGTTTGATTCTAAAATGGAAACTCAAACTAGAATATCGATTTTCTCTCGAAAATCATTTACCCTCTCTCAAGGCGTAAATCAAAAGTAAGAGTGCAAAGTTAATTATCAAATGAACATTTATAGTAAACAAACTAATTAAAGTGGGATTAACATCAAATAATGGGATCACCCCACCCCTTGAAAGGGTTTTCTAGTCTAACATGGTGATAAAATACAATAATCAAGCAATCAAAGGAATTAAAATAAAATAGTAGAGATAAGAGAACAAATCTTCAGGCAAGTCTCCTTGATTTGCCAAATTGAACTCTAAATATTCATTGAACTTGAGTAATATCCATCCGAATTGAGCTTCTAAACATTTTTAATTGAATATATACAATCAATTGAATCTTTCGGTATACTTTGATCTCTTACCAATCTCTAAAAAAAATAAAAAATGAAACATTGTTATACTATTTACAAAGGTGTTTCTCTCTCTCTCTCTCTTTAGTCTCTTCTTGAGTCTCCTCTCTACTTAGGTTTTTTTCCTTCAAATGTGCCTTTCTTTCTTTTATAGGAAGATGCAAGTGGCTAAGGGGCAAAGTTGGAAGAATTAGTGTGCATGAGAGGTGTAAGGTATTTGGGTGAGGGTAAGGTGGGTAATGCACACATGTGCATGTGGGTGAGGGGATGTGAGGGTATATTTGGGAAATGGTAGACGACATGTGGGAGAGGTGTATTGAGGGGTATAATGGGAAATAGGGATAAAAGATGTATTTTAATCATATGGGTTTTATTTTGGTTTGAGACTTGGCAAGTATAATCGAATAAGGGACAAAAAATGGGAAATGGGTGTAAGGGTGGATCTTCGGGTTCAAAGATTCGGGTGAGGAGTAGGATATGAGATGATTTGGTGTGATATGTGAATGAGATTTAGTGTTTGTGTGTGTGTTTTGATTTGTACTTAACTAAAAAAATACAAATAAAACTAATACTATCTAAATAAGGACATAAAATAAAAATCAAATTTAACTAAAAGAAAATGAAAATAAAAATAATAAATCTATTAAAACTAAAAATTAATTTTCTAACCAATAAACTAAAAAGACTCAAATGAAAATAAAACTAACCTAATAAAAATTGAGAACAAATAAAATTAAATAATGATAAAATAAAATTAACTAAAGAAACTAAAAACAAATAAAAAGAAAGTATGGATACAAACACACAACGCGCATGAAAAATTATCGAACCCTAATATTTACAACTACACGCACGCTAATAAAATAAAAATAAAAACCTAAAATATACATGAGTGAAGATAAAATAAAATAAAAACTAAATTAATAAAATAAAAATACTAAAAACACAAACTTATATATATCAGATATGAACATAACAACACACAGACTAGGGCTTATTTTGGGATAGGCTGGGGGGTCAGGGCTTGGTTTGGGAAAGGTTTAGGCTATGGGATTTGGGCCTATCACTTTTAACCGCATATTTATCGCATTTTGCCTTGATTTAATGCTTTTGAATCTGCTAACATCATTTTGTAATACCCCGTATTTTTATGCTATATTAATTTGGGGATTTATTAAATTTAATGTGAGTTATTAATTTAATATAAATTCGAAAATTAATCACTTTATAATTATTAACGTGATGTGAGTTAGTAATTATGGAAAACTGGTTGTTGAATATTACTAAAGAGTAAAGTAATATATAATATTGGTTACATTAAATGTCAAGAGTGAATAAAATGACAATTTTGGAAATTTGAGTCGGGACGCGCTCGTGTCGCGTCGGGACTAAATATTGATGAACAAAAGTGAATAAATTATAAGTCACCCGAATGGTCATTTCGATTGCGTCAAAGTGTTCGAAAGGGTTGAGATAGTCAGAAAAGTATACCCGGGAGTTTAGTTTGGATCTCAGAGCATTTTTAGGCCAATTTAACACCCCGGGAGGGCATTTTGGACATTTTGCATTTTTGGGTAATTAAACCCACGAAAATTATTAAACTATATCTGCCATTTGGAATAGCCCTTTAGGGTTAGCAAAATCAAAACATTAGACCGGCCATAGGAGAGGTAAGGAGAAAGCTCTCCAAGCAAACCAAGTCCAAAAAGTCACCCGATTGCACCGCCGCCACCACCAACGCGTAGATCGCGCGACGGGGAACGCAACCACACCAAAATCGTCCACAAATCAAAATTCTGAAAATCCCAGGCAAGTATTTATCTTGCTTATTTTCATTAATTCATCGTTCATGTTAGTCTAGGGTGATTAGGACGAGTTTGGTAGAAGAAAATCCATGTTGGAGATAGGAAAATCGCATGTAGAATTGATTTGAATGAAAATCTGGAAACCCCTTCATATTTAGAGGCTTAACCACGAAATTATGATGAATTAGGAGTAGAAATTTCTGGAAAAAGACTGATTAGAACCATGTTAAAGAAATTCTAGGGTTCTTGGGATTTTTATGAAGTTTTAGCCTATTAATTCATAGTTATTTATGAAAAATTGCATGCTTTACGTAAAAGATGAATAATATGGGTGTATACATATTATAGTACGAATTTTAGGGAGATTGGGAATGAAAAATATGGATTTGGATGAGGTTGTATGATAGATATCGTAACTGGTTTCCTACAGAATTCGCCATACCTGCTTGATCGATCGATCGAAGGTTCAATCGATTGATCGAGCCCTGCCCTCGATCGATCGACCCCTTCTGGCAGACTTAAAATCCTCTTTTAAAATTGTTGAAATAATTCTAAATGACGAATACTCCTTAGACGTCCTTATTAAAATATTTTGGGAGATACAAATGACCATTAGGATTTATTAATGATTAAGAGACCTTTAATGTAAGGCGAGATTTACATTTTTGGGGTGTTTATATATAAGGGACGATGGAATTTTGTATTAAAGGGGGAGATACATACAATAGTTACGATGGAATATAGATGAATACCTACTGAATTTTACACTTTGGAGGATAGAGTCCATGAGTGTTACGTAGTAAGTTGGAATAATCCCTCCAATTAAAGTTAGAGGCGAACCGTTATACGTGATAACAAATAATGGGAAAATAAGGATAAATGTCGTGATTATGGGTTATGGGATGAACCTAAATTGATATGATAAAAGTAGTATATTTATATGACTATGTGTATGCATATATTATATACATGTGAAAATCATGCCCGCGCTACTTGCTATCCCTGAGGTTACCGCGCTGGGACAATCTTATCTCGAGGGGACATTTATGGGGGATATTGACTCATACCCTAGAAGATAGATATCCTTGGTACAAGCTATCTGATCGATGGTTATACGGTCCTAAGAGACGTGAGGGTATGTGCTGACCTCTTAGAGACTTGGAATCTATGCTTCACCTCAATATTGTTTGTGTATGTGTTAATACAGTTCGAGAGTGATTATGAACTTGTATTTCCCTTAGTACGAGTGATACGGGGATTGGATAGCAGAGTATGCCCGCACTATAATTTTTATGTGGGGTGATGTTAGAATATATATATTATACGCGTATCTAATATATATATTAGATTCTGAAATTTGGAACTTCTTGTTGTGCTATGGTAAGTAAAAAATGAATAATGACTTCAAATTGGAAATACTTGTTTTGAAAAGTATAATATGTCACTGGGAAACTTTATTAATAAATAAAGTTAAAAATGAGAGCTTTGTTACTGAATGATAATTTTCCTCTTAAACAATCATATTGTCCGTTTTAAATTTTACGAGTAATCTATGATAAGATAAACCGTTGGAAAGATTAGTACGATAGGTGTGCACATTAGAAGAGAGGTGAGAATTTCTCAAGAGAGTGTCGCACTAATATGTTGTTGCATTGGCCTGTAAACATTTTAAATACTTGCTAAACAAATTTTAAATCATATACACTATCGGGCTCTGACACGTTTCTATTTTCCTTTCTCTCTTGTATATATATGTATATATTTCAGGTGCCCAGCCACGGGGGCGTCTTGTATAGGACCCTTTGGAAGGAACGCGCTGCAGCTTAGGTGGGAGTTGCAGGCCTCTTGCTTAGATGACTTCATTTATTTGATTCCACTCTTAGCTTATTTATTCAGTTGGGCATGTGTCACCCGTTTCCATTATCCAGCTGTTTTATTGGACATTGTGATTCATTTATTTTTAGTATTGTCACCTTGGGATTTATTACTGTCTGGCTGTTTTACTTTATGTTTTAAATGTTGGGATTTAGTTGTTGAATGTTTAAATTATTTGGATTATATGTTCCATGACAGTTGTGATGTGAATCTTTAATATTGAATTGTTGTAAATATTTAAATCTTGGTTTATAAAATATTGTTTGGAAAGTAATGTCCAATGGTTTCGACACTTAGCTTAATTAATTAGGGTGTTTAAATCGGAAAAGTTATTTTTACGACAGTGATGCTAAGAATGAACCAACTGTTCACCTTGATTTAATTTAATAAAGGAGTGATCGCCCGGTATTTAATTAGGCGGGGTGTCACACGTTTGACCTGCAAGATAAACATGAACGCGCATAAGACCTATTTTACTAAGAATTAGCAATTAAAAACCTCTTATTTAAGGTTTTATTTAAAAACTTCTGGGTGCTTATCACACCACCCTCAAATAGAACATTGCTAGTCCTCGAGAAAAAATAGACAGAAACAAAGATAAGAAGCCAAAAGTGTGTCACTTTCGCAGGCACTTGCGATTGCACTTAGCTTGTGCAATATGTCTTTAAACGTATAGGTCTCCCTACAGGACGAGTTTTGTCTCGTGAGGATTTGCAGGGAATATACCCACAAAATTCTTTATTTGCAAACGATAGTGATTTTCTTATTAAACGTAGAATAATAAAAAAATCCATCACGAGATCAACATTTTGAGGATTACAAGCTAGACGTGTATAAAAAGTAAGTGAATACTCAAGGCACATCCTTCCTAGAACTCAACGTGCGTAGTATGAATCAGTCAAACGGGATGAGTATTCTAAGAGTAATTCCTAAATAGCCTTTTGGGAATCAATGCTTCAACTTCAAAATCTCACGGATATAGCTCTCTCAAATGAACTCACGAGATTTGGATAAGTGTATTGCTCTTGTGTGTCAGGATGTGAGCAAATGTAAGCAATGTCAAACGTCTCACACATCTATAAGAAAGAACGAACATTTAGAAAGAAAAATAAGAGAATGTTAATCACTATAGTGAGAACGTCGAATTATCCACCACGTAGACTTTCATTTGTCCGAACACCTAGGGGAAAATATGGATGTTTATGGATGAGGGGGAAATGAAATGAGAAAGATGGCATGAGATGAGTTAGGATAGGATGGTGATGGATGCATGTTTGAGAAGAGTGCTCTATACTTGAGGAACAAATGTCTTTAGCTCACAAGAACTTGACTGCAAACTTTCTCTTTTTCTTTTCTTTTCTTCTTCTTCTTCTTCTTCTTCTTCTTCTTATTCTTCTTCTTCTTCTTCTTCTTCTTCTCTTTTTCTTCCACTCTTTTTTTTTTCTGTTTATTTTCTCTTTTTTCTTTCTTTTATACTCTAAACACTCTTCTCTTTTTCAAAAGAGTGGGTGGAAAATGGAGTTGATATGGAAATTGGGATGGTATATGGTGATGATATGAAAAATGAAAGGTGTATGGATGTGGTTGTATGGACGAGGGTTTGGTGATCGGGACAAATTTCAAGACATGTGTTTCTGACAACTTGAAGATGATGTCATTTTCAGTGATCAAGCCAAAAATTTAGTGAAGAATAATGAGATCATACAACGATTACGTGCGGACCCAAAGGATGTTGAATCAACTTGTGACTTGGAGATTGCATAAAACTCTCTAAAAGGGGAAAGACACGAATCTCACAAGCTAAAGTCTCCACTGGTGATCCTTAAGGTTTTCTTGAGAATTGTAGTACTCTTTAACTTTGAACCATAGTGATGTGATAGGTGTGAAAATTTTGTTGAGTCAAGAATTTCATGGTGCGAAATGCCTTGATACGTATTAAAATATGGATGATAGAAAATCCATTTCAATGAGTGAGATGAAAGAAACTACACGAAAATGTAAAAATAAAATTTTAAAAATTAAGTTTTTTCAAAATAATTGATACAATTCCCCACCCCCAAATAAAAAGGAACATCATCCAAGATGTTAAATAAAATTATTTTTAAAATTGAGAGCATAAGGGAGGAAAGAGATTACGATAATCAACCGATAATGAAGTGGATCAAATATATCCAAGATAATACCTGAATAAGTAGTGAGATAACAAAAAATGTTCAAGTCTAATAAACATGATAAAACATTGGGTGGTGTAAAAAACCACATCCAAACAGGATAAGACTTATACTAAAAAACATCAGGTGGCCTCCCGATAGTGCTAAGTTTAATGTCTTCAACAAGACCGAAGTGAACTCGCCCTAAAGATAAGAACTATGAAAGCATGGGGCGGCAGAAAAATTGGGTCATGATAATCACCCCAAAACAAGACTGAAGCGTCAGTATTGTTGGATAAAGGCTACAAGGTCAATGCACTTGTATGGCAAAGTGTATCACGCGATGCAAAGCATCGGTGGACCAAGGATGGGTGTGAAGGAATGTATATGGATGGATGGAAAGGGTGAGGGTGTAAAGGAACTAACTGCGGGCCTTATTGATCTTAAAAGTAAGGGAAACAAAGGCCCTATAAGTATGGTTCTCTAATTGGATGGAGAGGCGGAAGGGTGTAGTAATAGTCACGAGGTGGGCCTCATAGAAATGGCACGACCATTATGTGAATGGACGATGATATTGGTCACCCCATGAGAAATTGATGAGCTGTCAATAAGAAGAATCAAGACCAAAAGTAAGCGATGTGCATGATGGAACAAGCTTGATGTCATGGTGGAGAGTATCACCACACATACTCTCGTGAATGGTGGATGGTGGTTTCAAGTAAGGACCTAGATAAACATATGTGAACTGTTGAGGTATAATGACTAGGTCCAAACTAGGTGGTGGAGAGTGTGAAATTGTGGGTGGGTCGGGTGAGATAAAAGGTGAAGGAAGATGATCCAATTCAAGTGTAGGGGACACACACTCGTCGGGAAAAGTAAAGTAATACTCATAAGGGAGCGTTGTATCTAAAGATGGAGTGGTCAACTTCTCCACAAGAATATCACCAATTAATGTGGTTGGTAAGTCAAACGAGGGAACAATATCGATAATAGAGGAGTCACTAGAAATATTTCGCTCAAAGGGAGACATTCATTCTGGGACATCATCCATATCCGGAGAGGTAGGAACCATCTCAGATTCAATCTTAGGATCGGGGTGATAACTTGTAGCTGGGGCTAACTTGTGATGAAGTGGTTCCTTGGGAACACATGTGGTGGGCTCAATAGGTGTAGACTTGGGCATTATTTTGTATTTGTTGGGAAAGGAAGTGCGAACCTCAAAGGTAGGATCTTTTGGACATAGCGGGGTTTGATCAGTATCATAATTTTTTGATAAGGCAACACAATTGTCAAGTTGAGGCCTGGGCCAAATAATGGTTTCATCTTTGATATTATCGGGAGGATAGGGTTAGTCACACTCAAAATCAGTGGCACACGACGGCTCATCATCACTCCATGTGGGGGTAACAATGGGTTGACATGGGGTGAAATCTAACTCTCTCGTACACTCAAATTAATTTAACATTTGTTCAAGTCATTGAAGGGCTTCATTTTGATATTGAGTAGCTTGCTCTTGCTCGAGGATGAAATTTTGCAAGAAGTTTTAGAGAGCGGATGTGGATGATGGTGGTGTAGGGATGGCGGGTGGAGGTGGTGGTTGAGGTGGACACAACTCTCTATTTATATTAGTAAGTGGAGAATACTCATATAAAGTGTGGGGAGCAGGGTCAAGTGTGTCATACACATGAGAAGCATCTCCGAAAGAGACAAAAAATTAATAATCATGGGGTGCGTAGTGAGGTAACTGATCGGGATGGGATGCACTTGGTTTCCATGACGGTTGTTGGAACGTGTGAGGATCCACAACATGAGGTTGGGATTCATATTGCGTGGGAGGGCGATCAATCCTCCACGACAAATTTGGTTGATCACACCACTTGGCATTAGATATGTCATGATAATAAGCAATAGCGGGTTCCAAAACAGTGTCATATGGATATACATATTCCATGGTGGGTTCGGAAGGATAAGGAAAGTACAGACACTCATGGGACAAGTGATCGGCATGAAAGAAATAAGTGCATGTCGAAGCATTAAATGCGTTGACAGTCATCATCGGAGGCGATGGAATGTGAGGTGCGTGCATGGACGACGTATGAGTATCAATGGTGTGTATTTGAGAGTTAAAGCCACTAACTAATATGTGGAGGTTGGACTTCTGCTCCACTTCAAACATGTTTCGAGACAATGGGAAATGGCCAACGTACTCCCCTAAAGAACGTTCATCGGCCATTATGGGAGATTTTTTTTTTTTGGATTTTAAAAGGTTTTTCAAAAGGAAATAAAATATTTTTGGATTTTTTTTTAAAAGTGAGAAAATAATATTTTTTTTTTGAAAATGAAAGGAAGAAAATGTTTTTGGATTTGTTTTTTTAGAAGAAAAGGCGGGAGAAAAATATTAGGACTCTCGAAATGGATGAACTCACTAAAACCGACTACCGAAAGATTAAATTAGACACACACAAGTCAAGGATAAATCCTAAATAGCACGTAGCCAATTTTTATCTTCAAAATTAGTGAAATGATTGTCAAATTTTAATTAAGTCCGTAGGCGACAAAAATCACGAAATTTATCTGTGTGATCGCCTTTTGAAAAAATGTGCTGCTACTTAGCTAGATAGTTGATTTATTTTAAATTTAATGATAGCTAGGGTGGCACAAAAGGGATAAGCGAGTGAGTCGGGTGATGAAATCCCTTCTCATTTCCATGACTGGGTCTAGATCTTAGGTTCACTAATTCATTAAACCATCCAAAATAAATGCAATGCGATAATAAAAATCACATAGGAGAAAATAAGCACACAAGAATTGACTCACTTGCAGGAGATTCTCGAGTGACAAAATCTTGATCCTTTGTCTTGTTTGCCTATTTTTCACTTGGATTGTATTCGGGGTCCCTTTTGTTGTAGAGATTACAATGTATTTATAGTCCACTGGGGGATCAAGAGTCGGGATGTTAAACGATGGAACACATTTATAAATTAGGCATTTACATCGGTACATATTGTTCATAATGCATATGATTGTTGGCACTTTGCTGACCATGTTGTTCATCCTCTCTACTGTTGGTCGGGCTTCCTAGTGTTGGTCAGTATCCCAGTATGAT
The DNA here is from genome assembly GCA_949130495.1 of Sambucus nigra. Lineage (NCBI taxonomy): Eukaryota > Viridiplantae > Streptophyta > Magnoliopsida > Dipsacales > Adoxaceae > Sambucus > Sambucus nigra. The sequence goes on from OX422209.1 coordinate 244,360,926, forward strand.
GGTTGGGCTTCCAGGCTTTGGTCGACAGTTACTCCTTGCTGACTACGATTATTGCCACAGTGGATGACACATGTCTATTTCTGATTGGTCCATGTAAGTGGGTAAATTTTGGTATCAATAGAATCCCCCAATGTTCCATGATTTATGCTTGCTTGAAAGGATGGAGAATTTTTCTGATAATCGCTTGGGTAATTTTTCTGATACTTGGTCGTTTGCCGACTTCCCACACTTGTAAAATTATCAACTTGATTGATAACTTATAATAGATGACATTTTTGCAATTACTTCTAATTATAACAAATCGTTTTGGGGGAAAAATGCCTTTTTTAGCTTAGCCGCCAAAATTTCAATCGTCGTTTCCCTTTAATCATTACTTTCGTCAGTTTTTGAGGTTATCTATAAAGGCGGTAAAATCCCGATTGTCTTCTACCTTAAACTTTCTGGTTTTTGCAACTATCTCTTGAGCTTTTCATTTGATTGTTCTTTCTATCCTTCAGTTCTTGCTGAATCCTTTTGTCTTTGTAAAAATCCTTTCTCTTTCTCCTTTTCTTCATCTTCAATCATGGTCTATTTAGTAGTTTCTCTAGACGAATTTAGGAACGAATGGAATATTCCTTCATGGGTGGATTTGAATCTCCCCAATCTACCTGTAGATCTTTTATCCTTATCTAAGGGCCATTAGTTCCCTTCTCATTTCATTGCTGAATGTGGGTTTACTATTCCCCCAAACCCCTTTTGTCTTGAGTTTTGTTAATATTTTGACGTTGTACCTACTAGAATAGCTCCTAACAAATGGAGAGTTGTAAATGGGGGCTTGTAGATTGAATCAGCTCCATGGGACCCATATAGGCATCCTAGAGATTATGTTTTGATATAAATGGGTTACCAGTAATAGCACTTACTATTTAAAAACATGGGCTGTAAATAGGGCTTTGGTAATTAATCTCCAAGACTCTAACAGAGACTATTTTGATCATGGAGTGATTGCCAATAATTGTGAATACGCACCCGTGACAGGGAATGCAATATACCAGGGGCCTAGATGCTCTCAATATGGCCATGAGATAGGTTGCAACACTATTGTATAACTTTTCTTGATAATTTCATTAGTTACAATACTAATTATATTTGTTTTATCTTGATTGCAGTTGATCAGAACAGAAAGTGTCCCAAGGATAGTGATATTAATCTTACGGAGCCGAAGTTTCTTTGGGGTATTCACTAAAAAATTGATGAGGAACACATTAGGTCGGTATCATATCTGTTAAAGTATGAAAACTCAATTACTTCATTTGTTGCTCATCCAACTTCTATTGCCCCTCTTTGGTAATTGAGATTGACCAAGACCCAGTCTCCACTTGTTCTGCCACTGTATCTGGCAGTGGTGAAACTGTTGCAAGCCCCTCATCTTTAATTGACTTAGATTTAACTTTTGCCACTGCCATGGTGACGAGAAAGTTTCCCAATATTATGGGAGATATTACCACTGCTGGCTCGGAAAAATCTGCTGATGTTGGGGCTAGCAATAAAAATGAGGTTAGGAAGAAGCCCCCAGCCAAGAAAAATGATGAAGCCTAGTTCAAGCGCTTGAAGAAGGGTCTTCCTTTTAGGCTGGCTGAAGGAACTACTTCTGGTGCTGACCCATAAGACTTGGTCAATTTGTCTGATGTTGGCTTTATAGTAGTTATTGGCCCTGATTTGGCCAGGTAACTAATAAATTCTAGTACTCTTCAAGACCATAGGGGTGATGCTTCTTCAATTCCCCGCTCTAAAATCTTTGAAAGGTCTTCTCAAAGATTTTCTTTGGTAAGAGTTGTTATTTTTTATATTCACTTGTTTGACAGCTCTCTTGTACTGACTTGCTCTAATTTATTTTTGTAGCCCTTGGTTGATTTCAACCAGATGTTGGAGAAGGATGACATCATCCCTTCTTCTTCAAACGAGGTGGAAGAGGCATCTGAATGCCTGAAGTCTTTACTTGAATCCCAATTAGAATTGATAAATGAACAGCAAAAATGGAAGACCAAATTAAAGACTATTGATGGTGATGTTGTAGTTGCTCGGGAGAAAGTTATCGAGCTATAAAAGAGTCCAGCTACTGAGAAGGCTAAGAGATTGAAGGCCAAAGAGTATGCATTCAATAGAGGTTGGGAGAAGGCTATCAGCACTGCCTCTGCTCAGATTGAATTTGCAAAGAAGAAATGCTTCAAGGATGGTTAGTCAGCAGCACTCCCAGAGGTTGGCACACCCTAGGACTCTGAGTTATTCGTCCGACATGATCCTGGTTCTCCTCCCAATTTGGATGAGGAGATTAAGTATGATGGGGGATCAGAGGATTTTACTCTTGTCTTGGACTCTACTAATTAACATCAAGCAACAGCAGTTGGGTCTTCACTCCCCCCTCTTATGAGCAAGTCACTCCATAAGTCACTCCACCTATCTCTGCCCCTTCCCAAACTGGGGCCACTTCTTACATAAAGAAGGTGTAGACTTGCTTGGCGACCATCTTTTATTTTTAACTTTATTTTTTCTTTCTGCTTCATATCAATGCACATATAATTTGATTTCCATTAATGAAAATGAACATTTCTTTTTACTGTTCTTCCTCTGTTTCAAATTATTTATTCTATTATTGATTGGAGATTTTTCTTACTCTTTATAGTTCATGGATAAATTGGATCATTTTCCTCCAATGACAATGTGCTAATCAGAAGATGTAATGATCTCTTCAAGGCTGGTCATATGACTTTATCCTAGGAAGACCTATCTAATTTTCTCAGGACCGATGTCTCAGATCAGGCTAAAGAAGCTTAACTATACTTGAAGTGTCTTCTTAATCAGGGGGCAGCTAATAATGTTTCATAATTTGAAATGAGAGAAGAGCTTCAAGAAGGTCACAAGGAGGCCAAAGCTATTTTCCATGCTGACTACAAATAGAAATACAAAGCTCTGAGTGAAGGTTAGGGTTTTGAGAAGAAGTTGGAAAAGCATGCATCTTTCTTTAGGAGGTAGGAATTTATGTTTAATAGTGAAATGGAGGAGGCTAAAGTCATCGCCAAGTTATTAAAAGAAGAGAATAAAAGTTTGAGGGATGAATTGAACTCATTGAAGGCTTCTTATAGTAGTGTTGTTGCTACTGATGATGGGGTTTTCTTCTTGGAGACTAAAAATTCCAGACGAAGGTAAGAATTGGAATCACTGGAGAAAACTAAGCATGCCTCTGCTATAGATGAGTCTAGGACCCAACAAACACTTGCTAACTAGGCTGCACAATTGAAAGAAAAAAAAATTGGCCATTTCTTATATGTCTGAGAAACTCCAAACTCAAGCCGAGTAACTTTATACTCAGTCTTCCCAATCGCAAGATAAAGATGGAATACTGAAGAAATTACATCATCAGGTTGAGAGATTGAATTTATAATTTCATAAACAACCTAGGGAATTTTGGATGGAGGGATATAAGGAGGCCCTTAGTTATTTTAATGAACAATTTAAGCAAGCCTAATGTGAAGGTTACAAGTGCGGCTGGACCAACTGCTTGGCAGTTATGAAGGTGGAGCAGAACACTAAACTTTGGATTTGGTATGATCCTTGTTTGCTGGATTGTCAATATCCTCCTTTTAAAATGGACGTCAATTGGATCCCTTTTAACACTATTTTCCCACTTCTTTATTTAAATATTCTTAGGGGATTATGGCTTTCATGACGAGTTAGAGAACATTCGTCCTCCTCATCTACAAGAGACTCTGAGTAGCAGTAATAAAAGGATGCTTCAAGACTTCAATTTTATCAGTTCCCCTTACACATTAGATGACCCTCCAGTGCGCATGGAACCCGTGGCAAGCTCCTCTAAAGCATAGAGGAAGCTTCCTTAGAGTAGTTTCGTTCCTGTAATTCAGTTATAAGTGATATCATGTATTGATAAATTAAATGAATAAAATATTTGATTAACTTATCTTGTCAATCTTTGGATGTGAATGGCTTTTTTGCTTCATTAGTTCTACTGATACACGTAGGCTTTTACCCAAGTTTAGTACCAATTACCAATGAGATTATCATTATAGGTTCTACCAGTATACTTAGACTGAAATCCAAGTTTCATACTAGTTACCCATGTATTTCCAAACGTTCTACTAATGCACTTAAATGTTTAGGTTTTGCATTAGTTACCAGTGGTGACTAGGCGCATGTGGAATATGTGTCTACATTCCTTTTTAGGAATCTTCACATCGTTCTTCCTTCATTTTGCCCAGTTGGATAAAATCTATTCTTTTACCTTAATTGTATTTACCAAGTTTCTTGAGGAGTTAAGATCCCATATTACTTGGGTTTTTGTTTGATGCCAATCAACTCTTGCTTCTTCCAGCCAATCAATCAATCAACTATCTGGTTGTTGTTGTTGTTTTGAGCTCCGACCAACTATGTGGGTATTATTTTGAAGGACCAATATTTTCGAATAACTTTTGAAAGTTACCATTATATTCAAACAACTGTTGGAAGTTTTTCTGACCAAGTATAACAATTTTTTGAAGAAAATGCATCAAGTATGTAGTGCATAGCACTAGTACTCCAAAAAAAAATGAAAAAATGGAGGAAATCATCATTTTATTGATACAAAAATATCGTGATTTCAATTTGTTTTATTACATTACTGGTAGTACTTTCTAACATGTTTAATATGCTAAGGATATTTAAAGTCTTCCCCTTCCAAAGTCTCAATTCTGTAGGTACCTGATTGGACAACTTCTGAAATATGATATGGCCCACGCTAATTGGCTTCAAGTTTGTTGTTTTTTTTAATTACCTTTTTGATCACATAGTATCCTTCCATCAAGTTTGTTGTCTCCATCCTTTTGTTATAAAAACGTGTTATCCTCTACTGATAAGCAACATTTCTCAAGGCTGCATCACTTCCTCTAGCATATCCAAATCTAATCTTTGCATCAAATCATTAACATGAGAGTTAAAGTTTAACACTTTATAAGTGGAAAAATAGAATTCAGCGGGTATCATTGCTTCAGTTATAAATGCCAACATGTACGGGGATTCTCCTGTAGTAGTCCTATGAGTTGTTCGGTATGCCCACAGAACGGAGTGTAGTTCATTGATCCAGTTTCTCTTGGCATCATCAAGTATTTTCTTCAGCCTATCGAGCAAATTCCTATTTGTTACTTTGGTTTGCCCATTTCTTTGAGGATGGCCTAGAGTAGAATGAAACTTTTAAATGTTTGAGTGGGTACAATAGGCATCAAACTCCTCATTATCAAACTGTGTTCCATGGTCTGTAATGAAAGCATAAGACATACCATATCTACAAATAATATTTTTCCATATAAACTGGTAAACTTTATCATAGGGCATGTCTATCAATGGTTCTGCTTCATCCCAATAGTCCACAGCTACGACCAAGTATTTAAATCTTCCTCGGGTAGTTGGCAGTGGCCCGAAGTCTATCCCCATACAGCAATTATCCAAGGTGAATTAATTGAAGTTAAAGAAGCTTGTGGAGTTCTACGAATGCTTAAATACCTCTGGCACTTGTCATATTTCTTGCCAAAGGCCATGCAATCTGCTCTCATAGTTGGCCAATAATATCCCTGTGTAATAATACGCTATAATAATGATATGGCCAATATGTGACCTCCAAAAGACCCTTTATGGACTTACTCTATCAAGTCTTGAACCTCTATTGGGTGAACACAACGATGTAGGCTAGCTGTCAAACCTCTCCTGTAAAGTACCCCTTTGTCCAGCACATATCTTCCTGCTTTATACTTCAACTTTTTGGCCTCGATTTGGTCTGCTGGCAAGACTCCTTCTTCAATATAAGCTCTAATGGGATCCATCCAAAAATAAATGCGAGAATAAAATCAAGTAAGATCACACAAATCACACAAAAGCATTGACTCGCTAACAGGAGAGGCGCGAGGGTTTGAAAAATATACCTCCCACGGTATTTACGTCGTGGGGTGTCGAAAACTTTGTTTCGACCGGGGGGAGATTACGCCTATCTCAATCATCCCCGAGAGTCCTACCGACCCAAGGTAGAGATGATTCTAAATCCTCGCCTTTGGACGCCCTCTCTCTACCTTGTTCGGTTTCCCTATCACGCTTTCTTCAATTATTACAATTTTAAATGAAAATTAAATGGTGTCTCTATGCACCGTAATACAAGCCAAGAATAGAATAATCCTAATACAAGCCTTCTAAAAATATAAAAAAAATACAAAAAATAATATAGTGCTAAAAATAAATGAACTATAAGGTGAAATTCGCTCCAAGCGCTTCACGCTCCCAAGAATGGCAACGGCGCCATTCGATAACTTGACTTTTGCATATGTGTCATTGTTGAAAGTCAAGTTAGTCAAAACCTCAAATACCTAAAAAATAAAACAATCTCAAGTGTAGAGGTAAGTAACGGTATCAATCCACTTCCAAGGGGGTAAGCTAGAGACAAATTCAATTGTAATTCACTTTTTATTTTCTTTTTGTTCTTTTTCACTTTTCTACTTTTTTTCAGCTTTTTCAATATTAAAACAATAGGGTGAGGTGATGATTTAAACTAAACTAAACTAAAATGTGAGATGCAAACAACTAACTAGAAAGTGACTAAAAGTGGAAAATAAAGTCTAACACTAAAATAAGAGATAAAGTGAGGTAAATAATTGTGAGAACAATCAAGGAGTGGGATTACACCACAAATTTTAGTTATTGTAATTAATTAATTTAATTATTTGAATTCTCCCAAATTAATATCAAAATTACAAATTAACTCTCATTGCAAATGTACTTTTAGTAGTAAACTTTTAGAAAATTAAGTTTAGCACCCCACAACTCTCGAAAAATAGATCTACACTCCTTTTAATTAATCATCCGCTAGGATCGATCGATTAAAATTCATGTAAATCTTAGAAAATAATTTTAGAGTTGAAATTCAAGTTATAATACTCCACTTAAGAAACCCCCATCTCTAGTTCAAATCTAAAATGGGTATTATAACTAGAATTTCGATTTTCTCTCGAAAATCATTTACCCTCTCTTGAGGTGTAAATCTAAGGATGAGGGATCAAAATTAACATTCAAAGGGAAATTTCAAGTAATCAAACAAATTAAACTAAAATAACATCAAATAAGGGTTTCCCCCACCCCTTGAAAGGGGATTTAGCCTAACAAAATATGAAATTTGACAAATTAATAATCAAGGCTACTAAAATAAAATAGAAGGGAATAGAACAAGCAAACCAAATCTCTTTGAGAAAGTTGAACTCTACTCTTCCAAATTGAAGCATACAATCCCTCTAATTGAGCATCCAAGTGATTTGAAATTAAATATCCACTCCATTAGCTCTCTGACAATATTTAATCTCACAAATATCTAACAAAAATAAAAAGAACAAAATAAAACTATTTACAAATGGTGTTTTTCTTTACAATTCTCTCTCTAGAAATTCCTATCTAAAAAGCTTTTTTCCATCCTATGGGATCTTCATCTTCATTTATAGTAGGAATGGGGCTAGGGGTATTTTTTGGAATGGACATGAGTGTGCATGGAAATGGTGAGGTGTGAGGGCATGTGGGTTAAATGGGGTGACACAATTAGATTTGGTTTAGAGGGTATAATGGGTATTGGGGTTAAAGTTGGTAGTTGGGGGTATAAGGGGTGTAAGTTAGTTAAAAGACATGTGGGTTAAATCCTATTTTGGCTTTTGGTTTGTCTTTGGAACTTTGCAGGTGATAAAATCGTGGAAAGGAAATGAAATGGGTTTGGAGGAAATGGGTAGGGGAGGCTCGTGTTAGAGAAGTAGAGGTTTAAGGGAGAGGGTCGGATCGCGGGTCGTGAGGTGGGTCAGCAGTGCCGCGAAAAGAGAGAGAGAGAGGCCGGATTGGGTTTTGGGTTAAGGGGGTGAGGCAGGTGGGTCACCGCTTGGGTTGAGGTCGAACTCGTCGCCAGAGAGGGGCTGGCCGAAGGTCTGATGGGAATCAGTTCCGGTGGGGGTTATCACCAGAGGTTTCATCTAGGCAGGTGGACGGCGCCGAAGGCTGCTGGGGCAGAAAGGAGGTCTCGGCTGGGACAGAAAAATGGGTATGGGCCAACACCGGTTTAGGTAAGGTGAGAGAGTAGAGAGAGGTTTGGCGGTTTTGTGTTTGTTAATGGAGGGAGAGAAGAGAGTAGGTGTGTTTGGTGGATAAGATGACTTGGGGGTAATAAGGTGTGATGAGGTGTAGGGTGGATGAGTGTGGGTGACGGGGTAGTTTTAGGTGTAGGATAAGTGTATAGGATTTGTGTGTGTGTGTGTGTGTGTGTGTGTGTTAGTTTGAACCCTTAAAAATAAAATTAAAACTAACTAATAAAATGAAACTATAAAAACTAAAAATCTAAAAATTAAATTCCTATTCTAAAAATAAAATAAAGACTCAATAAAAAAAATAAAACTAAAAAGAAAAAAAATAGAAATCTATTAAACTAAAAACTAAAATCCTAAATAAATGTAAAATCAAATAAAACTAATAAATGAAATCCTAAAAAAATCTAATCCTAATAAAAATAAAACTAATCAAAATAAAAGTAAAATAAAATTATACTAATAAAAATAAAAATAGAAAATAAAACCTAGAAATTCTAAATAAATCAAAAATAAATCCTAAAAATAAAAATGACTCAGACTAAAAATCTAAAAAATAATAAAAAGACACAAACAAAACACACACAGGGTTTGGGGTAGGTTTAGGATAGGCTAGGATTACGGGATAAGGGAATTAACTCCATTTTAACTGCAAAATGCTTGGAAATATAACTTTTGACACCGCAACTGCAATTAAGCCTGCATATTGAACAATTAAGTGCATAAGACCCAAATTGCCGAGAATCAACAACTAAAGTACGTCTATTAGGGGTATAAAATGTACAGTTTTGGGTTCTTATCAGGCAGCCATGGCAGCAGCGGGTCTTACGTTCAAGGTCTTATATTAGGCAATCATGGTTGTGATTTCGTTTCGGCTTGTGGAGAATTTCCGTGGCAGGTCACGCAAGGCCTTGATTTTATTGGGATTTATAGAAACATGGGAAGATTGCGAAAGTATCAGGTGCGAATCGGTCCGCGCCTTTGCGAATCGATTCGCGCCTTTGCGAATCGATTCACTTAGAGACAGTGTAGAACATTTCAGCACCAAATCAATTCGGACTCAGCCAAATCGATTCGGTTCCCTATTTTGGTCGACTTTGCTGCTATTTATTTTTCCTTTTTTTATTCCTTTAGTTTTTGTAACTTAGTATTTAAGGGAAATTTGTTTGCTTTTGTAAATATCTACCACTGTGCAATAGTTTTAGGTTCTGTAAGGGAGCTTTGGCCCTACTCCTATTTCCTTTGGGTTTTGCCCACTTTGTAAGCTTTTCTTGTACTATTCATCTTCTTCCTTAATATATTTGTTGTTTATGCTTTATTTCCATTGCTGTCATTTAATTTTCTTTCCTAGATTAACTTGTATTTCATTTATTTATTGCCCTTTTAGTGTTAAATTAGTTTTATTTATGTCGTGCCCTTAGATAAATAGGGTCAGGGTCGAGGTTGTCCATTAACGGGCCTTAAGCTTCGAAAGTTAGTTTTTGGGTAAAATTGCATTTCATTGAAAGCTCGCATATCAAAAGCAAATTTTTATGCGTTTAACTTTCTTTGTCACGCAAAGTTAGTATTTAAAGCAACAATCCAAATTTAATCCGCGTGTGACCATTTTTTATTAATTGTTTTATTAAGAAACTTTGGGTTAAATTCCTTCTTGCATGATGTTTATGCTTAATTAAGATGCACGGTTAAATATATTTCAAGCTTGAATTCTAATTATTGGTAGTTCGATCTGTGTGGTGCGAATGTGATCCCGATCCTCGCTTTACTTTGGCATAGTGTAACTTCTCTTTTTATTTATTTCCTTTGTAACCCCTATTACCTTTTACACTTTTATTTGTGAAGTTCTAAAGCAATTAAAATCTAAAATTCAATCACTCCCCATGGATTTCTTACAATACCCAACTTACCGCTATACTTGTATCGTAAGTGCAATCTTAATTTAGGATTTTATATTAATGCAGTGAAACGAATTCAACAATTATAGTTTTGATGCGACGCTAATTTTTATCCTTAATCACTTCAATTACCCTATGGTTTGCCATGTACCCCAGGAACATTCGTTCTTAAACACCAAATACACACTTGGTCGGATTCAACTTCATTTGGTGCTTTTCCAGCTGATCAAAGGTTTGGCTGAGGTCGATAATGTGGGGAAATGCTTTTTTTCTCTTTGTTAGTATGTCATCCACATATACTTACATATTCTTACCTATTTTCTCCTCAAAGACTTTATTCACTAATCTTTGATAAGTTGTACCTGCATTTTTCAAACCAAATGTGATAACATTATAGCAATAAATTCCTCGAGGAGTAATAAAAGAAGTGCTTTCCCTGTCTACAGGCTTCATCTTAATCTAGTTAAAACCAAAGTATGCATCCATGAAGCTTCGCAGCTTATATCTTTACGTATCATCAATAAGTTGATCAATTCGTTGCAAAGGGAAATAATCCTTTGGGCATGCCTTGTTCAAATATGTGAAGTCTACACACATTCTCCACTTATTATTTTTCTTCTTCACCATAACGACGTTGGCCAACCTATCTGGGTATTTTACATCATTAATGAATGAACCTTTCTGGAGCTTCTCAACTTTCTCCTGGATAGCTTGGTCCTTCTCTGGGATGAACACCCTACGCCTTTGCTTCACAAGCTTCACGTCTTTGCTAACATTGAGCTAATGGGAGAGAAAGTTAGGATCAATCCCAGGAATATCTTCGCGACTCCATGCATACACTTGCTTTCTTTGCCTTAGGAAGGTTACCAGCTCCTATTTAAGAACAGGGTCTAGTGTTGTTCCTATTTGAGTAGCTCGCTCTAGCTTATCATCATCTAACACAATGATTTCAGTTGCTTACACTATTTGTCCTTTCACCAGTTCCGTTTCTTCTCTTGGATCTAAGGTTTCAACCTCAGATTCCCTATTAGGTTCAGAGGCATCCACTTGGTAAATGGTGGTCTTTCTCTTTATTTCTTCAAAATTTTCTTGCTCGGAGAATGAGTAGTAACATTACCGAGCTACTTTATAGTCACCTTTTACCACACCTTCCCTAAAGTTGGTCGAAAACTTTAAACACTGATGAACTGTAGATGACACAACTTTGAATTTCTTCAATCCTACTCTTCCTATGATTATATTGTAGGAAAAATGAACATTTTTGTCCATTACAAAGAAACGTACCTTCTCTTTTCGACTTGCTGGCCATATACCGATTAACACCTCCAATTTTATTATCCCAGAGGAAATACCTTTTCGCTAGAAAAACCAATTAGAGGACTGCGATAAGGTTCTAATCGGGTGAGTTTCAAGTCCAGACTTTGAAAGCAGGGGTAAAACATGATATCTACCGACATTCCGTTATCAACTAACACTCTGGAAACAATTATGTCCTCCCTTCTAACTTTGATTACTAAAGGATCATCATGGAGGTATAGCACCTCTAAACGGTCGTATTTAGAAAAACAAATCACCAGCTTGTCTTTGTTAACCTTCCTTGGTCGATCTTATTCGGCTAGATTAATCCTTTGGATACAGGAACAAGCTTGAGCCTCATTGAGTTAATCTTTCCTTTCATCAATATAATCCCCCCCACATGCATCTCCACCTATAATCATTTGACAATAAAATATCCAAAACTGATCATGAATACCTCCCATTCAGGTTATCTAGACTTCTTAGGCAGATTGGGATCATCCTCTTAATCATCTTCCTAAGTTATCTTTTTCTTGTCTCTGGGCTTGCATCGAGACTTAGACCTTTGCTGAGCTCTGTGGCCATCCTCGATCCTCACCATGCGGGCGGGCGTACGAAGAGAAAGGATCCTCGGGTCCCTCACATCCCTCTTGGGAGCGCTTCGACCGACGTTATTTGAGATGAGGTGCAAAAAAAATGTAGAGAGGTTCAGAGTCGCAAATCTATTTTACTCAAAACAGACAAAAGAAGAAGGGGAAGCCATCCCGAAGGATGGCATCCAAAGACATACTGGTGCATGTGAAACCAAAATGATTTGAGAAGGGTTCGGATGCTAAGTTACGAAATGGGAAGGTGTTAAGCACCCATTCCGCCCTTTCGATCTCTCATGGATATATGCTATTTTCCTTTATATTTCCCCCTTGATATGTGTGCATGTGTATATATATATGGTGGAGATAGAAATCCTCGACTTGTATCATGGAAAAGATAAAGGGAGTCATCCGTAGGAAGATATAAGAATAATATTAGAGAAATAAGATTTACGCGATTACCCCTACATTGATCGTTATAATGGAACGACAACACATATGGAGTAATACGTCACTAAGGGCAAGTATATAGAATATACGAAGATTAGATTTAGAGAAAATAGGAAAATAAGAGGAAAAGTGAGAAAAGGACTCGAGTCTCGGGTTTTACCCTTGGACGCCTACGTAGCCTATAAAGGCATCAAAGTCCACGTAGTTCTCATACAAAATGAGGGGTGTGGTTTATCCCATAAATCCAAATGGGGGATCCCTTATTTGTGAGTGTGTGTGTGTGTGTGGAAAAAGTGTTTTCAGCTGTGAGAAAAGTATGAGAATCCCTATTTGGAATTTATGAGCAAACCCTCTTTTCTTATTTTTTTGGGTTTAATTTATATGAAAATAGGAGATGTGCAATAATAATAAATAAAAAGTATATTAGGATGTGTGAGATGAGATAATAAAAGTGCTAAGTAATAAAACAAGTTATTGAGAATTTAAGAGAAATTTTGAGAATGTTGGACCTTTTTGAAGATTTTGAGCTTGATCTTGAATGTTGGAGAGCAGCCCTTGCACTTGGATGATTATGGAGAGTGACTAATTCCCCAAGTTTGATGAAAAGTGGAAGTAAAAAAGTGATTTGGAGGTTGAAATCAGGCTACCTTCGAGAGAGGTTTCTGGGATTCGTTGAGGGTGAATTTTATCAGATCAGGGCTCTCTTTGCAAATGAGGTGAAGGCCTCCTTTTATAGGCTCAGGTCACTGTCGATCGGCATAGACCTGATCCTGCCTATTGGCACCTGCCGATAGGCAGGGTCTGGAACCTGCCATTTGGTAGTGTGTTTCAGGCCTTTTTGGGAAATCGATTGCTGAAGAAAATCGTTGGTTAGAATTGTGCATGGAGAAAACCGTTGGAAAGGTAATTCAGATACCTTTGAAAGTCCTTAGGAACCCTCCCGGGTTCGGGAGTTGACTTTGGGTCAAATTTGGCTCGAAAGCGTTTGTAGGTCCATTAGACGGGGAATCGTTCTGACACAAACAGATTGTTTGTTCGCATGGTAAGTCAAAATTGCACATGGGGCAGACTGTTGGAAAGGCTAGGAGATGTACTTCGACATTCCAAAGAGTTTGACCCAATTTGGGGAGTTGACTTTGGTCAACCGGGCCCTGGAAGGATTTGGTGATCTCTTGGAGTTAAACGGATCGTTCGTCTGTATGGTAAGTTGTAATCGTGCACGGGATGGACCGTTGGAAAGGGTATTCAGTGCCCTTCAAAGATTCATTCAGCCTCGGTTGAGTTGAAGAGTTGACTTAGGTCAAACAGAGCCTGGGAGCGCCCGATGGCCCCTCGGTCATGTTTCGGATGCAAACGTATCGTTCGTTCGCATGGTAAGTCAGAATTGCGCACGGGATGAATCATTGGAAAGGGTATTTAGTGCCCTTCGAGGATTCATTTACTCTTAGTCGAGATGAAAAGTTTGACTTTTTGGTCAAACTGAGTCGGGGAGTGCCCGATGGCTTCTAGATCAGTACTCGGGACATGACCTGGGTTTGTAGTGATGAAGGGAGGTACTAGGGACCTAAGGAGAGTTGGGGGTAATGGAATGGGGTGTCTATAGAGCCCCTCGACGGGTGAGTTTAGAACAAATGATGACCGTCGAATAGACACCACATGATGCTTTTGAGGGAGTATGATCGATTCAGAGGGTCGAGGCCGATTCTGAGGACCTAAGGAGTGTGCTGGGGATGGAATGATGATCAAAGGTTTAGGTCGATTCTGAGGACCTGAAATGGTGATGGGGGATGACCAATTCTGCAGGTCAAAGCCGAATCTGCGGGCTTAGGGTGCAGATCTGATAATCGAGGTCAATTCTGACCTAAGAGTCGTGACGAACGAGGACCCGGGTCAATTCTGACCCAACTCAGGTGATGATCCAAGACCGAGGTCAATTCTGACCCAAAAGTGGTGATGACCAAGTATCCGGGTCAATTTTGACCCAATTCAGGTGATGATCTAAGATCGAGGTTAATTATGACCTAAGAGTGGTGACGACCGAGGACCGGGGTCAATTCTGACCCAACTCGGATGATGATCCAAGACTGAGGTCAATTTTGACCTAAGAGTGGTGACGACCGAGGATCGGGGTCAATTCTGACCCAACTCAGATGACGATCCAAGACCGAGGTCAATTCTGACCTAGGAGTGGTGACGACCGAGGACCAGAGTCAATTCTGACCCAACTCAGGTGATGATCCAAGATCGAGGTCAATTCTGACCTAAGAGTGGTGACGATCAAGTACCGGGGTCAATTCTGACCCAATTCAGGTGACAATCCAAGACCGAGGTCAATTCTGACCTAAGAGTGGTGACGACCGAGGACCGGGGTCAATTTTGAACCAACTCAGGTGACGACCCAAGACCGAGGTCAATTCTGACCTAAGAGTGGTGACGACCGAGGACCGGGGTTAATTCTGACCAACTCAGGTGACGATCCAAGATCGAGGTTAATTTTGACCTAAGAGTGGTGACGACCGAGGACCGGGGTCAATTATGACCCAACTCAGGTGACGATCCAAGACTGAGGTCAATTCTGACCTAAGAGTGGTGACGACCATGGATCGGGGTCAATTCTGACCCAACTCAGGTGACAATCCAAGACCGAGGTCAATTCTGACCTAAGAGTGGTGACGACTGAGGACCGGGGTCAATTCTGACACAACTCGGGTGATGATCCAAGGCCGAGGTCAATTTTAACCTAAAAGTGGATAAAGATTGGATTTTGATTTCGCTGGAGAAAGTGCCTTTTGATTTGAGCTGGGAAGCTAATAGCTGGGGAAGCTTTTGTTTCTCTAGGAGACCTCGCCGGGGTGGGGGGGGGGGGGGGGGGACAACCTATTTTGGTGCTGGAAAAACTCCTCTAGGGAAGTGATCAGGCGATCCTTAGAGATCCTCCCGGTGCTTTGTCGGGAGGAGATTCACTTGGTTTTTGAGGATTCCGCTGGGAAAGAGGGGTTCCGCTCGAGGGAATGCGAAATTTTCTGGGTGAAAATGCTCTAAATCCTTCCTGGGATTTTTTGCAATTTTTAGGGGCTTTCTGGTATTTTCTGGAAATTTTTGTACGAAATTTAGGTGGGGTGCCGGTCGGCATGGTATGAGGGGTTCCATTCGGCAGTGGCACAGACTTTTGGGCTACCTCGGGAAGGTAAGGAGTCAGTGTCGATCGGTATGGTAGGGGGAGGTGCCGATGGCATGGCACTTGGCATCCTATATAAAGGGGGCGAATCCCTTCATTTTTTTCACGGCTTCTTTGCTTTCTCTCTTTCTGCGATTTCTCTGTAAATCATTCTAACATTCTGATCTTCAAGAAATGGCCGCTTTTGTGAGCACTGCAGTCCATCGGGAGTGGTTGACCATTGATGACTGGGCGAATGTGGAGTGGAGGGCCAGGGCGCCTCTTGCTTTGGGGAGTGAGAACTCCTTTGATGCATTTGAGCCTATTGCGGATGATCGGACCTTGCTGGGGGAGCCATCGCATCATCGCTCTTCGAGAGTGAGTCCCGGTGGTTATGTAAGTAACCTGACCTTTGGCATTCTTTTCTTTTTGGTGATTTTTCTTTCTTTCTTGACTTTTGATGAGACTTTTCATTTTTACCAGTCTGATATTTCTTTGAAGAACATGCGCGCCCATGGGACGACGGGGCTCAGGGATGTCTGGGAGCATCTCCCACCTGTGGTGTGTTGGGTGGTATCATCAGCGGGTTTTGGGAGGTTGGCATCGGTGCTGGATGAGACGCCTCGTTCGACAGCGGTCCTGTGCACTTTGGGAGAGAGGTGGTGGGATACAACCCACACCTTCCATTTCGGCTTTGGGGAGATGATTGTGACTCCCATAGACGTGCAACAACTGTTGGGGCTGGATTGTGACAGAGAGAAGATAGAGGTGGATCGCTCTTTACGGGTGAGGCCGGAGGTAGTGCGTTCGAAACTTGGTGATGTAGGGAGGCTAGTCTCTGGGGATTCTATACGGTTGTCCCTGATGAAGGATGTTCTGCTGAACAGGGTGATTGATGTGGAGGATGGGCTGCAAGTGAGGCACATGGCCCGGTTATTCATTTAGCTGGTTTTTGGAGGTTCCATGGTGGTGTCGAGCGGCGATGTCGTCCATTTGTGGTTCTTGTCGTACCTGAGGATGTTTTCGAACATCCCTTTCTATGATTGGGGGAGTCTGACTTTGGCGACCCTTTACTCTTCTCTGGATGCATTCAGCCGGTGCTGCCGACAGACCTTTACTGGGGCCACGTACCTTCTTGAGGTATTCTTTGGTTTGCACATTTCCTTTCATGCATTCTCATTTTCCTTTCATACATTCACATTTTCCTTATACGTCTCTTTTTTTGTTTTGTGAATTCAGACGTGGTTCTATGAGGTGATTGGGTGCAATACCCCGCTAATCGCTTTGAAGGATGACACTGTTGGGGACTTATGTCGACTGTATCGATGGCGTAAGGCCAATTGGCAGTCGAAGGGATCTCTCTCTCTGGAGGCGGTGCATCAGGTCTTGAATGACCTGACCAGTGGTAGGGTAAGACCCTTTCCATTTCAGTCTTGGTTTTTGCACCTTCTGATCTTGTATTGATTTATGCCTTCTTGGAGATTTTTAGGTGACCTTTTATCTCTGAGGGACAGCCATTCAGGATGCGGGGGCGACTGGGGTGATTGCACGGATGAGGCATTTGCTGGCGCATGAGTTCGGCCATTCCTGGTACCTCGGGGAGCGGGTGGTTCGTCAGATTGTTGAGGAGGAGGTGGTGGTGCCACCTACGCAGCCTTCTACGCCTATGAGGTGGGAGAGACTGCTGTCGAAGGATGAGAGGATCACGGTGATGATCGACGAGTCCTACTTGTTGTACACCAATACGGCTGCGCCGTATGACTATATGGACTTTGTGACGAGCTGGTTGATGGCGCCCAACATATATGATGCCCTGCGTTTCCCTCCTGTGGGTTCGAGTCGGGCGGTGGGATCTTCCCATAGTGGCAGTGGTCCGAAGACATCTGTGGCGGCGACGACTTCAGAGGTTCCTTTTGTTCGGTTGCATACCCCCTCGTACAACAATCAACGGGCTGATGGAGGGATGGTGCCTATGTTGCACCGTCCTCATGCGACGGATCCGGAGGAGTTGGATTTGACAGAGGAGGTCCTCCGACCTGCGGTATACCTTTCTATTCCTCTCTTTCTTTCTTTTCTATTTTGGTCATCTCTGTTTTGATACTGATTTCGCCTTTTCTTGCAGCAAGTTCAGGTGTCGACCACTTGGCTAAGGGACATCAGAGACTGGATATCTTCGGCGACTGCCCATATTCGGGATGCGGTTCCTGTTCCTTCTTTCTTGGTGCCATCTGCCTCATCCAAAGAGGACTCGGGCTCGGGCTCGGGTAGTGGTGGTGCGTCATCTCGCCGTAGGGGGAAGAGAGCACGTCGCAGGGGTGGAAGCTCTTGAGAGAGAGAGAGAGAGAGAGAGAGAGAGAGAGAGAGAGAGAGAGAGAATGTGGGTTTGGGTTGAGTCCCGTTATTTTTGTTTTTTCTTTTTATTTCCTGCAAAAATGATGTAACACAGAAAACAGGTATATGTAATGCAATGGAGTTTTTTGATTACCTCTTATTAATGATAAATGAATGCATGCACATGCGCTTTTTACTTTGCTGCTGAGATCGTAAAAAGGAATATTTTTGAAATTTTTTGAAGGAAAGTTTTTTATTAAAAAGGGGAAATTAAAGGGATTTTGAAATTCTGTTGAGAATATCAATTTATTTTTATTGAGTTTTCTGATTTGACAAAAGAGGAAAAGAGGAAATTTCTAAAATGGGGGGGGAGGGGTTGTCGATCGGCAAGCACCCTGACCTGCTTATCGGCAGTTCAGTCCAGCCCCATCAATTCAAAGCTTTGATTGGTACCCTCTTCAGCCTTTGGTACCTTTTGGGGTAAGATTCCCTCCAATTTCTGCAGGGATTATGTCTCTTGTGAGGGCTTTCAAGTATAAAAATGGGTAAGGGTGGAGTGTTTTCATCACACCTTTGCATTTTCTCCTATTTTCCCATTATTTCTTAGTCTTGCAAGATGGCTCTCCCTGGTAGCATTGAGTTTGCTAATTAGTTCAAAGCCTTGGAAGCAATGTGCTCTTATAATGTCGACAATGATGCTTTCAACATGCGTCGAGTCTCCCTCTGGTGCAATCGGCCTCATGAGTGGAACGTGCTGATGTCGGCGGTACAATTCTGGTACCCCGAAGACCACGTATTCCACTTTGGGTTGGATGAAGTTTGTCCTACCTACGAGTAATTTTCTGCCATGCTGGGTGTAAATCCTAGTGTTTCTCCGACTTTGCCCGAATTTTCCTGCTCTCCCAGGGATTTGTTGGCCGGGCTTCTTTGTGTTTCGCCTTCGGCGGCCAGATCAGTGGTTGTTTGATGAATGATCTCCCTCCCGGCGGTGCTGCAGTCTGTGCATTTGCAGGAAGTAGGTGATGCTGGCTATGCTGGAGCCGTTGTTCTGGGTCTGGTTTCAAAATTGTTGCTGGTGACTGGAGAACTGCAGGTGGACCCGCAACTTGCATCCATTACTTCATGGATGTCTTACCGTCGCAATCCAACGGCGGTGATACTGGCGGATACTCTGAATGTCTTGGATGCCTGGAGAGAAGGTCGATCTGACTTTTTGAGGGGTTGCCCCGTGAAGCTGTTCATGTGGTTTTCTAAAAGATTCCGCTTGCCGACTCCTCCAAAATATCCCTTGTCGGTCGTACCCAACTTCTTTTCATGCTACTTCATCAGTGTTGGTCTGTATGTTGAGAACTGAGAGCATTGGCTTGTGGAGCATGGGGCTCGTGGTCTGTATTGGTCGTGCCTTGGTGGGGGCAATTGCAGCCTGTTCTAGAGCTAGGAGAGTATTCATATGTGCGTCGAGTTGGTCTCAGGCAGACCTCCTTTTATTTCCCTTAGCGGCTTCTGCGCCAATTTGGTTGGGCCCAGGTCGTGCCACCTCGGATCTCAAATTTCTTTCTGGTAGAATATTTGACTGAGCACCTATGTTTATTGCTTGGATCTTTATGGGAAAATCAGTGTCCGTCGACCCATCCTTCCCAGTCTGTCGGGAAAATTTGGCATGTTCCCAAAGATTATATAAAGTGGTAGTGGAGGAAAGTAGTCAGTAAGGTGTTAGCAGTGGAGACAGGACAAAGATGTTTTGTTTTATCCAATACCATGGCAGGGGGTGTTGTGGTCTTTTCAAAGATGGTTCGGGCTTATCGGTCCATTGAGTGTCTACAGCACTCTATTCAGGAAGGGGAAACTTGGGGACCTCAGGATGTAGATAATGAGGGTGTAGGATTCTCTGGTAGCTGTGGGTAGGACTCTTAGAGGGTTTGTTTGTGTAATAGATGCAGGGATTTTATTTGGTTTTTTATGGTAGTAGGGGGAAAGGAGTTATTCATTCCTTTTCATATGTAATCCGTGTTGTAATTTTTATAAATGAAATAAATAAGTTTCTGATCATCCAGCCGTGCCTTTCGATGAGTTTTGTATTTTGAATTATCTATACTGATCGCTAAGGCAAACATAATGCTTTTGTTCAAGTATTACTTAGAATGAACTGCCGTTCTCGGAGGTAAGAAAAGAATGGTATTTTGTGAAAAAGAAAGGGTCGCACTCATGTGAGGTGTATGAGCTCCCTACATACCTCTGGGGTTTTTTGAAAACTTTTTTTTATCTGTTTGAAAATAGTTTTTGCAGAGGATCAGGCCCACGTAGTTCTGGGTAGAGGGAAATGAAGAGTTTTTTTTTAGAATAGAAGGGGCATGGGAAGAGTCGTAGCACGCCGAGATTTCAGACTAGGGGTAGAATTTCTTGAGACGGTCCAGGTTGAATGGATGAGCCATCTCTTCCCCATCTAGGTCAGTGAGCATGGCGAAACCGCCAGATAAGATTTTTTTCACAATGTAGGGGCCGCTCCAATTGGGCTTGAATTTCCCTTTAGGGTCCCAGATGGGTTCTATTATCTCTTTGAGGGCTAAATCCCCCTCCCGGGCACCGCGGTCCTTGACTCTCTTGTTGAATGATTGCGCTATTCGGCGATGGTACCCCTGTATGTGGTAAAGAGATTTTAATCTTCTTTCATGTAGGAGGGCTAGCTCATCAAGATGGCTTTGGCACCCGTCTTCTTCGCTAACTTTGTTTTCGAGCATGACGCGTAGCAAGGGTATTTCCAGCTCCACAGGTAGGACTGCTTCCATGCTGTAGACCAGGGAGTAAGGGGTAGCCCTAGTAGAGGTTCACATTGAGGTTCGATAGCCCCAGAGGGCGAACGGGATCCCGTCGGCCCAATCCCTATAATTTCCGGTCATCTTGCTGATGATAGCTTTGAGGTTCTTGTTGGCGGCTTCAACTGCACCATTGGTCTGAGGTCGGTAGGGAGAAGATTTGTGTCTCTGAATCCCATACTCGTTGACTAATTTTGTGACTTCTTCTTCGAAATGCAACCCATTATCTGACATTAGCTCGTGCGGGACCCCATATCGTCAAATAATAATCTTCTTGAGGAATTTTGCCACTTTCTTCGGTGGAGACAAGCTCAATATGGTAGCAATGGGTCGGTTTGTCTTACTTTTGAACTAGGAAGTGGGTCATTGTTATTCCCTTAGGCATTTCGACCATTGAGGCCAAGGTGGCGAGAGCATCGGCTAGGTTGTTCTTTGCTCGGGATAGGTAATGGAATGTGATATCTCATAATTGGGAGGCTAACTCTTCTAAGTGGGCATGGAAGGGTTGGAGCTTTTTGTCCTTGACTTTCCACTTTCTGAGCACTTGACCGATGATAAGGGCAGAATCCCCGCAGACATCAAGGTATTGAATACCTTTCTTGAGAACAACTTTAAGGCCTACGGTGCATGCCTCGTATTCTGTCATGTTGTTGGTGCAAGGGAAATCTAATTTAATGGCGATGGGAGTGTGGGAGTCATCTGGGGCGATCAGAAGTATGCCAATGCCATGTCCCTTTTTGTTGGTAGCACCGTCAAAGAACATTTCCATCGAAGGCAGTCTTGAGCGGTGAAGAGAATGTTTTCATCTGGGAATTCGGAGATCCGGACATCTGCTTCTTCTATAGGGTAATCGACGAGGTAGTCAGAGATCGATCTTCCTTTAATAGATTTCTGTGTGACGTATACGATATCGAACTCGGTTAGGAGCATTAACCATTAGGCCATTCGACTGCGTAAGGCGAGTTTCTCAAGCAGGTATTTGATGGGATCCATTCGGGATACAAGTTTGATGGGGAAGGCGAGCATGTAGTGTCGCAAGTTTTGGGTGACCCAGACAAGTGCGACACATGCATTTTCCAAAGCAGTGTAGTTGACCTCATACCCAGACAATTTGCTACTGGCATAATAGACGGCTCTTTCTTTACAGGAGTCCTTAAGGTATTGGGCTAGTAAAGACCCAGCGGAAGTGTCGGTTATGGTTAGGTATAGGACCAAAGGGAGACCAGGTTGTGGTGGCATGAGCACGGGAGCTTGGGTCTGATATTGTTTGATTTGGTCAAAAGCTTCTTGGCAAGCCTTGTTCCAAACCTTGGTTGAATCCTTTCATAGGATCTTGAAGATCGGTTCACAGATGGAGTTTATCTGGCAGATGAACCGGCCGATATATTATAATTTCCCAAGAAAACCTCGGACTTCTTTCTCTGTTTGGGGTGGTGGCATCTCCAGTATAGCCTTCGACTTTGCAGGATCTTCTTCTATCCCATTTTTGCTGACCATGAATCCCAAGAGTTTTCCCTTTATAACACCGAAGACACACTTCTGTGGATTAAGTTGCATTTGATACCGTCGCAGTCGTTTGAAGAACTTTCGGAGGGCGAAAACATGACCTTCTCTAGTTTTGGACTTGATAATCATATCATCCACATAAACCTTGACTTCTTTGTGAATTAGATCGTGCGAGATGGTTGTGGCAGCCCTTTGGTAGGTAGCCCCAGCATTCTTGAGACCAAATGGCATAACGGTGTAGCAAAAGGTTCCCCATGGGGTGATGAATGCGATTTTTTCTTGGTGGTCGGGGTGCATCTTGATTTGGTTGTATCCGGCGAACCCGTCGATGAATGACTTGAGAGCATGGCTGGCTGTGTTATCCACGATCATGTTGATATTGGGTAGCGGATAATCATCCTTTGGAGAAGCTTTGTTCAAATCTCGGTAGTCTATACACATTCGAACCTTCCCCCTGATTTCGGTAAGGGTACTATGTTGGCTAGCCATGTGGTATATTCAATAACACAGATGAAGCCCACGTTCAACTGTTTGACCACCTCTTCTTTGACCTCGAGCGACCATTCAGTGTGGAGTTTTCTCAATTTTTGTTTAATTGGCATGTAATCTGGGAGAGTGGGAATCTCGTGCTGAGCTATTTCAGGATCAATGCCGGGCATATCATCATAGGACCATGCGAAGACATCCACAAACTCCTTCAACAATTTTTTGAGTTGTGTGCGCTCATGCTCGTCAAGGGTGGCCCCTATCCTAATCTCGCGCAGTTGGCTACTAGAACCGAGATTAATAACAACCGTCTATTCTTCATCAAATTGAACGCGGTTATGTTGTTTATTATTAACCTTATTTAGATCAATTAAGAATTGTTCATTTGCAAAATCATCATCATCAAAAGTTTGATTAGAATCCAAGCAGTTAATGTAAGGCACAACAATATACTCAAAATCTTCGTTTATTTCATTGATAGGAAAAACAACATTGAGAACCTTATCAAAATAAGTATCGATTACATTTGAACTAGGATGGACAGTAGAAGAAGAAATAAGGTAACATTGGGGTTAGGGGCGTTTCAAGAGGTAGAATTGGCACAGCATGCCAGTTAAGGAGAGGTTTATCAGCAGCTTTAATCAAACGGAATGGATCCATTGATGTAGTGCCTGAATGAACCATGCAGAGTGTCAGCCCCAGTTTCTGTAAGTTGAAGAAATCTTCGGAATCACTTTCCTTAGTGTTTTTGGTACCTTTGATGAGAGGTTGTACGCAGTATTGGAAACTTTCTACCCATGGGTAGCTATCTTAGAAAAAGATCTCCATTCTCGGATTCATCTTCTTGTCTGTGTGGTCATACTATGGTTCTGGAAAACCACAAAAGGGGAAATCTTCGCCTTCTTTGATGAATCGTCCATTCAAGGAGTCTCCTGAGATAGTTGGGATGTATTCTAATCTTATCTTTGGTCGAGACTAGTAGATCATTCTAAGCTCTTGTTTTGATGGTTGATACCCCAAGCCACAAGGAGGGAAAACTTTCTTCAGTTTGATGGGCTCAAGTATCCCTTGCTGCCTTTGCCCTAGCCCCAGTCCGGGCATAAAGTGCATGTTTCTAAACATCTTAATCACATTGACATTGCAATGAGGGTCATATTCTGGACAAACCCTTTCTTTGAAACTGTCCCCTGTCGGGAGTAGGAGTGGCTCAACTCGGAATCCTGATAGGAGCACATCATTTGACCCGTGTTGTATCTCAAGAATTTCACTGTTGGTGCTTGCACCCTCGATATTTTTGTCGTCGTCCAAAATGGTGATGACTCGCTTGTTGGCGAAGAACTTCAATTTCTGATGAAGCGAGGAAGACAAACCCTTGATATTGTGGAGCCAGGGTCATCCGAGCAACAGGTTGAAACAAGCGGGATGTTTATGACTTGGAATTCAACGACAGGGTTTATAGGGCCAACCACTATTAAAAGTTTTATGGATCCCATCACCTCGCGATGGGTATTATCGTAGGAACGTACAGCGGCGGAGGTTGGATTGAGGTCGCTTTCTTTCAGGCCTAAACACTTGAAGGTTCTCAGAGGGCAAACATTCAAGGCGGATCCATTATCGACAAGGGAGAGTGGCACGAACTTCCCCATAAATTCAACGGAGATATTGATTGCATGATTGTGATTTGGCCCAATTCCGGGGATTTCTTCTTCATAAATTATAGTATTCGGGTAGAGGTCAAGGACCCGACCAGATTGACCGCTTCTTCTGGTGAGGTAGAGGGAGGAATTGTGGATCTAGTGATCAATTTTATTAAAGCATTTCTATGTAGCTGGGAAGACATGAAAAGTCCCCATAAAGTAATGTTAGCTTGAGTTTTCTTCAGTTGATAGAGGATCTTGCTCTCCTCAATGGTCATCTCTGGCATAGGAAGGTTTTCAACGCCCTTCCCTTTGTCATTTGCCGGTAGTGAGCTTGGAACGTGGTAATGTATCCCTGATCTGGTCATGTGATTTTTTGAAGAAGAAAAGAACATGAATCCCGTTTCCTCATCAATCTCAGGTTATTCTTCCACGCTGTTTATTTCTCCAAGGAGTTCTTCAAATGATATCATCCCACATATGTCGGCTACTGGTCCAGCTCTTCCTGAAGCTTGTTCTTCGCTTGAATCTTCGAATTCTTCCCCCCATCCGGTGGCAATAATTCTATCTTTCCATGTAAATTCAATGCATTCCACAACTTCAAAGGCTTCTTCATACAGGTCCTCCCATTCTGTGGGGATATGTGTGATCGAAGGGTCCAAGCGCCCTTATAGCTTCAAAGTGTCAAGTAACTCGGTGATACTACAAATGCTGTTGGTTTTCTCGAATAATTTTGCCATAATCTGGGCAACATCATCTAGGCTGACTTCATCGGTTGGTACCACCCACCTGTCTGAATATCGAGCCCACTCTCGTGCTTCCAAGAAAAGTGTGTTGAACCTCTGGCAATCGATGACCATCTGTGATGGCAATTTCAGCCCGAACTCTAGGAGTTGGTTTAACACATCTGATAATTCCATATTTCCATTTTTAGAACGGGTACGGACAGCGATGCATGCTCTGGTAAGGAGTGACAGTGCCTAATCAGCAAGGCTAGTAGGGTGTAGGAGAAAATATGGGCAAATTTGAAGAGGTTTAGCAGAGTATATGGGTGTGATTTGAGTTGAGGGATCAAAATTTGGGTCTTCTTCTAAGAAGATGGCATTGGTATGATTTGGGAGTGGGTTGTGAGTAGTGTTTGGCTTAGGATTGGTTGGTAGGGTGATGATACCCAGGTCAATGAGATCTTGGATTATGTTTCGGAGGTGAAAGCATTGGATGGTGGTATAGCTGGCAGTTTGGTGAAAGGCGCAATGAGCATCGGCCTTGAAGTTTCTTGGGAGTGGATTTGGTAATGGACGTGGATCCAAGGGTTTGATGAGGTTCGTCTTAATAGGGATTGGTAAACTTTGGAGAGGGGAGCATGGAGCTCAGTCTATTCCCTTCGGATGGGGGCAGGGTGGCTTTCTGGTGCCCATGATGTGGTTGGTTGAGAGATGTTGTTGATGGTTAAGACTGTAGCATTGGCAGGCTTGTCATACTTTCTAGGGGTGAATTATCCAAACACCTTCTTTGGTTCAACCTCTGTTTTCACGAGGCTTTCCTCGATTTATACTCCAGCCTCTCTGAGAGCTCAGAAGTGGGGATAGTATTGCCCTCCCATCGTCACTCGGACATAGGGTAAGAAGTTCTTCTTCATTATATTGACCTTTTCTTCCTCGGATGGACGAGTGGTCATGGTAGCTGCCTGCTCCCTCCACCGGGTTATAAAGTTACTCACTGATTCTCTTGGATTCTGTTTGAGTATCTCTAAATCACGGCGGGTGACCTCAAGCTCTTAGTTTTATTTATATTGTGATATGAATTCTCGGGCTACATCCTCCCAACTATGGATTCTAGATTCCTCAAGGGATAAAAAATATCGGAGGGCACTATCCTTCAAAGTTTGTTGAAACAATTGGGCCATCACTTCTTCAGAAGCCCCTAGTAGAGTCATGGAACAATGATAACTGCGAAGTTGAACAACCGAGGGAACCATTCGATATACATTGAAGTTACTTGGACAATGGAAGGTGAGAGTCATATCGCTTAGGCTAACTGCGACCTGTCGGACCAGCGCCCATCACGAAGTGACCCTCCAGTTACTGGGTAAAATTTGGTCAATAACAATGCTCTTTGGTGATGTCGTGTGAATCATGCATGATTCTCTTATTATTATCTTATGATGAGAATGCCTTTCTTGATTATGCCAAACAGGGTGCAAAGTACGAGTACCCAAGGTACACCAAGTATGGATAGGTGATGGGTGCAACATGTGGATATATGAGATCCTAGGTGCACGTGGTGCGAACTGTACATGGAGAATTTTATACAAGTGTGTGAACATAAGCATAAGCATGGAATACACATGAAAAAGGGGGAACATGTAGATATGGGGGAAAATATAAACAAATATAGCATCCATGCAAATAGAGTCAAGCCCTCAAAATATACATATCCCTAACAGAGTCACCACTATGTCCATCCCCGATCCTCGCCGCGCGGGAGGGCGCGCGAAGGGAAAGGATCCTTGGGTCCTGCGCATCCCTCTCGGGAGCACTTCGGTCGCCGTCATTTGAGATGAGGTGTAAAAAAAATGTGGAGAGGTTCAGAGCCGCCAGTCTATTTTACTCAAAATAGACAAGAGAATAAGGGGAAGCCATCCCGAAGGATGGCATCCAAAGACATACTGGTGCATGCGAAACCAAAATGATTCGAGAAGGGTTCGGAGGCTAAGTTACGAAATGGGAAGGTGTTAGGTACCCATTCTGCCCTTTCGGTCTCTCATGGATATTTGCTATTTTCCTTTATATTTCCCCCCATGATATGTGTTATTGTGTATATATATAGTGGAGATAGGAATCCTCGACTTGTATTATGGAAAAGATAACGCTAGTCATCCGTAGGAAGATATAAGAATAATATTAGAGAAATAAGATTTATGCGATTACCCCTACATTGATCGTTATAATGGAACGACAACGCATATGGAGTAATATGTCACTAAGGGCAAGTATATAGAATATAAGAATATTAGATTTAGAGAAAATAGGAAAATAAGAGAAAAAGTGAGAAAAGAACTCGAGTCTCGGATTTTACCCCGGGATGCCTACGTAGCCTATAAAGGCATCAAAGTCCACGTAGTTCGCATACGAAACGAGGGGTGGGGTTTATCCCATAAATCCAAATGGGGGATCTCTTATTTGTGTGTGGGTGTGTAGAAAAAGTGTTTTTAGTTTTGAGAAAAGTGTGAGAAAAGTATGAGAATCCCTATTTGGAATTTATGAGCAAACCCTCTTTTTCTTGTTTTTTTGGGTTTTATTTATATGAAAATAGGAGATGTGCAATAATACTAAATAAAAAGTAAATTAGGATGTGTGAGATGAGATAATAAAAGTGCTAAGTAATAAAACAAGTTATTGAGAATTTAAGATAATTTAAGAGAGACTTTGAAAAAGTTAGACCTTATTGAAGATCTTGAGCTTGATCTTGAATGTCGGAGAGCAGCCCTTGCACTTGGATGATGATGGAGAGTGGCTAATTCACCAAGTTTGATGAAAAGGATGATGAAAAGTGGAAGTAAAAAAGGGATTTGGAGGTTGAAATCACACTGCCTTCGAGAGAGGTTTCTGGGATTTGTTGAGGGTGAATTTTATCAGATCTAGGCTCTCTTTGAAAATGAGGTGAAGGCCTCCTTTTATAGGCTCAAGTCACTGCCGATCAGCATAGACCTGATC
Organism: Sambucus nigra; assembly: GCA_949130495.1. Taxonomy (NCBI): domain Eukaryota; kingdom Viridiplantae; phylum Streptophyta; class Magnoliopsida; order Dipsacales; family Adoxaceae; genus Sambucus; species Sambucus nigra. The sequence continues at coordinate 244,388,926 of OX422209.1, forward strand.
CTGCCTATCGGCACCTGCCGATAGGCAGGGTCTGGAACCTGCCATTTGGTAGTGTGTTTCAGGACTTTTTGGGAAATCGGTTGTCGAGGGCAAACCGTTAGTCATAATCGCACATGGGGCAGACCGTTGGAAAGGTAATTTAGAGACCTTCAAAAGTCCTTGGACCACTCCTGGGTTCGGGAGTTGACTTTGCACCAAATATGGCTCGGCACCGTTTGTAGGTCCATTGGACGGGGAATTATTCGAACGCAAATTGATCATTCGGACGCAAACGGATCTTTCGTCCGCATGGCAAGTCCAAATCGTTCATGGGGAAGACTGTTGGAAAGGCTAGGAGATTTACTTCCACATTCCAAAGAGTTTAACCCAATTTGAGGAGTTGACTTTGGTCAACTAGACCCTGGAAGCGTTTGGTGACCTCTTGGAGTTAAACGAATCATTCGTCCGCATGGTAAGTCGGAATTGAGCACGGGATGGGCTGTTGGAAAGGGTATTCAGTGCCCTTCGAAGATTCATTCAGCCTAGGTTGAGCTGAAGAGTTGACTTAGGTCAAATAGAGCTCGGGAGCGCTCGGTGACCTTTGGGTCAAGTTTCGGATGCAAACGGATCATTCGTCCGCATGGTAAGTCGGAATCGTGCACGGGATGGACCGTTGGAAAGGGTATTCAGTGCCCTTCAAGGATTCATTCAGTCTCAATCAAGATAAAGAGTTTGACTTTTTAGTCAAATTGAGTCAGGGAGTGATCGATGGCTTCTAGGTCAGTAATCGGGTAATGACCTGGGTTTGTAGTGATTAAGGAAGGTACTAGCGACCTAAGGAGAGTAGGGGGTAACAGAATGGGGTGTTTATAAGCTCCACCATTGTTTTGCCGATTAACAAACCTATCTAACTTTTTCTTCGGATGAGTGCTTCAATTTCATTTTGAAGAGCAACGCAGTGACTTTTCATATGCCCGTGACCATTGTGAAATTCACAGTATTTGGAATGGTCCCTTTTGGTTGTAGGTGTTCTTATCTTTTCAGGACAACATACATCCTTGTTGTGATTTATCTCCTCCAAAACATGGTGGATGTCCATTGTTAAGGGAGTATAATTATTGTACCTTTTGAGCCGGTCCATATTCCATTTTTTCTTTGATTCCCTATGGTCCTTAGGATCTTTGTGCTCCTTTTTATCAATTTTACTTTCCGCTTTTACTTCTGAATTTCTCTTGGCTGCCATAGCTTCCTCGACGTTCATCATTTTTGCTAACTTTTCCATCAACTCTCTCATTGTCTTCGGAGGATCTTTAGTAAGTGTGCAGTAGAGATTCTCGAGGAAACATTCACTCATAAGGGCTGTAATGGATTTTTTTCCTTGTAATCAATGACTTCTGACGTTTCATTATTGAAACGAGTGATGCAGTCTCGGGTACTCTCTCCCACCTTTTGCCTTACACTAAGAAAATGAGGTACTCATTTCACTAGTTAAACTCCAAAGAAGAAGTTTCCAATGAATAGATCAGCAAGCTAATGAAAACTAGAGATCCACCCCTAAGGAAGAATGTTATACCAGATCTGAGCAGGTGTTACAATTGTCCCTGAAAATGCCCTACATCTCATTTCATGGGGGATGGCATAGATGTCAGCAGCTGCCTAATACTGCTCTATATAAAGGACGGGATCAATTTTACCACCATATTTAGGAGTAACTACAGGATCTTTAAACTTTGAAGGTGTGGGAAAATCAACAATAGCTTGTATGAAAGGAGATCCTTTCAAAAAACTTCTCTGCAAAGGGTTCTTGGCCTTAGTAATTTCTCCCAATTTATCTTCTAATCGTTGGATGGAACCCTTCATACATTGTTACCAACGTTAGATCTGTGTGTTGCAACTCTTTCATTTTGACCAACTATTTGTTCTAAACAATCCTCCTGTGAATCTTGATTGGCACGAGAAGTTCGTCGGGCGTCTGATCTAGAATGGTTTGAGCCCTCATGTTGATCCGTTGGTGGTCGAGTATTTCTCGACAATGCCCTGGAAACATTTATATTCCCCCCAGGTCCTAAACGATCAAATGTATATGCTCGACTTATACTTTCTAAGGCACTTAATCTTTTAGGAGTAAAAGATTGTTCATTATAGTGCTCCGATGTCCTGAGAGAAGAACTTACTCCTAGGCAATAGGAAGTATCTCTAGTAGTCTTGGATTGTCTATGTCTACTGCTTCTTGGAGGCGGTGGTGGCATATTTCCACTAGTAGATAAGGAAGGTGGCCTGGCTTGCAGGGTATGTGCTAACTGCCTTATGGTATCTTGCATAGCCTCTTGTCCTCTCATGATACTAGCCAATATTCTAGTCAAATCATTGTTAGTTGGTGGAGCAGAAGGAATAGGAGGGATGCCATCATTACCGATACTTGACTCAAGAATATCAATAATGTTTTGTAAATAAATGAGTGAAAATGCTTAGAAGCATATTCCCACAGACGACGCCAATCTGTTGATGACAAAAACTAGAATAGATCTAACTATTTGATCACAGATAAATAAGTAAATAAAATAGAAAAGTAATATTTTTAAAGTGGTTCGACTGAAAGGAAAAGCCTACGTCCATTGTCTTGTATTATTTGTTTTTCACTTGGATTGTATTCGGGGTCTCTTTTGCTGTAGTGATTACAATGTATTTATAGTCCACTAGGGGATCAAGATTCCAAATGTTAAAGGATGGAACGCTTTTATAAATTAGGCATTTACATCAGTACATATTGTTCATAATGCATATTACTTTTGGCGCTTTGCTGACAGTGTTGGTCGACCCCCCCTACTATTGGTCGGGCTTCCTAGTGTTGGTCGGTATCCCAGTGTGATGGTTGGGATTCCAGGCCTTACTTGACAGTTACTCCTTGCTGACTAGGATTATTGCCATAGTGGAGGACACATGTCTATTTCTGATTGGTCCACGTAAGTGGGTAAATTTTGGTATCAACACCTACAAATATGATAAAACTTGCATAGCGGTAAGTAAGGATGTCAATCTATCTCTAAGGAGTGAAACAAATGAGAAGTAATGTAATTCATTCTTTTATGTAATTCTCTTTTTTTCTTTTTTCTTCTTCTTTGTTTTCTATTTTTTTATGATTTGTTTTAATATTAAAACAGTTTTGTGATGAGGGTGAAATAAGACTAAACTAAATCAAAGATCTAAAGACTAACTAAAAAGTGTGATAAAAAATAAGTGAAATGTAACTAAATAAAAATGTAAAATATGAGATGAGTGAGGAAATCAAATTGAGAGCTATCAAGGGATGGGTTACACCATATATTCTAGTTAATATTATTAATTAATTCATTCAAATTAAACTTCCCAAGTTGGTATCAAAATTACAAATAAATCCTCATTGTAAATGTAATTTTAATAATAATCTTTTAGAAAATTAAATTTAATACTCCTACAACTCTTGAAAAGTAGATCCAAAAATCATTTAACAAACCACTCGCTAGGATCGATTTACTAAATTAGTTTAAATCATAGAAATAAGCTTAGAGTTGAAATTCAAAGAAATAATTTAACAATTTAGAAAAACTTATCTCTAGTTCGATTCTAAAATGGAAACTAAGACTAGAATCCTGATTTTCTCTCTAAAACCATTCACCCTCTCTCGAGGCGTAAATCAAAAGTAAGAGTGAAAAGTTAATTATCAAATGAACATTTAAAGTAAATAAACTAATTAAAGTTGGATTAACATCAAATAATGGGATCACCCCACCCCTTAAAAGGGTTTTCAAGCCTAACATGATGATAAAATACAATAATCAAGCAGTCAAAGGTATTAAAATAAAATAGTCGTGATAAGAGAACATATCTTCAAACAAGTCTCCTTGATTTGTAAAGTTGAACTCTAAATCTTCATTGAACTTGAGTAATATCCATCCAAATTGAGCTTCCAAACATTTTTAATTCAATATATACACTCAATTGAATCTCACAATGTACTTTGATCTCTCACCAATATCTAAAAAATAAAATAAAATAAAATAAAACACTATTCTACTATTTACAAAGGTATTTTTCTCTCTAGTCTCGTCTTGAGTCTCCTCTCTACTTAATTTTTTTTCTTCAAATGAGCTTCATTGATTTTATAGGAAGATGCAAGTGGAAAAGGGAAAAAATTGGAAGAATTAGTGTGCATGAGCTGTGTAAGGTATTTGGGTGACGGTAAGGTGGGTAATGCACACACGTGCCTATGGGTGAGGGGATGTGATGGTATTTTAGGGAAATGGTAGCAGACTTGTGGGAGAGTTGTATTGAGGGATATAATGGGAAATAGGGATAATATATGCATTTTAAACATATGGATTTTATTTTGGTTTGGGACTTGGCAGGTATAATTGAATAAGGTACAAAAATGGGAAATGGGTATGAGGGTGGCTCTTCGGGTTGGAAGATTCACGTTTGGCCGAAGTGGATGGGGTTTGTAACGGAGGTCGGAGCATCTCCAGGTTGATTTGCATCGACGATTAAGGTGGTATGCCCGGGTTGTGGATGGGAGTGGGTTCACTGGTGTAGGTTTCGGGTTTATATGGATTAAACTGGGTTAAATAGGTCGCAAGTTGGAAGGGGCATATGGCAGCAAGGTTCTCGGGTTCTGGGTCAGCTATGGGTTGTAGAACGTTCTCTAAGGTTGGTTATGATTTGAGACAACAATGGATTTGGAGGTTTAGAGTGGGTGTTAATGGAGAAAAAAGATAGAGAAAAATGATGGGAGTAGAAGATGATGGGGGTAATATATTTGGGTGTTGGTGAGGTGTATGGGATTAATGTGTGGGTGAGGTGTAGGATAGGAGATGATTTGGTGTGATATGTTTATGAGATTTAGTGTGTGTGTGTGTGTGTGTGTGTGTGTGTGTTTTGATTTGTACTTAACTAAAAAATAAAAATAAAACTAACACTACCTAAAACTAATAAAAGACATAAAATCCTAATAAAAGACATAAAATAAAAATCAAATTAAACTAGAAGAAAATAAAAATAAAAATAGTAAAATCTATTAAAACTAAAAATTAATTTTCTAACCTATAAACTAAAAGACTCAAATAAAAATTGAAAGCAAATAAAATAAAATAATCATAGAATTAAATTAACTAACAAACTAAAAATAAATAAAAAGAAAGTACAAATACAAACACACAATTCGCATAAAAAATACTCGGACCCTAATATTTACAATTACACGCACGAAAATAAAATACAAACATCCTAAAATATACATGACTTGAGATAAAATAAAAAATACTAAATTAATAAAATAAAAATACTAAAAATGCCTAAATATATCAGATACAATCATAACGACACACACACTATGGGTTATTTTGGGACAGGGTGGGGGGTCAGGGCTTGGTTCGGGAAATGTTTAGGCTATGAGACTTGGGTCTATCACTTTTAACCGCATTTTTGTCGCATTTTGCCTTGATTTAATGCTTTTGAATCCGCAAATGACGTTTGACCTACAAGATAAACATAAACGCGCATAAGACCTATTTTATCGAGAATTAGCAATTAAAAACCGTACATTGAAGGTTTTATTTAAATACTTTTGAGTGCTTATCAAACGGCATTATGGGGATACCCCTCAAAAAGTCGGAATGGCCTTCCTGTCAGGCATCCAGACATTCAAAGTCGCAGTATCACCACCGCAGGATTGCGATGGTACGACATCCATGAAGCGATGACTGCGAGTTGTGGGTCCACCAGCATTTCCCCAGTCAACAACAATTTTGAAACCAAGCCCAGAATGACGGCTCCAGTATATATAGCATCACCAATATCTTGTAAATGCACAAAATACAACACAACAAGAAGATAAATCATTCCTCCCGTAACCAATGACCAAGTTGCCAAGGCCTTCCTTTACTCAAAAATTTTAAAAAACTCATTTTTCGTACTTTTTCTCAAAATAAATTCTTGCAAAAGGAAAGCTCTTTTTCAACCAAGTCATCGAGGCTATATTCTACTCAAATATATTAAAAAATTCCAAAAACACACTCTTCCTCAAAATAAAAACTCAATAGCAAATTAAAGTGCATGTAGCTTAAGCCGTTAAATCAAGATAATTAAACAAAATATGCATAGCTTTTTTCTTTTTTGTGTCTCTTTTTAGGTGCAAAGCCTCTATATCAAGCATGCAAATGCCAAACTCCCACAGCCAGCAATGAGTCTGCAAGGAATCCCAAAAGGAAAGAACCATAATTGGATGTCACCTCATCTGACGTACCCAAACTCATGCTCCATCAACCGCTGCATCTGTGCATTGTATGCTCAATGGTCGTCCCCCACAAATAGAAGGTCACCTGCAAATTCCCCAACAAGAGAAGAAAACTCAATATCGAAAATGATTATTAAGAAAAATGGTCTCAAGGGGAAAAAAGAATTCCCCATCCACATATCGATCGGCACTGTGCCTCCACCAGCTCGAGGTACCCCGAAGGACGGTGCTAGTGCCATTTGGCACCCCTCAAACCATGTCGGTTGGCACCCTCTCTAAAATTTAGTACAAAAATTCCCCAAAAATGCTAAAAAATCCCCAGAAAAATCCTAAAATTACCAAATGGAGACCTTTTTCACCAAGATTTTTTTTACCACACTCATCTCCCCAGCGGAACTTTTACCTCCCCAGTGGATTTCTCAAAATCAATTGGATATACCCCTGGTAGAATAAGGAAACATCCACATCCGTGCCCACCGAAATAAAATCAAATTCCCAGCGGAACTGCAAGATGAATATCCCCAATTATCATTTCCCATGTAGAGTCTCCCAAATTAGTCAAAGAACACTACTACTTATGCCCGCATGATTGGATTTGACCTACAGAATTGGTCATCCCTACCTAAGCCTGCATAATTGGCCATCTCAATCTAAAACCTGCAGAATTTGTGTTAACCTACAGAATTGGTCATCTCTACCTAAGCCCGCAGAATTGGATTTGACCCATATAAATTGTCATCTTTACTTAAGCCCTCAGGATTGGCTTCGACCCGCAGAATTGGTCGCTTCTACTTAAGTCCTCAAAATTGGCTTCGACCCGTTGAATTGGTTGATACAACTCATGTCCTTGAAATAGATCTCGACCTAAAGAATTGGTCACTCCCTACCTTTGACCCATTGAATTGGTCATCTTTACTTACGCCATCATAATTGGCTTCAACCCTCAGAATTGGTTGCTTCTAATTAAGCCCTCATAATTGTCTTCGACCCGTAGAATAGGGTACTTCTACTTAAGACCTTAGAATTGGCTTCAAACTGCAGAATTGGTCGCCATAACTTGGGTCCTCAGAATTAACCTCGACCCACAGAATTATTCACTCCCTTCCTTGACCTCAGTCGTCACATCCTTTAGGTACTCAGAATCTTCCATCCCCAGCATCACCTTAGGTCCTCAGGATCCACCTCGATCCTCTAAACTGGTCATCCTTGTCCCTTAGGTATGTAGAATCGACCTCTTTTTAAAAAATCATGTGGTGTCTATTCAACAGATTTCACTTGTTCCAAGCTCACCCGTTGAGGGACTCTCTAGACACCAAATTATAGGAACCCTTAAGTCTCTCCTTAGGTCCCTAACACCTCCCCATTTCACTACAAACCCTATGTCATGCTCTGAGTACCGATTTAGAGGCCATATAGTGCTCCCGAGCCCTGTCTAACTTTGGTAAACTCTTTCATCAGAGCGAAAGCTCATTGAATCTTAGAAGGGACCTGAATCCCCTTTCCAAAAGTCTACCCCCTGTGAAAATCAGCATAATGGTTCGGACAAACGTACCATTTTACTATCGAAAATTAAATTGTAGGCCACAAGGCGCTCCTGAGCGTTGATTTGACCATAATTAACTTCATCGTCAGAGAGAAATCTCTTTGAATCTTCAAAGGTCACTGAAATCCCTTTCCAACCATCTGCCCCATGCATGAAATAGCATAACCATTCGGACGAACGATCCATTTTCCCCTAAAAATTAATCCGGAGGTCACCAGGTTTTCTCGAGCTATGTTTAACCAAGGTCGAATCTTCAGATCGAACGAGACTTACTTGATATCTGAAGGGAACTGAATACCCTTTCCAACAGCCTGCCTTATGCACGATTCTGACTTACGGTACGGACGAAAAATCCATTTTACTCCGAGTGGTCACCGGGTATTTTCAAGCCCCAATTGACCAAGGTAAACTTTTCAAACCAAGCGAAACTATTTGTAATGTCGAATTACATCTCCTAACCTTTCCAATGGTCCACTCCATGCACGATTCTGATTTACCATGCGGATGAACGATCCATTTTCATCTAGCGATCTCCTGTCCAAAGGGGTGATGTGCGCTTCCGACCTATATTTGACCCAAAGTCAACTCCCAACCCCCGGAATGGTCCAAAGGACTCTTGAAGGTATCTGAAGTACCTTTCTAAAGGTATGAACCATGATTGATTTGGATCAATGAATTAAAAACAATTTGCACGAGACTTCCAATTGGCAGGTCCATTCTCCTACCTATCGATAGTGTGTCAAGGGTCACCTGCCAATTGGATAGGGCAATACCGATTGGCATTACCCCTCACCCTATAAATTGAGGGCATGATCTCACTTCCAAATCACACCAGAGATCCATTAGCATTAGTGATCTCATCAACATTCTCTCGAAATCATCGAAGTTCCTCCATGTGAAGTTTCATTCAAGCTTACATTCCCATCCTTTTCATACCCAATTTGGAAAAATCACATTCTCTCTCATCCAACCTTCGTATAAAATTTAAGGGAGTTCATCCAAGATCAAGTATCAAGCTCCAAAGAAGGTCCAAATCTTTCTCTCTCTCTTTAAATTTCTTGTTTTGCATAAATTTCATCAGATTCATAAGTTAGTCCTTACTTTAGTTCGTACACATTAATATCTACATTTTTGTTTGTATATTTCACATATTTTATTTTCTATGAAAAATCCAAAAGTAATAAAAAGAGGATTACACCCATAAATTCCGAACGGGATTATCCATCACACCTTTTCAAAACTAAAAATATTTTTCTACACACACACATACAATAAAATCCCGTTCAAATCCATGGGATAAATCCCACCCTTATGTCGCATGCGAACTACATGGACTTTGATGCCTTTATAGTCTACGTAGGCATTTCAGATTAAATCCCGAGACACGAGTCCAGTTTTCCAATTTCCCAATTTTAATTTTTTTCTAAAATTCCCAATTTTTCTAAATCCCCCATTTCTATATTCTTGCATTAGTATACATATTGTGTTTGTTAGCGTTTCATCCAACACATATTATCATTCCATCATAACGATTAATATCACGATAAATGCATAAGTCATATTTTCTGTTTATTCTTTTGGGAACATTCATGTGGATGACCACACTCTTTCTCTTCCATGGTATGAGTTGGGTGATTCTGATCTCCATTATATATACACGCACACCCACTTCACAGAGAAATAAAAGAAAACAATAACACTATCCCATGAGAGATCAAAAGTGCGGGATGGGTTCCTAATACCTTCCCATTCTGTAATTTAGCCCCAAACCCTTATACTATTGGTTTCGTATGCATCAATTTGTCTTTGATTCCTTTCTATCGAGGCGGGGACATGCCCTTTTGCCTTTTTTGTTCAAAATAGGTTGGCGACTCCATATCTTTACATTTACCCCACATCAATGACGATCGAAATATTCCTAAGTAGGGGGTGATAACTTTCAATCCCTCTTCCTTTCCCATCCCCCCTTCGGGAGGTAAAAGTGGTATAAGGTGAATCGTCGCGTACCTTTATCAGGATGTCGACAAAACGTTAGTTATTAATCTTGATTCTAGCATCCGACAACACGAGATTAGGATGGGGTTCACCCTTGACGTGTTTGATGTGTGAAACTTGAAAAATTGTTGAAGGAATTCATGGATGTCTTTGTATGGTCATATGACGGCATGGCCTGTATTGATTTCGAAATAGCTCAGCACAAGATTCCAACTCTTTCGAAGGGAAAATAGATCAAATAGAACTACGAAAGCTTTGCACTGAATGGTCGCTCAAGGTTAAAGAAGAGGTGATCAAACAGTTAAATGTAGGCTTCATACGGGTGATCGACATCCCACATGGGTAGCCAACATTATACCCGTGCCAAAATTTTGGGGGAAATTCCACATGTGCATTAACTCCTGAGATTTGAACAAAGCATCTCTGAAAGATGATTACTCGCTGCCCAACATCCACATGATCGTGGAAAACACGAGCCGTCACACTTTCAAATCATTTTTTGATGGGTTTGTCAGATACAATCAGATCAAGATGCACCCTGACCACCAAGAAAAAACCTTATTCATCACCCCTTGGATACCTTTCGTTATACAGTTATGCCATTTGGTCTAAAAAATGCAGGGGCTACCTACCAAAGGGCTTCCATAACCATCTTGCATGATTTTATACCCAAAGTAGTCGAGGTATCATGAAGTTTTAGACTCGAGGAGGTCATGTTCCTACCCTTCGAAAGTTCTTCGAATGGCTAAGGAGATATAAAATGCGAATTAACCCGCAAAATGCATTTTTGACACCACCAAATGAAAGATTTTAGGATTCATGGTTAGTAAGAAGGTAATTGAAGCAGACCTTTCCAAACTGAAAGCCATAGTCGAAATGCCACCACCCCTAACGGAGAAGGAAATCTGGGGATACTTGGGAAAATTACAGTATATCATCCGATTCATCACCGAGTCGACTTATATTTGTGAACCCATATTCAAACTCCTCCAAAAGGATTCCACCAAAGTCTAAAAATGAGAAATTTCAGGAAGCCTTTCACCGAATAAAGTTGTACATTAACCGACCTCTGGTACTCATGCCACTATAGCTTGATCTTCCTCTACTCCTATATTTGACCGTAACAGGCACCACAGCTGGGGCTTTGCTAGCCCAACACCTTGAAAAATCCAATTAATAAAGATCCATATACTATGCCAGTCATAAATTTCTGACTAAGAAGTCAACTATATTGCCTTGGAAAAAACATGTGTCACCCTTATCTGGTAAAAAATTACGGCACTACATGCTCACTTTTCCCATCAGACTTGTGTCCCGAATGGATCCTATCCAATACCTGCTAGAGAAACTCGCCTTGTCTAGCTGAATGACTCGACGGTTGGAGCTTCTGGCCGAGTTTGATATTGTGTATGTCACGTAGAAAGCAACGAAAGGGAGAGCCATCTACAACTACCTTGAGGACTACCCTATGGAAGAGGCTGATGTTTGGATCTCTGAATTCCCTTATGAAGACATCCTTTACACCTCTCAGAAAACCCTTCGGTGGAAAAATTTTCATTGACAGTGCTGCCAATAAAAAATGGTACAACATTAGGAAACTCTTGATTGCCTCTGATGACTCTAACACTCTCATTACCATCAATTTGGATTTTCGTTGCACTAACAATATGAATGAATATGAGGTGTGCACCGTAGGCCTCAAAGTCTCTCTTAAGAAAGATATTCAATGCCAAGATTTCTATGGGTACTATGCCCCTTATCGTCTCGGTCTTTAGAAGATGGAAAGTCAAAGATTAAAAACTTTTACCCTTCCATAACCACCTAGAAGAGTTGTCCTCCCTATTTTGAGATATCACCTTCCACTACTTCCCCCGATCAAGGAATAACTTAATCGATGTTCTTGCTACTCTCACCTCCATGGTCAATATGCCGAAGGGAATAAGGTGTAATACCTCGCACTTTTATGGAAAATTAAAATTCATAAGTAAGTGTAAATTGGGACTTTGAGAAACTATCGTCAATAGTAATTTTTCAAGTTTTCAAGGATTAAATGATTTTTAATGTATGTTATATTTACTTTTGAGATTAAGTAAATGAGTTGGACCATTTTAATTACATGTCGCAGTTGGGTGAAGCGACAAAGGATAATATTTTAATTGGAAAAGCCGCATGGACATGTATTGGGTTTAATTAGTGGATTGCGGTCAAGTACCTAAGATGGAGATTTTGAGTGTGCGGTTGGTTTTGAAATGGCCGAGATAGTCAAAATAGAGTATTCGAGAGTAGTGCTTGGATTCCGAGAATTTTTGGACCAGTAGGGACTCATAATTGAGTAAATGAGTCATTTTTGGGTTTAATAAGGGATAAACCCTTTTCTCTCTTATAAAAGACACGCGAGAGTGGGAGAAAAGAGAGAAAAGATAGAGGAGAAGAAAGGAAGGGAAAAAGAAGAGAGAAATGGGAAATTTTGGCCAAACTCTGCAGGATTTGACTCGAGGTCATCAGATTTTATCCTCCAGGCAAGTGTGTACTTGCTTTATTTCATTTTGTGCATATATCTCATATTATAGTTGGTAAAATATATGATTTTGAGTTAGAACCCTTCAAAATAAATTTGGAAAAATTGAAGTATGAGTTTACATATTGATGTAATGTAAACTCTTAATGATTTTTAGTATTAAATCCATGTAAATGGAGTGAAGAAATAAAATCAAATGGGGAAAATGGTAAAACTAGGGTTTAATGGGTTTTTAGGTTTAAATCTAAGAAAATTGGTTTAATCCCCAAATTTATTGATGTATTAGTTAGAAATCGTTGATTATATGAATATAGTGTCGTAGGTGGAGATTTGAGGCCATAAAAATGGAGTTTGGGGTTCTTGGTGGACATTTTGGAAAATAGATTTTTGAGGGACTGGTATGACCAGTCGACCGCGCCCCTATGGCTGGTCGACCGCATCAAGGAAAAAGGGACTACTAGATGGTCTATTAGGCATAAATACGAACAACGGTCGATCGGGGGTCCAGGGCCGGTCGACCGGCACTCTGTTTTCAGCCCAAGATTTTGGAGATTGTTATTCCTTCTCCTCTTTGAGTTTAAAGTTTATGGCCTTTTTAAATTAGAGCATTAAGGAGAGTTATGTTCTAAAGGACTTTAGGAATTGTGAATTGACCTTGGGTTATTTAAAAGGTTAATCCGGGGTATGGACTTATCGAATGTTTAAGAAGAGAGTGACATTTGGAGAAATTATTCGGTAAGCACACATGGTTATATTTATGTGGATGGAATAGATAGGGGCCATCTGTAATTGGATAAAATCCTATGAGGCGACTATGATGGAAATTTGGGGTTATAGGCTAAAGATAAGTTAAGGGTATACTTATTATATGGTTATGAATTCGGATATTTGGAGAGTATATAAATCCCTAACAGTGATCAAGGTGTGAGGTATATTTATGTAGGAGAATACTTAAATATCATGGTGAGATTGGCAAATATAGCCATGTATACAGTTGAGGAGTGATAAATGTATATGTGTACGATGTGATTATAGTATTTATGTAATATGATACTATTATGTACATATATCTATGTGTGAATGGTATATATATATATGTGAAGCATACCCTCTCTAATGCTATCATGGGAAGTTGCGTGATGTGGGTGAGGCCCCTGGCTTGAGGGGCAGGGAGTGTATAGTCCCCAGGTCATAGCATCCATGGTTATATTGTGTTATTTTTATTAGGGGGATACGTGGTCGGTATGTTTCATCTCATTCCCATGGAGGAACTATGACCGCTTCCCATATGTTGTGATTTGGTTTTTACCATGTCGGTGTTATTTAGTCCGGCCGCTGGTACCCAGGATGGTATGTGAGTAATGCCCTGGAAGATGATAGAATTGAGAAACTACATCCTCGAGTTAAAGCTCGTTGCAATGGTTATTATACTTGTGTGTATAGTATAATACCTGTATATGAGGATAAAATATTATATATCTTTACGAGAGTAAAGAGATGAAATGAATAAAGATTAATTCTCATTCCGGGAGATTCTATTCGGACTTATATTGTGATACGTATATGAGAGTGAGTGTGATAGTTTATATAAGCATATAAGTATGTATATATATATACGTTGTGTACTGAGGGTCAAACGGATCTCGACGATCGACACTGCCAAGTAGTAGCGTATCGGGGGGTTCCTTGTTTGGATTACGCTTCGCGAGACACCCCTCGCACGAACGTAGAGTAGTGTTGGGACTGGAGTTACGTTTAGCCCTTAGTACTTGGGTTAAGTAGGATTTTAGAATGGTTGGAACGAGTTGAGTTAGGTAGGGTATCTTGACTAGGTTGTTTAGAGGGATGCAATAGGTGTACACCATTAGAAGAGGGGTGAGGGGCATCTCATGGGAGTGAAATACCAATTTAAATATGAGATAAAACATATTTTTCATAATAAATTATTTATGCACTTGCAAAATAATTTCACAGCTCGGGATCTAACCCGTTTATCTATTTTCCTCTCTTTTGGTATAAATATATATTTATAGATGCCCAGACACAGGGACGCCTGGATGACAATTCTTTCGAGTCTGACATTGGCTGCAGCAGCTGTGGATGCATGCAGGTTTCTTTTAACCGCTTCTATTCTTGTGATCTTTATAGGAACCATTGTACTATCACTCGGGACAAAAGCCCTACTGCATTTATTTATTCTTTTACCGCCTTTTATTGCGGAATTCATTTTGGTTGTATTATGTTAAACCGAGTGTTTGGTTATTTTTATTTCATCTCAGTTTCATTTATATATAAATTGTGTGGATGTTTTTATTGAATGGTTTGTTTAAACAGATTAGTTAATTAAAATTTTGATGCTAGCCTAATAGTTTATTAGTAATTAATTTGGTTTTCGACAGTGATGTTAAGAATGAACCATATGCGACTCCTGTTTTAATTTGGTACATGAGTGATCACCCGGTATTTTATTAGGCGGGGTGTCACATAAGGATGGACACTTTTGTAGTCCAAAAATAAGCTAAACCGACCCACTACTACCACATTGACCTCATCATAGAAGAGGATTCCGATATGGTCTAGTTATGTTACTACAACATTTGGAGCCTCCTTAAGCATGGTAGGTACCTCGAAGATGCCAACAAGAGAGACCGAGCGACCCTCCGAAAACTGGATGCCCATTACACTATCTACAATAAAGCACTGTTAAAGAGAAACTTTGATGGAACCCATTTGCAGTGCATTGCAGGGGCTAACATTGAAGAAATGATGCAAAAAATCCACATCGGGATAATGAGGACCCCACATAAATGGTCATATGCTCGTTAAGAAGATTGACTGGCAGGGTTACTATTAGAACTTTATGGTTCAAAATTATACTGCCTATGTTCGGAGATGCCTTAAATGCCATCAGTTTGCTAATTCCAGCACTTACCTCTGCAGGAATCATACAACATGAGTTTTCCCAAGCCGTTCTCCACATGGGGCATTGATATCCAGGTAAAGTCATGCCCGAAGCCTCCAATGGGCACGAGTTCATCCTGGTTACCATTGATTACTTCACCAAATGGATCGAATCCAAGTCATACGCAGTGTTGAATGCCAAAAAAGTAGCCAAGTTCATTCGAAAGAACATCATTTATCGATACGGGGTTCCACATGAGCTAGTGTTAGATAACATGTTACATTTTGAGAAAAAAAGTCAAAGAATTAGTCAATAAGTATGCGATTTAGAGACAAAAATATTATCCCATCGACCATAAACCAATGGTGTAGTTGAAGCTGCCAATAAAAACCTTAAATCAATCATCAATAAGATGATCTAAAATTATCTAGACAGGGTCAATCGGATCCCTTATGCCCTCTGGGGCTACCGTACTTCAGTTCAGGCATATACTGGGGCTACCCCTTACCCTCTGGTATATACGATATGGAAGCAGTCCTACCTATTGAACTATAAATACCTTCATTACGCATTATGTTTAAGAGAAAAGTCAACAAGGAGGACTGAGATCAGAGCTATTTCAATAAGTTGTTGTTCTTACATGAAATGAGGTTAAAGGCTCTATATCATATATAGGGGTACCATTGCCGAATAGCGCAATTATCTAGCCAAAGATTCATGGAATGTGGTGTTCAAGAAGGGGACTTAGCCCTTAAAGAAATCATAGAACCCGTATGGGACCCCAGAGGGAAATTCAAGCCAAACTAAAATGGTCCCTACATTATGAAGAAGATCATGTCCAACGGCGCAGTTATGCTCACTGATCTTGATAGAGAAGAGATGGCGCGTCCAGTCAACCTGAATTATCTCAAGAAATTCTACCCTTAGTCCTAAACCTCAGCACGATATCACTCCTGTCATCTCCCTTTTATTCTGAAACAAATTATTCATTTCCCTCTACTCAGAGCCATGTAGGGCTTGATCTTCTAAAAAACATTTTACTTTCATAATGAAACTTAAAAAAATTTCAAAAACCCCAGAGTTACGTAAGAAACTCATACGCTTTACATGGCCATAGTCCCTTTCTTCTTTATAAAATGTTATTCTATTCTTACCTCTGAGAATGATAATTTATTTTATAATATACGTGAAGAAAAGGATTATGTATGCCTTAGCAACCAGTATAGATAATTTAATTGTAAAACTCATCAAGAGGCACAACAAAATAATTAAAATACTTTTTAATTCCATAAAGGGGAAATTCAGCACGATTACTTGAAATATCAATGTTGGGAGTGAAACAACTACCCCAGCCAACCAAGCTGCCCCTAAAATAAAACTAACCAAACCTTCCCAATTTTATTCCTAGAAACCAAAAACAACCAAACATATCTCCATCCCAAAAGCTTCACAAGAAACAAACACCATCTTCCATATCTGCAGCTGCCGGAAGACCCAACCCTATCATCATCTGCTCCTTGAGGCCCCCAAACTTCCCCTGCTTGATTGGTATGCCGAAGGTTATCCATGGAGAGATAAACTCGAACCAGTCTAGAAAAAACAACTACACCCCTCCATAGCGTCGAAAATGACAAATCATCTATGTTTGGTCTCCTCTGCCAAGAACTTAGCCACTGCCCTCTTCCATAGCCATTTTATATAATATTCAAAAACATGCCAAACCCTGCCAACAGATTGAGAAGGACGGATTGACGGTGGACGATTCTCTCATAAAGAACCCAAATGCATGCGTAAAAGTTCAATCAAATCCTCTACAAGAAAGAAATCCAGAGTATTAGGAGGCACAATTTTCTCCCATCTGACTTGATGTAGGAGATGCCAGGGAAAATATATTGCAGTCTTCCAGAGGCTAACTAACCGAATGTGCAGAAATTCTACCAGTTCAGAATGGGCTAAAGCTCCCACCACCACGACACCAACCAACGCTAACATCGAGCTCCATGCTCCACGAAATAGTTTACGCAATTCTCTATGGATGGGCCAAAGACGATGAAATAATAAGTGAAGAAATTTATCACATCTACTAAGGGATATTCAGGGGGATCGCCAAATGGAATCTCTTGGCCAACCACATAAATGACATCATCGTTCTCCCTCTTAAGAAATCAAAGCGGCCTTTTTTCCAAGAATGTAGGTCGTTTAGGGTTTTCGCCAGTATCACTTCCATTGGATTGCGACGATATGACATCCACTCTATAATAGCAGCCAGTTAAGGGTCCACCATCAGGTCCCTGATCACCAGTAATAGCTTCGAAGTTAAGCCTAGGGCAACAGCTCTGGAAGGAGTGCATCATTGAAATCCCGCAGACGCACATAATACAGGATAGATGAGAGGGAGATCATTCCCGCAATGACCAATGGCCGAGCTGGAGAAGGAGGGATGTGGGGAAATCTTGCTAACAGCTCCAGAGGAGATCGAGATAATTCAGGCATAACTGTCGCCACACTAGGATTCATCCCCAACATGGTTAAAAACTCCTTATTGGTCGGACAGACCTCGTCAAGTCAAAGAGGACAACAAATTCTTGGGATACCAAAATTGTGTTGTCGCTGCCAGCACGTTCCAGTCGATGGGCTGATTGCTCCACAAAGAAATCGGGCACAAGTTAAAAGCGTTGTAAACTACATTGTACATGCACATAGCTTCCAGGATCTTTAAATATGAAGCAAATTCTTCACTCATGGGAATGGACATTTTGGGAAATAATAAGATATAAGGCAAGAAAGAAGAGAAAATGTGAATGGGTGAAAAAAACCTCACCACCTTACCCCCTTTTATACATGAAAATCTTGGCTAAACAACAAGAAATTTGAGAAACTCGAATAAATGCCTGCCCCACTAAGTACTTTGAAGATGCAGAAAGTGAAATCAAAGCCTTAGGGTGATTTGACTGGACTCACCTTCCGATGGATAGGACAAGGGGTATGCCAATCGGCACCCCCTTATTTTAGAAAATCCTATCTTTCCTTTTTTTTATTATCAAAATGAGGAATCTGAAAAAATAATTTCTTATTTCAAAAATCTGGGTTGTTTCTTCCTTTATTATCCATTTTTACCCATCATTTCTCAAAATAAATTTTCTATCGAGTTATTTAAAAATCCCATCCTTTTTACGGTCTCAATAACAAAGTAAAAAGTGCGTGTAGGTTAAGTCAATTAAGTAAAGATAAATAAATAAAAATCTCATTTATTTTATATATTTCCATTTGCATCATTACATTTTTTTCAAGAAAAAAAAACAAACAAACAGAAAAGAAAAAAAACAACGGGACTCAATTTGAAACCCCAATATCTCATATATCTCTAAGACCCCATATCCCTATAACGAGCGCGCTTCCCCCAACGACAAGTTATGGAACCTCCACTCCCTGATCTAGATCTATCATCTGAGAGAGAAAATGGTACTAGATAAGAAGGAACTGGAACAGAGTCCTTGATGTAGGAACTTGCTAAGGCCACCCAGTCCCGGATGTCCTTGAGCCAAGTAGTCGACACCCGAACATGCCTCAAACAAAGAAATAGAAACAAAAGGTAAACAAGTCAGTTTAAAGCAAAGAAAAATCGAGATAAGGACAAAGAAAGAGAAAAGGTATACCTCTGGCTAAAGGACATCCTTTGTCAGCCCAAACACCCCGGATCAACTGCATTAGGGTTGTGCGACAGACGTTGTGATCCCCCTCCATCCAATCAAAAATAATAAGAAGGAAGGGCAAGCTTAATGAATGGAAGACGTACCACCGGTATTGTGGGCAGACCACACTGTCCTACTCGTACACCTGCTTGAATCCCTAGAAAGCGAATGCATGTTTACCACATCGTAGATATAAGAAGGCATCAACCATCTCGTCTCAAAGTTGAGATAGTCATAGGTTGCCATCGTATCCGTACACAATGAATAATTCTCGCCAATCATAGCTGCCGCCCAACATCTCCCGCACCCGCCTCATGTACATCAGGGGCGCCGTTGGTTAGACCACAACCTCATCCTCCACAATTTTTCAAACCACTCTCTCCTTGAGTACCAAGAGTATCCAAACTTGTTCACCAGCAGTCAGTGCATCTGCACATACACCCCAGTCACCCAATGTACTGGACAACCATCCCCCCATGAAAGAAAGTCACTTGCAATTCCAATAAAGATTAATATTTTCACAAATAGATAAAATGTCAAAAATTGATTCAAAAGAAAAAAGAATA
Source organism: Sambucus nigra (assembly GCA_949130495.1). Classification (NCBI taxonomy): domain Eukaryota; kingdom Viridiplantae; phylum Streptophyta; class Magnoliopsida; order Dipsacales; family Adoxaceae; genus Sambucus; species Sambucus nigra. Next base: position 244,408,389 of record OX422209.1, read on the forward strand.
ACCTGGTCGCTTGTTAGGGTGTTCAAGGCCTGACGCACCGCCGACAGAGAAGGCGAATTCTTTGACCATCGGTTGGACTTTCGCCATCGGTACATCCGACAGAATTCCACCACCTCATCATCATGAAAACGTATAAAATGGTCATTAAGCCCGATCAACTTATAAAACCACGCCCATAGAAAGGACAAGAGCCAGCCATTATAGGAAAAAAACGAAAGGAAAAATGCATGAAAATGCATAAAGAGGGGTGCAAGTATTACCTCTAGAAGATACATGGACTTGCAAACGTCTGTTGGTAACTCAACTTGAAAGCCTCCAAAGAAAAATAAAGGGTCGCCAAGGTCAGGCTCCCCTATTCATATATAGTGATATTAAAAAATACCCTAAAAAATAGTACAAACCATAGGTGGACAACATCGCCACTCGACACCACCAAGAAACCACCCATTAAAATAAGAATGAATAAACGGGCCATTTTTTGTACCTAAAGCCCATCTTTATCGTCAGTCCTTCGGCTCAAAATCATCTCCCGCAGAGCAAAAATGTGGATAGAATCACTCGAAACTATCCTTCTTATGTATCCCAATGCAGCATCAATCGCCTCAAGCGTCACCCTCAAAGAGCGGTACACCTCAATTTGCATAACCTCATAGTCAATCACCAACAACTACTGGACGTCGATGGGAGTCACTTAATCTCCTCGAATCTCAAATAATTGGTGTGGGTAGTGTCCCACCACCTCTACCCTAGCGCACACAGAACAATCGTAGAGCTCGATGTCTCGTCCAAAGAAGATGCTAGGTGACCAAAACCCTCAGAGAAAACTACCTAGTTCACCACTGTCGGAAGGTTCCCCCACACACCCTTAAACCCCATCATCCTTCGGGAAATAAAATCTCGTCAAAGCTATGTCAGACTGCCAAAACAAAGAGCCCTTTTGTCAATTCAAAGAAACAAAAGGAAGGAAAGGAATGCCAAATGTCATTAATACTTATGAAGACACTAGGGTTCCTCACCCTAGATGCTCGGTGATGTGAAGGCTTGCATAGAAGAAAGCGATAATTAGAAACTGGCTTGAACAACTCGAAGGAATTTTCATTACCCAATGCCAGGGGCACCCCAGCTCGCCACTCTAGGTTCACCTAATCATCGGCATCCAACACGCCATGTGGGTCGCGCGAATAAAAAAATCTACCATTTCTAAGGTTTGAATAAAGAGAAAGTATTAGAAGTGGATCTTAGTTAAAGAAGGCATAAGAACTGAATGCTAGAAGTTGTGAAAAATGAGGAGAACTCACCCTTTTTATAAGAGGCCAAGGGTCATGCCATTCGGTAATCCCCTGACGCCCACCGATCGTCACATGCCTCTTCCCCATCCCTAGCCTAAAAGTCCATGCCATTTCCAAACGTCAACCCCTGTAACATACCGGTCGACAACCCCTTGAAAATTTTGCACAAAAAGTTCCAAAGAATTCCAAAAATACTCCAAAAAATTCCTCAAATTGCCAAATAAATATTAGAACATTTCTTCACCAAGGAAATCATTTTCCCCCGTTGAATTTAAACTACATTATTATCCCCAATTTAAACCCTAAAACGGAGCGCTTGCATCCCTAGAGTACATTACAATTCCCCAACGGAATCCCAAAACCTCAAGGCATCGCCAGCGGAACTCAAAACCTCAAAAATCAAAGTTTTGCCCCTCAAAACTTCCAAATCCAACTTCCCCAGCGAATCTATAAGCTATTCGGATATCTCTCCTTGACAGCATCTCAGTGGAATCCCAAAACATCAAGTCATCAACTACTTTCCTAGTGGAATTTCTGGCTAAAATTTCTCCTAATCCATCCACCATAAGAATTTGAGCTCCCTAACAAATCTATCACCTCTCAAAAGGACATAATCCCCAGCGAAATGTCTCTTCTAATATAGTGTAAAAAGAACGTAAATTAAAGACTACCCACAGAGCAAAAACTTTAGGTTCTCAGAATTGACCTCAACCCGATTAATTGGTCGTTACAACTATAGGTTCTTAGAATTGACCTCGATCCGTAGAATTGATTGCCATAACTTTGTCACCAAAACTTTGGGACCTTAAAAGTGACCTCGACTTGCAAATTGTTCGCCCCTAATTTAGGTCCTCAGAATTAACCTCGATCTGTAAAATTGGGCAGCCCTACTCTTGGTCCTTAGAATTGATCTCGATCAAAAAAATTGGTCACCACAACTTTTGGTCCTCAGAATTGACCTCGACCTGTAGAATTGATTTCCCCAACTTTTGGTCCTCATAATTGACATCGACCCGTAGAATTGGTCGGCACAACTTTATGTCCTCAAAAATGACCATGGTCGACAGAATTGGCCATCCCTAGCATTATCGTAGGTCCTCAGAATTGACGTTGACACTCTGAAATGATCATCCTAGTCCCCTTGGGTCCGTATAATTGACCTCTTTCCTAAAAACATCATGCGGTGTCTATTCGACGATTTTCACTTGTACTAAGATTACTCGTCAAGGTGCTCTATTGACACCACATTCTAGGACCCCACTAAGTCTCTCCTTACATCCCTAAAACCTCCCCATTAACAATGAACCCCATGTCATACTCCGAGTACCGATCTAGAGGCCACTAGGCACTCCTCAATCCCGTTTGACTCCAATAAACTTCATTGTTAGAGCGAAAGATCAATGAATATTTAAAGGGCCTTTAATCCCCTTTTTGATGGTACACCGCATGCATGAAATGGAATAACTGTTTGGACAAACGAATCATTATACTATCAAAAATTGATCCTAGAGGCCATCGGGTGCTCTCGAGCCCTGATTTGTCACCAATAAACTTCATCGCCATAGAAAAAGATCAATTAATCATAAAGGGGCTCTAAATTCCCTTTCCAATAATCCGCACCGTGCGTGAAATATCCTGAGCATTTGGATGAACAATCTGTTTTTTCTTAAAAACTGATCCAAAGGCCACCGAGTGCTCTTGGGCTCCGTTTGACCATGGTCACATCTTTCTCTATATGAGACTAATTAAATCTTTGAATGTCATTAAATACCCTTTCCAACGGTCCACCCCATGAACAAATTAGCCTTACGGTATGTACCAACGACCCGTTTTACTACGAAAGGTCATCAGACGCTTTTGGGACCCGTTTGACCAAATTTAACTCTATGAACCGAGTGAAGCTCTTTGGAATATTGAAGTGCCTTGTATAAAATTTCTAATGACCCACCCCGTGTTCTATTAGGACTTATGGTTTGGACGAATGATCCATCATCATCTGATGATCTCCCATCCAAAGGACTGATGGGCGCTTCCGAGAATCGTTTGACCCAAAGTCAACTCTCAGACTCGGGAGTGGCACAAAGGATTCTCTAAAGTATTTGAATAACCTTTCCAAAGGTATGTCACGGGCTTGATTTGGACTTACAAATTGCATTTTATGTCCATTTTTCAGGACAATTTACACGAGACTACCTATTAACAAGAAGGGTAAAGACAATTCCGATCGACATTATTTTGACCCTATACAAGGAGACCATGAGATCATCTTGAAAGGGCCTAAAAAATATCAACTTTACTGATCTTAGAAACATTCTTCTTAAGTCTGAGAGGTTTCCTTTTTTTAGAACCTTTCTCTGCCTTTTATTTACATTACTTTAACGCCTAATTTAGAAACCCCCCCACATTCCTCACCCACTTCTAAGGAGGCTCATCAACAATCAAGATCATTCTCCAATTCTGTAAAGTAGGTCTAAACATTTTTCTCTCTCTTTAAATATCTTTATTTTTTCATTAGTTATATAAGTTCTTAATTTAGCTTTTATTTTAGACCATACACATATTAATATTCAATCATTTATTAGTAGTATTTCATGTAATAAATTTTCTATAAAAAAAACCCAAAACATGAAAAAGAGTGTTACACCTATAAAGTTCAACGTGCTTTTTCACCACATTTTCTCAAAACTAAAAACACCTCTTTCTTACACACATATAATAAAATGTCCGTTTGAACTTATGGGATAAACCCCACCATCATGTATCATGAAACTATGTGGACTTTGATGCCTTTATTGGCTACGTAGGCGTCTTGGGCTAAAACTCAAGACTCGAGTCCTATTTTCTTATTTTCCTCTTTTCCCAATTTTATCCATATATATCATGCTTGTGACTCATATTTGCATCTTATCTAACATATATTACCGTTTCATCATAACAATCAATATCTCAATAAGCGCACACATCATATTTTTAATTATTATTTTGGAAACATTCCTATGGATGACCTCATTCCATCTTTTTCATGACATGGGATGGGTGCCTAACACCTTTCCATTTCGTAAATTTATCCCCAATCCTCTGATCTAATTGGTTTTGCAAGCATCAGTTTGTCTTTGATGTCGTTCCCTTGAGGCGACAACATGTTATTTTGCTTGTTTTGTGCAAAATAGGTTGGCGAGTCTAACTCTTTATATCACCCCACATAGACAACGGTCGAATCATTCCTAAAAAGGGAGTGAGACCCCCCCCCCCCTCTCTCTCTCTCTCTCTCTCTCTTCCCTGAGCTGGAGAAGGAGGAGAAAATAGCTGGGGAGAGATGGCCATAATTTGTCCAAAAAAGAATAAAGAATTCGCTCGGGTGTGAGGAATATGGTCATATCGGGTATAAATATGCTCGGCCTGACAGTATAGTTAACTAACTCATTTATATTAATACGTTGTTAGTTAACAGTGCTTTTTAACCTCGTCAATACCAGTCTTTATCTAGTTACATCACGTGATGCAATACCAATTGTCATGTTTATCCCACGTGCACACTAAAGAGATTAATTAATATTCCATCTTTGTCTTGCTATAAAAAAAAAGTCATTATTACTTTTCTTTTGAAATGTATATGTTGTAACTTCTTGATGTATAAAGGTACTCCATCTATCCACCTACATTATCTCTCTACTAACTACCTCTAAATCGCACTTAATCCTATGGAATAAGGGATCGAGAATTATTTTACCTAACAACCATACTCTAAACCCTATAGAGAGCATAAAAAACTTGTAACCCATCATTTCATGTCTATTTCCCATAGAAATATATAAAAACTACATTGCATTTGTGGACATAGGCACTATATTGGGTCGAACCACGTTAATATCTAGTTTTCTTCTTTATATCTCATCGATCAATACTCATCCTCAATATGGCAAGTTAGTCGTAATAGTTTCTTTATTTCTTATTATTTATGACTACTATTCACTAGATAAGTGACTCAAAAATCAATACATCGATTTTAGATGATAATATCATGCATTATTTTAGAATAATCATCAACTTTTTCCATGCAAGTTGAACCAAAAATGACTTCACCAACGTGAATTTGTGCGATCAAAACCTCATTATTCATTTTCTAACAAATAATGTCTGGTAATTGCTGCCACCCCCAAACCTTGAGTTGAGTAAACATGTCGAGAGATTTTCTCACTAGACCTGAAGGGCTTCCTTTAAGCCATATAAACCCTTCTTATTTAATTAGAAGACATGGTTTGAGATAGAATGGTCAATAAATCCCTTAGTTTCTTCTACATATACCTCCTCAGTTAGAATAACATTCAAAAAATAGGACTGAACATCTATTTGAAAAAGTTTAAATTGTAAATGTAACACTACTGTAAGGAGGAGACAAATAGATTTAAGCCTTGTTACTAAAGAAAAAGTCTCATCTTAGTTTATTCCCTCTATTTATAAATATACTTCTTCTACCATCCTTACCTTGATCAAATGATTACCACATACTCATTCGTTTTATTTTTAAAAACCCAATGGGTACCGGTAACCTTTAAATTTTTTGACTGAGGAAAAAGATACCAAACATCGTGACTCCTAAACTGGGTTGATTCCTTCTGCATGACATCAATTCAGTAAGATTCACTAAGGGCATCGTTTGCATTCTTTAGTTCTAATTTAGAAAAAAAATGTAAATTTAGCCACAATTTCAAGTTGTGATCTTATTCTCATAAGCTCATCGAGGTTACTGGATACCTTCTCTACGGGATTATATCTATGAACCTAGGTTGGTACTACAAGGAATTCTGTAATTAATGGGTCAGTTATTTAAGGAAAATTATATTCAAAAAGGTTTTATAACTCATATATGATAATTGATCCAGTACCAACACTCCTAGTGGCAGTGTCATTAGCAACTACATTGATTGATTCCATAAGAACTTTGGTTTGAAAATTGTAGAGATGACTTTACTATTTTGGTAATACCCCAAAAAAAATCTTTTACCACCTCGGGTGTCTAATTTTGAAAGGTGATATTTATCTTTCCAAATATAAGTGACAATACCAAAGTATCTAAAGTATTTAATTTTTTTATTGTACCAAAGTTCATACGAAGTCTGTTTAGCATTTTTCCTAAGGTATACATGATTAACGATGTAACACGTAGTCTGGACTGACTCAACTAAAAATTATTTTGGCAAACGTTTGGTGTGTAACATAAACTGAAACAATATTCTAATACTTTAGTCTCTTTAAATTCTCCACTTGTGTCACTTCTTATATGTGATACTCGGGTATCCTTTTCATTTTCTATTTTCAAAAGGATTTTTAAAAATTCTTGTAATGTATTCAATTTATTTTTCATAAAATCTACCCAAGTATATTATGTAAAGTCATCCACAAGGACAATAATGTAACTATTGCCACAAAGCCTCACAGTGAGAGAGGGACCCATAAGGTCCATGTGGAGAAGTTCCAGTGGTATTGAAGTTATAATATCTTTAAGTTTCTTATGAGGTGCTTTACTTATTTTTCCCACTTGGCTGGGACCACATAAAATTTATGAAGAGATTTTTATTTGGGGTAAACCTTTAACCAACTCTTAAAAGATTAATATGCATAAGTTATCAAAATTAGTATGGCCCAATCTATTGTACTACAAATCAGAATAATCTATTCTTGTTAACTTATAGGACTTGAAACTGAGAATAATTGTGTTACAGTTATCCAAAGTTTTGTTTTCTATAAGAATACAATTACCATCTTTGTTCAAAATTTTACATTCAGTTTTGAAAAAGATAAATGTATGATCGGAATACAAAAAATTAAGATATACTCAGTAGATTGGCCTTTAAGCCTTTTACTAGGAGAACATCATTAAGGAATGGTATACCCTCTTCTTGAAGTGTCCTTTTACCAATGATCTGGGATGAGACTCCATCACCAAACAGTACATTACCTCCTAAGAGGTTAGTCATATTTATCAATTTAGTCTCATCCTCGGCCATGTGTTTTAAACACCCAAAATCAAGTTACCAACCATCAAAGGTGCGCTCATACTTAAGATAAGTTATGACAACGTTATACCTCAGTTAGGGTAACAAGTAATCTTTTCAAACCCAAATGGCCCTCTTTTTAAAAAGTTTATGGGCCTTTGATTTTAAAAAAACGGTTTCGGGGTTCGCCTTACTGACTTTTTCTTAGTGCGAGACTTGTTATGTTTCTTTCTAAAATTAGAGTTTTTATTGGTCTACCTAGGTAGAACATAATTACTTCATCTCTTCCTAGAATAGTTAAAGTTACTATAAACAAGCGTAAATAAACACTTTTTGAAAACACTCTACAAGAGAGTGATCATAAGCATCGCAATAACTATAGTAAAGATGCGAGTATGTTTTGAATCAATCTTTTAAACGTTTAAAAAAAGGCTTAAATACATTTTGAAAATGAGGTTTAACTGCAAAAAATTTAGATTCTTTCTCAAGTTCTCTAACCGGGGGGGGAATACTTCACTTTGTTATCAGGCTCTTGCTTAGGACTGCGCAAGGTTTTAGTGTCTTATGAGACTTGTTGTTCAAAAAGTCTTTCTGAGATTTATCAAAATCTTAGAATAATGTATTTTTCAAAGTCCTAGAGGAAACAAAGACAGTTCTAGAAATATTTGGGCCAGCAGCCTTTATTCCTTGAGGGTTTTCGTCAAAGCCACAACGAGTTTTGTCATTTAAATTTTTTACTGAACTGATAATTTTATCATATGCGTTCGAATTAGGCTCAAAGTGAAAACATTTAGACATTCTTTTAATCTTCTATCTCAACCAAAATACACTTTTGTCTTTGTTCCCAACTATGTTTTTCTCAAAAAGTTAGTTTATTTTGAAAATGATTTTTTTAGTCTCAGTGTCATGAGCCATGCACTAACTAGTATAGTCCTCAACGTTTCCTCCAACGGTTTTATTTAAGACTTATATGCATTCATTCAAATGTTTACCATTTTTTTAAGTTCAGATCTCTTTTTCAAAGTCTTAGCATATAGTTCTTGAATATTCAGTAAATCATCATCATTGGACTCACTAAGTGAGCTATGTGAATCGCTCCCTAACGATTTCGTTTTTAGGTTAGGACTAACACACCCATTCAATATATCTGAATTATTTCCACTTTAACTCACGCATGTGATAGACTCGTCAGAAATATTAACAATTGCAGTATTAGATATATTATTCATCACAAACATTCCAGCAGGTATAAAATCAATAACAACATCAAGAGGTAAGCATGCTTTGTCATCAGAATACAAAGTTTTAGCATAAAAATACATGCCTAATTCATGTATTTCAGATGACTTAGACTCATCATCATCTAAGCCACTAGAATCATCCCAAGTCTTACACACGTGGGCCTTAGGTGTAGTCCTATTCTTATATTTGCACTATTGACATAATTACTCATATTACCCCACTTTTGTTACTGTATGTTACCAAAGTATTTCTTGTGAATTTGATTATTGTTGTTGGTTTATCTGTCACCATTACGATCATGGGTTTTGGCACTTGAAAGTTTTAAAAACCATCTTAGCCCTATTTAGTTTCCATAGCATTCCTAATATATATAATATTTTATAAATGTTCACACATGACGGATATCTTGTTATCAATACTCTCAAGGTCACAGTCTGCTTCTAACTCTAAGTCATACGCATGAATATTTAACTTAGGCATAGGTATGTGAAAAGGAAAGACTACATTAGATCCATAGGATCGTTTGGAAATAGAGGTCATATGTTTCTTATACTCCAAGTCCATATCTATTGTTCTTAATTTGCTAATTAATTTGGAGTAAATTTTAGATCTTTCATTTCCTTTATAGCACAAGTTTGTTATCAAACTTAGAATTGAGATATCTATGTATTTTATGTACAATTTCTCGTCTATCATACATGAGACCATTAACATGTATTTTAATGATAATGCCCGTGAACTTGATATAAAAGTCACGAAGGTTTCTGTATCATCCATCATAAGGGTGTTATATTGATGAACAATCAGTTGAATTTTCCCAACCTTAACGTGCTCATCACCCTCGTGGGTTGTAACAAGTGTGTCCCGAGCGTCTTTGGTTGTTATGAAAATAGAAATTCTCTTAAACTTGTGTTCATTTACAAACATGAATATACAATTTTTGCCCTTGTTATTGTATAAAGACAACTTATGACAACCTGCCTATTCTAATACCAGGTGATCAATCCTTTATTAAAATAAAATAGGAATTAATCCAGTATGATTTCATTTGCAATATAATAGTCATAACAATAATATAGCTAGGAAACGAAGAAAATCATAAATACATATGAACAAATAGAATAATTGAATGCATAAATAAATAATCGTGAACCGAATAAATCAACGGTCAATATAATTAACCATCCAACATAACTTCATTGTAATAAATAAATAAACATCTCTAACATAAATAAACTCCTATCCTATGTACAACATGCCTAAAAACAAAAATACTGAAATGAAATTTCATCCTATCTAGATAGAATCGAACTAAGGTGGATAAAACAAATTCGAAGCATCCAAAAATATTACTCGCAACAGCATCAAAGATCTATCCATGATGTTCCTACTACTACTACACACCTGGGGTTTTGAAAAAAAATTAGAAAATAGATTCGCCCGTGGGTCAAAGCGCGAAAACTTTTGAAAATATTTTGCAAGTCTTTAAATACTTTAGATAATAAAACATGCAGTGCATTACTTTCATAATTTATTCACCCGTATCACGCACATGAGACTTATCCTCACCTCTTATCTACAGTGCGCACCTAATGCATTCATTAAATTATCCTAATTATGCTACCCAACCTAACTAGAACAACAACTGCTATCAAAACCCATACCACTAATAATCACCCTTATCTATGTATATACTACCCTCACTTGATATACGTTCATAAATAATAAGATAGCGACATAAATGCTATAATTAAATATACACCTAAATACAATAATATAGCAACACTTATGCTATAAACAGTTATGCACACAATATAATAACATATCTACACCCGCACTATAAGAAAATATACACACAATATATCATATACACCAACATATATATCACTCGCTATATACGTACAACTGCATACTCAGAGATGAAAACTTGCAAATGAATCCCTCATGTGCTACCAGGCTTCAGGCATAAAACACATCACACTGATCCACTGGCCCAAACATAAATGTAAATAATCGAGGAGGTCATAAAGATACATCTATGGGATCGCAACCATACCACATCTCACCCCACCGACCACCAAACTAACACCTATAATCACACACGGATAGTGGCCAGGAAACAGTACTATGAACTGGGGAACTAATCCAACACATGCTAGTCAATGCCAGGGTGGAATACCCACTACGTGCAACCTTGTAATGATAGCACTACCGTCTAGGTATTTTCAAATGATTACACATCAGTAAGATGTGTATATATATAGGAAACCCACAATATGTATCTATATAAATTAATTACTATGTACAAAAATTTCACAGCGTACTAGTCTACCAAATCCCGAAGTCCGAACCGACTTCTCGATTTTATATATAAGTGTTCACTGACTTGAATACCGGTTCGTATCACTAGAATCCATCTAACTGTTGTCCTAACATGCATGCTAAACCCTAAAAATATTATCAAGTGGTCCCAATCTACTCTGGAAGCCCATACGGTAATTCCCCAAGAACTAACAAGCTAAAAAAATCCACAACAAAAATCTGGGTAGGCCACCAAATTGAACCGGTTCGCTCGACAGACGAAACTGGTTGACTCAACCAAATTTATTTTCTTCTCCAACAAATCATTTTGGTTTCCTAGTCTTCCAAATGTCTTCTTCCTCGTGGTTTTACTATAACCCTATAATGGAGGTCCCAGTTCTCTCGAAACCTCAAATTGATAACTTATAACAATATATTATCAACCCAGAAGTATTCTAACATCAAATTAAACTTGAATCCATTATTTAAACACAAGGATTCCTAATCATGATTCCATTATAATAACTCAAAATTAATCTAGTGTTCAAATTTATTGATTTTTAGCAACCTATCAATATTCCCATGTTCAATATCACAAACCAAAATTTAATCAAGAAATCATTAAATATTAATCATCAATCATCAGCAACTATGATTAGAGGTTATCACAAACCAATTTCAATTAATCAATTCTGAAAAAATTTCATCTTTTAAATCTTGAACTGACTGGGGCATCCATACAACCTATACCGCGTGCACACATGCACAATTATCACATATGCAACACACATACATCCAAAAATCAACCACATATGCCATACATGACCATATACTAAAGGCATACTCAATTACCCAACTAATACCAACTCAAATCTTCTTGGAATTTCCCCACTTATTTAACTAGTGGTGTAAACCCTCCCCAAGTGCTCTCGACGTTGCACTCCTTTGCTCTACTGGCCTTAAATCATATAATAGCTCATTGCTCAGTCAATACAACTTCACACATGTAATGTCTAATGTATTAACCAACGCCCTAGATACCAAATTCCTCTCAACTCATGACACGTGGTAAGCCTCATTCATGGGATGTCTTGCAAGAAAAATCCAAACAAGGAACCCTCTTGATACACTATTGCCTAGCTCAGTCAATTATCGAGATTCGTTGGTGCAAGACGCAGTATTCGGTCATCCCAAGGTGGCATTCTCCTAAAGACAAAACCCTGCCCAAAAAGTTATTAAATTTGATCTCTCAACTCGCACTTCTCTAAAGGAGTCATACGATACAGAGCAAGTGTTATCAGCCTAATCCTTAGTGCTAAGTCAATTAGAAACTTAATCTCCAGACTCAGAGGTAACCCTTATATCTCCTTATATATTAGAAAATTACCTAACCATTGGGAAAAAATCTAATGAGATGACGATACGATCCGAAGTCTCCTTCTCGATATAATAAAAATGCGTGCTCGACCCTCCCTCAGGATGAGGTATCGCAACAAGAAACATTTCCTCTCCTAGAATAGAAAACACTATAGTCCTACTATCCCAGTCCACCATCGATCTTATAGAGGGGGCTTGAAGGTAATCCTGAAATTAGGGATAATCCCCCCATTAACAACAGTGTTTGTAATTAAGGCAGCTCAAGCGTGTCAACTCAAGCAAGGCAGTTCAGCGTGTCAGCTCAAGTGAGGCAGTTCAATGTGGCATTTTAGCATGGAAACTCATAGCTTGCTGTGTTAGTTAGTCATATTGTATTTTTGTTTATATTTACTACGAGCTATAACGGTTGTAATGATGTAACGAGAATAATGATTAGGTGTGAGGTCAAATGGTACTCGCGAGAGACCAGGCTTGGCCGGGCCTGGGAGAGCTTTCATGCTCTATCGAACAACCTCGCCGAGGGAACTTTGGAGGGACCTGGTATAGAGGATTGAGAAGTGAGGCACCGTTGGGGCTTGTCCTGATCATCTTAGATACACCTGGTAAAATACCGAAGGACCCTTACCATGGAACCTCGGGCGGAGCGACTTTGAGTTCCATCGTGCGTTGAGCTATGAACCAAACAACCCTCTGCTTAAGGTCACATCTACTGTAGGTGATGTCACTAGCTAGCTAGACAATATCAAATATGCACTTGAGTAAACCACCATGGTATTTGGGGTTGTCAGACAGTTGGTGAGCCACCTCTGCGACAACATCCCCCTGACACACAGTGGTTAGGCAAACGGCATGTCTTGGCATTTAATGTTTATGACGTAGAGACAACTAGTGCATAAGGTATTTAATGTTTGTAACATAAAGTATGAGGGATGTCTTTCACATGCATTAATGGTGGAGTTGCCTCGGGGATTGTGTGGGAGCCTATTTAAAGACCCCACCTACCTCTGGGGAGAGGCATCATATGATCTTTGGAGAGTTAAGAACTTATTACTAGAGATAATATACATCAGAGAGAGTTATTATAAAACCACAGAGTTTACTCACCCACCATTGTTATGTATTACGAAGCTTTTAATGCTTGACAGAGATTCTTGAGGGTGGTTGGTGTGTTTGGCTTCCTATCAAGGTGTATCTAGGATGCTTACTTCTCTCTCCCTCTAGCTAAGTTACTTCTAAGTTCATTACCACCTTCTGAGTTATACACGAGAGATTTGTGAGTTCAAACTGAGTCTATCTTCATTGAGTCGTGTTTGTATGTCTTGTGGTTAATCAATAGTGTTGCTATTTAACTTATTATTACTGTACTCAAAAAGGGGTTACGCCTCCATCTTATCTAAACTACTCTCTTACATTTGGCGACTTCGTTGGGGAGGCATTCTTCTAAGCAAGTAGTATAGCGCAAGATAACGTTAATCGAAGGATCAACTTTGATGACATTCAACACAATAAAGAATAAGCGGCGATAGAATTGAAGGCTCTAAGGGACGGGGACCCTCGAATAGAGGTACCTCCAGTTCAGGCGATGACATGAATTATATGGGTGACACAAGCCTCCACGAGTGCTGCGTTGGGACCAGCTCAAAGGACACTCCTCATGAAAGTTTTAAGAGTTCTTGCATACTTAGGTAGCTTCAACGGTGTTGGTAGGATTTGAGGCCAACTCTTTCGTGACACCGAGGGTAGCCCCAATGGCCCCACCAAGTATAGGTGTAACGGGAAAGGTCCCAGCAAGTATGCCCTCTGTTGTGAATCCAGCAGTGGGAACGTCGGGAGTATCAATGATCCCAACTGTGATGATTGCTCCAGTCGTAATGGGCACTCTACCTATAGTCCCATTGGTTGTTTCTCTAGCAGTATCACCCATGGAGGTCATGAGGAAGGAGATGCAGAAAGAGATGTTGAAGTTCATGCATGCCTCCTCGCAATCTGCTGGCGAGGTAGCTTCGGTTTCCGACGACTTTCGAACACCTTACCCCCAGGAATATAACGATAAGCCCTATCCAAAAGATTATACTCCTCCTATTTTTGAAAAATACAGAGGGCAAGATGGAAAGCCTAAGGAGCACATTAAGCGCTTCGTTGAACACTTGGGGGAGCATTGTAATAATAAGAAGCTCAGGTTGAGGAAGGTTTCTAAATCCTTAACCGATAAAGCATATACCTGGTATTCTTATTTGGATCCTAAGAGAGTTTCTACATGGGAGGAGATGCATGTTTTGTTTGTCCAGAAGTTCTTTCTGGCGGAAGATGAGTTTACTTTGACCCAACTGGGGAGGGAAAAGCAACGATCTGGGAAAGAAGTGGTGGCGTACATTCGAAGGTTTAGGGAAAGGTCCCTCAATGTGAGGGGGGAGGCCAAAGAATCCAAGTTATTACAGATCTGTGCGGAGGGGCTCCTTCCTGAGTACATCTGTCATCTCATTAATGAAACGCACAAGGGGACTTTTTTGGCGTTCTTAAAAGCAGCAAGAAATATCTCCTTGGTGGTGTGACCAAATCTAATGGTGGTTCCAATAATGTTTAGGCAACCGATACAAACTGTGGGAGGGAGGTCTCAGCCCCCACGGGTAGGGTACACCGAGGGAGCAGATGGGGGCAAGGCGCCGAAGAAGGATAATATGAGGAAGTTTGGAAGAGACAGGGAGGACGCACCACCATTATCTTATATATTGGAGGAGTCTGTCAGCTGTTATAACGCAATGGTCCAAGAAGGAACGGTCTACGCACCAAAGGGTATTCCCGTGGGGGAACTCGATGTGGCGATGAGGGCGGATCCCAAATATTGCCAAATTCATCGAAAGATCCAGCATCCAATGGAGAGCTGTTTCACGCTGAGGAGAATCATCGATAAGCATGTGAAGGCAGGGACGTCCCAAATCCCTCCGTGAAACGTTAACAACAACCCACTTCCAACACATGGGGCCAATTTGATGGTGGCCTATGATGAGGAAGCAGAGAGAGAAGAAAGAAAGCCAACTACGAAGCTGGGAGAGTTCGAAGAAGCTTTGGAAATATATACGAAGGGAATGGCTAACATAGTACTAGCCTACGATAAGGTAAGTGCCAAAGACGTGGAGGATATATACAGCGTTGAAGGTGAAGAAGCAGACCCAGTCCTAGAGTACTATGCAGTTTCAAAATCCCCAAAGTTCACTTGGTTCTTCGACCAGGTGGGGATACTGAAAGAAAGTAGGTTGGAAATAAACCAGGCAATACTTGACATTGAGAGGAAGAACGCAGTACCTTGATGAGATGGAAGGGACCCATGGCCAGGTTGGTGAGGAGGTTTCTATTATAAGTAACTTTTAGTGATGCAGATAGGGCTGTAAGATTCCCTCATAACAGGCCATTGTATGTGATCGCCAGCGTCAACAGAATTAGTTTTGTAAGGACTCTTATGGATGGGGGAGCTTCCATCAATATTATGCCAATCCACTCTTTTCACGCAGCTAATATTCCGGAGGAAAGGTAGGTCCCCATGCCTTTGGTTATTTCAGGATATGATAATCAGTCTTCCAAATCCATTGGGTACATGAATGTTGGGATCTTGATGGAAAATCTGAGTTCCCATATCAATTTCCACGTAATAGAGAGTGAAACTTCCTACCATCTCCTAATAGGAAGAGTGTGGATGCACAATCAAGGGCTAGTTCCCTCGATGTACCACCTGTTTACTAAGGTGAATGTCAAGGGAACGTAGGTGACCATTAGGGCTACGAGGAGGCCCTCTGCTGTCGAGGAAGCTCACTTGGTAGATGAAGAATTTTACACGAAATTAGAAGAGGATATCCGGGTCCTAACGAGAAGAATGGAGGGAGCATGGGTTCCCTCGATCAGAGAAAGGATGGGGCCTTTGAACGAGCAGAATAAAGAGGTTGCAAGAAGCACAAGAGTGATGACCGAAGAAGCTCACCAGGTGATCCCTTGGCCCCAAAACATCTCGAAGCAACTTAAAGACAGGATGAGGCTCAGAGTGGATCCGATGGAACATGGGGTCCAACGGCAAAGCGTACTGAGCCGATTTTTAAAAAAAAGAGTGGCTGAAGCATCTAGAGAGAAGAAAAGGAAGGCAACTATAGCTACTAGCAGATAGTGCAAAAAGGTGATTACTGAAGAAGGACATGTGATATATCAATTATAATGGTGTGAACGGGCGGCTGAAGAAGCTGACAATGAGGCTGACCCGATATATGAGTGATTTTTAATGGATCAGCGGGGACAATATATAGTGATAGACAACTCCAATAAACAGGAATTTGTGGAGGAAGTCATCGAGGAACTAAAATATATGGCGGATCAGTCGAAATAACAGGCACAAGAACTGGAGCAGTTATACCTGGCGAAAGAAGAGGAGGACCTAAGGCCTATTTTTATCTCGAAAGATCTCAGTAAGAAGAAACGATATGTTTTGGTTGAGTTGATTCGAGAGTTCATAGATGTTTTTGCATGGAAATACACAAAGATGGAAGGGCTGGATGAAGGAGTCAGCTACCACAAGTTAAATGTGATACCTTCAGCCATTCCGGTAAAATAAGCAATAAGAACGTTCAAGCCTGAGCTAGACTTAAAGATAAAGGAAGAGGTCCAGCACTTATTAGCAGAAGGGTTCATCAAACTGATACAGCACCCGCTCTGGCTAACTAGCATTGTCCCGGTGGGAAAGAATGACAAAAACCAAATTAGGATCTATGAGAATTTTAGGGATTTGAATAGAGCTTGTCCCAAAGATAATTTCCCTCTGCCCTCCATCGATAGCCTGATAGATGCAACGGCTGGTCATGAGATGTACTGTTTAATGGATGGGTATGTAGGGTACAACCAGATCAAGATGGACCCCATGGATGCAGAGAAAATGATGTTCAGAATGCCATTGGGCAACTTCATGTACAAGGTGATGCCGTTTGGACTCAAGAACACTGGGGCTACTTACTAGAGAACAATGATGGCCATTTTTCATGACTTCTTTCACAAATTTGTGGAATTTTATATGGATGATTTAGTCATCAAATTAAGAAAGGAGGAGTCCCATCTGAGAGATTTGAGGAAGATGTTTGCCCGATGAAGGAAGTATAAATTGAAGATGAACCCACTGAAGTGCGTCTTTGGAGTAACAAGTGGAAAATTTCTAGGGTTCGTGGTTAATCGACAAGGGGTGCAAATGGATTAGGACAAACAGTGAGCGGTCTTAGAGATGCCAAGTCCAAGAACGACGAAGGAGCGAAAGATTTTCCTCGGTAAAGTTTCCTATGTTAGGAGATTTATTCCTGGATTGGCCAAAATGACACACCCGTTAATGTAGATATTATGAAATAGCACGAAATTCAAGTGGGAGGGGATTCACCAGGAGTCTCTCGTTGGGCTGAAAAAGCTAATCATTTTACCACAGACAATGGTTCCCCCAAAAGGGATAATACCGTTACAGCTGTACCTCACATCCACCACAAGGTCTGTGGGAGCTTGGCTAGCATAAGAGATTAACGAGCAAGGAAGACCAGTTTACTACCTCAACATGATCATCCATGGGCCAGAAGTCAGATATATTAGCTTGGAAGGCATTATTTAACCTTAATCTTTGTAGAAGAAAAACTAAGACATTTTATACTATCTTTTACTGTTCATATTGTAACTAGATATGATCCTATTATGTATCTGCTGGCAAGAACTATATTGATTGGCAAGGCAGTTAGGTGGTTCCTTATCCTCTCCAAATATGACGTGAAGTGTGTGGTTCCTCGAGTGATCAAAATCCAAGCGTATGCCAACCTGTTGGCAATCTTCCCCTCGGGAACGTTTGAGCCACCTAAGGAGAGTATTCTGGGAGATAACTTGCAGTCCAATCACCTAGATGCAACGGATGAGGAATGGACAACGGAGTTCGATGGATCTTCGGAGAAAAAAAAGGAGGAGCATGGGTTATTCTTTCAAAAGGAATGGAGGAGATTTAGCTTTCCTTCAAATTAGATTTCCCTTGTTCTAACAACGAGGAAGAACATAAAGCATTGGTGCTAGGGTTGCTAGAGGATCTTCGAAGAGGAATTCATGCGCTTTGCATGAAAGGTGATTTGAACATGGTAATTCAGTATGTGAACGAAGAATATGCATTGAAACACATGAGTCTGGCACCATATAAAACCATCATTGAGAGGCTCCTCTATTAGTTCCATTGGACAAAGATCAAGAGACATCCTAGAATAATGAACCGACATCCAGACGCCTATGCCACCGTTGAGCAGAAAATGGTCATGAGGAATGATGCAACTACCGTCGTGATCCAATGAAGAATAGCTCATTCGGTGGTACAGTCAATTTTAGTGATGGATAAGGACGCGGACTAGAGGGGAGAGATTAGGAAGCAATTGGAGTCTGGCAAAGTAATGATGGGACTAAGGGAATTAGCTCAATACTTCACAAACCAGGGGAACATTTACTTCAGGAATGCAGGAGGATGGCTGTCAAGGTGCATCGACCCAGAAGAGGCAGAGAGGAGATTAAAGAAAACACATAAATATCACTACGAGACAACAAAGATACCTCTCTACCGAAGAATCCAAAGGGAGGGATATTTTTGGCCTAGAATGAAACAAGACGCGATGGAGTTACAACAAAAGTGCTGAATGTCATTTCGTGGAAGCTCAACCTGACTGGAGGCAGCCTTATAATGACTTCATTAAAAATGGAGTTGTACCAACAGAAAATATTGACACAATGGGACTCAAACGAAGGGCCCCGAGGGTCTACATTCAGGAGGGGCATCTTTATCGAAGGGGATACTTCAACAGTCCATTGTGTTGCATTACCAAGGAAAAAACAGCTGAGGTCCTCAAACAGGCGCACGATCCAGCTCACATGGGATGGGCCAAGTTGTATGACCAGTTGATGAAATTGGAGTATTATTGGCCAACCATAAAGAAAGACTCTACTGAGTTCATTTGAAAGTGCAAAGCTTGTCAATTTCATGGAAATATGATCCATGACCCACCGGTAGATCTACACTCCCTTGCAATGCCTTATCCTTTTCACACTTGGGCGTTCGACCTGGTAGGGGAAATACATCCTTCATCAAGGGGGGAAGATATGGATACTAGTAGAAATGGAGTGTTTTACAAAGTGGGCTGAAGCGATACCACTAATAAGGGAAACAACAGGGGTGGTGAGCAACTTCATCAGAGAATACATCATCTGCCATTTTGGGATTCCAAAGGTTATCCTCTCAGATAACGAAACCCCTTTCGTCAATTCAGAGGTAACAATGCTCACGGACAAGTATTCCATCGTTCATCATACTTCAATGGTGGCATATCCAAAGGGCAACGGTCAAGCCGAGGCAACTAATAAAACCTTTGTTAACATTTTGGCCAAAACGATGGAGGATTTCCCAGGATCGTGGGATGACAAGATACCAGTAGTATTGTGGGCCTATCGAACAACCAAGAGGAATCCTACGGGGTATACTCCGTTCTCCCTCATTTATGGGGCTGAGGCAATCCTTCCGGTGGAGTTAGAAGTTCCCTCTACTCGATATGCCTTACGAAGTACCATGCTCCCTCAGAGTAGACATGTGCATCTGGAAGCGTTGGATGAATAAAAAGATAATGTGGTGAAACACTTTCGAATGTATACGAAATAGCTTTCCAGGGCATATGATAACTTGGTAAGACCGAGGAAGTTCGTGGAGGGGGTCCTCGTGTTGAAAGTAGCGGTGAAGCACATCAGGGGGCTTCCACTACCTAAATTTGCAGCGAATTGAGAGGGACCTTTTATTATGAAAGAATCTCATGACTTGGTTCATTGCTTAATTTCTAGGAGGGAAGAAGATAAACCATTCAAGATTAATAATAAATGGTTGAAAGTCTATCATGTGTAAACAATTAGGTTTAGACCACTGATGTATCTAGTTATTGTTATGAATACACAACTTCTTTTTATGATGAGTATGCCAATTCTTTTTATTATAACTCAAGTGGGGATGAAAGGATTATAGAACTTCATAGTATACGCAAACAGTTGTAACACAAAGAAATGATATGGGAAAACATACATTTTTTCTCATTCATAAACTTTGGGGCATTACAAAATTGGGAGATACTACCCAAGAATTACATAAGAAGAAAAAGAGAAAAAATATTTACAACAAATCATTGACCTAAGTGGAACCAAAGATCTGGAGCAGAGAAAAAATCTTCAGGAAGGCCCGAAGAAGCTACGAGGTAAGATTGTTGGGCATTTATAGAAACCTCCAGTCTAGTTTGCGCTTGTGTACGCTTAGTGAGGAGTCTCTCTCGCTTCAGCTTGGCCAAACGTAGAGCTTCTTCGATATCCTCCACCTCTTTGTCAACAACTGCAAAGAGAGGTGGTAACTCAACCAACTTAGCTTCCTCAGCCCGTTGATCCTCCTGATATTGACGGAGCAGTTCCCTCTGGCAATCCAGTCACTGGCTCTTCAAAGTTCTAAGTGCGTGATAAGCCAATCAAAACAAAAGCCATCGCGACCCAAATTTCGCAGATAGCCCAAGAATTGGTTGAGGAGGGCTCTGGTTACATTTGAGGTCGGAGTATTGGCAATTTCAGTAATAGCGGTAGCCATGCCCTAAAGCCTGTAACTCATCACGGAGATGTTGGAACATAGGCAATCTACAATGAAGGTTTAAAGGTGGTGGCTTGTGAGTTACTCGACTACCAAGCTATGGTTGGTAGGAATTTGAGGAGAATGCTGAAGCACCAACAAGTAGAAGGCATGAGGAGCCAAATCGGGGAGAGGTAGCTCACAGCCAGACTTGCTCTCTATAGCAGCACCATTCATGGAACCTTGATCGTTGTGACTAGAGTCTTATGAAAAAATGAGATCCCGACGGGCTGAAGCAATGGGCGAGAGAACTGGTAGAGAATCCTCCCGAGCAACCTGAAAATAGGAAGAAGAAATAATGATTTTATGAAAACCTTAACAAGCATTTTTGTTGTTAAGGTCACCGATATAGGTGGAGTTTATTAAAAATCTTAGCAAGCGTTTTCGTTGCTAAGTCACCAATATAGGTGGAGTTTATGAAAATTTTAGCAAGTTTTTTCGTTTCTAAGTCACCGATATAGGTGGAGTTTATGAAAAATCTTAGCAAGCATTTTCGTTGCTATGTCACCAATATAGGTGGAGTTTATGAAAATCTTATCAAGCGTTTACGTTGTTAAAGTCACCGATATAGGTGGAGTTTATGAAAATCTTAACAAGCATTTTCGTTGCTAAGTCACCGATATAGGTGGAGTTTAGGGAAAAAACCTTAACAAGCATTTTCGTTGCTAAGTCACCAATATAGGTGGAGTTTGTGAAAAATCTTCAACAAGTATTTCAGTGATAAGCCACTATCATAAGTGAAGTTTTAAAGGTTGAGAAATATAGAGAAATTAATGAAGTACCTCAGCAGTTGTAGGAGCAAGAATTAGAGTCACAGTGGAGGCTATAGTGGCAGAAACTATTGGGGGCGGGACTACTTCCTCAGAAGCCTCAATGGTTCCCTTATCTGACAAAGCCTTAGCGGTTGGCAAAGCTTCCTCGCCAACAAAAGGTACCAAGGATAGCGTAGGAGTCTCGCTCAAAGAGGACGATAGACCTCCAACCGATACCTCAGCACGGGTAGGCACCGCAGAACCATCACGCTGGACAGAAGCATAGACCTTGGCCTTGAAAAAAGGAAGACCGCTAAGAGAAAAGGGTGGGGTACGACTAGGCGAAAGATGCAAACATGAAGCCACGAGTTAGACATGGGGAGCAACTATGGAAAAAAAAAAGCATCTAAGTATTACTTACCCCCATTATAGCACCAAAAAGGAGAATCACAGTTATGGGTCTCCTCAGCATAATGGGGAGAAGAAGGTCAGCTAACAAAGAAGCCATTTCCACCTAAGGCATCTCATCATAATAAAGTTTAGCATGAAAAAAAATAAAGGGGATAGGATAAGAAAAGATGTGAGCCATGAAAAGTAATTGTTTGCATTACCTCAGGGGCACTCTCTGTAACAGCAACGATGGGCAGAAGGACCTCGTTCTATGATAAAAGTTCAGAAGGTGCTGGGGGAGTTGTCTCTGGTTCAGAGGAGATGCCCACGGATTCAATGGAACCTCCCCCCACCGCTGCGTCCTTCGTTCTCTGGGAATAAGTAATCTCGATCATGAGGGAACAGGGAGGAGAAGTATCGGCTTGAGAGTAACCAAAATGTCCCCCCACGAAAGGGCTCACGAGGGGATTGGGGGGGGGGGGGGGTACTGGGTCTTCCTTCTTCAACTCCCTGCACCAAATGTATCAAGAGATAAGCCGATAAAGCTTGCCTTATGAAAAATGTGAATTAGAGAAAAAACATGCATACATACCTCAGATCTGGAAGGAGAACGAGAAGATACAACCACCGGAGAAGGAGGAGAGGAGGCATCGGTAGAGGGGACTGAGGAGAGAGGCACCTCGGGGGTTCATTTCCTCTGGTACTTGGTACCCAGAGTCTTCTTCCTCGCACCCACAGCACTAGTATCTCGAGGAACCTTAGAACTCTTTCTCCTCTTTGCCATCAGCTCAGTTGGATCAACTAGGATTGTGGGGAGGGCAGCCGAAGGAGGAATGACGGGAGCGCATCATTGGAACTCAACATTTATTCATTCCACCTTCGTCTGAACTTGCCTTCTCAACTCCTCAGCCATTTTGCAGGCATAGTAGGAGGATCAGAAGCTATGGGGAATGCCGCCGAAGGGGTTTGGGATTTGTATTTTGAGGATGTCCCACTTTTGGCCTTCCTAGATTTTTTGGCTGGTGGATGGGAAGGCCCTTCGCTAGAAGCTACTTCGGTAATAGGAGCAGGCGGTTTGGGGGTTGCAGCAGTTTTGGGTTTGGGCATGGCAGTGGGAATCATGTAGCAATGTGGAGGAAGTTCAGTGGGAGGAACCTTGGGGGTTTTTCTTAGAGGGAACTCAATCCTAAGAATGGAATTACTTTTTAACCCTAACTGTAAGGCAGAAAATGAAAAAACTAGAGGATACACCGGATCCCCCTAGATGAACTCAGAGATTTGGGCCAGTTGCCTTAGCCAATACTATGTTGCAAATAGAGGGGTCATGTCCCCTTGCCTGTTGATACTTGGGATAGTGACTCGCCCATCCATGGTAGAACTTACACCCCACGCAGTAGTTAATGAGAACAGGGAACACGCCTCGCTAAAAGAGACCTTGGGGTTAGACAATTGAAAAACTGGGCGAGGAGCCCCCTGATCAAAACCAAACAGACGGCTTCATCGGTTAGGATTATAGTGCTCGCTAGTATATCCCCACTCGGTGTAGGAAGGCAGATATCCGTGCGAAAATAAAAGGACCACATCTAGCGAGGGGTCTTCAATAATGAGGTCTAAGTTTATTGCATGGACCGCTTGTGCTTCATGTTTGAAAAAACCATAAGTATGGAGGAAGATATCCTCTCCGTAGGGCCTCATCACAAAATTCCCAAATTGATCAATAATAGAGGTCAACTCCTTTCTACTTTGTCTCTTCCGATAAACAAAGGATCATGGGGGCAGAATCACTTCACCCGAAGGAGGGCGGTTGGCCTTGGCTGCTACGACAGGGAAACGAACATAAAGGAAGCTCATTAAAAGGACACAGTTGGCAAAGTTGGCCAGGTTATAATGACCAAGAGATCTCTCCTTGTAGAAAAGGGTTCTATCAAGCCACGTGTAGAGGGATCCCAGGGCAATTGCAGCCATAGGAAGCTTGATACCCCGGGATAAACTGAGGGATATATTGATAAGGTCCCTTCGAGGTTGGTCATTGGGTTCCCCATTAAAAGAAAATGAGAAAGAATGACAAGGATGTAGGCAGGAAGTTCCAATGATGTACCTTGACCGGGGGAAGCCTCAGAGGAACTACCTTCATAAGGATCCTTAAAGAAATAGTTGATAAGAGGAGTGAAGGTAGCTTTGTTTGAACTGCCGATGCACCTTCGTCATATACGGTCTAACTCCAAATGGTCAGCAGTCTCTTGGGCATCCAGGGCTTTATCAGAATAGGGCTAATGGCTGGTGGCCTCAAGGCCTAGGAGCTCGTACACATCCTCCAATGTTATTATAAACTCTCCCCACACAGTAGTGAACGTAGTGGTAATGTTCTAGCGAGATACCAGAACGGAAAGGGAAGCATTGCTCTTGGACAAAGTAAACTCACCAAACCATTTAGCTCGATAAAGCCCAATTTTAGTGAGGGTATCAGCATGGGAATTCTGCATATGGGAGTTCCAGGTAGAGAAATGAGAAAGAGAGACCCTAGGCCCTTAAAAGTCAATATAGGACCACGGGAAGTCCCCTCGCTCAAGACAAAATCAAAACGTCCCCTCTGGGGGAGAAAGCTCTAGTCGGCAGAATTTTCATCTTCATCACCAAGTGTCAGGGTATCATACTTGGTGTTAAAAATGCAAGCCTTGCAAAACCCAGCAAAATCATCACCCTGGATGAATATGGGGGACCGGCGGTAGAAGCACAACTGGTCGTAGCGGCAACAGTCAATGAGTCGACAGCGGAGGTGATGACAACAGGGGTAACAGGTGGAGCACTGGTGGCAGGCATGGTAGGATTACTTGACGAGGACATTGAAGACAACAAGGAGGTGCAAAGGCTTGGTAAAAAAAGGGGTGGGGAATGAAAATGCAGAAGCACAACCACAGGTGGTGGCATAAAATATGAGAGAAGGAAGAAGCTAGGTAAGAGCTTGGTAAACAATGGAGTTCACACAGAGTTCTCTCTCTAAAGAAGATGGGAGATTGAACAAGACATAGGAAAGAGAAGGGTTTTGAAAAAAGAGACATTTGAAACCTTTTAAACCTGTCTATTGAGTTTCCCACCACCACATGTGCAAGGTCATCTATAATCATTTCAAATGAACACATGGCACTTTGGGAAGTGTTTTGACAGCTGAAAAGACAGCGCCACATCATTTATGAAGTGATGCCTAGGGAATAGAAAGAGTTGCCTTCTTAAGCAAGTTTGAGTTTTAGCACCAAAATTTTTATCAGACATATCCAATAAACTCCCAACGAAGAAGATTTCCCAACGATTCAAAAAGCTACGATGTCCCCTCGCCAGAAGTCCAAATGTTGTTTAATTTGTGACTCGGCTACAATCGGGGAGAATTTGTGCTTTTTCGAACATAGCGAAGCCTTACAGGGGAGAATTTCATAAGCCCCAATGATAGGGGCAGTCCTAACGAAAAAATCACTGCTCACAACTATACTTCACAACAGCATGAATGGGAGAATTTCACTTCTCCAGAGCGAAAATGAGTATTCAAGAAGGTTAGTGGGACTTTCGGGAGACTTTTAAATAGTTAAGCTAGAATGGTTAACGCTCAGTGTAAGGAAAAAGTGGCGATGTCCCTTCGCCAAAGCATCAATATACCACACTGCTTCGGCTCAGGTACATCAGAGAGATTTTTAATTTTTGTTGGAGGTTCTAAATGCAGTGCTATAATGAAGGAAAGGATGCCAGAATTTTTACATACAGAGGAGGTTCATCGGTTTGAGAAGTTTTCGTGCAGACATTTCTCGTTCCCACGATAAATATCTCCACTAAGGGGCAAATGTAGAGGGGGATTGAAGGTAATCCTGACATTAGGGATAATCCCCCCATTAACAACAGTTTTTGTGATTACGGCAGCTCAAGCGTGGCAGCTCAAGCAAGGCAATTCAGCGTGGCAGCTCAAGCGAGGCAGTTTAGCGTGGCAGCTTAGCATGGAAACTCATAGCTTGATGTGTTAGATAGTCATATTGTATTTTTGTTTATATTGAATACGAGTTATAATGATTGTAATGATCTAATGATAATAATGATTAGGTGTGAGGTCGAATGGTACTCGCGAGAGACCAGGCTTGGCAGGGCCTGGGAGAGCATTCATGCTCTATCGAATGACCTCGTCGTGGTAACTTTGGAGGGACTTGGTTTGGAGGGTTTAGAAGTGAGGCATCGATGGGGTTTGTCCTGACCATCTTAGATATACCGGCTAAAATACTAAAGGACCCTTATCGTGGAGCCTCGGGTGGAGTGGCTTTGAGTTCCATCGGGCGTTGAGCTGTGAACCAAATAGCCCTCTGCTTAAGGTCACATCTACTGTAGGTGATGTCACTAGCTAGCTAGACAATATCAAATATGCACTTGAGTAAACCACCATGGTATTTGGGGCTGTCAGACAGTTGGTGAGCCACCTCTGCGACAACATCCCCCTGACACACAGTGGTTAGGCAAACTGCATGTCTTGGCATTTAATGTTTATGACGTAGAGACAACTAGTGCATAAGGTATTTAATGTTTGCGACATAAAGTATGAGGGATGTCTTTCACATGCATTAATGGTGGAGTTGCCCGGGAGATGGTGTGGGAGGCTATTTAAAGACCCCACCCACCTCTGGGGAGAGGCATCATATGATCTTTGGAGAGTTAAGAAGTTATTACAAGAGATAATATACATCAGAGAGAGTTATTACAAAACCAGAGAGTTTACTCACCCACCATTGTTATTTATTACGAAGCGTTTAATGCTTGACAGAGATTCTTGAGAGTGGTTGGTGTGTTTGGCTGCCTATCAAGGTGTATATAGAATGCTTACTTCTCTCTCTCTCTAGCTAAGTTACATCAAAGTTCATTACCAACTTCTGAGTTATACAC
Organism: Sambucus nigra; assembly: GCA_949130495.1. Classification (NCBI taxonomy): domain Eukaryota; kingdom Viridiplantae; phylum Streptophyta; class Magnoliopsida; order Dipsacales; family Adoxaceae; genus Sambucus; species Sambucus nigra. The sequence goes on from OX422209.1 coordinate 244,435,330, forward strand.
GAGAGATTTGTGAGTTCAAACTGATTCTATCTTCATTGAGTTGTGTTTGCATGTCTTGTGGTTAATCAATAGTGTTGCTATTTAACTTATTATTATTGTAATAAAAAACGGGTTATGTCTCCATCTTATATAAACTACCCCTTATAGCTCTATATGTCGCTAACCAGTACATTCCCAGGATAACATCATACTGGTACATCTTTAAAATGAGCAAATTCGCTACTAAGCATAACCTCCAAATGTGCGCACCCTCTCCACTATAGATGAAATGAATGTAAGACTCGCTAACCAACAGTGAATCTACAGTCATAATAATATTTGACGTTATATTCACGAAACCCATCTATCGTATGAATCTAGTTCTAACTAAAAAATGTGACTCCCCCATTTTAAATAATACCCGCACCATGTGACCCTGGAAAGAAAACATACCCTCAATCGTTGGTGGCATTGAAGGCAAAACTGGACCACGGATGTTATTCACATGCCTAGACTATAATTGTCCCTACAGAGGCGACAATGCTAGAAATACTGATGGAACTGGAAGTTGCGATAGCTACTTCCCCTACTGAGCATTCTGCTGGTGACCATTAGTTCTACTCAGGCATGCTGCATATGGCCCTACTCCCCACATGCAAAACAAATCCTTATATAATCTATCGACCTATGGACCTACTGGACTTGGAAAGGCCGCCATTATCTTTGTCCCATTAGACCTTATAACCACGACCCTACTAGCCTCCAGTTTGGTTCTTCTAGACCTGTTGACACCGAGGAGCATGCTGCTGGACCTGATGGCCATGTGTGTAACTAACATTACTTGGTGTAAACCTCTTAGTCGATTACCCTTATTGGGAAACCTGCTCTTACTGCCCACCCTGCTGCTATAGCACCCTGATATCACCATTTCCCCCATTTTTTCCCTTTTGGCTCGACTCTCCGAATTCTCCTCTCATATGGAAGCGATAATCTTGGAAAGGAAGTAATATAGTGTTAATAAGATCAATATAATTCAACAATGTTGGGTTCCCTAACAAATCAGCGAATCCTACAAGTAAGCCCATCTATGAATTTGATAATCTTCTTCTCATCAGTGTTCACCTTATCTAGCACAAAGTTTACCAGGCGAGTGAACTCCTCCTTATACTCGACCATTATCCGACCCTCCTTCATGATATGTAATAAACTCCTCCTCATCAATGTTTGTACAACTGATAGAAAGAACTTGCGATCAAACCACAAATAGAACTCCTAAATTGTCATAGCATCTCTCTCTTCCGATATGGTCAATGACTCCCGTAATTGCAGAGCTAGCTTGAATGTAGGTTATACCTACTTTTGAGTGTCATTGCACTCAACCATATATTGATTCCTCTAGATGTCCTCCTTTTAGTGGCTCACTTATACTACATACGCATTGCCCTAAAACTCCGGTGGATTGCCCTTCTGAAAGGCCTCCTTGATTTTCTCCTACTCTGGCGACAGTAGGTGAGTCTGTACTGGTACTGCCACTTGTGGATGTGGCTATGGCTATGGCTATGCCTTGGGAAAGTTTTGTGCCATGGTGGTCATGGAAGAATTAAACGCCTGCGCTATTATGGTTATGACCTATGTTGCGATCATAGTCCCCTGAGCATCCTGTGGCTCTTGCTGAGCCTCTTTCTCTACAGCCCTCTGCGCTGCACGTGCTGGTCTACCTCTTACAGCGTTTTTCATTTGAAACCAAACAAAAATTGTATGAGATTACACTTTAATAATAACATTAGCAGAAGAATGTGAACACGCAATATGAAATAACACTCCTAAGCATCGACCTCTTTGTCAAAGAAATGCAACACTGATATCATAGCAAGTTCACATAGATCCTAAGAACACTAAAACTTGATATTATCATACCAACTATGATAACTGACATATTCTAATACCTAGTGATCAGTCATTTATTGAAATAAAATAGGAATCTACTATGATTTCATAAGTGTGGTCTCGTCCCTGAACAAACCCAACATGGTTCGGCCGAAACTTCTTAATATTCATCAGACGGATTTATTCATCAATCGACATAGTGTGAGTCATCCTTAAGGGCCTCGTCCTCTGAGACCTCGTCTTCAGCACTCCATGGTCCTTCAGTGTAGCTCACTCTCTAGTTGCCGTTGGTACTTCCCTAGCAAGTTAAGACAATACTCAAACTCAGACTCATATCCACTTTCTTCGAAGATTGCCTTTATCTGTCTCGACTCGACTGAAATCATCAGGGATGACTTTTGTAGTTCATATGGCACGGGTGACTCTAGCATAATTAGTCCAAGTTGACCATGAGGTTATAACAAATCTCCATCCCATATAGGGGAATGTTTTGTAATCATGGATTGTGTATGTTATAAATAGGTATTGGATTCTCATTGGAACACTTAACTCATGCACACATGTTGTATGTTTGGGGGGCGCACTGTGCACACCCAAGCCTATATAATCTTGTTTATTCTTTATTTAGAAGGATTGAGGTATCCTAACCCTAGATGAAACTCTGTCCAAATAGAAAATGGAGATAGAAATATCGAGAGTTTTATTTCCATGACCATTAGTGCGTAATTACAATACAAACACTACACCCTTGCATAGTGGAATAGGCCTAATTGGTTGAACCACTTATATTTTGTGTATTCTCCATTCTCTCATCCCCTTATTACTATTTAATTTTCTTCTCATGCATTACTCCATTGTGAATTATCTAGAGCTTGAACTACATATAAAATTAAGTGTTGATTCACAGCATCATCATATTTAGAGCCATCTGTGGGAAGAGATTTATCTTCCTCTTCATTTTCCAGCTTAGATGCTCATATTTGCCTCTGGTAGTTGTCCAAATCCACCCCTGTTAGGCTTGTACCACTATTAAAAGAGCTAGGTGGGTTCTCTTTAAGCTTTCTTCCTACTTATAGTTCATCTAGCTTTGTTGCTTCTTTTCACTTGAGCTATGGTATTAGAGTTGCCTCCTACTATTGGCCCAAGCTCCATCCAACCACCACCCTAGTAAGAAATAAATAATGTGGTGGAGGCACTGCGATCCTTAGTGGCCAACCGAAAAAAAAATGCAAGAGAAATTCATGTTGTTTAGCAAAAAATGTGTTTGAAAGTGCCCCGAGTGACCAACTATGATTAACACTCAGGTCATCGGGGAGATAGTTAATCCGACAAAAGGTGATAGGCGACGACTCTCGGCCCCATAAAAAAAGGCTTAGTGCCACTAGCGACGGAGAGATATTGATAATCCTAGGCATATTCGCTTAGGAAACCAAGGGTAGGAATGTCCAGACAACCAGGAATGTGACGCAAAAGACTATTGGGAGCCATATGAGTTTTTAGGCGACACAATTCTCTCATATACAACATACATAAAGGAAAGAGTACAAGGCCGACGCCATATGGCCAACCAAGGACTTCAGCTTTTGATAGGATCAGTAGAGGATCGACTTTCGATCGTCATGTTCTGGTAGGAGATTTGTCTGCTTGACTCTCTCGTTCTCGTAGTAATGTGGTCTCCATAGGGAATGGGAAAATGTAGTGATGGTCGACCCCAATAAGTCTAAGATGGGGAGGAGGAAAGATAAGTAAACAGTAGACAACGAACTGTCGAATAAGAATAGGTACCAGACCTGGTTAATTGGGAAGTGGGTGCATACAACGTTATGGTAGAGGAGAAGCCTTGAAATAGTTCCATCTAGAGGTTGAAAGATAAGATTGGTACATTATTGAAGAGATGAGACCCAAGCCACTGGGGTTACACAGAAGGGTCTCCTTTCATGTCCAAGATAGTAAGCTTTCTTACTCGTACCAAATTTAAACCTCCCACTATGTGCCCAAAGTATGATGGAAGTGAAAACCTAGTGCACTGCATAAAGATGTATCGGTCAGTGACCAACATATACTCTACCCCCGACGAAATGAGGTGCAGCGGTTTCTCTAGCACTCTCATAGGTACAGCCCACATGTGGTACACGTCATGGTCTAAGAATTCAATTAAAAACTTTAAGGAGATGACCAGTAAGTCTATTTATAATATATACCTTGGTATGAATCTTCCAAAGTAGATGACCCACCTCCTGAATGTGAAGAAAGGGAAGAATGAAACTCTGAGGGATTACATCTCTCGGTTTAACAAAGAGAAGTTGGAGGTAGATGAATATGAAGAGAATATAGCCATGGAAGTTCTCATTAGTGGATTACAACTAGGTAAAGTCATGTGGAAACTCTCTGAGGATCCTCCTAAAACCATGACAAAAGTTTTATCTTCAGTCGGGAGAGTCATGAATACGGAGGAGGCCATAGTGGCAAAGAGAGAGACACGAAGGAGGATGGTGGTGGTTAGTCTAACCGGCTGAAAGACAAGGAAGGGAAGAAGAGATAGATCCAAAATAAGTTTGCCCAATATACCCCTTAACGGTAAGCCCAAATATGATCCCCAATGATATTAAGGACGACAAAGTGCTTTGTTGACTAGAGAAGCTCAAATCCCCTCCTCATAAAATGAACAAGATCAAATGTTTGGATTTTCACCAAAACCTCAAACATACAATGGTTAAATTCTTTGCTTTGAAAGATGATATAAAAAATATATTGAATTAGGGAAAGCTCTGAAAGTATGTCGATCGGAGTAGTGCCAAAGAAGAATCCAAAAAGAAGCATAGTGGGGTAAAAGATGAAAAATTAAGACGAAATCCCCTAAACGATAGGAAGGATGATGGATCGGATAGTGAAGAGGATGACCCAGACCTCCAGTCGAAGATCTCGATAACAAAAGGTCAGATGCACATGATATTCTTTGATGTAAAGACGATATGCGAAGGATTAGGCAGATGAGGTATAAAGTCGGTCGAACATATATCCCATGCGGTGGAGGAAAAGTTAGCACCCAAGATGTTTGATGTTAACTCGATCGGGACATAGCCGAGGACAAACATAAATCCTATGTGGTGGAGGCATGGACACGCTAGTGGTCAGATTTTCAAGACTAGATTTCAAAGGAATTTTTCTCCCTTATGAAAACCCTTTTCTCATTATAGACACCGCATTCTAGGACCCTCTTAATAATATCCTTAGGTCCCTAGCAATTCCTCCTTCACTATAAACCCAAGGTTATACTCCTAGTACTGATATAGAGGCCATTGGACACTCCGGGGCCATATTTGACTACTAGTCAATTCTCTCACCTGAGCAAAAGATTAATGAATCTTCAAAGGTCTCTGAATCCCCTTTCCAATGGTCTACCCCATGCATAAATCAGCCTTACAGTTCAGAAAAATGATCCATTTTATTATTGAAAATCGATCTGGAGGCCACTGAGCGTTCTCCAGCCCCATTTATATACCAGTAAAATTTCTTTCCGGAGTAAAATCTCAATGAATCTTTTAAGGTCTTTGAATCCCCATTCCAAAGTTTCACCTCGTGCACGAATTAACCTTGTGGTTTAGATGAACGGTCTATTTTACCATCAAAAATCGATCTGGAGGCCATCGAGCACTCCCGAGCCCTATTTTGACCCCAATTAACTTCTTCGCCTGATCAGAAGCTCATCAAACTTCGAAAGGCCTTAAATCCCCTTTCTAATGATTCACCCCATGCATGAACTTTCCTTAGGGTTTAGACGAATGAACCATTTTTCCCAAAAAACTCATACGAAGATCAACGCGCACTCCCCGAGATTTTTTTGACTCCCTTCAACTCTTCAGAGGAGATGAGACTAAATGAATCTTTGAAGGGATCTAAATACCATTTCTAATTGGCTGGCCCGTGTATGAATTAACCTTACGGTATGAACAAACAACTCGTTTTACTCCGAAGGGTCATTTAGAACTTTTGGGCCCCGTTTGACCATAGTCAACTCTCCAAACTGAGTGAAGCTCTTTGGAAAATCAAAGGTCCCTGCATAACCTTTCTAGCGGCCCCCTTGCATGAATGGCCTTACTGTTTGGATGAACGATTCATTTTCCTCTTGTTTAAATGTCTGTCAGGATCTTTCGAGCCTCATTTGACAACAGTCGATTCTCGAACCCAGGAGTGTCTTAATGGATTCTTAAAGGTATCTGAATAACCTTTTCAATGGTTCAGCCCGTACGTGATTCACACTTATGGATTATATTTTATGTTCATTTTTCTAGAAAATCTGTCTGACGCTGCTGAATTGAAAACCCATTTCTTTACATATCAGTAGTATATCTAAGGTTACCTACCAATAAGCATGTCAAGGACAATGTCGATCGGCACGTCCCTTTAACCTTTATGAAGGGAGCATGATATCACATTTAAAGGCGCCTTAGAAACATCCCTCTCATTTATCTCAACAACATTCTCTCAAAGTTAGCGTGATTTCTATATTAAAACCTCTCCCCCACATTCCATTTACATCATTTCTTTACTCAATTTAGAAAATCCTATTCCCTTTTCTCCCACCACATTCTTCCACTTGCAAGAGCAGTCCTTCAACAATCAAGATCAACCTTAAAGCTTTTGAAGAAGTTTCAAACCTTTTACTCTCTCTTTAAATTCTCTTAATTTGGCATTAGTTATTTAACTCTTACTTTGGCATGTCATCTTCATTATATCACACATATTAATATCCAACTTTTTATTAGTAGTATTATTCATACTATATTTTCTATAGAAAACCCAAAAACAACAGAAAAGAGGGTTTGTTGGTAAATTCAAAATGGGAATTTCCCACTACATTTTCTCACACTAAAACATCCTTTTTCTACACACACTTATACAATAAAGTCCCTGGTTGGATTTATGGGATAAACCCCACCCCCAATTTTCATGCGAACTACGTGGACTTTGATGTTTTTTAGGCTACTTAGGCGTCTTGGGTAAAATCCGAGATTCACGTCTTTTCCTATTTTTGTTCATCTATTATTTCCATATATCATATTTGTGATTCATTCTTGAGTTTTGTCCAACCTAAACCATCATCTTTCTATAAAACGATTGGAGAACCGACATATTATATTTTTAATTACTATTTTTGGGAATACTCCTAAGGATGACCTCACTCGGCCTTTATCCATGACGCGAGTCGAGTAATTCCATTCTCCATTTATATATAAATGCACACACATTTCACGAATTTATTAAGGAGATGAATAACACATTCCCATGAGAGACTGAAAGGGCGGGATGGGTGCCTAACACCTTCCCATTTCGTAACTTACCCCTCTAATCCTTGAACTAATTGGTTTCGCAAGCTTCAGTATGTCTTTGATGTCGTTCTCTCGAGGTGGCAACATTTTGTTTGCCTGTTTTATGCAAAATAGGCTTGCGAACTTTATACATCATCCTAGTTAACGACAACTGAAGAACCCGAAGGTAGGGCGCGAGACACCCACGCATGTGCATGGGAACTAATCGGAGAGGGATAGACACATTGGCGACTCTACTCGGGACTTTTGTTTGTCATAAGAGGGCTAGACTTTATTATTACATGGATGTTATAATTTTCTACATGTGTGCATATGCACCTTCATGTATTCTCCCTTTTTCCTCTATTACTTCTTATATATATCCATCTTATGTTTATATCACTTCTCACTAAGCACTTATAAATACCCTCTATGTACACCTCACACTACTTAAACTTGTATGTAAGATCACTTATACCCACATGTTTCACACACCACTTAATATCCATGCTCAGGTTTCACTAGCACACACCTCTACTTATCACACTTGTATATATCCATGATCACTTGCACATATCACACGCCACTTTTAGTTGATAGATGCTTAGGCTCACTACCACACACTTGTAGATATTCACATCTCACTCACATGTATCCATGCTTAGTGTAGTCTTCATGCTCCCTGCTAGATTTACTTTCCATGATACTTGTACATTATTCCCTATTAGTATACTGCTTCTTTTATTCATCATTCCAAATAAAAGACTCTCTCCATAATATACTAATCGAGAATCATGTATTTTTTCACACTACATCATAAATAACATGGCTATTGATAAAAAAATATCCCGTACTGGGGGGTCACTTTGTGATGGGCATTGGTCCGACAAGTCGTAGTTAGCCAAAGCAATATGACTCTCATCTTCCATTGGCCTAGTACCTCTGACGTATATAGAACAGTTCCCCCGGCATCGTATCGCTTAACCGAACCCACGACTGGAGGTATATAGTAGGGAACTCATTCACATACGTCGAGTATATCGAATTCTCTCTCACGTATACTGTTCCCACGAGGTATATAGTGATATACCCATATATACCCTCATCTAGGCTGAGGGTTCCCTCCACCAAGACGAGCCCAAGATGGCCTCTTAATCCTTCAACGGGCTGACCTCTCATCAGGTCCATACGACCCTCTAAGGGGCCGACCTCTCATCATGTCCAGATGACCTTTTAATGGGCCGACCTCTCAACAGGTCTAGACGACCCTCTAAGGGGTCGACCTCTCATCGAGTCCAGACGACCTTCCAAGGGGTAGACCTCTCATCAAGTCCAGACGACCTTCTAAGGGGTCGACCCCTCATCAGGTCCAGACGGCCCTCCAAGGGGCCGACCCCTCATCAGGTCCAGACGACCCTTCGAGGGTACGACAGTACGAGGCCTAAATTAGGCCAGACACTGCCAAAAGAAACTTTTCCCTCAGTCTCTAAGGGGCCGAGGGTGACATCATCACATCGCGTTGTTTGGGAGACGCGTGGAACAGTGCGCGTGAGGCTCACATGGCACTTGGAAGACCGTTATAACAATATCAATATTATGTCATCATTAATCACAGGAGTCATCTACAGGTGTCAGCAGGGGATTGGCTAGATCATCATTCACATGCACCATGCATGCCTAGGGGGTACACTACACCCCCCAAGACCTATATATACTTGTCACCTAAAACCCTACAAAGGGATTGAAAATTGTAACCCTAGCAAAAGCTCTGCTTATACACACAGTAGAGAGAGAAAGTGATCTTATGTGCATTGTATCCAAGGCCATTAGTGCCCATACTTAGTGGATCACACACTCACAGTGGATGTAGGCCCAATTGGCTGAACCACTATACATCATTATCTTATTCCTCTTATACTCATCTCCTTCTACACACTTACAAACTTATACATATATATCTCTATGGATGCCATGGTTATTACAGTTTGAGCTCATCATCACTTATCTGGTGGTGCTGAATCTTAGCATCATCATATAATGAGGCAATTCACACCCTTACACTAACCCAACAATTGCATAAACCTTATCTAGGCATCAAACCGAGGGCACTAATATTTAGTTTCCAGTTTTTACACGAAACTCTACCAAAATTCCACCCCAATTTTTGCATTATTTCATTTTTTTTTCAAAACAGGACCCTGTCCATGAGCTTTGAAACAAGTCAAACCATATCTTACCTATTTTTCAAACCCAATTTTTCTAGGCTCGGGTCCTGGTAGACATTTCTTTTGCATTTAAGAAAACCTAACACAAGTGAAAACATAATAATAATAATAATAATAATAATAATAATAATAATAATAATAATAATAATAGTAATAATAATAATAATAATAATAATAATAATAATAATAATAATAATAATAATAATAATAATAATAATAATAATAATAATAATAATAATAATAATAATAATAATAATAATAATGCTGAGACTTATCTCTCATTTTTCCTCCTCTTTATCAAAAAATGGAATATTAAAAAAAAACAATCCTCCTTTTTTTTTATCAAAATACCAAAAATATTTTCCCTCGTTTTTACTAAAAATGTCAATAACATTTTTCCTCTTTTCCAACAAATACTAAAAAACAATCCTTTCTTACCTTTTAAAAAAATAAATTTGAATCATTTTTCCTTCTCAAGTCGATATCATACTCGATTCTTGGCTTGGATCCCTATTGGCTTCGGCTTTCCATCAAACCGCACTGAAACTCCACCAGTTCTTTTGCTACTTAATGTGAGTCCAGTGTCTACCTTCACCATCCCTTCATGGGAAATTCCAACCAAGCACTGAACGTGCAGCATGATCTGATGGCAGTCTTAGTCCAATTCAGTGCCATGATTGATAAATATTGGAGGTCATTATTATCCACACTTTCGATCTCTTCGAGAAGCAGGTGTGAAGATTGAAGAAAGTGCTACCAAAGTTTAAGCTGAGCCAAAGAAGGTGAGCGGACAGTTCATTTATAAAAAGTACGAGAAGACTGCCAATATTATAGCCTCAACCATTAAAAATATATCCCACTCTGTTACCTCTTAGGTACCAAAAAAACCGTCGTAATCACGTCAGAATGGAATACAACGAGCTTTATGGCCCCTTATCCAAAGTCTATCAAGCCTTGTTAATCCCAAACCTCATCAAACCCTTGGACCCCCGTCCATTACCAAACCCACTTCCTAAGAACTTCAAGATTAATGCCCATTGTGACTTCCACTAGTCTGTTGTCCATACTACCATCCACTGCTTTCATCTCCGAAATGTGGTCCAATGTATAGTTGATTGGGGAATCATCGCCCCACCAGCAAATTCTAAACCCAACACCACTCATAACCCACTTCAAACCCACAGAAATTCCTTATTTATATAGAATGGCCCAAAATTTGATCCATCTATCCAAATTGCACTTAGTAAATCACCCATCATACTCTTAATCTCACCCAAACCCCTCAAAGTTTGCCTATATTTTCTCCTACACCCTACCTGCTTCACCGGCCAAGCTCCGTTACTCCACACAAGGGCCTATATTACCATTCGCACCCAATCTTAAGTAAGAGATATGGAGTTACAGACTATTCTAAACTAACTCTTGGAGTTCGGGCTAAAATGCCCATTAAGATGACCATCGACTGTCAAAAATTCAGTAACTTGTTTGTGGAGGCCTAAAAATGGGCTTGAGAATCAGATGATTGGCTGTACGCATTGATGAATTCAGCTTAGACAACGTAGTATAGATCATGGAAGACATGTTTCAACAAACCACCGAGATCTTTAGCATTTTTGAACTACTCACTATGATAAGAACCAAAAAGTGTATATTTTATACACCGAATAAACAGTTTTTAATTTCTATTTCTCGACAAAATGGGTCTTATGCGCTGAAATATTTATTTTGTAGGTCAATGCATGTTGCAGAGTTCAAGCGCTTAAATCAAGGAAATTGCAACAAAGAATGGAGCTAAGCCCGAAATTTCGTAACCTACACACAAGCCTAACCAAGCCTAAGCCGTTACCCGAGCCTCGTGTGTGTTTAGTTAATATGTTTTTTATATTTTTCTAGATTTTTATTTGTGTCTTTTTTATTTTTAGAATTTATTTTATTTCGAGTCGTATATAATTTTAAGTATTTTTGCGTGCGTTGTAAATATTAGGGTCCGTGTATTTTTTTTAGTTATCATGTCGTGTTTTTTTTTTAGTTTTTTTTATTTGGTTTTTTTAGTTAGTTTTATTTTATTTTATTTGAGTCGTTATAAACCTTTTTCCAAAACTACCCCCAAAACTTCTCCCACATGTTCTTATCCATTTAAGTCCAAAATACCCTTATTCCCCATGCTCTCATCCCATTAACATTTCCACCTTACCCCTTAGCTCCGAGTTCCATATAAAAGATGACCTAAGGCACATTTGAGATAGGGTAGAGAAAACCTAGAGCGAAAGTAGGGTTTTAGAAAAAGAGAATTCTAGAGAAAAAATTTATATATAGAGAGAGAGTAGAATTATTTTTTTAGAAATTCATTTTAGTTTTTTTGGAGTGATTGTAATTAATTGAGAAGATTGTTTCATTAATTGAATATCAAATGCCATTCTCCTCAATCTGGGTTTGATTATCTTCTCTCTAAACTTTCATCTTATGCTTTTAATTTGCTATTATTTTATTGTTAATTGGATGATGATTATGGAAGGCTAGTATCCCAATCAAGTGATAAATTAAAGCCCCCATGAATCTAATTAGTTTAGTTTGTTAGTTTTAATTTGTTGAATTCCTTTGATTAGTAAATTTAATTCCTACTCTTAATTTTTCATTGAGAAATGAAAAATAATCGTTGAGAGAGGATTGAAAATTGTCTTGACATTTTATCATTTGATCCAAACTAGAGATAGGCTTATCACTTGATTAAAATGCTAGTATAATTTTTATCTACTCTTATTTTTATTATTGTCTAATTAAAATTAGTTGAATGAATTGATCCTAGCGGCTAATTTGTTTTATTAATTTTAATTCAATTATAGTAATGTTTATGGGAATTAAAATTACTTTTCTAAAAGAATATTTAATTAGTTCATTTGAGTAATGAGAATTACCATCTGAATTAACTAAATATTTTGGAATTTAATCAATTAAAATAGTTTAAGCTAAATTAGTTGTGTGAATAGGGGGTGGATATACATCCCTAGATTCATTCTCTCATTTAGTTTCATTTCACTCATTTTCATCACTCATTAGTTTATATTTTTCACACTTTTATTTTAGTTTAATTTCCATTTTGTATTTAGTTCTTAGTTTAAAATTCACCTCATTCTCAAAATTGATTTAATATTGAAAAAGCTAAAAAAAATAGAAAAAGTAAAAAGTCCAAAAAGAAAATAATATTGAATTACATTTGAGTTTGCATCTAGTTTCACTCCCTTGATTGGGATCGATACCTCACTTACCACTATTCTCTAGTTTTCTCATATTTTTGTAGGTAATTGAGACTTTTGATTTGAGGAGCTTTACACAACGACATACTAAAATCAAATCGATTATATGGCTCCGTTGCCATTCTTGCGAGCGTGAACCTTGGAGCGGATTTCATTTTGTATTTCTTCTACTTCCCATATTTTGTTGTTTTTTTGTGCCATTTTATATTTTAGAAGGCTTGTGGTAGGAATTTTTTTCCTTACGTGTATTGCGGTGCTTTGAGACACCATTATTTTATTTTATTTTTCATTTTAAAATTGTAATAATCGAATACAAGCGTGATAGAGAAATCGAACAAGGTAGAGAGAGGTCATCCAAGGCGAGGAAACAAATCCTCACTACCTTGGGTCGGTCGTACTCCCGAGGCCGACTGAGATAGGCAAGATCTCCCCTCGGTCGACTCAAATTGTTCATCACCCTATGGTGTAAAAATCGTGGGAGGTACATTTCTAAAACCATCGCGCATGTCATGTTAGTGAGTCAATTTTTGTGTGTGACTACGTGATCTTACTTGATTTTTATTATCGCATTTATTTTTTAATGTGTTTGATGAATTAATCAACTAAGATCTACACCCGGTCATTCACGAGAAGGGATTTCATTACCCAACTCACTCGCTTACCACTTGTGTGCTAACCTAGATCTCATTAAATTTAAAATCCATCAACTAGATATCCCACTTGGAGAACCTTTTTGAAAAGGCGATCATATAGATAAATTTCATGATTTTTCTTGCCTACGGACTTAATTAAAATTTGACTACCCTTTCACTAATTTTGAAGATAAAAATTGGCTATGTGCTAGTTAGGATTTATCCTTGACTTGTGTGTGTGTCCAATTTAATTATTTCGATAGTCAATTATAGTTAGTTCGTCCAAATCAAGAGTCCACATATTTTTCCCCATCTTTTCTTCCCAAAAATCCAAAATTAATTTTTCCGTCTCTCTTCTCCACAAAAATCCAGAAATATTTTCTTCCTTTATTTTTTCTAAAAATCCAAAAATATTTTGTTCCTTTTATTTTTCTCAAAAATCATAAAAAATATTTCTTTCCTTTTGAAATATTTAAAAATCCAAAAAAATATTTCTCCCATCATGGACAAAGAACTCCCTTTATGGGAATACTTTAGCCATTTTCTATTCTCTCGACGCATGTTTGACGTTGAGCCCGAATTGAATTCTCACACTTTACTTAGTGGCTTAAACTCTCAAACACACATCGTTGATACTCATGCGTCATCCATGCATGCATCTCACATTCCATCGCCTTCGACGATGACTATCAAAGCGTCAAATGATTTGTTGTGCACATCTTGTTTTATATCCAATCACTCGCCCCATGAGTACCCATATATTCCTTATCCTTCCAAACCCACCATAGAACAAGTGTATCTATATGACACTATTTTGAAACCCACCACGGCCTATTATCATGATATATCCAATCCCGAGTTGTATGCGTACCCTAACTATTTATGGAGGCCTGATCACCCTTCCAAGCAATACAAATCCCAATCCGATGTTGTGGATCCTCACACGTTCTAGCAGTCGCCATGGCAATCAAGTTCACTTTATCCCGATCAGTTCCCTCACTATGCTACCCACGAATATCAACCATTTGTCTCTCACGGAGATGCTTTTCCCGTGTATGACACATTTGACCCCGTTCCCCATACTTCATTTGAGTATTCTTCGTATAGCTCTGCCAATAGCGAGTTGTGTCAACCTCAACCACCGCCGCCACCCATAACTCCACCACCATCATCCACCTCCGCTCTCAAAGGCCTCTTGCAATAGTTCATCATCGAGCAAGAGCAAGACACTCAAATTCAAACTAAAGATCTCCAAAGGCTTGAACAATGCCTTAATGAATTTGAGTGTGCGAGAGAGTTGGATATCACCCCAAGTCAATCCGTTATTTCTCCCACATGGAGTGATGATGAGTTGTCTTATGACACGGATTTTGAGTGTGACCAACACTACCACCCTGAGAATCTCGACGTTGTCACCATTCGATGGTCCGGGACTCAAGTTGACACTTGTTTTTCATTTATCCGATGATAGTGAGCCTGATCAAATCCCACCATGTCTGCATCGATCCATCATTGTGGTTCACATTCCCTCTCCCACTTAATCCAAAAAATGCTCGAGTCTACGCCTATCGAGCCTACTATGTGTGTTCCTGAGGAACCACATTTTCATAGGCTAGCTCCAGCAACGAGTGCTCACCATTTTCTTGATATTGAATTCGAGATGGCTTATACTTCTCCGGATATGGATCATGTCCACACATGCATGGCTCCCTTTGAGCCCACTATTTGTACTTATTCCTCCATCTTCGATTTTGGTGCCTCATTTGATTTTCCCACTACCTTAGTTGGTGATATCCTTCTGGAGAAGTTTACAACTCCATCTTTAGATACCCTTGAGGATCACTCTAAGCCTCATGAGGAGTGTGTCTCTCACTCTTGAGTTGGATCATCTTCCGGCACCATTTATCCCACCGGACCCACCAATTATTCCTTCCACCCCACCACCTGATTTGGATATTGATTTTACACCTTCCATGTTACCATCTATATTTTGATATCCTAACCTAAAATCGTCCTCCCCCATCCATGAGACTATTTGTGGTGCTACTCTCCACTTCTCTGACACCGAGCTTGTTACCCCATGCCCGCCACTCTCTTCTAGTGTTTATTTTTCCCATCGATAGCTCCTTGGCGTGTCACGGCGCAACCTTTACCATCGTCCATTTATATAACAGTCGTGCCATTTCTATGATCCACACACCATTCCACTTTCCAAACCATTCTACCTCCCCATACAACTAGTGAACCATTCTTTTAGGGACCTTGTTTCCCTTACTTTTCGGCTCACCAAGGCCCGTGATAAATGCTTATTATCCCTTGCCTTTTTCACCCTTATCGTAATACCCACCCACCCATGGTCCACCGATGCTTTGGATCGTGTGATGAACTTTTCCATACATGTTCATTAACCCGTTTAACTTTCATCCAACAAGACTAACAATTTAGTCTTGTTTGGGGGTGACTCTCATCACCCCATTTTTTTGCCACCCCGTGTTTTCATAGTTCTTATCCTTAGGGTGATTTTTCTTCGGTATGTATGAAGACATTAAACTTATCTATATCGAAAGGCATCCCGCAACTTCTGAGTATGAGTCTCATCCTTTTTGGGGTGGAGACTTGTACACATTTTCTATCTTATTATTTATTCAGGTTTCATTTTGTCTTTTGACCACTTCATTAGCGATTTATTCTGGTAATCTCTTTAATCATTTTTTCTCTCAATTTCAAAAATCATTTTATTTAACATCGAGGACGATGTTCCTTTTTGTTTGAGGGTGGAGAGTTTTATCAAAATCGTACCTCTTTTGAAAAATTTTGATTTTCGAAACCTGATTTTTAAAATTTCTGCACAGGTTCTTTCATTGACATGAATTTTCTGTCATCCATCTTTCAAGTCTAGGAATCAAGTTTGAGGATTTATTTTTTCTAAATAGCTTATGTAATGCGTACCAAGGAATTTAGCACTATGAATTTCTAAACTCAATAAAAAAATTGCGCACTTATCACGTCGCTACGGTTTAGAGTTGAAGAGTGCTACAATTCTCAAGAAAACCTTAAAGATCACTAGTAGAGACTTTAGCTTGTGAGATCCGTGCCTCTCACCATTTTAGAGTGTTTTACGCAATCTCCGAGTCACAAGTTGGTTCAACTTCTTTTGGGTCCGCACATTAAATCGTTGTATGATCTCATTATTCTTCATTAAAAATTTTGGCTTGATCACTGAGAACGACATCAATTTCAAGTTGTAACAAACGTGTGTCCTGAAATTTCTCCCGATCACTAGATTTTTCACCCATTCACTTCACTCATTACATTCCCATATTCTTCCATAGTTCCACATTTTCCCCTACACCATCCATTTATCATCTCCATGTCATCCATCATTTTGAGAAAATAAGTGTTGTTCCAAATGTAAAATGTCTTCATTGTTGGTTTGAAAATAAATAAAAAATAGAGAAATAAAATAGAAAGAAAAAGAAAGAAAAAAATAGAGATAAACAAAAATAAAAAAAGGGTTTGTAGTTAGTTCTTGTGTAATAAAGACATTTTTCCTCAAATGGCTATACACTCTTCTCACACATCCATCACTCATCATTCATATCACCATTGTATTCTACATACCTCATCTCATTCCATCTTTCTCATTTCATTTTCCCCGCACCCATAATCATCCACGTTTTCCCCTAGGTGTTCGGGTAAATGAAAGTCAACGTGGTGAATAACTCGACATTCTCACTATAGCGATTAGCGTTCTTTTATGAGATCATTTTTATTTCTAAATGTTAGTTCTTTCTTATATATGTGTGAGACGTTTGTCCTTGCTTACATTTACTCACCTCCTCACACACAAGAGCGATACACTTACCTTAATCTCGTGAATTCGTTTGAGAGAGAGATATCCAGTGAGATTTTGAAATTGAAACATTGATTCAGAAAAGGCAATCTAGGAATTACTCTTATGATACTCATCCCGTTTTGACTGATTGACATACACATTGAGTTCTAGGAAGGATATGCCTTGAGTATTTACTGAGCTAACTTTTTATGCAATTCTAGATTGAATTCCTCAAGATATTTATCTCATGATGGATTGTGCGATTATTCTATGTATAATAAGAGATTGACTGTCTTTCAATAATCATTTTAAATAAATAATTTTGTGGGTATATTCCCTGCAAACCCTCAGGAGACAAAACTCGTCCTGTAGGACAACCTATAGGTTTAAAGGCTTGTTGCTCATGCTAAGTGCAATCATAAGTGCCTGCGAAAGTGGTACACTTTTGGTTTCTTATCTTTCTTTATCTTTATATTTTGCTTGAGGACTAGCAATGTTCTATTTCGGGGTGGTGTGATAAGCACCCAAAAGTGTATATTTTTGTACCCCGAATAGCAGTTTTTAGTTGCTATTCTCGACAAAATGGGTCTTATGCGCTGACATGTTTATTTTGTAGGTCAAATGATTGTTTCAGAGTTCAAACGCTTAATTCAAGGAAATTGCAACAAAGAATGGAGCTAAACCTGAAATCATGTAACCTACACCCAAGCCTAACATAGCCTAAGCCATCAACCGAGCCCCGTGTGTGTTTAGTTTGTATTTTTTTTAGCTTTTTCTAAATTTTTAGTTGTGTCATTTTTAATTTTTAGAATTTTTTTTATTTCGAGTCATATATAATTTTTAGTATTTTGCATGCATTGTAAATATTAGGGTCAGGGTGTTTTTTTAGTTTACGTGTCGACTTTTTTTTTGCTATTTGTTTTATTTGTTTTGTTTAGTTAGTTTGATTTTATTTAAGTCTTTATTTTATTTTAAGATTAGGATTTTTTTTATTGATTTAAATTTTTTATTAGTTTCATTTTTTTTAGTTAGTTTTAGTTTTATTTTATTTAGGTGTCCAACGTAAACACACACACTCTATTCCCCTACACACTAATTCACATAAACAACACACTCTATCACCTTCCTAAGCCACGCCCATCTAACCTACACCTTCACCATACCCAAACACTAACCCCTCCACTATTCATCATCTTCAACCCTTACTCACTCTCTCTCTTCTCAACTCCACACACACACACCACACCCCCCAACAATAATCCGATTCCTACCTCTACCCGAAACCACAACCAGTCCTCAAACCCGATTCCACCCCTTCACGTCGATAACCCCACTCCGAAACTCATAACCCCTACCCGAACTCCGACCTTGCGACGGGCCTCAACCGAAACAACACCCAATAGCCTGGGATCCATACTGCTAAATCCATCTCAACCATCTGCACCTCGTTGAAAACCCATACCCGACCCCGTCTTCTTTACCTCTACCCGAACCAATCAAAGCTGCTGCCTAAGACCCACAAACCCTATTACCCATCTCCCATTTACCTATACCCATTTCCCTTAAACCCATTACCATATCTTAGGTCTTACCCGATTTTGATAGCTTCCAAGCTAAGACAAAAATAAAAAAAAACACTTATGTTTTAAACCTTATAACCCTTGTTCCAAAACTACCCCCGAAACTTCTCCCATGTGTACTCATCCATTTAAGACCAAAATATACTTATTCCCCATGCACTCATCCCATTAATATTTCAAACCTTACCCCTTAGCTCCAAGTGCCATATAAAATAAGACCCAAGGCACATTTGAGAAAGGGTAAAGAAACCCTAGAGAGAAAGTAGGGTTTTAGAAAAAGAGAATTCTGGAGAAAAATTTTGTATAGAGAGAGAATAGAATTTTATTTTTGATATTCATTTTAGTTTTTTTGGAGTGATTGTAATTAATTGAGAAAATTGTTGCATTAATCTAAAAGGGAGCTACGAGGACTCATGAAAAAGCTCACATTCTGGTAGGTACCATACATGACCCATAAAATAGATGAATGATGACTTTGTTGTAACATGTAGATGAAATAAGACCAAGATATGTATCGTTTTCTTCTTTAATCGGAAAAACTCATTCTTCCTCAGGTAATGCAAAATAAGCCTTCTAAAAAGTAAATATACATTTGCCCTCTCGCATTTAGTTGTGATCTTTATAATTTGATATATATGGTATGATAAATCTACTTTAACACCGTTTCTAATAGCACACATGACAATTCTTGGGTGCAAGGTGGGATTGATATTCAAGGACATCATCGATGCAAGCTATATGAGCCACAGACCAATCCAAGAGCATATTGTACCACACTTCCTAATGACCATTAATCAACACCTTTGCCAGTTAAACAATGATGGACCTGCATCTTTAGGGTAGGGAAAACTTAGATTTTTAACCCGAGGTAGACTGTAGAATTAAGAAATAACATCTAAAGAAATAAGAAATTCAACTCCCCGGACATAAGAATGTATGAGTAACTCAGTCCATAATCCCTAAAAGTAGCAGATGCATAAAACTCACATACCAAGCCGATGTATCCCAACTCAGTTTAAGTACAAACACTGAACCAACTAAGCTCTCAAAATCTCATCAGAATAATAGAATCCTTCATAGTATACAAGTCCACACTCCTTTCCCAAATTACAAGAACATGACAAAAGTGATCGTCGAATCATTTCATATATATGGGAATAGGAAAACAGTTGGCATCAAGACCAACACAACAATATATTGCATATATGCAGCTGCATATATGCATATGGCATATATGCAATATGGATATATGCATTGCATATATGCATATATGCTGCTTATTTTAGTTCATGCCGATTATTTGCTTTTACTTTTTTAAATTTAGATACTCTTGCATCTTTTTATTTTTTGTAACAGGTGAGTAGCTATATTGATAACACGATTGAGTAGCTATGTTGAAAAGAAATAATATGTTCTTTAAATGTCAATTATAGGACTGTTCGACCGGTAAGTTTCCATGGTTTTGCTTCTCAAGTTATTGCGATCAGTTGTAGGACTATATCGATATCATTCCACAAACTTGAATCATGTTCGCTAAATTGATATTTGAACCTTTTGGATAAGCCATGAGTTTTTACATATAGATGCTTAATCAAGCTATTTGTAGTACATATGTTTACTTCATATATTTCTCGAGGTCGTGTGGTGTTATGATTCTATTTTTATATTTCAATAGTTTAAATTTGTGAGCTCATATAATTTTTCTATCTATAATTATATGTGTGTATATAGATTCCATTTTACTACTTTTTATACACATTGGTTGAAATATATCCTTAATTATATTTTCAGTTAGGATGAGCAGATTTTCTTGGAGTGTTGCAATACCATAATGAAGATGGAAGTTCAAATCCCGAAGGTTGGCTTCCCATATGAATTACTAGAAAAGATCAAGATATATGGTGAGTGCCCCGATAATCATGTCTTCATTAGGTACAATCATCTTTCTATTCTTGACCTTCTTCATTTTTTATTGCAATGCATGAGTACTAATCTTGGGTGTGGGGACTTGGGTAATGTTTTATGAACTTCAATTCAGTCTTTGGCTTATTTGGTGGATATGATGGATGTACCTTCTCAATTGGTTGATTTGTAATTAGTTGTAAGAATGTGTACAGAGATGTACAGTAATAGGCATACACTCATATTTTGCAGTAGGAAAGTATATTATATGCGTACGTGCTTGATCTTGGTTATACAGTAATGTCGGTCCTTAAATGCAGCTACATATATGTTTTCATGATGGACGACTTTGTAGTTTCACTTAAATTCCATGTGGACGACATTTTGTGAATGTTACTTGATTTGGTTATATTGGACTATGTAGATTAGTTCTTTGAATGAAACTAGGTTTTAGAGATCTATTGAGAGGTTTGGGTTGTATGCGAGAAATTAGAGTCAAAAACTTAAAAACTTAATCTCGATGGATACTTCACAAGTCAATAATAGACTATGTTGGCCAAAAATATAATTCAGTTTGCTTATAAAAGAATGAGTCATCGTGATGGATACTTGCGGTTAGATGTGACCCTAAAGGTGTATGAACATGGCATATTTTGTATACTGTTGTAGATTTTGTATAAAGATTTTGTTGGTTTTTAATTTTTGTAGATTTTCTATAATGTTGGTAAGACTAGGTAAGTTTATGAATAGGGCTGATTTTGTATTATGCTGTTTCATTTTTGTTGGTTAATAACTATGGTAACGTTGACCCTACACTCCCATGTATGAATGCTCTCCTATCATTGATGTTGATACATCTACAAATCAAACTTGCAGGGTAACATCTAAGAACTTCAAGTTGATTTTATAGTTGAGGTTGATGTAAATTCCCTACAGATCAAATCGGATGATAGCATTGTTGAGATACGAGGGGATCCCACAATTGTGCACAAGGCGGTTGAACTGATCGCAACTCATCTTAAGAAATTTTTAGTTGATCGCAGTGTAGTTGGAATATTTTAAGCAAATGCCGAATCCTAGGGCAAACCAAGACATGCCCCGACCTAATCGTGGGGCCCTCCCCTCGAGATTTTCATACGTATGCTCGGGGACCCGGTTTTATGCCTAATCTTTAATATATGCCCCCACCTCCACATCAATTTGATAATTACTATCGACCACCAGACATTCCTCCTGAATTGTTAAGTCAGTTGATTAATATTTAATGTTTGTTGCATCCCAGGTTGTCAATAGAATGTTCAGGTTGTATATAGAATGAAGACCATTAAGGATACCAGAGAGAGGTTCAGAATGTTCTTCTACTGATTCCCCAACGGAGAGATTGGTGATGATGTCTTTTGTTGCATTAGTATTTATTAGTAATGATCAAAGGCTTCAAGACAACTAAATAGGATGACAACATAGTGAGGATTTGAATTTTGTGGGTTCATTTTGACAATTGATGAAGTTCATTTTTCTATCAAAGCCAGCTGTTGACGAGCCACCTGCTTCCATCATTTGCTATTAAGGTAAATTTGCCCGCGAGCCATAAAAGGTATCCCATTCTGTTTTGATCTATAAATATGGGCTCGGTTAATATTCAATGTACTTTTTTTTAACTATTTTCATAGCTCTTATTTAGTGTTTTAGATTTTAGTTTATGTATATCTTTATTTTGAGTTCTATTTTATAGAGATTTATGGTTTAGAATAGACGCAATAACACTTCTTGGGTGTAATACATCTGTTCAAATAGTTCCTTTTTCCTAATATTGTTATTTGTTTTATTTGTAGACCGGATATGATGGGATCAAACTCGAAACTGCATTTTTGTATAAAAGAGGTAATCCAATTGGATCCGGCTGAATCAATCTCGAATTTAGACAATTTGGATGTGATTGTATATTTCATTTTACTGATTGTATATTTACTTATGTGATTGTATCTTTGTTCGAGAAACTGATTAATTATGTTTATTGTTTGTCAAATCGTACAGAAAACTGAGAGGGAGAGAGTGATAATGGCCAGAGGTGGGAAGACATCAGTAGTACCTAATCCAGAAGCACCATGACACAGACATTTTGAGTAAGTCCCACAGAAAGAATAAATTTATATTCTCCTTTCCCGGTCTTCTAGCTCCCATCTCCGAATTTGCGATTTTTTTTAAAAAAATTTTGGATTTGTTTTTACCCCTTAAATAGGGTGGATAGTCCAATAAACAAAGGAGACTATGCTCAATTTTTTTTTAAATTGACACAGTTAATTTGATTGATGAATATTGTATATTTCATTTTATATGTGAATTTGTTTGAAGAATTTATACAATTTTGAAGTTGGACTATTTGTTATTTGTTAAGCAGGGTGAATAGTCCCATAAACAAAGGAGATTATGCCCAATTTTTTTAAAAATTTGTCACTTTGTTTTTTTGAGACACAATGTGAAATCGATGGAGGAATATTGTATATTTCGTATTATATGTGAATTTATTTGATGAATCTAGACTATTTGAATGTTATTGGACTATTTGACATTGTTTTAAAATTACACGTCGAAATTTTTGCGTTTCGCTATTACATACTTTAGAAAATTATTGTTGTTTCGCAATTACGTACTTTGAATAATTTCTCCGTGCCTTCAAGAACGGGCATACGCTAGTATATATATATTATCTTGGAGTGTTTGGCACCGGGTTCACTTTTATACCCACGAAGAAAAGAGTTTGGGTTTACTTCTACATCCCATAAAGAAGAAGTTCATTATTTTGCTGCGGCATACTCACACGGTGAAAGGCATTGTGTGAGGGTTGACGGTTGTCTAAAAGCTTCATTGGTAGATTCCAAAGTTTCGGTGGACTCCGGGATTGTCGATTAAGTAGAGGTTGGTATAAGAAGACGCGTCAGGGGCTTGAAGGGAGTCGAGTCAAGTTGCGTAAGTCATTTGTCTTGTACTTGTAAAATTCCATACTTAGTGGAATTAAAGCTATGGCCGTTGTGGGTTTTTTCCTCGTACATCACGGCGTAGTGGTTGTGAATTTATTTTATCTTGCAAATCACCTAGAATCCATGCTTAGGATTAAAAGATAAAATATGGTTTAATTAAATTCTATTGTTTAATTTGGTGCTAAAATAAGTTTGGGTGAAACTTAAGTTGATTTAATTCAAGTCAGTAATTTATATTTGTTAGAATTTGGTTTGGCCTAATTTGGTAATATTGAAAATATTGTGTAGGCAAATTTTAGGACTTGTGCTAAATTAATTTTGGGCTAAAACTAAATTTCCCATAGTTAACTTCATGTGATAGTTTTGTTTGTGAGAGAATCCTAATACTGGTTTGTGTGAATTTTGTGTGTGTGTATGTGTTCACCATAATTCACTAATTTAGGTTTAATTTTTTTTTTTTGAAATTAAAATTTGTGTTTAATTTAATTTTTCATCTTTTTAAGAAAAGAAAATCAAATAAGATTTGAAAAATTAAATTGTTGTGTTGAACCATCTTAATTCCGTATTTTAAAGGAAATTAAAGTGAAAGAATTTTTAAAACTGGGGTCCAATCGTTTTCAAATTTGTATCAGAGCCGGAGTGCTAATTTATTGCATTAAGGTCCTTTTAAATATTTTTGACTAAACATGGAATTTTCTCCATTTTCAAAATTTCCTATTTTCGATGGTTCCAATTACGCGTATTGGAAAGCATGTATGAAATCGGCACTTAGGTCTATCGATGAGAGGGTTTTGTTTTCAGTTGTTAACGGGTAGTCGCCACCCACATATTTAGTAGAAAATGAGTGTGTTACCAAACTCGTAGATAGATGGAGTGAGAATGAATTTAAACTTGTAAATTTTAATTCCGGAGGTTTAAATGCCTTGTTTACCGCGGTCACACCGGATGAATTCCGACATATCATGGCATGTGAAACTACAAAGGAAGCTTGGGATATATTACAACTTACTCATGAGGGAACTAGTGTCATTAAGGATTCGAAACTCCAAAACCTCACCACTAAATTTGAAACCATTAAAATGAATGAAAAAGAAACTTTTGATGAATTTTATCCTAGACTATCCGATATAGTTAATTCATCTTTTAATTTCGGGAGAGAAAATAAACGACGATCGAGTTGTAAAGAAACTTTTAAGGTCCCTACCCGAGATATTTATTCCTAAAGTGATCATTTTAAATTCTTTACCCACCTTGAACTCTACCAAACTTGAGGGACTAGTAGGTGATTTATAAACTTATGAATTAGATATGTTCCCCTCCAAAAATGAAAAGAAAATTGATAAGGGCATTGCTTTGAAAGCATGAAGGGAGGAAAAACAAGTTGTGGTTGATGAGAATGATAGTGACTCGAAAGATATGGCTATGTTTGCTAGGAAGTTTCATAAATTTCTTAAATTTAACAAATATAAATTTAAAAATGATTTTAAGAAATTTGAAAATTCTAAGTATGACAACGCCGAAAAGATCCCTAAAACTTTTAATGAAAACCTCAGTAAGGACGAGTCTAATAGGTGTTATGGTTGTGAGGGTTATGTCCATAAGGCATTTTAATGCCCCACTAAACTAAGGAAAGAAGGTAAACAACCAATTTCATACAATGCTACCCTTAGTGATAGTGATAAGGAAGAGGGACTAGCTTTCCCCATTGAGCGTAACTTTGTCGCGTTCATAGCCAGTCATATGAGCACCGATAATGAATCTTCCCATGAAGACATACAAATTCATGACACTTCCAAGGCCTTTGTTCGTGAAGATAAAAACGATGATGGTAGTGAGAGTGGAGAAGAAAGAGAGAGTGAAAATGAAGAAGAGGTTAATGTGAGTGAACTTCAATTTGCATTTCAAGAACTATATGAATAATCTATTAAATTAAAAAGAGAAAATTTGAAGTTAGAAGCTAGTTCAAGAGAGTGTGTCAAGGTCATTGATGATAGTGTGTTTATTGAAGACCTTAGTACACATCATAGAGGTCTTTGAGAGAAGCTTGAATATGTAGAAGGCGAGAAAGATAGCCTTATAGGTTTAATGGAGTCAATAAAAAAGGATATTCTCAAGTTTGAAGAGAGAAATGTTTTGTTAGAGTCTAGAATTTTAGAATTAGAAGAACAATTGAAAGACTCTAGTAAAGCCAAATTTGATTTGGAGTGTCGTTCGGAGAAATTAGATAAAATATTAGGAACTGTCCAAATTAAAAATGACTCTTGTGGTTTAGGCTTCGATACCTGTAATGAGTCAACTCATAAAGCCAAAACCAATGTTTTAGGAGAATCCTCTAGGAACAATGCTATAGATCATTACTTAGGAAAGTCTTTTCGCTGAGTCTTTAGGTGCTCACATTGTGGTCGAAAAGGTCATCTTAGGAAGTTTTGCTCTGATCTTAAATGAGGTCCTAAAAAATCCCAACGTAAGGAAAACGAGGTAGCCAAGATTCCTATATCCCGAGATCGTCATGCGTCATTCGTCATTAGTTTGGGTTAGGAGATCGGACATGGTAGCTTTACAAAATAGGATTTTTTATTCTCATTTACTTTCACACGATACCTCCTTTGCTAAATCTAAAGGTTGAATGTGATAGTTGTTTGCATACTTTAGATTTTGTACTTTATGCTATATTATCATGCTAATTGTATGCTTGTTTATCATTTTCTAGTCATTGCTTTATCACATATCTCATGCTAGAATTATAAAGTTTGTTTATCTTTTGTATTAAAGTTCTTTCATTTTAGTTTGCATTAATTGAAAAATACATAAAAGATTTCTGTTTACATTTGTCTTTTATTTTTTTAATTTAGGTTTAATAAAAAATACAAATGTTTTTTGTGTTTTTTTTAGTAAATATTTTTGTTGTCTGGTTAAAAATTTTAAAAAGTCAAAAAGATTTTTGTTTTGTGTGTATTTTATTTTGACACACATTATGTGGCATATATTTGTGTTTGAATCCTTTCCTATTTCCCTTCAAGTGGCTAGAACTTTTGGTTAAGATTGTCAATCCTTTAAATATTCTTTACCATGTTTACATGGAGTAGTTGGATATTGTGTTGATAATGGATTCTATTTTTATGTGTCTCAATTAACACATGCACGAGCTCACTTGAAATATTAACTTCACATGTATTTGAGCTTTCTGAGGTGTTCTCCTACCAATCTAGTCATCTACATATTTTTGACCTAGGAGGACTTGTGCATGTTAAATCCGTTGCACGTGAGATTTGAGTGATATATACAATGATATATATAAATGTGCACGGGGAAGGGCTCCGAAAGAAAATATCATCCTTTGCGAGTAAGCCACCGTTTGCTTGGACCTAAACAAAATACGTGGTCCAAAGGCCTAAAATAATAATGGCATTAAAGAAAAGATTTGCCATGGCCTATTTTGTTTAGTTGATTTATTCGTTCAAAAGATTAAAATATATATGCTTATTTTGAGGGATATTGGATGGTATTTTAAGGATTTACACAATGTCCGTTTATCCTAGTTGTACTTTCAATGTCATGAATCTATTGGTTTGTAGAATCATCAAAATTCTAGGCTTGTATGCATTGTGTATGTCTGTTCATTGAGTCCAATCTATATTGTCACATGAGGTTATATTCAAATGTGATAAAGTTTGCAATCAAATGATAACTCCGTGAACATGTTTAAGTGATTGGGTCGAAATTTAATTGTTACTAGTTCACACCCCTACACATCCATTTACCACATATATTTGGACACATTTTTTCCATAGGAGTGTGAAAAGATTAATTTTTTTTTTGTGTTATGCGTGGTTTTTATACCTATGTACATGTGCGTTAGTGCTATTCATTATGTATACATATACATGGTATTTTATTTATTTTTTGTCTTTGACATTTTAGCTAGTCCACCTATACTTTAATTCATATTTGGTATCTAACTAGTTGCAAAATGTTTGTTTGATATCACATGCTTTGTATCTTATTTGTCAAATTGGTATCATTTGTTTTCGCACCTAGTTGGTATCCACACTACTAGAAAAATACCCTTTTATGACAGTTTTAAAATTCAATTTTATGACCATTTTAATTAAACTGTCATAATAAATATGATTATTTCACAATTATGACCCTTTTTTCTTTTGAACAAATAATTATGACACGTTTATATTTATCGGGTCATATTAATATGATATGTTATGACAGTAATATTTTAACTTTCATATAATATATTTACGTTTTATAACAGTTTTATATACATGGTAATATTAAATATAATTTTATAAAATTAATATTTTTTAATATTTTTTTTTAATTATTTACGACCCATTTTAAGAAAAAATATCAAGAGAGAGAAGCAATTTGGAGGGAAATAAGAGTACCAATCTCAAATTTGGGAGACACCCACTTCCCCCCAACTCTATCTGTACGACTATCATGGAGTTGTCTCCCTTATCACACAACAAATGCATCCCACATCTCACAACAACCGCATCCCACCCTTCTTCTACCCGCATCGATTGTCTCCTGATTCAGATTTTGTGTAAGCATTCTCACTCTTTTGGAACTTTAATATTGTTGTTTTCTAGGGTTATTACTTATGTTTTAGCTTAAATCTGATTCTACTTTCTTCAAATCCATAATATGGTTGATTAATATGTAATAACAAGATTGAAGTTTGATTGATCTATCATATAGTCAATTTCAAAATTGGGTAGTCATTATATGTGCTTAATTTCTTTTTTTTTACGAAAGAAGATTGAAGTGTACTGTTTTTGTAACAACCCTCGCTTTTGAGAATTTATTTTATATTTATTTACTATGTGAAGTAATTATATATAAAATGTTGGAATGTGGAGTAAGTATTAATTTAATGAAGATAAATGTTAATATTTACTAAAATGTCGCATATTTATCTTATATGTAGGTAAATATCACCACGTTGTGTTTTATTGTGTCACAAGATTTAAAATGACATTTTGGTTTGAAATGAAATCGGAATTTGAAATGAGTTATAAAATTTCCAAATGATAATTTGGAGGGCGTAGTTAGTCCCGAAATGTGCGAGATAGTCGAAATAAGTGTCGTATTGTATTATTATGTTCTGGGCACTTTTGACTGATTTTAGCATAAACGCGTATTGTGAATCATTTTAATGTGGTATTTATCATTTAAGTTAGGAATCTTAGACTTAAGCCATGATTTGTGTCTTGCCTTTCATTTATTTCTCTTAGTGCATTTATTAAACCTAGAGTGAGAGAGAGAAGAAGAAAACTTGTGGAGAAAGAGAGAGATTGAAGATTTCGAGACTGATCTTGCATTCATCTTCCTCAAATCTGAATTTTCAAGCTTAAGGCAAGTTTTCTACTTGATACTATGTGATTTAAGATAAATAATTAGTATTGATAGTTGTGGATTAGTTATGGTTTAACAAAGTTAGGGTTTTTATGGATTTATGGGTTTTGAATCCTTGGAGGTTGATTTGGATGGGTATTGGTGTAAATCATTGTTGTTTGATGCATTAATAATAAGTTGGTGGCAATAAATGAGCTTAGTTTGGGTAGATTGGAGTTGGGTGAATTTGGGAGTCCAAGACTCCATAGCCAAACTTGGCAAATTCGCAGGGCCGAATCGATTTGGCCATGTCCGAATCGATTCGCCCAAGGGGAAGTTTATAGGTCTGCAAACCCAAATCGATTCGGGTTAAGCAGAAAGTTGGATTTGTCATCCAAATCGATTCACTTTTGGGCGAATCGATTCACTGCCTGGGGCAAATTGATTCAGCCCTAGGGCGAATCGATTCGGAATCAGGCTGTTTTTGAGTTGTTTTTCTAACTCACTTTTTACCCCTTTTCTTTAGGTTTAGGACCTAGGAACCTTCTTGTATGAAGTAAACTTAGAGTCCTAAATTTTTAGTTGAGTTGAGTCATTACCCTACGTTAGGAATGGGTTAAACGGGGCTTGTTCTTGAAGTGTACCAATTTGAGATTAGGGTATTTCTTTCCTTTAGTACATTGTTAGGAGTTTAGGAGTTGTAAACCCATACTTGGAGTCTTTAGGGGCTCATTGGAGGTATATAAAACCTTGGGACTTGTATAATTATTGTGATCACTTGGAGAATAACGCGGGACTTAAAATATGATGAATATTAATGAGAATATTCAATGATGATGGTTTCGAAAAAAATGAAACATACATATGGATAATGGAAATGAAAATGAGAAGTAAATGGTAAATGCTAATTTACTTAAACACACCTCTCTAAATGCTATCATAAGGGAAGCTCGCTCATGAGGTGATGTCCCCTGACTAGTGAATGCAGGGAGACTATAGTCCTCGGCCATATGCGGGATTGTTATATGTTTTATTCTGCGCTAGTGAGGTAATTTCGAGTGTGGTTATGACTCACTCGTAGGTATATGGCCACTTCCCGATGTGCGTTAGGTGCCCAGGTTGTCTTATTTGATAGGCCCTGGAAGATGATAGTCATTTAGGGGCGCGCCCAGTAGGTAAACTGGGAGGGACGGTCTTAGAATCGTTATATGTATAAGAATATAACCATTATGAATTCAAGTGGGACTTGAAATATGTGAAATTCCATAAGAACATATGATGGTAATTATATTCCTGTTAAGGAATGAAAATTGAAATGAAATGATGAATAATGATGGAGACTTCTAATTAATGAGGTTTAATTATATTTTCTCGCTTAATTGAATGAAAGTTATAATCATTTAAATTGTATTCTCATGCTTAAAATTATGTTGTTAGATTCTCATCTTCATCATTCATGATTAACTGTTCATAACCATCATGCTTCTTATTCATCTGGTAATCATATAAAATCGGGCCCTGACCCGTTCATTTTCCTTGTTGTGCATGAATTTGTATCAGCTTAGGTGCTCCACCGCAAGGGCGCCCGTTTTGATATTCCTAATCCTATGCTGTTGAGGAGCAGTAAGATTTTGCGGATATTACAGGATGTGTTATTAGACGCCTTCATTTTTGTATTCTAGATATGATCGGGTCTTTGACTCGGGCGTGTGGCCCAAACTTTTATAACTGTTTAATGAATATATTATGTAATTTGTTAAACTGTTGAAATACGTTGTATGTAACTGTTGACCGACAGCATATTCGGTCCTCTTATTGTATATTTGTTATGGATGTAATATAAGCTCTTTTGGAATTCCACTTTCTCTTCAGATTGGGTTGTTTAAATTATTTTCTTAACTTGTAATCAAACTAAATTAAAAATTTTGGCAACCCGTTTTCTGAATTATTGGGTGGTTTTCCCGTATACTTATTATATTTTCATGATGATGAGAATGATTCCATTCATGATTCCATTTTATTGGAGTAACGGGCTGGCCACCCCTTATTTTGGATCACGGGTTGTCACAGTTTTGAACTGGGTATTTGCTAATTGATTTTGAAGTTTCAACTCTTCTTTTTATAATTTGTGGGGTAATTTATCTATTATATTTTTTTTTTGGCTTAGCTTGTTATGTAAAGCATGTGTCCACATTTTTGTCTTCTGGATGTTTGATGATTGCCCTCTGTGAAAGGATATTTAATGACTTGCTTTCGTTTTCTGTTTTTATGGTTTTAGGCTAAATTAGGGCGAAGTATGAAATTTGTTATGATTGTAAGGCCCTGGTGAATCACAAGTGTAAGAACTCTACAACAGTGTAAGGGGAGAGGTATTATAGATTTGGTATGAATAGCACTCACATACTAATGATCTATGTCTCTTATATTTTCATTGTATTTATCTTTTATTTAGCTGAATTTGAGTTTTGTTGAAGCTGAAGATAAAAACTGATGACATGTGTATGGAGTCAATTGATTATTTACATTTGTATTGTGTTTCACTTATATTTGGAGTTTGATTTTAAAGTGGAGTATATATTAAATTGTTGACGAAGCTCAATTTTTTTGTTTATCACATTTTTATTACTTTTGTCTTAGATATATAGTATGTTGTGAATATGAGTTTGTCCTGAATTTTAAAAGAAGCTGAAGCTAGAGGTGATGATGTTTCTTCGGAATTCATTGATTTGTAACTGCTACATCATGTTTACTTATATTTAGAACTCGGTTATGAGTTTGAGCTTGTGATAAATTGCTGATGAAGATAAATTTCATTGAATTTCAAAGTTTATGAATAATTAAGTGTTTATATTGTGTTGGGATCCAATTATTTATTTTGTGTTCAATTTAGTATTGATTGTTGGTTATGATTTCTTATAAAACATAGTCTAGGTATAATTTAATGACTGAAGTAAATATGAATATCAGTTCCATATGGATACATGAAAATAATCACTTATGTAGTTTAAAAGTTAGCGAATTTTCTACCACAATACACTTATTACACGCTTCGTGATTCTCTCCCTTTCATAAATAAAAATGGATGTCTTAGTAGTTTTTAACATATCATCATTTTCGATACATTATTTTTAGTAGATTGTAATCATAGATTTAAGTTTTGAAGTTGTGACAAGGAATGAGGCGATAACTTAACTTAATTTATATTAATTAGTATTGTATGCATTGTTGTGGATTGTTAATTTGATGCGATGTAGCTTAATTTTGGTGGATTATTCCTTTAATTATTAGTATTGTATGCAATGCATCCTTAATTCCATATACACATGTAGCTTAATGTGACACCCCGCCTAATTAAACATCGGGTGATCAGGCCTTCATTAAATTAAAACAGGTTTCTCAAATGGTTCATTCTTAGCATCACTGTCGAAAACTTTTTAATTACTAATCCCCTAAGTAAAATTAGACCGGTGCCAAATTTTATCTTTCTTAAACCAGATAAATCAACCATGCGGAACAAAGTACAAATGATCACGTACTATAATTCAAACAATAAGCAAAAGTACAACAGAACAAAAGTATTATCGAATAAACCATCAGCTAAAGAAAAACCCAAACAACAATAAAGTAACCACCAGTCTGAAACCAATATCTGAGACTAAAACCGGACAACAAGTCCATACGTAGAATAGTGTGAGATCCTGCACTAGATCTGAATGAGAGATATCTCCTAGTCAAAATCCTGTAAGCATCCACTGTGCTACAGCTCCGAGTCTCTGGAATGGAATCATCATACATGGCATCCCTGTGGCTGGACACCTAAAAGGTTTTAAAAATATTTTATAGCAAGAGTTAGTACTCAAAACATTTTGAAAATATTTTGCAAGCGTTTATCACAATATAAAATGCGGTTATTGATTACACATGTTAGGTTCACGTACACTCTCTTGAGTTAAGTCACCCCTCATCTTTTGTGCACACCTAACGTTCTACTCTTAGTTTATCTGGCCATACCTCCCAAGCTAACTAAAACCAAAGTAGTCAACTGAACTTATCTATACCCAAGTTCCAGTACCGCCCATACAGTACAACCGTTTCAGTGACATCTCACGTATGTTAATTAATTTTCAAGTAACATTTCATCTATGTTATTTTTCAATACTTCCCATTTAGTTTCACTACTAAAATTACTACAATTCTCACAATTGTTAACTTTCCCACTTAAGTAATTATGTTTCGCTACTTGAATTACAAAATAG
The DNA here is from genome assembly GCA_949130495.1 of Sambucus nigra. NCBI lineage: Eukaryota > Viridiplantae > Streptophyta > Magnoliopsida > Dipsacales > Adoxaceae > Sambucus > Sambucus nigra. The sequence continues at coordinate 244,468,519 of OX422209.1, forward strand.
ATTTTCTCTATCTAAAGGTTCATTTCGTAATTAAGTTTCACTACTTAACTTACCAATTCAGTATGTATCTTCAAATACATAAAATATATCAATCTACTAACACACGGAAGTAGAATATCATCAAGTATATATATTATACACACAATATATACTAAATATCAGTCATTGCTATTTTGCCCTTTTTACACACGTAAAGGACTCTTGGTTCGGAATGATTCATCGACCCCAAGTAAGAATTGGTTCGGAATGATACATCGAACCCAATTATTTTTAAAATATATATATATATATATATACACATATTCTGGTTCGGGACTCTCTCATCGCGACACCAGTTCAAAGTTTGGTTCAGAATTTCTCATCGACCCCAAACATATAATAGCATTATGTTAGTTCAGAATGTCTCATCGAACCTAACATAATTAATTTAGGCATAATCTCTCTACCTAAAAGATCACATAATTCAGTAGGTACACGCCCGACCTATTAATCATATACGTACGTAATATTTTAATCTCATATATTTACCGTACAATATTCGCCTCACGATTTATCTCATTAATCGTATTTATTTGAGTATTCACACAACTCTAAGGGTCCTAGTTACCCCTTACATATATTTTCAGTAGTAATTTCTTACCCTACTGGTCTATTACTTAAATTGAATTTACTTCACCCCGAAACTCAATTTCCGAAATCCCCGATACTCTACTAAATCGGATTATTCTCATCGGTCCGTAATCCAAGCCCTACACCCAATGGCCTTATCGGACCTCAACAATATACCTACTGGTCTTATTTTCACTCCCATATAAGTATAATGTAAATCCTAGAATACTCATTCATTCCCGAACTCAACGAAGAATTAAACACAAAATTTTCGGGAAACAGCTTGCGTCGATCGATCGACGACTGGGTTCGATCGATCGACATAGTCGATCGATCGATAGTTCGAGATCGATCGATCGATCGAACAGGGACAGACGCAGTCTGTCTTCTTCGTTGATCCTCTCCTCCATTAACAAATTTCCAAACTCCATTATTGTCCACCAAACTTCGACCCAATGATCCTAACATGTTTCCACATATACTAGGACAGTTTCTAACGTATCAAATACATCAAAACTCCAACTCCTTTAAAGAAATAATGAATTAAACCCCAAAATTTCTTGAAACCCTAGTTATGGTGTTCTTCCCATATTTTCATTCAAAATCCATATTTCAGTCCGAAAAATCATCAAGTCTAATCTGAATATTAATCCTCTACATAGTTTAAATCATTCTACATGCGATTCCTATCCCAACATGCATAAATATCATCTTTCTCCAATCAAAATATTGATTTAAACAAAACTATTCAAAAACCCTACACATGGGTATTATAACTTTATAAATTTGCAATAAACAACTTGCCTTATGATCAGTAGGGTCTGATTTCGTGGTTCTTGTTGATCATTGATGATCTTCATCCTTCAATCCTTCTTCCCCAACAAGTTGATGGTAGAAACCCCTTTGAATCCTTCCCAAATCTTCTTTTTGCTTTAGAAAGTTGTGCCTCTCTCCTCTCTAATGGTATTTGTGTTGTCATGGGTGTTCTAACCTTAATTCATCTATCATACGGCTGATATAAAACTCTCAATTTCGTAGGTCTCCATACCCTCTTATGTTAAAAGACCAAAACGCCCCCGAACGGTCTCGGTTTAGTCCAAAATTGCCCCGGGACTCAACTAGTACCTCCGGGTATACTATTTTGACTAATTTGACCCTTCGGGACTCATTGCTGACCTCTAAATTATCATTTAAGTCACTAAAAAAATATTACTCATTCTCACCCCAATTTACCACTCGCACTAAGTAAATAAAATGATGCAATATATACCGGTATCTATCTTTCGATTAATACACCATAATTACAATTTTAAATAAAACTCTATAAATTACTACTCTTACGTAATTTAAATCAAGCCGATATTTTCTCATTTAATTCTCCAATCTAATTAAATGGAATATTTGGAATATTCAGAAATACGGGGTATTACACTTAATTCATATTTATATGTATAAGAGGTTTATAAGAAAGTTGGTGTTTGTGATTGGTATCAACAATCCACTGTGTATTTGCTTTGTGCATATATGTAGTTTTTTTTGTATTATGAGACTACTCCTGGAATGGTGATATTTTCCAGGCCCAAGCATGAAAAAAAATTCCTTTGTCCAAGAAAATGAAAAAAATGTAGGTGAAGCCTAAGTTATAGCGCAAAGTTTCTTAGTCAACATATTTTGTGCACGGGCCATTGGATAATGAATAACAAACGAGTTATAGTTTAGACTTGATTTAAAGACTTTTAATGAATCCAGAGATTCCGCACTGGATGGACGATCCGATCAAGAGTGCTTATCTTAGCAGAATAAGATATGAAAATTTCTTCAACTTCAAAGAATGGATAAGGCAACATTAGTTATCAGATAAGTTATTTATATTATACAAACTCCCTGTGTTAGTATCTTTACATATGTGCATGTATTTATAAGCCTGCGTATTGCAAGTGCAAGAATTTACACGTTTAAAAGAGAGTTTTGAGAAAGGTTCTCTCCAATGGAACCATAGGTAGAGCATAAACCCCCAAAGAAAGTTGGTATGTATGTATTTATGATTGTCGAGATTACTTTTACCTTCTTTACATTTGTTGATCCCCTTATTTTCATGTGCCATTATTCCTATGCCAAACAAAATAGAGTTTTCTACCTTATTCTATGTGATGTGTTTGATTAGTTTAATTTGTATAATTCTCGTATCCTGTATGTTTTGTTCATGATGCAATTTTTTATTATTTTAATTTGTGTGCTTGCAAACCAATTTCCAAATGGACAATGTATTTATTTGTTTTAAAAGTTTTAACACTAAGGGTATGAGTGACTGTTGATAATGTGCTAGATGACATGTTCAGGGAACTGAAATGCAGCTTAGTTTAGCTATTGAAAGTCAGAATGCCATGTTATTGGTTAAAAGGAGGCTGGCATGTGAACAGATAAGCTACTATGGGCAGGTATGTGATACCCTTATACTTGAATTTGAATTAATTCATTGTCTATGCATATAGTTCTCAAGCTATCTAATGAAGTTCCTTTAACTTAGTTTTATGTGTGCTTTTCTTGTAAGCAACAAGAATTACATGTAATTGACATATGTTTCATATAAAGTTGCTGCTCCTCCTTATTTGTCCTTGGTTGATACTGGGCCAATTGCTGACATGCTCAACCAAGAGCCTGCACTATCCTCCAAAGGGCCTGGTAGTCATTCTCAGCAGAGGCACCTTTCTTCATTTTTGGCATCAGCCGCCCTCAGTCTTCTGCAAGGAATCTGGCCGACAAGGGATAGAATTCCCCTCATTAACATGGAATCTAATTTGGAGACAATAATGGGTATGGTGTTGGGGAAGTTTCATTCCTCCCCAACTATTGGAGCAAGTGCAAGTAATGGGATAGTTGCATCATTTAATGTATAGATGTGCTCGGGTTCAATGGTAATGTTATTGGAAAGGGAATGATAGATGATACCCCTCGACACGTAGTGCACAATCACATAGTGAATTACGAGAAATAGGTTGTATTGTTAGTGGACAAAGTGCTTGAGGAAAATTCTTCTCTTTACTTGGGAACACAAGGTGGTGCTGAGCTTCTCGGAGATGTTGGTAGTGGAAGTTGGGTGGTGTGGCCAACGAGTTTACTCGCGCGTATTGTTGGGTGGTGTGTCCATCTTTTGTTGCATTCTAAATACCTTTGAGGTAAAGCGTGTAATGACTTAGGATTGGAGGCATCCCTTAAAGTTAGAGAAAAAAAAGAATTGACAAAAACTATGGTTAAAAAGAAATAGAAGGATCTGCGAGAAGGGGCAGATCTACATCTGACAGAAAGGGGGGGGGGGTGATTTGCCACCCTTAACTTTTAATAAATTACAAAAATCGTAGGTTTATATGTAGTTTCTTAACTTTGAATAATATAGCCCATTGTCTCCTTTATTTATTTTAATATTTCGACTCCCCCTCCACCCTTTGACCAATCCAAAAATTCCAGTTTGACCCATGCCTTCAGGGATAAGTTATTGAATGTCTTTATTGGAATTTCTTCTTTGTTGGATTGCTACTCCTTTGTGTTGATGTAGCTTGATTATATTACCCTCGGGACTAATCTTTATATAGGTTTTGGTGTTGATTATTTCCAGCAAGTGCAACTGAGGATAGTTTCATGTTTAAATCTTCTATTGAGGCTGTCTGTGGTTGCTTTATTGATAGAAAAAATTTGTTTCTGATAATAATAGTATATTCGGAATATTTTTGAGTTGGAATTGTCGTGGGGTAGAATTTATATTCAACACTTGTATGTGAGGATGAAGATTGGGTATTAGCTACAGTCTTAGCTCTTCTTGAAGCATGATCTTTTTCTAGTATTAAATGAAGAGGTTTGTTTATATATTTCCTTCATGAAAATCACAAGCACGACTAGTGCGATGTCAGGCAAGTGTGAAAAGTTTGTATAAGAATGTCAAACACACCTAGACAATGTCTACATTTTCTTTTATTTCTTTGTCATACGCAGACACATTGGGCCTAGAGAACATCCCCAATATAATTACCCTCAGCATAAAATGGGCTCAGAATGTCATTTTTGTTAGTTACCGAGAGGCCGCGGGAGTCAACTCTGTCTCATACTTTCCCCTCGGATGGTAGGAAGAAGATAAAGAAGGAGGAGTTTTGGTACTTCAACCGAGGAAGACTCGGACCCGCCTCTTTGTTTGAATCACTGACAGTTCGGGCAGGCCCGCAGGACTGGAATTCAGAAAAGAAGGAATGTCTGGCTTTTCCTATTCTAGTACAGGTTCTTGAAATGTTTTCTTTCTAAATAAAGAACAATGTTAAGTTTTTCTTTTAGTAATATATATAAAAGTATGAATAATAGTCTATCTCCCCAATGTGTCCATGCCCTACGTTTATGACAATATCCTATTGTCATGCATCTATATCTGGGCTTCATAGATTCCAATCCTGTTTTCGATCTTTGATGTGTCTTTTTTGTGTGCGTGCGTGCAATAAATATATTGCACACTCTCACAATTGACAAAATGTATTGTGTTTCTTTATAATTGTAGTAGCAATAGGTTATAGCATGTTAGTTTGCGTCGTTGCTTCTATGCTTGTAGTTTTCCAAGTGAGGTGGAAAGCGTGGACTGTTAATTGGTTGTTACTCGTTACTTGTTACCATAGGGGAGACATCAGCTTAAATATGAGTTTGGATCTCTATGTGTTGTTTATCTGTCGTTTAAAATTCGCGGATATTTGAAAGGTGAATCAGGTTGGATCAGTACTCACCTCAGTACAATTTAGGATCTTAGAAAATGTATCTTACCACACTTGCGAGCAAAAAAGCAGGAATTTGGATGTAGAAAAAAGAAAATAAACCATTAGTAAACGAGATTGCTCTATTTTCATGTTATTTTATTATGTGTGCATGCTTTTGATGCAAATAAGGATGGACGTGTGGCATGTGGATCGGTCCAAGAAGAAGTCTACTCTTAATTGTAATTATTTGGGCTTAATTTATTAAGAATAAATTAGGGTTTTTACTTATTAATGTTTCATGTTGTTAATTAAGATTCTATATAATGAAAATCCCAGTGGCCTAGCTTGTTTTGGTTAACACATTCACATACCGATCTCAATATCAATGAATTGTTTGATGTTTTCATAGACACTGGGAATTACATATGTGAGTTTTTAATGGTTTATTTTTGCAATTAATTGTATGTCACTAGGATTTGGTCAATTTAATAAAAAAAATAGTGCTATTAGCATTTTTTTTACAAATTTTAGTTTGCAATCCCTGTATAATATTTTCGCTTTTATCTGCAGAACTAGTTGTCACTCCTTAAGACTGATCACCCCGTGCTTCTAGCTTTTCTTTAAATTTAATGTACGTCGTATGGTCCCTTTAAAATATCTTTGCGATTGTTTACAATAGTAGAAAGGACGATAAAATTGAACACAAATTGTAAAATATCAGCGTCAAGCGCCCGCACTGAAGTGCAAACAACATGAGATTTTTACCTGTAGAAAATTTTACAACCCCCTGTTTATTCTGTAGCAGGCTAAAAGATGGATTAACATTTTAAATCTATTTGGTTATATATAGTGGGTTTGCATAGATTCTATTACTAATCTATAATCAAGGGAAAAAATGTATTTATTCTTTAAGCACCTATATGTTTTTCTTTTCAGCATTGCAATGAAGAGAGAGCTCTAAAAAGGGAAAGAGAGACTCTACTATATCTAATTATGGATCAATCAGAATAGGCACAACAACAAAAACAAACGGTGGTAATAATTGTAGCAGGTCCTGGTCAAATCGCGTATACCCCTCATCCCTACCATACTGCACCTGTGGTGGCCAACCAAATTTAGCTTCAAGATTTTTGGGATAATCAAATGCAAGAAATCGAATAAACTAACGATTTCAGGAACCACACCCTCCCACTCGCGCGTATCAAGAAAATATTGAACGCCGACGAAGACGTCAGAATGATATCAGTCGAGGCTCCGGTTATATTCGCGAAAGCGTGCGAGATGTTCATCTTGGAGCTAACATTGCGCTCGTGGATCCGCACGGAGGAGAATAAAAGGCAAACCCTTCAGAAGAACGATATCGTGGCCGCCATCTTGCAGACCGACGTGTTCCATTTCTTGGTTGATACTATCCCGGGAGACGAGTTGAAGGAGGAGGGGCTTGGTGTCACTAAGGCTACTATTCCGATGGTGGGAGATTCTATTCCGTATTACTATGTTCCAGGTCAGCATCTGGTGGGACCTGCAGGTGCATTCTATAATGGTCAAAAACCTCAACCGACTTTGCCAGTTATGTCGTGGCCACAGTAGCCTCAACCAAACCACCCGCAAGAAAGTGACTATTGATGGTTTTTTTGTGTGTTTTTGTGTTTTGAAGTGTGAAGTTGCCATCCCTACCAAGCATACATAATTAATTGATGCAGTCATGCATCTTTTATACATATTTTCTTTAGCTATTTATAGCATTCGTATTATTTGACACTGTACCTTTTCTAGTTTCTGAACTTAAAAGCTTTATTGTAGGGTAGATCTTTATTCCATTATTAGTTAATATATCTGGTGTTGTGATAAAATGCAGCAAGAGTAGAAATGGACATGTAAATTACAAAGATTCCAAACTAACACGTAAAATCCAACCATGTTTGGTAGGGAATGCAAGAACTGCCATCATTTTCACCTTGAGCCTTCCATGAAGCCATGTGGAACAATCTAGAAATACTCTATTATTTTCTAGTTATGCAAAGGAAGTGAGCACTAATGCGCAGGTCAATATAGTGATGTCTGATACAACCTTGGTTAAGCACTTGCAGAAAGAGTTGGATAATTTGGAGATTGAGTTAAGAACTTATGGCTCTACATCCGCTTCTGATTATGTGGCGTTGCTAAGAAAGAAGGACGTACAAATTGAAAAGGTTCTAATTCATTTTCATAGTTCATTTATCCATAAATATGAACTTGTTAACATTTTTATATGCTCAAAAATCAGATGTTATATAATTTGGGTTTTCGAGGATGGAATCAATAGATAGTGCAACTGACAACCGTAGACCTGCTTATATTGTAAACTCGTGGAAGCATATACACACACAAGGAATTGTTTCTACTTGAGGTTGTTTGCTTTTGTTTTTGAATTGTTTACATTGTGTATACTTGGATCCTACCCCCTTGGTGGCTTTCTCAATAAGAGTTTACTGATAAAGAGTATCAACAATTTGATTATGAAGTGGAGGGGAGGTAATTTGTAGGCCTTACAAGTTCTAAATTTATAACTTGTATAATTATTAAAATCAAATTAATGTTCATGCACAAAGCATGAACATTAATTTTAGTCTAATAATTATATTACTAAAAAATATATAAACGCAACGCTTCCACAATGATGGTGTAGTGGTGGTGGGAAGGCTTTAAATTTAGGGACAATTCTCTCTCTTGTTTGTTTGACACCAATCCATGTATTCAGACTCAGGAGGAGTTTGTGATGATCAGCAACAATCACGGCCTCCCTTCTCCAAGTCGGAATCAATGCCTATTTCTAAAGGAGCAAGAGGACCTCCTAATTTCATAGGGAAACATAGAATGGCAGCTTCAATAGCCCACCTTCATCAGTAAATCATCCAGGACAAATTGGACCAACTTGAAACACTTGGTCAATCCTCCATTGTTTGCAGAGAGCATGTCACCATTTTTTAATTGTTCTAAATTTCTCAGAGTCTAATTATATTACAAGTTCTAAATTGCAATTGTTGAGCAACACATGAAATTTTCCTTGGAGATAAGTTCTAAATTTTAACACGGTGTTACCCTCTATATAATCCGTTACAGTATCACACAACTGAGCAGAAGTCACCTGAGTCTGCTCAGTTAGCAAATCAATTCCAAAGTTAAGTTCCTGCCCAATAGCTACATGGGGTTGGATAGGCAATGGGCCAAATAGAAAATAATGACTTGTCTAGAGCCTCATGTGGAACATGTGTATTTCCTTTCCATATTAATGTTAATGAATATACATTACTGACTCATATCTTAAATCTTAATATAACTATTATCTTCAACATATCATTTATAGGGCCCTCAACAACCGGGGAATGCTGAATGTTGGTTTTACATATTGAAGTTCATGAGAGATCTAATGGAGAATCCATCTCAATCTACTAAACTGAAGGTAATAAATATTTATTTTATAATATTTTATTTCCCTACTAATTACTTTTATAAGGAAAAATTGAATACAACTTGTGTTATTTGATTTATCAGATGGGGTTGGCTGAAAAATCAACGTATGAAAATCACGAGATAGAAGAAGTTTAGCATGAGTTCATCAATTTCATTCAAGATTATTTTTAGCAAGCTAAAGTTGTGGACAATTTAGGCATATCTTTTCAGGTACCTTTTTTTCTTCAATCTAATTAATTACTTTGTGTCGATGTTAATAATGTTTAATATAGAGAATCAAAATACTATATATGAAAATATAACAAAAATCGTAATTAATCTTATCAAAACACTAAGAATATGATGTCAAGAATAACATTGTTGTTAGTGAATGGACGGGGTGAGATTTATATTATCGTTATTGATGATGATGTTGAATGCCCAGGGTGGTCTTTATGTTGTTGACGATGAATGCCTGGGGTGGGTTTTATTTTATTGATGGTGAATGCCCGGGTTGGACTTTATATTATTTTTCTTTGTTAAACATGTCATGTTTAATTTTGGATTTTAAAAAAAATAAAGGAAACTCTGCCAAAATTTTCACTAAGCCTTCCCCATTTATCTCTTCCCCATGATAAAAAAGAATGAAGTAAAAATTAACTTTGAGATTCTGCAAATATTTTGTGATCCCCGTGGTGGCCTCTATATTGTTTTTTATTGTGAATCCCTAAGGTGTTATTTATATTGTTATTATTGATAGTGAATATGTATGGTGGTATTTGTATTGTTATTATTGATAGTGCATGTCTGTGATGTGATTTATATTGTTGTTGTTGTTGTTGTTGTTGATGATGATGATGATGATGATGTTGAATGCCCCATGTGGGCTTTATATTGTTGTGGTTGGTAAAACATGCGATGTTTAATTTTGAATTATTAAAAAAATAGAGGAAACTCTGTCGAAATTTCCATAAAACCTTCTGGATTTATCTCTTCCATGCGTTAATAAAGAATAAAGTAAAAATTAACTTCGAGATTATACAAATGTTTAATTGTGATGTCTGTTTGGGCCTTTATATTGTTGTCGATTGTGAATGCCCAGGGTGGTATTTATTTTATTATTATTGATGATGAATGATGCTCGGGATAGGATTTATATTGTTGTTGTTGTTGTTGCTAAATGCTCGGAGTGGGATTTATATTATTATTGATGGTGAATGCCCATATTGGGCTTTATATGGTTGTTGGTTAAAAATGTCATTATTTTGGATTATTAAAAAACAAAGGAAATTATGCTGAAATTTTCATGATATTTTCCTATTTATCTCTCCCACGCCTTAATAAAGAATGAAATAAAAATTAACTTTAAAATTGTGCAAATGTTTATTTTTTTATGCTTGATATTATATTAGAATATCATTATTGTTTGAGTTATATTCTTTATATGGTTAATTTGTTTTAGTTGTTAACTGTTATTTGTCTCCTTATTTTGTTCAGATATTGATCCCGTTGTTGCCTATTGCGTATCCAATGTAGCTGTTCCTAAATTGGGTTTCCATGTTACACGAATGGAAATAATGTTGAAGTTTAATTTGCTAGTTTTCATGTCTATAGTATAGGTTGTTTTAGATATCTTTTTGTTTGTGAGTTGTATATAAGTCAATTGGGAAACTGTTGGTGTATATTTATTTATTTTTAATTTCAAATATTAATGACAATTTTTATACTTATTGTTCAAGTTATATTGGTACTTGGAATTTTCTACTTTGAGTATGGAAATTGGTGCTTTGAATTTGCAAATCGTAGTTTTATACATTACATGTTTGGGATATTTGAATAGTACAATGCAAAAAAAGAAAGGAAAAAAACTTTTATGATGGTTTACAGTTCACATATAAAAATGAGTATGTTTTATGACTGTTTTATGTACTCTGTCATTATAATTAACAAATTAACAGTCGTAATAGGTACCTTTTATGACGATTTGTACGAAAAACTATCGTAATAGGATGGTTTGTTATGACGGTTTTGTCAACACCAATTTTATTAAGACACACAACATTATTGTTAATGACGAGTTATACGAAAAAGTGTCATAATAGGATGGTTTTTTATGACGATTTTGTCAACACTAATTTATTATGACACACAAAATTATGACGATTTTTAAAGATTTGAAAACTGTCATAAATAATATTTTATGACCCTTTTTCCCTGTCATAAAAATGTCTGTTTCTAGTAGTGCCATTAATATTTGTGTGGACTAGTTGGTACAATAGCTGCCGATATGCTTTCATGCTCTTATCACTTTATGCTCAATCATACTTAATTTCTTTCCCATACTTTATCCCTTATGTAGTTGTTAGGGGGAGAAATGGTACTTAGTTAGATTGGGGGGGAATGTGTAATTAATTAATTCCTAATCCTTTGTCTATTCCTAAACAAAAACGGGGAGAAGTGGTTTCTAAACCTTTAGTTTAGGAGATTTAACTTAGGGGGAGTCGCGACCTTCTTAGGTAGATCACATTTGATAAAGGAAAATTAATTTAGGGGGAGTATTTATTTTTCATGCAATTAATATCCTTGATATTCCCTATGTATTTGATAGTTTCCTTAAGTGTGCAGGCTTTCTTCTAAGTGGCAACTTTCATTGGCAACGCTATTGATCATTGGGTCTTGAGTCAAGTTTTCTATTTTTGGTTGGGAAGTTTTTGAGTCTAGTAGAGCTTGACGGCCCTTTAGAATTTTTATTTGGTTTTTGTCCCAAAATAGACAAAGGGAGAGATTTGTAAGGAAACAAATTTACAATTGGGTCCTTTGTAGTTTTGGCTCAATTACGGACAAAAACATTTTAGTCATAGGATAGTATTATCGAGTATCTTTCAAGCCTATGACAAGTGTAAAGTTGAAGACATAGCGGCTGCTTTCTAAGTGAATATCATTTTCGAGTTTCCAGTGCCTCGTTTCACGTCATCAACATAATAATTCAAGTCTCCCAAAGGTATGAATGCTTTTTATATATTTGTAGGAGACTTGGAATAATTTTTAATGGGTGTAATGTTTATTTAAAATAATGTTTTTGGGCTTAAAATTGAAAAATGAACATTCTGTCAGTTCGTTCGATATTGTCGTTCGAAGGAGTTTGTCATTCGAACGAGTTTGCCAACAACCTTTCATTTTTGGCCACCGGAACTTCGTTAGAAAATCATTCAGACAATACTTCGTTCGAATGAAAATCTCGTTGGAACAAGATTTCTATGTGGGATATTTTTTGGCAGTTTTATCGACTTTTTCCACTACTTTGTCCCACTATCTTCTGACAGTTTTGAAAAGCAACTTCGGGAGAAATTTTTTAAAAGACTTTTGCAACATCCTTGAGAGATTTTTGAGAGCCAATATTTCATAACAAAAGTTCCTATTTTCATATGTCAAATTTAACTAGAAAATTCTATTATACACATGTGTTTAGATCCATAAAATGGTTTAGTTTAGAATTCCAAGTATTTTCTCATATATATATATATATATATATATATATATATATATATATATATATATATATATATATATATGCTAGGAGTGTTTGGCACCGGGTTCACTTTTTTACCCACGAAGAAAAGAATTCGGGTTTACTTCTATATCCCATAAAGAAGAAGTTCATTTTTTACTGCGGCATACTCACACGGTGAAAGGCATTGTACGAGGGATGACAGTTGTCTAAGAGATTCATTGGTGAATTCCAAGGTTCTGGTGGACTCCGGGATTGTCGACTAAGCAGAGGTTGGTACAAGAAGACGCGTCAAGGGATCGAAGGGAGTCGAGTTGAGTTGAGTAAATCATTTGTCTTGCACTTGTAAAATTCCGTACTTAGTGGAGTTAAGGCTAGGGCTATCCGAGGTTTTTTCTCGTTGTGGGTTTTTCCTTGTATATCGCAACGTAGTGGTTGTGAATTTATTTTATCTTGCAAATCACCTAGAATCCATGCTTATGAGTAAAAGATAAAATATGGTTTAATTCACCTCTCTTGTTTAATTTGGGGCTAAAATAAGTTTGGGTGAACCTTATGTTGATTTAATTCCAGTCAGTAATTTATATTTGCTAAAATTTGGTTTGGCCTAATTTGGTAATATTGAAAATATTGTGTAGGCAAATTTTAGTACTTGTGTTAAATGAATTTTGGGCTAAAAGTAAATTTCTCATAGTTAACTTCATGTGATATTTTTGTTTGTGAGAGAATCCTAGTATTGGTTTGTGTGAATTTTGTGTGTGTGTGTGTGTGTGTGTTCACCATAAGTCACTAGTTTAGGTTCAATTTTTAATTTCTTTTTTAGAAATTAAAATTTGTGTTTAATTTAATTTTTCATCTTTTTAAGAAAAGAAAATCAAATAAGATTTGGAAAATTAAATTGTTGTGTTGAACCATCTTTATTACGCATGTAAAAGGAAATTAAAGTGAAAGAATTTTTAAAATTGGGGTCCTTTCGTTTTCACTTCCCAATTACACCGGAATGCTTTGATAAGGCTTCTCACTAGGACCATAGTCCCTCCTTCCACCACTCCAGAAGAAGATGTAAACCTGGTTGGATCATTGACCACCACTAGACTCATTTCCTTATTCGAAGAAGAAATTCCAAAGGTCATCCTTACCTATAACTATACCCTCAACATCTTCGTTGAAGTTATGGGAAAGAAAGTCTCGCTCTTACTCATCGACAGTGGATATTCCCTCAATGTTTACCCACTAAAAATGTTTAATTGCTTGGGGTTGTTAGTAAGTGACCTAACTGTCACTTTCTCCACAGTGCATGCCTATGACAACACCGCTGATAGGTGATGGGATCCAAAAATATCATGATAAGGTCTTACCCTATCAATCCCGTCATTGAGTTTTAATTTATTGAGATACCCGCGTGCTTCAACCGGCTTCTTGGTCGATCGTGGCTCCATGGTATTTGGGAGTATCCTTCTCCTTTCACCAGAAGTTGAAATTATTTGCCAAAGGACAAGTCATCACCATCTTTGGGGATGAGGATGATACATAAAATTCTAGCACTAGCAATCTGATACTAGAAATATTTCATGGGACAAATGACATGCTTTTCTATGGCTTCAGGGTTGACCCCCTTCCCTTTCTAGCAAGGGATAATTTCAAAAACCGAGTCTGTCCAGAGCACATCCCTCATGGAAATGTCGATATGATACAAATGTTTTAAGAAATTTCATTTTTTTCCCAAACTGGGGATGGGGTGACGTCAAAAAGGGATAATGGAGTTCATAATCCTGAAAAGGGCCTCTCCCCATATGGCCTAGGTTATCAACCTTCACCAGAATAATGCAAAGCGCGAGCCATGTCTGAAAAAAAGTTTAGAAGATTCCAAGATTCTTTTTAGGGATTCTACGAACGGAAGATTCGTCAACGAGGGTGAAGACTTCCCCTTCTATGGATTTCTTAAACCATGGTACGACCATGTGGATAATAAGATAAATCCGGGGATGGAAATATTTTTTCAAGATAACTACTCCTGGGCCAAAGACTGCCAGCATAAAGTGAAACCTTTAACCGAGAAAGCCATAGACATTATCGAGGTCTCCGAGGAAAGTGATTTCGAAGACTTGTTCAACCTCCAAACACTGAGGATGGCTCTCTATGTGATCCATTCAAACGTTACATCATTGGACCCGTCCACAGTAATTAAGGCCATTGATGCGCCCGTTCTCAACTGGAATGCTATACCAATCCTAACTGCTGAGATGTAACCCAACCTTGATGTTTACCCTATCATTTCATATGTTGTTGTTCCTCCCTTTTCTGGTAATAATGTATTCGAGACCTCTTTTGACAATGTTCTCAATGTTGTTTTTCCTGAAAGAAAAATAAATGAGGATTTTGAGTATCTTGTTGTGCCTTAAATTAATTGTCTTGATTCTAATCAAACTCTTAATGTCGATGATTTTACAAATGAATAATTCTTAACTGGTCTTGATAAGGTTAATTACAAACAACGTAGTCGTGTTCAAATTAATGAGGATGAAAATGTTGCTATTAATATCAGTTCTAGTAACCAACAACGCGAGATTAGGATATGGTCAACCCTTAACGAGCATGAGCACGTGCAATTCGAAGAACTATTGAAGAAATTTGTGGATATATTTGCATGGTCCTACGATAACATGCCCAACATTGATCCTGAAATAAATCAGCACGAGATCCCAACTCTTCTAGGATGCAAGTCGATCAAATAGAAGTTGTGAAATGTCTGCACTGAATGGTCACTCAAAGTCAAGGAAGAGGTAGTCAAGCCGTTAAACGTAGGCTTTATCCAGGTGAACGAATATACCACATGGCTCTCCAATATTGTACCCGTACTGAAATCAAGAGGAAAATTACTCATGTTCATCGACTATCAAGATTTTAAAGGATGGTTACCCATTGCTCAACATCGACATGAATTTAGATAGCACGACAAGTCACTCCCTCTAGTCATTCGTCAGTGGATTCGTCAAATATAATCAAATCAAGATGCATCCTGACCATCAAGAGAAAATCGCATTCATTACTCCCTGGGGAACCTTTTGTTACATGATTACGCCATTTGGGCTAAAAAATTCTGGGGATACCTACTAAAGTTCTGCCACAACCATATTGTATGATTTGATACAAAAGGAGGTCGAAGTTTATGTAGAAGACATGATTATTAAGTCTCAAACTCGGGAATGTCACGTTCCTACCCTTCAAAAGTTCTTTGAATGAATACGATAATACCAAATGCGACTAAACCCACATAAATGCATTTTTTGTGTCACAAAATGAAAGATTTTGGGATTCTTTGTCAGTGAAAAAGGAAATAAGGAGACCTGAACAAGATGAAAGCCATACTCAAAATTCCACGACCCCGAAAGAAAAAAAAAATTGGGGATTCTTAGGAAAATTACAGTATATCAGTCAGTTCATCAGCCAGCTGACTTCTATTTGCGAGCCCATCTTCAAACTCCTCCCGAAGGATTCTACCAAATTCTAAAATGAGGCCTGTCAGGAAGCCTTCAACAAAATCAAGTAATACCTTACCTGACCTCCAGTACTTATGCCTCTACATCTAGGTCTCCCTCTACTCTTATACTTGAACATAACACATACTATAGTAGGGGTTTTCTAGCCCAATATATCAAAGAATCCTATAAGGAAAGGGCCATCTACTATGTTAGTCAAAAATTGGCCTGGTACGAATTCAATTACACTACCTTAGAGAAAGTATTCGCCGCTTTAGTCTGGGTCATTCAAAAGTTATGGCACTATATGCTCTCTTTCTGTATTAGACTTGTGTCCTAAATGAATCCTATTAAATACCTATTTGACAAACCCTTCTTTTTTAGTCGAATCCGATGGTTGATATTACTAGGCAAGTTCAATATCGTGTACATCACACAGAAAGACATGAAAGGGAGAGTTATCTTTGATTACCTTATTGACTACCCCATGGAAGAGGTCAACATTTGGGTCTTTGAATTCCCCGATGAGGATATAGTATGAACCTCTCAGGAAGACCTCCGATGGAAAATGTTCTTTGACAGTGCTACCAACAAGAAAGGATATGACATTGGGATACTCCTAACTGTATCTGATAACTCTCATGCTCCTATTGACATCAAGCAAGATTTTACCTTCACAAATAATATGATCGAATACGAGGCATTCATAAGAGGCCTCGAAGTCGCCCTAAAAAGAGGTATCGACCACCTAGATGTCTACGGGGACTCTTCTCTCATCATTGGCTAAGTCCTTAGAAGATGGAAAGTTAAAAACCAAAACCTCTTACCCTTCCACGCCTACCTGGAAGAGATGGCCTCCAAGTTCCAAGATATCACCTTACACTTTTTTCCCCGAGCAGAGAATAGCTTAACTGATGATCTTACTACCCTAGCCTCTATGGTCGACATGCCTGAAGGAATAATGATGGCCCTTTTTCTAGTCCAAGAACAAGTTATGCCAACCCACTATTACCACATTGAGATCATAATAGAGGAAGATTCCGCTATAGCCGAGTTTTGGTATGACATTTGGCACCTTCTCAAACATGGTGGGTATCCCCAAGATGCCAATAAGAAATACAGTGCGACCCTCTGCAAACTTTTTACCACAAAGCACTACTTAAGAGAAACTTCGAGGGAACCATTTGGACCGCATTACAGGGGCTGACATCGAAGAAATAATACAGAATATCCACAACGGGGAATGGGGACATCAATTGAATGGTTAAATTCTTACTAAGAAGATTATCCATCAAGGGTATTATTTGATCACTATTGTTTAGGATTTCAATGCTTACGTCCGAAGATGCCTCAAATGCCAACGATTTGCTAATCTCCAACACTTGCCTCCTAGAGAATTATGCAACATGACTTCTCCCTGGATGTTCTCCACCTGGGGCATTGACATCATAGGGAAAGTCACACCTAAAACTTTAAATGGGCATGAGTTCATACTAGTGTCCATTGATTGATTCACCAAATGGGTCGAACTCAAGTCATACGCTATACAGAATGCTAAGAAGGTGGCGAAGTTTATTCCAAAGAACATAATATGCCAATACGGGGTTCCCCATGAGCTAGTATCACATAACGGGTTACACTTAGAAGCTGAGGTCACAGAACTGGTCGACGAGTATGGAATTAAAAGGCATAAGTCTTCTCCCTACCTACCCCAAACCAACGGTGCAATTGAAGTCGCCAATAAAAACCTCAAAGCCATCATTAGCAAAATGATCGAGAGTTGCTAAGATTGTGCCAATCGGATCCTTTATACCTTTGAGGACTACCGCACTACAATCAGGATATCTATTGGGGTTACCCCTTATCATTGGTACATGGCATCGAAGTTATCCTACATGATGATCTAGAAATACCATCCTTACGCATTATGCTCGAAAGGTGAGTCAACGAGGAAGACTGGAATCATAGCTGCTTTGACGAACTATCACTCTTGGATGAAAAGAGTCTGAAGGATCAATACCATATATAAGGGTATCATCGTCGGATAGCGCAATAATTTAATCGAAGGGTCAAGGATCATGGTTTTTAAAAAGGAAACTTGGCACTTAAAGAGATCATAGAAAACTTCTGGAACTCCTAAAAGGAAATTCAAGACAAACTGGAGGGGCCCCTGCATTGTAAACAAGATTCTCTCAAGAGGCGCAACTATGCTCGTAGACCTCAATGGAGAATAAATGGCAAGTCGAGTCGACCTGGACCATCTCAATAAGTTTTACCCTTAGTCCAAAATCATCGAGGTAACATCAACTGATGCCTATTATCGCAACACTGAAGGGACTCTATCAGCATTATCCAGGCTGGTTCACGTCCCAAATAACAACCTCTGACACTAAGGGGTCTCATCCTCATCAAGGGATCATCCAACAGGATCGCTCATCCTTCCAATCACATTGAAGACTAAGGGCTAGGGATTGACCCACATAAGTGTGGTTTTGTCCCTGGACAGACCCTATATGGTTCAACCGGCATTACTCAACATTTATCAGATGGAGCTATTCATCAGCCGACATTGTGTGATCCACCCTTAAGGGTCTCGATCTCCAAGACCTAATACTTTTCACTCCATAGTCCTTAGGTAGAGCTCACTCTCTAGTTCCCCTTGGTACATCTTGTCTTGGCCTCGTACCACCCTGGCAAGCCGAGGTGACACTCAGACTCAGCCTCATAACCGCTTACTTAGAAGACCACCTCTATCGATCTCGACTCGGTTGGGACTATTTAAGCCAACCTCTATAGTTCATATGGCACTCATGACTCAGGATTCATTAGTCCATATGGACCATGCAACTATAATAGATCATTAACCCATAGGGGGAATATTTCGTCATAATCGATTATGCATGTGCTAGAAATGTGATGGACTCTTATTGGATCACTTACCTCATGCACACATGATGCGTGCTTAGGGGGAACACTGTGTACCCCTAATCCTATATAAGATTGATTCTTCTTCATTTAGAAAGATTAAAATATTGTAACCGTATCTAAAACTTTATCCAAATACAAAGGAAAGAGAGAGAGAGAGAAAGCTTGGGAGCTGTATTTCCATATCCATAAGTGCCTAATTGCAATACAAACAGTACGCCCTTGCAGAGTGGAGTAGGCCTAATTTGCTGAACCACTTATATTATGTGTCTTTTCCAATCTCTCATCCCCTTCTTACTATTTACTTTTCGTATCATGCATTACTCCATTGTTGAATTAGCTAGAGCTTGAACTGCATACAAAATTAAATGGTGATTCACAACATCATCAAGACTTATCCTCACCTCTCATCTACAGTGCGCACCTAATGCATTCATTTTATTATCCTAATTATACTACCCGGTCTAACTAGGACAATAACAACTATTAAAGCCCATCATGCTAATAATCACCATTAACTAAGAATATACTACCCTGACTAGATATACGCTCATTAATGATAACATAGCGACACACGTGCCATAAGAAAATATACACATAAACATAATAACATAGCTATACCCCCGCTATAAGCATAGATACACGCAATATAATAATGTAGCTACACTCTCGCTATAAATAGATATACACACAATCTCTCTCTCTCTCTCTCTCTCTCTCTCTCTCTCTCTCTCTCTCTCTCTCACACACACACACACACACAGACACAGACACACACACACACACACACACACACACACACACACACATATATATATATATCACTCTCTATATATGTATCACTGCATCCCGAGATTCAGAACCTTGCGGATGCATCCCTCGTGTACTATCAGGCTCCAGGCATTTCACACATAACACTGAGCCATCGGGTCGAAATTACACTACCGAATCCAAACATAAATACAAACAATGGAGGTGGTCGTAAACATTCGTTCGGGGGATTTCAACCGTACCGCATCGCACCCCACTGGTATCCAATTCAAAACATATCCTCACACATGGATAGTGGCCATGCAAAAGTACTATAACCCAAGGGACAAATCTAACACCTGCTAATCAATGCTAGGGGCCCACTACGGTCAACCTTCTAATGATAGCACTATCAAGTAGGTATGTTCAAATAATTATACATCAGTCACATGTCTATATATATATAAAGTACTGATTACGTACAAAAATTCCACAACATAGTAGTCTACCATATCCCGAAGTTCGAACCAACTTCTTGATTTTATATACAAGTGTTCACCAAATTGAATTCTGGTTCATCTCACCAGAACACATCTAACCGTGGCCTAACACATGTGCCAAGCCCTGAAAATAATACCCAATAGTCCTACTCTACTGAGAAAGCCCATATGTCAACTCCCCAAGCACTAACGAGTCAAAACAACAGATAATAAAAATCCGGGCATGCCAGCAAACCAAATTGATTTGCTTAGCAGATCAAACCAGATCCCCTAGCAAACCAGTTTGGTTTGTCAGGCTACGTAATGTATTTTTCCTCGAGTTTTTACCTCTAAAACCCTCCAATAAATGTCCCAAGCCTCCTAAAACCTCAAATTAATAACCCACATCAATATATTATCAACCTAGAAGTATTCTAACCTCAAATTAAACTCGAATCCATTATCTAAATACAAGGATTCCTAATCATGATTCAATTCTAACAAATCAGAATTAATCTAGTCTTGAAATTTATTGACTTCTATCATTATTTACATGTTCAGTATCATAAACCGTGAATTTAATCTAGAAATTCTTAACTATTAATTATTGATCATCATCAATTATGATTAGATGTTATCACAAACCAATTTCTAATAATTAATTCTAAAAAACTTTTATCTTTTGAATAACATATTTGGTCCTAATCAATTATGAATGTAATTAACGGTGGAACATGAAATCTAAATAAGTAAACACTTTCCTTTAGGATATGAATATGATGTATCGTTATGTAGGGATGATTTGAATCAGGAGATGCTTTTCTCCTATCTTCTCTAAGTTCTTTTCTCCCTTTGTTCTCTTAATCTCTTCTCTTAAGCTTTCCCTTAATCTCAATTATGCAGATGCTAAAAGTGAGGTTATCATCCACATCTTTAATCTTTAAATACCCTTTAATCACACCCTAAGGGTAAGAAGACACCCCTACCCCTATATGGGCCCTATTACGCCTAAAAAGCCCCCAAAACCCGAGTATAACCCCCGTGTACCTATTATGAACTATTTCGACCCATTTTGGATCACCGATGAACTCAAAAGGTCATCCAAGTCACTCAAATTAAAATACACCAACTTTTCATTAGTCAGGCTTGGCTCTTGCGTACAGTATGCATCGCCACAAACTATGTAAATCTGTCGATGTAACTCTCTATCGACATAATATAATAAACCATCGCTTTTCACTCACAAAAGACAATAATAAATAACATATTTATTTATTTATGACACACAAGTAAATAGTAATAAAATAAATAGTAATCCTTAACTCGCTAATTAATATATACCAAAACCAATTTAATTTCCCTAATTAAATTAATAAATCCATACACGCGTGGAAATTGAATACTCATAAAATTACGGGTATTACACATCTATTTCTCATCCTATTATAACTTATTAAGCATTTTCTTAACTCGTAGTGTGCTTCCTTCACTCGAGGTCTAGTAGGATATGAATAACCATTTTCTATAGTCTCCCAAACCTCATCATCCAAAGTGCCTTGGATGAACACAATCATCCTTACTTTACAGTAAGAGAAATTGTGTCCATCAAACACAGGGGATAAGGAGAGGTTACCAAGTTTCTCATTTTTCTCATCCATTTTTAAAACATAAAAATAGTTTCAAAAGCTTCAGGATAAAAAAATTTTGAAAACGCTCTGGTACCAATTGAAATAACTCAATCTAAGGGTTTTTAACACAGTTAAAGTCAAGATTGCGAATCTGAATAAAATCTTTAAAGAAACTCTTATTTATAAAACAAGATTTGACAAAAGATGAGTTAAATTCATAAATATATGACTAGATTTGATATTTCACATACTTGGTAACAATGTTTAAAAATAATATGAAATCATAATCAACCAAACTCAGGTCAAGGTAGCACACAAGATTTAAGAACATCCAGAGTTAGTTTACACACAAGATTTAACATGGTAAAATCCCAAAATTAAGGGAAACACACATGGTGACCTTTACGCCACAAAACAAATCCACTAAAATAGAAATAAGGTTACTGATTACAAGTATGCAAATAGGACCAAAAAATCAAACGAAATTATACATATATTTAGAGCTCCACCTCCTATTAATTCTTTTAAATCTAATAAAATCTGAACATCCAATCCCTAGTGTTCTTTTCGTTGACTCAAAAGTTAGTCTCTCTAAGAAATTTCTATGTGAAGTGTGTGATCGTGAAATTAATCTGTATATATTTCTATGAACATGCAACTACTCAGACACACTTATTACAGACTGTCTGACAAATTACATAAGTTCTCTAAGATCTAAACATGTTATTTTATGTTACCTCTAAGAACCTTTTATCTGATGAGATATTTTCAAATAATTGATCTAAAAAATATTTACATGAAAATAAATTTCACACAATATAGAATTACGGTTTTATAAATGATCCAGATCTAAAGCAAAAGAGTTTTATGATATTTGATTTTTTTTGAATTCAAATAATATGGATCTAAAATATTTGGAAACGTGCAAAAAGAGATCCACAAAGAATTATTAGTTTTGGATAAAAATGTTTTGAAAAATATTTTATACTAATATTTTCATGTTTGAAATAACAAATATGTGTGTGAATATGTCATCGTAGTCATATTCTCGATTTTATAAACAAAAATCAAGACTCTAATTGTGTGAGGATTGTTTCGAAAGAGAACGAGACTAAAGAGGAGTTTAAACTTCTAAAATATTAGTCTCAAGCACTCATTTTGAAAAACTTAACGATTTAATCTCTCATAAAACGATTTACACTCTTATTTTTTAAACGTTCTTGCAAAAAATAATTTTCACAGATTTTCTCTTCAATTTTCTCTCGAGAATATTTTTTTCTTTCTTTCTCGCTATAGCCTATCCTCTCTCTTTCTTTTTCTATCCCTCTCTAAACTGAGCCAAAAAAACCTCAGAGGAAAATACAATGTAGGTTTATATAGTGAGCTCAAAAGGATCTAGAAGGTAAGGTTTAAATCAGTAATGGAAATGAGATTGATTGGTTAACGGATGATCTAACAGCTGAAAGTAAAGCAACACTTATAAGCTAAATGGGTAACAAGAAGTTAATAGTTTAAAATGGATATTAGTCAATACAGATTGCAATTGGATCGCTAAAGAAAAGAAAACAAGCAACAATGATTATAATCCAGTGTTATGTGTTTTGTGTGATTTATGTGAGTAGGAGAAACCTAACCTCCCCCCCCCCCCCCCCAATTAGTTTAAAGCAGATGTTATGCACATGTTGCACACACACATGAATGAAATCAAGTCCATTGAAACTTCCAGTAATTATAAATTCTACGTCAGAGGTTTTAAAACCAATTTAAAAATGTTCAATTAAATGTGCAAAATTGTTTTTCAATCTCGATTAAATCCAAAAACTCATTTTTAAAAAATCAAAAAAATTATTTTAAAACCTAAAAGTATTGTTGAATATGTGTCATAAAGTGTGGATTTTATACCTTTGTATCCAATTTGGATAAGGATGAATTTGTTGGGGATTCCAGTTTGAAGTAGACAAACTTCTTGAAATATAAAATGTCATTAAAGGATATCTTAATGTACTAAAATAACAATTTTTCTTTATATACCAACTAGATGAAATACCTTTATAGTACAGGCTCCTAATAAGCCAACCATTTAGGGAGTTTCAACCCTCACCTAGTCATGCTCCCAAATTGTGACCATTGGGCGATGGTGAATTTGAATTAAAATATTTTCATAGTTTTGGATCACGATTCAAAACTGTGACCATGCTTCACAACGGATTGTCACGTCATGGTCATGATCTGAAACCATAACCTTCAACATGATAAAAGTGGATCTAAAATTTCCACTGTATGGTTTAGAATTGGGTCACGGTCTGGATCCGTGGCCATGATGATTACGATTTGAATCTGTGACCATTGTCCTGCCTAGGTTACCCCTAGAAGGGGTCATAGCCTTTGTCACAGTATTTTTACAGTGGTCACGGATTTGGACCATGGATACTGTGGTCATGAATTTTGATTGTGACCCACCTTTTGTGACCATTTTCAATATATGGTTTAGTTCACACCTCCCCTACTCACAACACCCCATCACCATCACTGCCTACTCCTTCGTTCACCCATCACCAAACCAAATTTTCATTGACAACGAATTTATCTCTCTCTCAACCCATATACATGCATATGTAAATGTACTCTATATGTGTATATATACATAAATAAGTTTGTATAAAGACAGATTGATGTATATACACACATATTCTCTCTCTCTCTCTCTCTCTCTATATATATATATATATATATATATATATATATATATATATATATATATATATATATATATATATATATATATATATATATATATATATATATATGTGTGTGTGTGTGTGTGTGTGTGTGTGTGTGTGTGTGTGTTACCCATATGTGTGTGGCTATATGTCACGTATGTGTGTATTCGTGCCATGTATGAAGAAACTAAATATATGTAAGTGTGAGAATGTACAGGTGTCAAAGACTAATGATAGAGGCCATGGAGGCGGCATGAGGAGTGGTGGTGGAGGAGGGTAAGGTGGTAGAAATATATTTCTTCTAGTTTTTTTATAAATGAGTGTTATTTAAAATAAAATGATTCTCATATTTTTTGAATTTATTTTTTCATAAGTGTTACTCTTTTGTGGGTTTTTTAATTATTTGTTTTTCAGATATTTGTCATTTTCAAATTGGTCAACATAATAAATTAAAAGCCTAATTTGTGTGGAAGTCACCATTTTGTTACATCTTCTAATGAAGACGTAACAGAGGGGTTAATATTGAAAATTTTGAAAATTTGGCTCTAAAATTGAAAATTACGTTAAACTTCATGATTAAATTTACATTTCCCCCTCAATGTTAGGGGTGTTCAAAAAACCGACTGGACCGACGGACCGAACCGAACCGAGCCGAACCGACTACTTTTTTTCGATCTTTTTTCTTAATCGGTCCGGTCTCGGTTTATTTTTTTGGAGGACCGACCTAGTCGGTCTGGTCCACGGTTTACAGATTCAAAAACCCTGTTAGAACCGACCCGGACCGACTATATATAAAATAATATATTTTTAGATACATATATATATATATATAAGATAAACAAATAGTGAAAATATTAATTTTAATATTTGATTAGTTTAAATTATAGTTTAATCCAATACTACATTTCTTTTAATTGTAAATTTCGATATTTTTTAGTTTTTAATATTTGGAAAAAATAGACTCGGGTATATTTTTATTATTATAAATGATGTAATTCATTAATGTGAGGACCGAAGGGTTAGACCGGACCGACCCTATAAAAAACCGAACCGACTAGGGTCGATTAACCAACATTATCGGTCCGGTCTCGGTCCATTTTTTTAGAGGACCGACCAAGTCGGTCCGGTCCGAAAAAAACCTTAAAACCGAATCGGATCGGACCGCGAACACCCCTACTCAATGTGTTAAAATGGGACTGTTTTTAAGAAATTCTCTATGGTACACTTGACGCCCCACCCCAGGTTCCATACAACCGTCATTGGATATACATATAACATGTGTACATTATATAAAGGAGTTTTTTTTACCATCTCATAAGTTAAGTCCACCATGTCAAAAGATAAAACTTATGTCATGGAAAATGAGACTTACAACATGACAAACTAGATCTCATGGTTCACAGCAATTTTGCCAGATTGCAGCTCAAGTCTCGATGCTTTGCTTTAACAATTGCAGTACAAGGCTCAAGAAAAAAAAGTACTTAACGAAATGTGTAGAGCATGACTAATCAGAGCACAAGGCTCAATGGCACCCTAATGTCCTAATTACATACAAGATATTGGGCTCACAAACATCACCTCCTCTCTCCGTCACCCCCAAATCCATGTTCATCCTTATCGTGGTAGAACCACTACACCACAGAGATAATTTGTAGCACAGTAGCACAACTAATCTATAGATATCTCATTTTTTTATTATAGATTTGAAGACATACGACGATGTGATTGGTTATATCTATAATTTTTTCATTTCAACAGTTCTTTCAACTATTTCATTTCTAGAGTTCTTTCACACCTAATCTGTAGGGTTTTATTATTCAGGTCATTTAGTTGTTTTTTAATCCCACGTGAAAGTAGCGAAAGTTGCAGTTCAGATACTTGTATTTCCTCTTTCACGCCTAATTGATGTTTGTAGTTCTTTCATTTTAAGATTTGGTTTATAGGTTTGACTGCATGTGTGTTTACTCTTTATTGTTTGAATACCTCTATGTGTTTGACACTTCCAGTTCTGTTGTAAAACCTCCTACTATCATAATGGTCATCTCTCTAGCTCTTCATCATAACTGGTCCTTGAAATAACTTGATGTCTCAAATGCCTTCCTCCATGGGAGGAGTCTAGAGGAAGAGGTTCATATGACTCAACCTCATGGATTCAATGATCCTCTCCTTCCCACACATGTGTGCAAACTTCATAAGGCCTTGTATGGCCTAAAACAAGCACCAAGATCTTGGTATTCTACTCTCTCCAGATTTCTCTTGGATCAAGGGTTCACAAACTGCAAAGTAGACACCTCTTTGTTTATTCAACATACCAAATCTCACATCATGGTGCTTCTAATTTATGTGGATGATATAATAATCACTGGAAACTCTACTTCTCTTATTCATAGCTTCATCACAGTTATGCAGGCTACTTTTGCTATGAAAGATCTAGGTCCACTTCACTATTTTCGGGCAATTGAAGTCACATCTACTCCTAAAGGTTTACTTATAAGTCAATCCAAATATGCAAAAGAAATTCTTGCTAAAGAAGCTCTGGTTGATTGTAAACCGGCTTCCTCTCCTCTACCAACGAAATCATCTCAAGCTAAAGATCTATCTCCTTACTCCAATCCACAACTTTATAGAAGCTTGGTTGGTTCCTTACAATATCTCACCATCACTAGACCAGCTCTATCATTTGCAGTTCACTGGGCATGTCAGCATATGCAAAGTCCTCTCAACTCTCACTTTCAAGCTGTAAAGAGGATACTAAGGTTTGTTAAGGGTTCTTATCAAAAAGGGTTATTATTTCAACCTAAACCTCTCACACTCTCAGCATTTTCAGATTTTGATTGGGCAGGAGATAGACTAGATAGGAAGTCCATCACTGGCTATTGTGTTTTTCTTGGGCAAAATCTCATCTCATGGTCAGCAAAGAAGCAGCCTACTGTAGCTAGATCTAGTACAGAAGATGAATATAAAGCCCTTGCTAACACTGCTGCTGAGTTAGTGTGGATTGAACAAATTCTAGTTGATCTTCAAGTTCATCTTTCTCATATACCTAGACTGTGGTGTGATAACCTCAGTGCTCTATCTCTATCCAGTAATATTAATGATGAGTTAGAGAGGATGTTGGATGATTTTAATATTAATGGTTATTAATGGTTAGAGAAAATGAAAGGTTAAAACCATTAATTAGTTGGAATAAGAAAAGACAAAGGGAAGTGGGAAAACCAAAGTCCCACATTGGAAAAGTGTGAAAAAGTTAGTGGGTTAATAAACACTCTTGTGTCATAAGAGATTACTTGTGTGCATTGAAGTGTATGCTACTAGTTTACACCTTAGGTCTAAGGATGGTGCTTTGCACCATCCGCACACGCGCGCGCGTGTGCGATTGGGCGTTTAGGGCGCTTTAGAGGCGCACTTTGCACTTCGCACGTACACCACAAGAGGCTATATATAGAAGGCAAAAACCTGTCATAAAAAATTCCAAAAATTCTCTCTCTCTATTATTTCTTCTTACCAATTTCATAGAGTGTTCTGGGTTATTCTTCAAGTTTGCTACTTGAATAAACCCGTGGATTTGTTGTATCTTGGTGGTAATTTGCCTAGACCCGTTAGAAAACTCTATACGAGTGGGGGAAAATAACACTTTAAGGACAGTAGTTTATTACGCCTCAAATCCAATCATCTATTCATATTTTCTGCATAATTAAAAATTCTTCAACAGAGGATTACTAAAACATTATTTATGTGTTTATCAATATTTAGAATTTTGCACTTTAGTTTCTAATATTCCAAAACTGGAAAAAAAACTGTAGGATGTCATTGGCGCATACAATGACATAGGTTATGCTTTGGAACAACATTATATTTTTTTATGGGTAAATGAAGAAGTCGTTATAATGAAGAAATCTCATTTAGCATATCTTTATTTCATTCATTCAGTATTTCGTGCAAAAAATTTGATTTTATTTGTAACTTAGCTAGCAAACCTTAGCCCAACACTTTAGCAGATAAGTTTATTAGTTATACATCAAATATTGTTTTTATGAAGTTTATGTGATAATATTGGGCAGTTGGGTGCATTACTATAACAATTAGACATCTGACATCACCGAGAAATAATATTATGTGTGGAGGGCTCCACATGGATGTTGATCTTTTTGAATGTTTCAATTTGTGCTTGTCGTAATGTTGAAACCCGCCTCGAGTCTGTGACCTACATGAAACGTTTCACCTAGCAGTCTCAAAATTAGCTTGGTATAAAAAAAATTTAGAAGACATTTTATTGAGTTTTTTTAGTTACACAAAACTTCATGCATCTTAATGGTGATTAATGATTGAAGCGGGTCAATACAAATTCTTCCTGTTAATTGTCGTATATTATTGTTTTGATATTAATATGATATGAAATTATTATGGGTTCATACATTAACTTAACTCATAATGTCGTGTCAATACATATTATATTATCGTGTGACTTATTTTGCAAAACCTAATCATTGTTACAAAATATTTGGAATATTTTTATAACTGTGCCATCGGCACGTGTATATATATATATATATATATATATATATATATATATATATATATATATATATATATATATATATATATATATATATATATATATATATATATATATATATAATAAGATGGAATGGTTTTTGAATTGGCAAAAATATAAAAGCACATTAAGGGTCATGATTTTGCCACATATCCACTTCACCAAATCACTGGTTGGGATTGAATCCCCAATTTTCATATCCCGCCCAAACGATTTTCATATCCCACCCAAACTAAAGACATCCGTTTCTCTTTCCTCTGTCAAACCCTCAATCAATTCGATTTCCCACTTTCTCTAAACCCACCATCATGAAACCATCCCACACAAATCCAAAATCATTCCTCCACCACAATGCAAAAACTCCACTCTTTATTTCTCCTTCCACTCGGCTCAAAGAGGGGTATCAATCATAGGTATACCCTCCGTTTTTGACAGGGTGTTTGGGGTTTAATTTGGGTTTTTGTCTAAATATGTTTTTAACTTAAGAGAGAGAGGGTTTTTGTATTTAATAGTTGGGTATTCATGTTTAGATATAGTGTTGCAGGTGTTCAAATTAATTTAGTTTAGTGCATTCTTTCGTTTTTACAGTGGTATCTCGGTTTTTGATTATTAGAGCTTCAAAATTGGGTATTAACTTTGTCACAATCATATTCGATTACAAGGTATAGTTTGTTGTCCCCCTCTATTATCTGTGTGCTTTTTTTTATTCTAATTTGTGTTACTTTTTTCTCATTTCTTGAATGATGTTGCGGTTACAATAGGTGGAGGTCAATCATGATGGCTTTAGTAAGTGGACGGTTCTAAGTTTTTTCACTGATTAGATAAAAAATAAGGGTTTCACTAAAATGTTTTTGATTTTAGGTTAAAATACAACTTGAAAAATAAGGATATAACTAGCTACACTCTTTGTGTTTGATAAAATATTGAAGAGTGAGTGTTACTTTATTTTGAGACTCTTTGCCAATATTTTAAACTATAAATGTTGTGCTCCTAGTAAAAAAAGGTGTCATTTTAAGGTCTAATACCCACCGTATGAGTATTTTCGAATCTACCTATTTGTAGTTTGGCTACTGTACCTTGGATCAATAATGTGACTTGATTTGGAAATTTACATTTGCATTTGGTTTGAAGCTTTATTTTTTGAATTATAGATGACACTTATTGCAATTTTCTTTGGAAACCAAGCCATTTTGGGAAGCTGTGTTCTCATAAAAGTTCTAAATCTGGTTTAAACCCACTATGGCTCTGTTTTGTAAGTTCATTCAATTAATGTTTATATTCCTCAGTACCTAATATTCTCATGATCAAATGCAAGACCAAGGAAACAGGCTACTAAATTCAATAGTTGACCATGGTTCTGTTATACTCATGTTCAAATGAAGGACGCGTGTGTGAATTTTGAAACAGGAGTATGTTCAAATACTCATGTAAATAGGTTCATGTTCAAAATAGAATAATATACTGATGTTTGAATGCAGGACACGTGCATGAATTTTGATCAAACTCCACCACCATTCCAAGTTAGTAAGACACATGACCATGGCTCTGTTATGGATACTTTTTTGGAATGTAATGGTACTTGAGATGAAAATGAAAAATTGTCATATTCTAAAGCATAATAGGATGGTCATGGGGTAGTTGGATCTAGAGTGTGGTGGTCTTACATCAGTTGCATAGCATCGAGCTTTGAGGATCATTGTTTGATTTGTTTTTTAAGAGTATATTTTTATGTCAGTTTTTAAGAGTAATCGATTGTTTGATTTGGTTCATGAATTTTAAAAGTGGTTTTTAATTAGGTAATCATGTCTTATGGTTAAATAATATTACGTAATGTTGTTCGGAAGTAAGTTTTTAAAAGTGGTTTTTAAGAGTAAGTTTTATGATAAGTTTACTTCACTCGCAGTTATATCTACTTCACTCACACCTATATGTCATCCTTATTCATAGGATTCTTTCATTTCATCCTCATTCATGGGATTCTTGCCCAGCCCAACATTCGGAGCAGCAGATTCAGCAGTTGTATCATCAAGTGGAGGCTGCTGTTGTTGCATTTCATCAGAGATTATTGATGGATCGAATTTGGCCGCTGTAAAGAGGTAGATGTGACAGTGTTAAGACCAGATAATCGGACTCTAGCTCCCAACCCAACTTCAGGCGATCCAACTGAGCTTTAAGAATCGAACGGCTACAAAAGTGGGTTATGTTTCTGTGTAGAGAACTGTTTATGAGTTCCTCCAATTCGTGTTCGGCTTCGAGAGGTAAGGATTGAAGTTACAATCACAATTAAAGAATTAAACATCTCGCATTATATAACTTTTATTTGAGTGTAAATGAAAATGGTGGTGTACAAACAGATTGATGTTATAATTTTATTGATGCACAACAGTTTATGATACAAACAGATTGATAGTTTCCGGTTATGGTTTTCGATTGATTCACAACAGTTTATGATCATAAGGACTTAACTCTAATCCACTGGACTACAGTGGAGAGTTGTGAGATTCTGAAGTCCAGTGTACTCAACATAGAAAAGCCTAATCAAAAGCTGGAAAAGGACATAGTGGACTTAGTGGAGATTGAGACTCTACTAATTGATGATAAACCAGTTTAGGACCAGTATTTTGCTCAGTATTTAATCTTTGGGTAGAAAATGGATGAGGTAGAAGATTTATTAATTTTTACTCACCGTCGTATTTTGATTATTAGTTGGTGTATCTAACAAGGTTGCCACCCTCTTATTTTCCTTCCAGCACCCCTCTGATGAACTCAAAATATCAAGGGATTTTATTGGCTGCAACAGCAACAGCTGGTAACGACGGTGTTTTTCCTATTGTTTTTGTCGTGGTAGATGCGGAGATTGATGAAAACTGGCACTGGTTTGGTTTTTGTTGGAACTGAAATCCGCAGTCTCAACATAACATCCAATGTTGTACAACTGTTCTACAGTTGGGTATCAGATCCATAGTTGTGTTCGAATCAGATTTTAAACATGAATCCCCACACTTGACTTTGTGGTTGTTTTTTCTTTTGTAATAATTATACACGTTCCTCTATTATTGAGGTTTATATTGATTTTTTATTCTTTAGTTTGAAAACTTTTTCTAACAGGGTCGTCTTTGGGTTATCAAAACAGACGCAACGAAAGTCACCCTAACTAAAACTGACGACAATTCGCTAATTGTTGCTCCTCTATAAATATTCCTCTACGGTATGACTCAACCTCTGCCTTACCTCTTTATGATATTAATACATTTTTTCTAATGAAATTTTTGTTTTTTGTATGCCAATGAATTTATTGCTACAATATTTGTCTGAAATTATCTTCACATTTACTTATTTTCTATTTCAAATTGCGCGTGGAGATTATCCTCGGTCACGGAACACACGTTGGGTTCATAAGCAGTTGATACATTTCTTTTGGCGTATTTGTGCTAATCTTGATTTTGTGGCATTTTTAGTACAATCTTATGTGTTCCACATTATATCCAAAATTCCATGTCCTAAATGCTAATGTATATAAGTTTTTGGATGTTTTGGTGGTGGAGACATTTTTATAATTTTTATATTAATTAGATTGTAGACATTTCTTTTAATTTTTTTAAAAGTTTAAAAACACTGGTTGCACTTTTGTTTGTAGGCACGTCCACCATCTACAAAAACCACTTTGGCAGTAATGCTGATATGCAGCCCTGCCTACTTCTTTATGCCATATACTCATATCCCCTCGGGTCTCATTTTCTGCAGTTCAAGCACGGGGAAAAACGGCTGCCGGAATGAAGCCCATGAACCCCCATCTGATGTTTGGGCCTAAACCCTCGCTATCTGAGATGAGGCACCCTTCATGGTGAGTAGTGGTCCATTCATTGCAGGTCCCTTCATTGCAAGGTCCTTTTTAGCAGCTGCAGGTCCCTTCATTTCCATTCCAGCCAGACCAGTAGCCCATGTCTTCATCATGCACACAATTGGATGTAATCAACCTTTAATTGGTTGTATTTTTACTCAGCTTATGAAAGGGGAACAATCTTACCTAGAAAAAAATAAGGTTAGGCATGTCTTTTTCTTTTACTTTGACTGGCATATTGTACTTAACAGCATAGCATGGTCTTTTTCTTTTACTTTCCAGTTTATGCTTGCTGCAGATGGTACTTAACAGCATAGCATGGACTATTTTACATTGACCGGCATAGATACATAGATGATCTATTTTCCTGATGTTTGCAGATGGTACTTAACAGTATGGCATGGTCTATTAATATGCTAAATATTGGCTTTGGCGCCAATGGGGTTTCTTTATTACTGCATACCCACTATCATCGAAGATCACTTATGCCCATATGATAGGCCACTTATGCCGACAAGGAGAATGACTGAGATTTTGCCAAAAAATGGACGAGTGAGATTATACTCTTGCTCAAAGCTTCGGTAGAAGTCACAATCAACACTACCTTTATGTCGAATGAAATGTTTCTCTTTTTACTGAGTTGGTCTCTTGCATTCCCTGTTGTATAATAAGCTTATTAGAGTTGGTATTTTGGACAATCAATCATTTTGTGATACTATAAAAAGGTTTATTTTATAAAGCTTGGGGTGATCCCCATTTGAAACTTGAAATATATGTTCTTTGACATGCAACAACTCTTACCAGTTTGTTCAGTGGTACTCATTGCCTAATACTATATTGATGTGAAGTTGTCAACAATCAAATTGAAGAATGAATATTTAGAGTCTGGCAGTGACAATGTGCATTGATTGCATCTCCGGATCGAGTAAGGATTTCAAAATTATTTCTTTAACCAAGTAAATTTTGGGAGGCATTAATAATATACGTTCACAATGTGCATTAATTTCTGGTTTTAATTTGTTTTTTCTTCTTCTGTGATTTAAGTTATGTTGCAGATATAAATATTGGTAATTCCTATTTGACCAATCGATGCACCTGCGTTTTACTGTGTTTTTATTTTTTAACAGGTCCTGTCTTTTATTTTTGACATGTACTGCGTTTTATTGTTAGTCTTTTGTCTTGGTAGGGCACTCGAGTGTCGTTGCTAAACATTCCCCTGCTTTGCTTCTGGATGGAATTATCAAGTACGGAGAGAGGTCGCGGGCTTTAAGGTCCACGAATCGTGAGTAGAAATCAACCTCCTAAAAGCTGTACATTTAGCATTTTGCATTGCTGATTTTTTGATTGAGTAGAATTTTTTTTACCTTGCTATCTTTCTTTCAAGTGGGATTTTTTTATATCCATTTTGCAGGAGCAACCAAGAGCGCTGTCAATGTCTTACTGGTAATTCATACAAATATACTTTTTTTTAATATAAATAACTTTCCTTCGTAATATTTATACT
This sequence comes from Sambucus nigra, assembly GCA_949130495.1. Classification (NCBI taxonomy): domain Eukaryota; kingdom Viridiplantae; phylum Streptophyta; class Magnoliopsida; order Dipsacales; family Adoxaceae; genus Sambucus; species Sambucus nigra. Next base: position 244,502,676 of record OX422209.1, read on the forward strand.
AAATTTGGGGTTGTTGTACACATTTTTTTCCAGATATAAGTATGAGGGAAGTTATGAGGGTCGGAACAAGATGCTCACGGAGAGGAGTCTCCATCCATGTCAGCAACAACCATTTCAGCTGAACGTAGCATGGGATGTAGTCTTGATTAAATGCATTTCATTTTTGTCTATGTTCATTTCATTTCCAAGAATGAAGGAGTAAGCAAATGTGAATACCTGTAATGGTTTCAGCTTTGCAGAAGAAATATAGATCAGTGGTTCATTTTGCTTTATAGATGAAGAATATACATCTCATAGGCCATGTTGTTTATACTTTTTTGAGGGTTATAACCAATGACTTTATACATATTGTAGACATGCTTATGGTATACAAATCACTTTTTATCAAAAATTGACATCATGTCAAAAACATTTATTCAGTGTTAAAATTTTCACTTATATATATTGGGCAACGATATATAGCTTTTTTTGTTGGGGAACATTATTTTTGTCGTTTCGCGATTACGTACTTCAGAAATTTTCACCCTGCCTTCAGGCACGGGTATTCACTAGTATATATATATTGTGGAAAGCCCTATTATGCATTCCTGAACCCAAAAAATTATATACGCCCATCTTAAAGGACATAAAATAACAAACTATGTAGATCATTGGATATGGACTATTCATTCTTCACCCCCACCAAAGCATATGGATTTGGACGAAACTTTCGTTAGTCACTATAAACCACGGGACCAAATGGCTTCTAGTTGCACCTGCCCAAACATACTGTCCCTCTTTCCAGCTCCTCTATAAAATATTAAATACAATGGTTATAAAGATTACATAATACCAAAAATTAATAGTTCTTATGAGTTGGATGAGAGAGAGAAAAGTATGCATGTTAAAAATCATGTGATTATGTTACAGGAATTCTATATGTATTATTGCATAATGAATAATCCTTTTATGTATCTTAGGTAAAGTTCGACCTCTTATACTACTTTGGTCATTGGGATTAAATGGGTAACGAAAAAGCAAATTATATAATTTAAATACTTGCATCCAAGAACGATAGCCCAGCCCAATCTATTAGGTTTGGATAGGAGGTTTATATATAATTTAGGGACACAGTAAGGTATATCACGACAGGGATCTAAGTTAATGTACAAGTACATGATGTATTGTGCACATAGATAAAATCGGCAACGGTCTTATTGTATCATAGGTAACATAACTAATTCACAACGAACTTATTCTCATTATTGAAGGAGAAGATTATCTCTCCAAATTATATCAACAATAATATCAGAAAATATTCAAAGATTACCTAAAGAGGTAATCATGTCCCATAAAAGAAAATTCCATTCATGCTTTAAATCCTAAATGAACAAAGGGGTAGATTTTTATGTATTTCAGACATTCAGTGGCTGAAGTTAAGAATTTATTTCCATACCCTATTGGAGTTTAAGATAGTGAAATCATCGTCCCTTTGTCGACGCATAGGTCTTTATTTAGAATGAACCACATTCATGTAATACCCCGTAATTTTATGCTATATTAATTTGGGGATTTATTAATATTAATGTGAATTAATTATTTAATAAAAATCCGGAAATTAATTATGTTATAATTATTAACGTGATGAGAGTTAGTGATGATGGGAAAATTTGTTGAATATTACTAATGAGCAAAGTAATATATAATAGTGGCCATATTAAATGTCACGAGTGAATAAAATGACAATTTTAGAAATTTGAGTCGGGACGCGCCCGTGTCGCGTCGGGACTAAATATTGATAAATAAAAGTAAATATTTTATAAGTTGTTCGTATGGTCGTTTTGAGTGCACCAACACGTCCGGAAGGGTCGAGATAGTCAGAAATGTATACCCGGGAGTTTGATTTGGGTCTCGGGGCATTTTTAGGCCTAATTAGTACTCCGGGAGGGCATTTTAGTCATTTTGTATTTTTGGGTAATTAAACCCACGAAAATTAAAGGGGTTATATCATATGTTTAGGTTATCTCCTAGGGTTAGATAACTCAAAACACTAGAACGACCATTGGATAGGAGAGGAGAGAGCTCTCAAGGCATTCCAAGGCTCAAAACTCACCCGTTTGCACCGCCGCCACCGCCAACGCGTAGATCGTGAGATGGGGAACGTAACCACACCAAATTCAACACCAAACCAGATTTCTGAAAATCCCAGGCAAGTGTTTATCTTGCTTATTTCGTTGATGCATCATCCATATTAGTTTAGGAGTTATTAGGATGAGATTTATGGAAGAAAAACCCAATTTGAGATGGGAAATTTTCATGTAGTGATGATTTATATGATATTCTGGAAACCCTTTGTCATGTAAAGGATTAAGAGTATGATTAAGAAAAGAGTTCTAATCAGATACAAACACTAAAAAAAATTATTTCGGACGATCGGACCGTTGGAATTGGATGAAATTTTAAAAGATTTAGCTGAAGACGAGAGGAAGCTACAGAAAAAAATTCAGCTCGATCGGACCGTTCAGTATTTTTTAATATTTTTTTTGCTAGACAATTTTATGTTTTGAGGACTCTTAGAGATAATAAAAAAATTCAATTAAAACTCCATTTTAATTCCGATTTCGAAACCGTTTGAAATTCTCATCTTTGAAAATAAAATTCAAAATCCTTTAATGTAAGGTGAAATCTATATTTTTGGGATATTTTGCATAGGGATAATGTAAGTATATATTAAAGGGGAGAGACACGTAAGAGAGAGTTACGTTGGAACATAAATGGATATCTACTAAATTGTACATTTGGAAGAATAGAGTCCATGAGGGTTACGTAGTAAGTTGGAAAAACCCTTCGAATTAAAGTTAGAAACGAACCATTACACTTGATAAATAATAATGGGAAAATAAGGATAAATATTGTGAATGTGGGTTATTGGATAAACCTAAATTGATATAATAAAAGTGGTATATTTATATGATTGTGTATGCATATATTATATACTTGTGAAAATCATGCCCGCGCTACTTGCTATCCCTGAGGTTTCCGCGCTAGGACGATCTTATCTCGTGTACCTTATGGGGGATATTGACTCGTACCCTAGAAGATATAAATCCTAGGTACAGGCTATCGAATCGGTAGTCACGGTCCTAAGAGACGTGAGGGTATGTACTGACCTCTTGTACTTGGAAACTATGCTTCGCCTCAATATTGTTTGTGTATGTATTTATACAGCTCGAGAGTGATTCCGAACTTGTATTCCCTTTAGTACAATTGATACGGTGATTGGATAGCAGAGTATGCCCGCACCATACAATTTTATATGGGGTGCTGTTAGAATATATATATATTATATGAGTATTTAATATATATATGAACTTTTAAAATATGGGAAACTGCCTACTGTGTTATGGTAAGTAAGACATGTATAATGACTCAAATAGGAAATACTTGTTTTGAAAAGTATAATATGATATTGAAAAACTTTATGAATCAATAAAGTTAAAATGAGCGTTTTGTACTAAATGAAATTATCATTTTTAAAACATGATGTTGTTAAATCTTAAATTTTGAGAGTCACCTAAGATAAGTTAAATCCTTGGGGAAGGATAGTGTGATATATGATGAGATAAACCATTGGGAAGGTTAGTGTGATAGGAGTGCACATTAGAATAGAGGAGAGAATTTCTCAAGAGAGTGTCGCACTAATATGTTGTTGCATTGGCCTGTATCAATTTAAATACTTGCTAAACGAATTTTTAAATCATATACACTATCGAGCTCTGACCCGTTTCTATTCCTCTTTCTCTCTTGTATATATATGTATATATTACAGGTGCCCAGCCACAGGGGCGTCTTGTTTAGGATCCCTTGGAAGGAACGTGCTGCATCTTAGGTGGGAGTTGCAGGCCACTTGCTTAGACGATTTCATTTACTTGATTCCACTTCTATCATTCTCCTTATTGGGCATGTGTCGCCCTTTCCACTATTTATCTGTTTTATTGGGACATTTGTATTTCAGTTATTTCTAGTACTGTTACTTTGGGATTTATTCAGCATGTATGTTTTACTTTAAGTTTTAAATGTTGGGGTTTAGTTGTTGAATGTTTAAATTAATTGGATTATATGTTCCAGGATTATTGTGGTGTGATTCTTTAAATATTGAATAGTTGTAGATAATTAAATCTTTATTTTTAAAATAAAATTTGGAAAGTAATGTAAAAAAAATGGTTTTGACACTTAGCTTAATTAAATAAGGTGTTAAATTTGGAAAAGTTATTTTTACGACAGTGATGCTAGGAATGAACCAACTGTTCACCTTGATTTTAATTTAATAAAGGAGTGATCGCCCGATATTTAATTAGGCGGGGTGTCATAGGTGGTATCAGAGCATCAGGTTCTAGTGTCCATAGGATCTGTACGGCTTATTTTCGCTTTCAGCTTAACGTTTTTGCTATAGAGCCCTATTTTTAGGATTATTGTATTTCTGCTTTTACGTTTATGTCTTCAGCCATTTGGGATTTGATAATGACTGTAGACTAATAAACTTCTTCACGTTTCAGATTCCTTCGAGACGTGCACCGAAGGATAGGCGTGCTCAGGCCGAGCAACCAGCAGCTCCGGCATAAGGCACTATGAATGCTAATAAAGTAGCCGCCATTGTTGCTCAGGCGGTGAATGCCGCGCTAGCGGTGGTTCAGCAGGCTCCACCCCAGATTCAGGCAGTGGTGCCAGTACCAGCACAGCTTCCATCTACATGGGAGAGGGTCAGGGATGCTTTTCAGAAGGCGAATCCCCCTGAGTTCTCTGGTAGCTCAGATATCGTCACAGTAAGCCAATGGAAGAAAGACATCTAGCGGCATCTTCGTATGTATGAGTGCACAGACGTGCAAAGATAGTTATTGGCTTCCTTTAAGCTGGTGGGGGCCGCTTTGCAGTGGTGGGAGTCCACTACCACCTTGGAGGAGAGGGACACGATCCCTATTCAGTCGTTCTGGGAGCGGTTTGACCGCAAGTACTTTCCACCCGCCGTGAAGATTGAGATGAGGCGGAAATTACTGAATTTGAAACAGGATAACTCTACCGTTGCTGAGTATGAGGAGGAGTTCATGAGACTTCTCACCATAGTGCCAGATGAGGCACCTACTGATAGTAAGAAGATAATGTTGTTTGTGGACGGGTTAGCTTGGAGGATCCGTCAGCATCTTATAGGGAATCTATCTCTGAGTACTTTCACTGATGTACTCAATGCTGCGTTACTACATTGCCAGGATCACCGCTTCCATCTGCAGGGAAGCAGGAGAGCAGAAGAGTCCAGCCAGCAGGGCAGGACCGGGGGTAGTAGTGCTAGTGGGGCACCATCTCATGGACAGACTCGTCAACACGAGCAGAGTTCCCATCAGGGGGACCCTGCTAAGCGATTCCGTTCAGGTGATTCCAGGTAGGGATTTGGGGGTTATAGGCAGGGCCAACAGCGTGCTAATCAGGGCCAACAGGGCCAGTGGCGGGGAGGTAACGGCCAGCAGGGTCAGAGGGGAGGTAACTTCAGAGGCCGGTGTTTTGTATGCGGCAAGCATGGTCATAAGAGCCAGGATTGCCCAGAGGGTAATAGGGCCCCACAGCAGCAGGGTGCCCGTAATGAGCCACAGAGACCACTTTTCCCACCTTCCCTCCCAGCTCCAGCCCAGGTGCCAGCCCTACCAGCCATTCCAGCAGCTCCAGTGCAGCAGGGGCAGTTACAGTACGGACGTGTCTATAACGTCCACCAGGCAGCAGCTCCACAGGCACCACCCGCGATTGAGGGTATGTTTCCTATCCATGGTACTATGGGTCGGGTTTTATTTGATACTGGGGTGACACATTGTTTTATAGCTACACATTTTGCGAAGGCCTTATGGTTGTTAGCCACAACAGAGAGCACAGTGACGTGTGTAGACTCACCACTAGGGAGTGGGTCGCTTATATTCCTTATATGTCGGGGAGTGGGGGTAGAGATTGGTAGTTTGGTATTACCTGCAGACATGTTAGTCTTAGATATGCATGAGCATGATGTTATTATCGGTATGGATTGACTCGCAGCTTATAGAGCCATGATTGATTGCTTCGGTGGGAGTATTATTTTTGCCATTCCGGGGCAAGAGATGTTTGTAGTGGCGATGCCTCGCCCAGAGGGAGGTTCGACTGCTCATTTGTATTATATAGAGGAGGAGGACTCTAAGGAGGTTTTGATTCCTTTATACTCGATCCCAGTCATTCGTGAGTATTCCGATGTATTACAGGAGATATTAGGCCTACCCCCCAATCGAGAGATAGACTTTGTCATAGATTTATTGCCAGATATGAGACCGATAGCACGCGCTCCATACCGTATGGCTCCGGCGGAGATGCGAGAGTTACGAGATCAGATAGAGCAACTGTTAGGTCAGGGCTTCATTCGCACGAGTACCTCACCTTGGGGCGCTTCAGTCTTGTTTGTGAAGAAGAGAGATGGTTCACTGAGGTTATGTGTGGACTACCGGGAGTTAAACAAGGTCACGATACGGAATAAGTATCCGTTGCCTCGAATCGATGATTTGGTCGACCAGCTGAGGGGAGCAACTTTCTTTTCGAAGATAGATCTGAGGTCGGGGTACCATCAGCTACGTATTAGAGAGCAAGATGTTTCAAAGACTACCTTCTTGACGAGATATGGGTCTTACGAGTTCAGAGTGATGCCATTTGGTCTCACAAATGCTCCAACCGTGTTCATGGACTTAATGAACCGAGTATTCAGAGAGTTCTTGGATCAGTTTGTCATCGTCTTCATAGATGACATTTTGATATATTCACACTCCGAGGAGGAGCATGTCGAGCACTTGAGGAAGGTCCTTCAGACTTTACGAGAGCATCAGTTGTATGCTAAGTACGAAAAGTGTGGATTCTGGTTGCGAGAGGTACAGTTCTTGGGGCATGTTGTTTCTGAACAGGGGATAGCAGTTGACCCGAGTAAAGTGTCAGCGGTGAGGGAGTGGGGACAGCCCAAGACACCGACGGAAGTGCGTAGTTTCTTGGGGTTAGCCGGATACTACAGGAGATTCATTCGGGGATTCTCCAAAATAGCGGGTCCATTGACGAACCTGACTCGCAAAGGGGTACCATATGTTTGGGATGATGCTTGTCAATTGGCTTTCGACGAGCTGAAAGATAAGCTTACTTCAGCACCAGTCCTTGCTTTACCGAAGCCGGGTGTGGAGTACCTGGTTTACACCGATGCCTCTTTATGGGGACTTGGGGGAGTACTTCAGCAGGAAGAGAAGGCTATAGCTTTTGCCTCCCGCAAGCTTAAGCCGCATGAGAAGAATTACCCCACCCATGACCTGGAGTTAGCAGCGGTCGTTTTTGCACTGCAGATATGGAGACACTATTTATTGGGGGAGAAGTTCCGTTTGTTCACAGACCACAAGTCACTGCAGTACCTGTTCACTCAGCGAGAGCTGAATATGCGTCAGCGCAGATGGTTAGAGTTTGTGAAGGACTATCAGTTCGACATACAGTATCATCCGGGGAAAGTCAACGTAGTTGCTGATGCGTTGAGTCGTAGACCGATAAATGAGGTAGCATACGTCTAGAAAGAAAAGTGGAAGAAGTTGGGTCACCAGGGCGCAGTAGCCCGTTCCTTCATATCTGTTATAACAGTCACACCCGAGATTGTTATGAGGGTAATACAGGCCCAAACCACAGACCCGTTTTGCCAGGAGTAGATTGTATGACTTTTAGCCGAGGGTGATGAGTCATATTCTGTTAGTTCTGATGGGAGTTTGAGGTTTAATGGGAGGTTAGTGGTTCCAGAAGGGGTAAATTGTGTCATGAAGTGATGACCCAATCTCACGGGTCCCGATTTGTGGTACATCCTGGAGGAGATAAGATGTACCAGGATATGAGGAGGCAATACTGGTGGAGTGGGATGAAGAAGGACATTGCTGAGTTCGTGTCCAAGTGTTCTACCTGCCAGCTGGTGAAGGTGGACCATCAGAAACTGTCAGGATTGCTTCAGCCATTGGAAGTACCCGTGTGGAAGTGGGAGAGTATTTCCATGGATTTTATTACAGGGTTGCCTACATCACAGCGGGGCCACGACTCTATCTGGGTGATTGTAGACCGTTTGACCAAGGTGGCTCATTTTCTGTCGGTGCGGATAGATTATACCACAGGTCAGTATGCTCAGTTGTTCATTGATGAGATTGTCAGATTACACGGGGTGCCCCTGAATATTGTGTCAGTTAGAGACAAGATTTTCGTGTCACGTTTCTGCGAAAGCTTTCAGGAGGCTATGGGTACTGAGTTGAAGTTGAGTTCAACTTATCACCCACAGACAGATGGACAGACAGAGCTTACTAATCAGATGTTAGGGGATATGCTACGTATGTGTGTTCTTGATTTTGGAGGAGGTTGGGAATCACATCTTCCACTGGTAGAGTTTGCTTACAATAACTCTTATCAGTTTACGATTGGTATGGCTCCATTTGAGGCTTTGTATGGCTGGCCTTGTCGTTATCCAACTTGTTGGCTCGAGGTGGGGGATAACAAGTTGCTAGGACCAGAAGTAATTCAGTAAACCTCCGCGAGGATTGATATGATTAGGAGTCGCATTCGAGTAGCCCAGGATAGGCAGAAGAGCTACGCCGATGCTAAACGGTTCTTCCGGGAGTTTAATGTGGGGGACCAAGTGTTACTGCGTGTATCTCCTATGAAAGGAGTGATGAGGTTCGGGAAGAAAGGGAAATTGGCCCCGAGGTACGTGGGACCACTTCCCATTATCGAGAGGATTGGGCCGGTAGCATACAGATTGGGACTACCAGAGAATTTACATCTCATTCACGATGTATTCCACATCTCGTCGTTGAGACGGTATCTTCGGGATGATATGGGCCATACTCACATCGCGATAGATGAGATAGACTTACAGCCTAACGACTCTTACGAGGCGAGACCGGTGGCTATCCTAGACTATAGTGAGAGGAGATTGAGGTCGAAGATAGTTCCACTTGTACGGGTCCAGTGGGAACATCATAACGTGGAGGAATCCACTTGGGAGCGCGAGGCCGATATGCGCGAGAGATATCCAGATTTGTTCTTACTAGGTATGCCTTATTTTCCAAATTTCGGGACGAAATTCCGTTATTAGGGGGGAAGTATGTAATACCCCGTATTTTTATGCTATATTAATTTGGGGATTTATTAATATTAATGTGAATTAATTATTTAATAAAAATTCGAAAATTAATTATGTTATAATTATTAACGTGATGAGAGTTAGTAATTATGGGAAAATTTGTTGAATATTACTAATGAGCAAAGTAATATATAATAGTGGCCATATTAAATGTCACGAGTGAATAAAATGACAATTTTAAAAATTTGAGTCGGGACGCGCCCGTGTCGCGTCGGGACTAAATATTGATAAATAAAAGTAAATATTTTATAAGTTATTCGTATGGTCGTTTTGAGTGCGCCAACGCATCCGGAAGGGTGGAGATAGTCAGAAAAGTATACCCGGGAGTTTGATTTGGGTCTCGGGACATTTTTAGGCCTAATTAGTACCCCGGGAGGGCATTTTAGTCATTTTGTATTTTTGGGTAATTAAACCCACGAAAATTAAAGGGGTTATATCAGATGTTTAGGTTATCTCCTAGGGTTAGATAACTCAAAACACTAGAATGACCATTGGAGAGGAGAGGAGAGAGCTCTCAAGGCATTTCAAGGCTCAAAACTCACCCGTTTGCACCGCCGCCACCGCCAACGCGTAGATCGCGAGACGGGGAACACAACCACACCAAATTCAACACCAAACCAGATTTCTGAAAATCCCAGGCAAGTGTTTATCTTGCTTATTTCGTTGATGCATCATCCATATTAGTTTAGGAGTTATTAGGATGAGATTTATGGAAGAAAAATCCAATTTGAGATGGGAAATTTTCATGTAGTGATGATTTATATGATATTTTGGAAACCCTTTGTCATGTAAAGGATTAAGAGTTTGAGTAAGAAAAGAGTTCTAATCAGATACAAACACTAAAAAAAAATATTTCGGACGATCGGACCGTTGAAATTGGATGAAAATTTACAGAGATTTGGCTGAAGATGAGAGGAAGCTACAGAAAAAAATTCAACTCGATCGGACCGTTCAATATTTTTTAATATTTTTTTTGCTAGATAGTTTTATGTTTTGAGGACTCTTAGAGAGAATAAAAAAATTCAATTAAAGCTCCATTTTAATTTCGATTTCGAAACCGTTTGAAATTCTCATCTTTGAAAATAAAATTCAAAATCCTTTAATGTAAGGCGAAATCTATATTTTTGGAATATTTTGCATAAGGGATAATGTAAGTATATATTAAAGGGGAGAGACACGTAAGAGAGAGTTACGTTGGAACATAAATGGATATCTACTGAATTGTACATTTGGAAGAATAGAGTCCATGAGGGTTACGTAGTAAGTTGGAAAAACCCTTCGAATTAAAGTTAGAAATGAACCATTATACTTGATAAATAATAATGGGAAAATAAGGATAAATATTGTGAATGTGGGTTATTGGATAAACCTAAATTGATATAATAAAAGTGGTATATTTATATGATTGTGTATGCATATATTATATACTTGTGAAAATCATGCCCGCGCTACTTGCTATCCCTGAGGTTTCCGCGCTGGGACGATCTTATCTCGTGTGCCTTATGGGGGATATTGACTCGTACCCTAGAAGATAGAAATCCTAGGTACAGCAGGCTATCGAATCGGTAGTCACGGTCCTAAGAGACATGAGGGTATGTACTGACCTCTTGGACTTGGAAACTATGCTTCGCCTCAATATTGTTTGTGTCTGTATTTATACAGTTCGAGAGTGATTCCGAACTTGTATTCCCTTTAGTACAATTGATACGGGGATTGGATAGCAGAGTATGCCCGCACCATAAAATTTTATGTGGGGTGCTGTTAGAATATATATATATTATACGAGTATTTAATACTTGGGAAACTGCCTACTGTGTTATGGTAAGTAAGACATGATGTTGACTCAAATTGGAAATACTTGTTTTGAAAAGTATAATATGATATTGAAAAACTTTATGAATCAATAAAGTTAAAATGAGTGTTTTGTACTAAATGAAATTATCCTTTTTAAACCATGATGTTGTTAAATCTTAAATTTTGAGAGTCACCTAAGATAAGTTAAATCCTTGGGGAAGGATAGTGTGATATATGATGAGATAAACCATTGGGAAGGTTAGTGCTATAGGAGTGCACATTAGAAGAGAGGCGAGAATTTCTCAAGAGAGTGTCGCACTAATATGTTGTTGCATTGGCCTGTATCAATTTAAATACTTGCTAAAAGAATTTTTAAATCATATACACTATCGGGCTCTGACCCGTTTCTATTCCTCTTTCTCTCTTGTATATATATGTATATATTACAGGTGCCCAGCCACAGGGGCGTCTTGTTTAGGATCCCTTGGAAGGAACGTGTTGCAGCTTAGGTGGGAGTTGCAGGCCACTTGCTTAGACGATTTCATTTACTTGATTCCACTTCTATCATTCTCCTTATTGGGCATGTGTCGCCCTTTCCACTATTTATCTGTTTTATTGGGACATTTGTATTTCAGTTATTTCTAGTACTGTTACTTTGGGATTTATTCAGCATGTATGTTTTACTTTAAGTTTTAAATGTTGGGGTTTAGTTGTTGAATGTTTAAATTAATTGGATTATATTTTCCAGGATTATTGTGGTGTGATTCTTTAAATATTGAATTGTTGTAGATAATTAAATCTTTATTTTCAAAATACAATTTGGAAAGTAATGTAAAAAAAATGGTTTTGACACTTAGCTTAATTAAATAAGGTGTTAAATTTGGAAAAGTTATTTTTACCATAGTGATGCTAAGATTGAACCAACTGTTCACCTTGATTTTAATTTAATAAAGGAGTGATCGCTCGGTATTTAATTAGGCGGGGTGTCACAATTCATCTCTCCTTTTATGCTTCCATTTTTACCAAATGTTCATACACATGATGATGTGAGTTAGTTATTTTCGGGATCCCCAACTAATATATCAAATATCGATAGTCAGTATTCGGGTTCCCAAATCCTTACCTATGATCCATCAACATAGTAGACCTAGTGTTTTATCCCTACACCAAATTCTAGTTCATTTTGATAACTATGTTCTAAAATAAAAGTAGGTTTCTTCATATTAATAAAAAGATTTTGTGCTAATAATTTAGATTATTAATTCACACATAAACACACACATTATTCTTTACAACAAGTACTTGTCTCTCTCCCTCTCTCTACCCCCCCACCCCACCCCACCCCCCAAATATATATATATATATATATATATATATATATATATATATATATATATATAGAGAGAGAGAGAGAGAGAGAGAGAGAGAGAGAGAGAATTTTGACCATAACCCACGATTTTGCGGATGTGAATATAAAATATATAACTCTTGTATCCAATCCTATGATCATTAAGTATTTTTGAAATATACAAGAAATATAATATCATTCTTGAAGCAATTGTGGTAGTTATGGAGCGACTCCCGACGCGTACGACAAATGGGTATTTGATATGTGACAATTGAAAGAGTGCGCTTGCGTTCAAATTAAGAAATTATTTAATTAAATCTCAGTTTTTCAATTAAATCCTAAAACATGCATCTCGGTGTGATTGAAATTAATATGATCATGAAAGAACAATCAATCACAAACGAAAACACATAAATGAGGAAAAATCCCCCAAAGGGGCAAAACCTTTTATTTTCTCTATAATTTTGTAAGATACGGTTACAAGGATTACAATAAAAATAAGTGTGTCATAGAAATACCCGCAGGTGTTGGTTCTGATGTCGTCAGCTGGAATCTCCCGCAGGAACTTCAAGTGGGCAGCAATGAAGAAGAGAGTGTCTTCTCCACCAAGAACTCCAGAAGAGTAAATGATCTTCTTGAAGGTTTAACAATTCACATATATAAATGGGAGTGATTATGTGAATAAAAAGGCTTAAGAAAACCTTAAAAGGTGAAGTCTTATTCTGAGTTATTTTCGCAGAATTCGTGTTTGTAAAAAGAGTTGAAAAGCGTATAGAAGGTACACTGATATTTATACAAAAATTGAGGCGGCGGCTTCGCTCGAACGAGATAGGCATCTCGCTCGAACGAAGGACACGTGTCATTCGAACGACTTCGCACGAGATGCTGATCTCGCTCGAACGATAGTGCTAGCTCGTTTGAATGAGCAGTTTGACCGAGGCACTCCGCTTCTACACTTAGAAAAATTTCTGCTTTTATAAAAATAAATTAGACTTCGAAAAAAATATTTTTTGAAATTTTTTCCATATATTTATGCAAATATAAACAACTCCAATAAATCATTTTACCAATAATGCGTAGTGGAGTAGTGGAAAACATTTGAGCAGCACGTCGCATGTAGCATGATGCACGTGTGAAGATGATGGATGCATGGATTCGGATAGAGGCCGTCGTGGATGATCGTGTTGACAAGCCGAATGTAGCGGTATCAGACATACAAACTGTGATCTAGAAAAAACAGAAAATTTCTAGATTCTACCCCGGACATTTATAAAATTATGTCCTTAAAACATTAATTTACATAGAGAATAAAATGTAAAAGTACATATCTATACCATTGGAGAATGGAGTTGGATATATAATTTTTTGTAATGACTCATTGTTTTTTGTACAATATGGACATTAATATAAAATCATATTATTTTAAATTATTATTTTAATTGTTAATTATGTGTGAAATTTACATGTTAGATTTTTGTGGCAGGTTATGTGTTAGAATAATTGCTTTATTTTTCATGTTGTATATATTAATTAATTAGCTGTGTGCTAAATAAATTAATAATTAATTATTTGTAAGCTTTAATAATAAATTAGTTATGTGCTAAACCAATTAATTCAGTGTTAACTTTGTTAAATTAAAAGTAAATTAAAATCATTGTGCATTATATGTGCTCAATTAGTTTATTAGTTTTATTATCAGATTATTAGGTTATGGTTTTGGGTTTAACTTATAGGTTAGAATTTCTAAAATGTGTCAAAAATAAGGGGATTAAATCTATGAGTTGGGTGATCCATCGAGTTGAGTTTGAAAGGGTTTTGGAGCCAAGGCGGTATTTTTTAGGACTTTAAGAGGTCTGTGGGATTAATCCTATATGAACAAATTATTCAGTTAAGTGAGCCTTTTTGTTCATTCTTAAAATTAAACCTAAACCTAACTTCACTGATTAGAGTTAGATGTTTTTTAGAGGAAGTTTAAGGAACATTGGAAAGGAGAAAGATTAGATAATTTGGAAATAATAATTGTGAATTATCAATTCTATATCATCACCTACATCGAACATAGAAATTATCATCTTTAATAATCAAGGTAAGAACTTCAATTCTCTTCCTCCCCTTTGGTGTTGTATGATTATGATAGAAACATGATTTAGGAACCTAAGATTAGGACAATGATTCCAATTTTAATTTTGATGAATACTGAAAATTATAAAAGAATTGGGTAAATTATAATGTTTGGTATAATCTCATTCAAAACTAGGGGTTATGTTAATTCTAGGATATTGAAATTTTTATAGTTAAATTCTAAAATTGGGTATATAATTCATGTTGAGTTAAGTTAATTTGTTGAAATTAATGAAAAGAGATAATGAATTATGGTATTATTGTCCGTCATTCTAAATCGAGAATTTAAGATTATTTTTACACCCTGCAAATTCTATATTTAGGATGATCAGTCATAAATACACAATGTATGAGAGTCGCCAAAATTATAACATTCTCAGCATGTGGAATAACATATGATAGAAAACGAATATGGATAGTTTGAAACCATATGAATATGGAAATTAAGAGTACGATATCTCGATGATAGCTGCCCAAATAAAAATTAGAATTCCTTATGTTTCCCCTAAACTTTATTCTATTTTCATTTCACAACTCGAACATTTACTTCTTAAATGTAGCTCCTTTAACTTCTAAAATGGTTTCAACTAAGGCCTTAACACTAATATCGTTAATTTTCTGGACACCACATTGACCATGATCCATGCACATGAGAAGATTTTTTCCAATCCAATATAAAAGTTTTAAAAAGAATGGAAATGACGGGGGAACATTTGAAAATATTTACGAATTCTAAAATTTATAGAAAAAACATTTAAATAATTGGGAAATTACATTTTTCTTATAAATATCCAAAAACTGCAAAAATATGTTAGAATTTGCAAAAAAAAAACATTTAGTAAGTCTTAAAATATTGTCTGCTTTTAAAAAAAATTCTGAAACAATAAAAACATTATTTTGGAATTTGCAAAAAAAAATATAAAAAGTTTGAATAATATTGAAAAAACTTATAAAAATTATTACGATAAAAAATATTGAATAATATTGAAAGAAGGTTGTAAAATTTATGATATTTACAAAAATAATTTAGAAGTATAAATAATATTAAAAAATATATAAAAAGTTTGGAAATAATAGAAAAAACATTTAAAAAATATGAATGATATTAACATAATATGTTAAAAACCTAGAAATAATAGGAAAAACATCTTAAAAGTTTGAATAATCCAAAAAAATTATAAAAAAATAGAATAAACAAAAAACTCAGATCGAGGATAAGAACTGCAAATTTCAAGGAAAAAAAATTCTTTCAAGAAAAAAAATGATTTCCACCTAAAAATCCAAAATTTTGAATCTCCAAAATTCGAGAAAAAATATTGTATTTATAAAAAATAACTTATTTATACCAAAAAATATATTTTGAAAAAAGTGTTGGTGAAAGAAAAATTCCAACAAAAAAAAAATAGATTTCTAGAATGAAAATACTCATTTTTACAAACCCAACACATCCTAAATCCGATCTTAGATTTTGGTACACTAAAAAAAATCTAAAATCCAATACCTTCTTCAAACTCGCCTTCATCTTCTACCCCATGTTTAGATTCGTGTATGTGTGTGTGTGTGTGTGGCATAATAATGGACAACCATGAATGCCATAAGTGAATATGGAGAGAGAGAGAGAGAGAGAGAGAGAGAGAAAAGTGAGGGTTTTTACCAAAAAAATATAAAATAAAATAATACCATTTTAAAAAATTAAAATGGGTCCCACATATCGTTTTCAATTAAAAATAATGTTGTTAGTGTTAGTAAGTTACTTGAAATCGTTTTAGAAGTTGGGGGAGGGGGTTAAATCTAGGAAATAAAAGTCTGGGGTTGAAGTGAAAATTAGGATAAAGTTTTGGGCAAAAGTATAATAATCAATAAAATTTAATTACAAATAAAGATAATTTTCTTATTATTTTAACAAAGGGTAAATAACATCATAGAAGATTATATCATCAAATCTTTTATCAATATTATAATCTAAAGAAATTATCTTCATATTAATATAAATGATTCTAATAGTCTGAAAAAGCAAAACAATTTGCACAACACTGATTTAAAAGAAACTATTCATCAATAGAAAAAAGCTCCGCCAAAGTGAATAAAAAGTACACTCGGATAAAGATTGAAAAAATAAAAAAACAAAACTTTCAAGCACACAAGGTGTTAACTTCATTATCTACTGTTTCGCACCATATTCTCCAAATTGAAAGCAATAACTAGAATATTCTATACAACCGTGATCGACTTTTAGCTTTGTCTTTAAATCTTATTCCAATAAAATCATCTTTAAAGTGGAATATCAATTTGTTCTGATGCAATAGAACCATCAAGTGACCATAGTTCTACACCGATGATGTGTCGGGATATCATAAGGGTGAGAAGATGTACACGAAAATTTGGGTTTATCTTAAAATCACAAAGGCACGTTTGGTTGTCCAAAAATTGTAAATTGGATCATTAATAAATTATCCCATTTACAAATTGACTCATTAATTGTGTTTGGTTTCATTAATGAAATGATTCATTAATTGTACCATTTTAGCTCATGTGTGTTGGTACCAAATTTAATCTGCTGACGTGGCCCAATTAAGTGAAGACATGTGGCAATATACATGGCAACAATAAATACTTCCCAGGAACTCACACGCTCCGAGGAACCATACTATAACGAGGAACACTGCTTCCCCGAGGAACTCAGACGCTCTGAGGAACTCAGATTCTCCGAGGAACAAGAACTTTCCGAGGAACTCTTAAACACCGAGAATCTTAGGCGGTCCGAGCAACTCAGGCGGCCCGAGCTGCACCTCGAACAAAGCATTAATAGCTGGATAACCAACAGTTCGACTGATTCATTAAATGCTTATCATTCAGACACACACGCTTAAAGGGCATTGAATGTATTACCCTTTCATATGTACATCATTGAATGTATTACCCTTTCACATTACAGCCTCAAGGATATAAATACATTGTACAATCCTCATTATAAAGGGACCAAAATTTCTTGATAGAACTTGTAATCGAGAATTCCCAAACACTTAGCAATAACATAACAGTGGACGTAGGCCATTCTTATAAGGCTGAACCACTTTAAAAATTCTTTGTCTCATTTATTTATCTGTGATTGAATTATTAGATAAGATCTAATTTTTTACATCAACAGATTGGCGCCGTCTGTGGGAAACGACTGGTAATATCGTTTTTCACCAAAAATAATCCATCACAAATGGCTGATATTCCAGAATCCAGCAATCGAAACGCTGGAAGCCCTCCAAATCCATCTGCTCCGCCAAACATTCCAGATCTGGCTGGAATAATGACAAATCTGGCTCAGGGCCAGACCATCATGCAAGAAATAATGCGTCAACTCATACAAACCCTCCATGGCGGTGCACCAACCCATTCAGGACCGCGAAATATTCAAAGAAACATCCGTGCACCATCCTTGCTTACTAGGCGTACCAATTCATATCGCAATGAAGAGTCTGAAGATTTTTCTTATCAACCTGGACGAACTTCGTCAGTGCGAGCCACAGATACTGAACAACGTGTCACTCTCTCTCCAAAAAGGACTAGTGCTCTAGAGAGGTTAAGCAGGGTATCACCTTTTGATCGATTAGGAATTAGAAAGAGTAAAAGTCCTCCTAAAGTCGTATCGAGGAGTTTTCGACGACAATCAGATTTAAGGGAAGGATCTGCCCAGTCTCGACCAGCTGGTCGTCAAGATAGATCTCATGATCGAGTAGCTGCTCGTCAAGATAGGATCTCAGGAAGCCACTTCAATGCTATCAGTTACTCAAACCAACAGGCCCGAGGAAGGAAATGATGCATGGAAAGGCTCTATTTAGAGGCTAGAAGATAGATTAGGAGAAATGGCTAAGGCAAGAACCCTCTACAACGAACCTTTGTTCGGGGAACGCCTTTTGTCCAGTCCATTGTAGATTTTACAACACCATCAAAATTCAAAGCACCTATTGTGACCCCCAAATATGATGGAAAGACTGACCCTGTCCTTCATATAGAACAATACCAAGCTACAGCCGACATCTACGCTGTTCCAGATGAGATGAGATGCAGGGCATTCTCGAGAACTCTTACCGGATCTACTCAAATATGGTATAATAATCTTCCTCGAGGTGATATCTCAACTTTTCTTCAACTGGCCGAGTTATTCATTGGGAATTTCTGTTTTGGGGCAAAGCCAGTTAAACGAGTAGCACATTTGTTAAGTGTTAGATAAAAAGCTGGTGAGAGTACCAGAGACTATGTAACTCATTTTAATAACGAGAAACTCAAAGTCATTGATTATAAGGAGAAGACAACGATTACTGCCTTGATGAGTGGACTACTGCCGAACAAGTTGTACTATACTTTAGCCAAAGATCCACCTCGAACCATGTCAGACCTGATGGGAAAAGCGTCCAAGATTATAATGCCGAGGAGGTTATGGCTGCGAAGAAGAATATGGATGCTAAAGAAACCAAGGTGGAAGGTGATAAAGCTAAGAAGAAAGAACATAAGAACAATGGTAATGACAAACATTCAAAAAATAGGTCGGTATGGGATGTAATGAAGAAATATGACAATTATACTCCTTTGAAGAAGGATATCAACCATGTTTTAGAAGAAATCAAAAACAACGAGGAACTAAACTGGCCAGAGATAATGAAGGCAGACCCTGACAAGAGGAACAAGGAAAAATATTGTGAGTTTCATACAGATCATGGTCATATGACCAAAAATTGCATAGCTCTTCAAAATGAGATTGAAACACTCATCCGACGAGGAAAGCTGTCAAAATATGTTGATCGTGGA
Organism: Sambucus nigra; assembly: GCA_949130495.1. Classification (NCBI taxonomy): domain Eukaryota; kingdom Viridiplantae; phylum Streptophyta; class Magnoliopsida; order Dipsacales; family Adoxaceae; genus Sambucus; species Sambucus nigra. The sequence goes on from OX422209.1 coordinate 244,521,923, forward strand.
AGCGAAAGAAGAAAAAATAACCGAGCAAGAGAGAGGTCTAGATCTCCTCTTCAGGAAGAGGAGAATAAGAAAAGAAACCATGAAGTTGATCCAGAAGACGACCCCGATCTTCCCAAGAGACCAAGGCAGCCGGAACAAGAGGTATTTTCAATACCCTTTTGGTCATTTGACTGTAATATTATCACAGGTGGAGATGCATGAGGAGGAGACCTTACTGCGGAAATAAAAGCTTACCTATGTGACGCTCAAGCTTGCTCGTACATTCAGCGAATAAATATAGTTGAGGAGGATCACCCGAGAAAGGTGAATAAAGAGAAGTTGGTCATTGGTTTTTCAAAGAACGATCTCGCAGGTGTTCTATATCCTCATGATGACCCAGTGGTGATCAAAATGAGGATGAAGGAGGTAATGATTTCAAGAGTACTGGTGGACAATGGTAGCTCGGTAGACATCATGTTCTACTCGTGCTTCGACAGTTTAAATCTGAAGCTATCTCAATTGGAGCCTTATCATAGACCCCTCCTCGGTTTTGCTGGCGAGAAAGTATTTCCACTTGGGACAATCAAGTTGTATATATTCATCGGTACGTGGCCTGCTTGTCGAACAGAAAGAATACGCTTCTTCGTGATGGATAAGAATGTTCAATCATATTACAATATCATCATGGGGAGAGTAGGATTGAAGAAGTTCGAGGCTGTACCATCTACAGTGCATCAGTGCCTAAAATTTCCAACAAATTTTAGAGTAGGAGTTATGAAAGGTGATCAGAAAGTAGCTCGGGAATGCTATTATTCATCCGCTGAGCAAGAAAAACTGGAGGAATCAAGGAAAAAGACTACTACCTATCAAGTGGATGAAGGTGCAGAGATTGAAACATTGGGTCCTAGAGATGAGTCGCAACTCGTAAAAGGTCAAGTGGTGGAAGCTACTGAAAACATCATCCTGGACGACGAGCACCCTGAACGAACTACTCAAATAGGTTCTTCGTTGGAAACCTCATTAAAACAGGAATTGATAACTTTCCTTAGAAGCAGAAGATAAACTTTTGCATGGAGTCATGAAGATATGCCTGGGATAGATCCAAACTTCTTATGTCACGAACTCAATGTGAATAAGGAGATCAAGCCTGTGAAGCAGAGAAGAAGAGTATTTAGTCCCGAGAAGAATCAAGCTATACAGGAGGAGGTCGAGAAGCTCCAGAAAGCTTGCTTCATTGAAGATGTTAAATATCCAGACTGGTTAGCCAATGTGGTGATGGTAAAGAAGAAGAACAACAAGTGGAGGATGTGTGTAGACTTCACCGACCTCAACAAAGCATGCCCAAAGGATCACTTTCCATTGCTCCGAATTGATCAACTGGTGGATGCTACCTCGGGACACGAGTTGCTGAGCTTCATGGATGCTTATTCTGGCTACAATCAGATCAAAATGAAACCTGAAGACAGGGAGAGTACTTCTTTCATTACCCATAGGGGAACTTATTGTTATAATGTTATGCCTTTTGGTTTGAAAAACGCAGGTGCGACATATCAGCAGCTGATGAATAAGGTCTTTGCTGAACAAATCAGTTGTAATATGGAAGTCTATGTTGACGATATGCTGATGAAAAGCAAGAAAGTTGCTGATCATTTGGTTGACTTAAGTCAGACTTTTGATCAACTGGATAAATATCAAATGAAGCTGAACCCGACGAGTGTATATTTGGAGTACGAGAAGGCATGTTTCTCGGGTACATTGTCAATCAACGAGGCATTAAAGCAAATCCTAAAAAGATCAAAGCTCTATTAGGGCTGCGATCTCCAAGGACACAGAAGGAAGTACAGAGTCTCACAGGACGAGTAGCAGCACTCAACAGATTTATGTCACGAGCAACTGATAGATGTCTCCCATTCTTCAAGACACTCAGAAAGACTTTTGAGTGGAATGATGAATGTGAGAAGGCTTTTCAAGACTTGAAGAAATACTTGGGAGCACCTCCACTGTTGTCCAGGCCGGTGATGGGAGAAAAATTGTATTTGTACCTTGCAGTGTCCGAGAATGCAGTTAGCTCAGCGTTGATCAGAGTGGAGAATGTAGTGCAAAAACCAATTTACTACACAAGTAAGGCCTTCCGAGGAGCAGAGATCAGATATCTAAGGCTGGAAAAGTTAGCACTGGCGTTGATTGAAGCGAGTAGGAGAATGAGGCCATACTTCCAGGCTCATACTATAGTCGTATATACTGATATGCCATTGAGGCAAGCCCTTCATAAGCCAGAAAAATTTGGGAGATTGATGTACTGGGTAATAGAGCTCGATGAATATGATATAGTTTATGAACCCATATCATCATTAAAAGGGCAGGCTGTAGCAGATTTTACAGTAGAGTTCACCTGTCCTGATACCCCCGAGGAGCAAAAGTTGCTCGCCGATCAACCTGTGGATGTTACAGGATCAACAAACACAAGCTCAGACCACCTCCGGTTGGTAAAAGGGCAAGTGGATGTTACAAGATCATCAAATTTGATCTCAGACCAATTTCGTTTGGTAAAAGATCAAGAAGAGATGATCGACGAAGAGCAAGAAAATACCGAGGAGGGTGAAAGGAAGCAACAAATATTTCCCCGAGAAACTCTGACTGATCATAAATTTGAAGACGAGTTACCTATATGGAGGCTATATGCAGATGGTTCATCTTGCACTACAAGATATGGCGCGGGGATAGTTTTTAGCACTCCGGACGAGGTCGACATGGAATACGCCATGCGGTTTCAATTCAAAGCTTCCAACAATGAGGCTGAGTATGAAGCCATGATTGCAGGTCTTAATTTGGCAAAAATTATGGAGGCGCAGCAGGTTATTTTTTCAGTAATTCTCAATTAATTGGAAATCAAATGTGGGAGTATATGTAGTTAGAGGAGAATTAATGATCAGATATCATGCAAAGGTGATGGAGTTGGTATCAGAATTTGCTGCTATTCAACTAGTCAGAACACCAAGAATGGAGAATGCAAGAGCAGATGCCCTAGCTCGATTAGCATCAGCTACTCGTACCGAGCTCCGAAGAATAATCCCAATTAAAGTTTTAGCTGGTCGGAGCATAGATGAAGATCTGACGATGAACTTTATTACCCTTGATTTAGGACCATCTTGGATGGATCCCATCAGGGCATATATTGAAAAGGGAGAATTACCAATTGACAAGCTCGCAGCCAAGAAATTGAAGTTTAAAGTTGCTCGGTATGTATTAACTAACGGTATTTTATATCGACGAGGACTTATGGCAGGTTTACAGAGATGTGTACATCCCACCGAGGGGAACGATTTAATTGAAGAGATCCATGAAGGGTCCTGTGGAGCCCATGTAGCAGGTCGGACGCTTTTGTAAAGGGTGATGACGCAGGGATACTACTGGCCGATGATGAGAGCTGATTGTATAGCCTATGCCAAGAAATGTGACAAGTGCCAACGTTTTTCCTCAATCCGAAGAACTCCACAAGAATTATTGACACCCATAACTTCCCCTTGGCCATTTTCCATGTGGGTAATTGATTTGGTTGGGCCACTGCCAACGACCAGAGGAAGGTTCAAATACCTCGTCGTCGCAGTGGATTATTTTACTAAGTGGGTAGAAGTTGAGCCACTCATTGACATGACGTACGAGAAGGTGTACCAATTTTTTTGGAAGAACATCATTTGTCGATATGGTCTTCCTCATGCTTTTATCACAGACCATGGAACACAATTTGATAATAAGGAGTTCGCTGCCTATTGTCATCAGTCAAATATTTTGAAGGTCCACTCAGCACCATGCCATCCTCAAAGCAATGGAAAAACTGAAGTGACAAACAGAACGTTGCTAATTGGCTTGAAGAAAATATTGGGTGATGAGAAAGCAAACTGGATCAATGAGCTACAATCTGTACTTTGGGCTTACCGAACTACTCCCCGAGTAGCAACTGGAGAATCACCATATATGCTAGCGTTTGGAAGTGAAGCTGTTATACCTGCCGAGTTGGGCCTCCCAACACACAGGGTACTAAATTTCAATTCCCCTGTCAGCGACTTAATGAGAAGATTGGATTTAGACATGCTCGAGGAAGTTAGAGAAGAAGCAGCCATTCGAAATGCTGCTTACCAGCAGCGAACAAATTTGTTTTACAATAAAAGGGTGAAGAAGTGCGACCTGAAAGAAGGAGACTATGTGCTGAAGAAAGTAATTCAAAAGCACAATAAGCTGGAGGAAAACTGGCATGGACAATATCGAGTTACGAAAGTTGTTCAACCAGGAACTTACCGAATAGCAACTTTAGAAGGGAAGGAGTTTAAGAATGCATGGAATGCAGAGCACCTGCGCAAGTATTATCAGTAATGAATAAAATGAAGATATTCTATCGAATTTTTTATTTATATCGAAAGTTTTTCGGGGAATAATAGTGCTACACACTACTCAGGTCATAACTCGGCAAAGCTCAGAAGACTACTCAAATTTTTTCTCGAAAACGCCAACTAAGGTTGGTCGAGAAACCAATATTCCTCCGGGAAGTAAAGCTACCAATATTCCTCTAGGAAGTAAAGCTACCAATATTCCTCCGAGAAGTAAAGCTACGAATATTCCTCCGGGAAGTAAAGCTACCAATATTCCTCCAGGAAGTAAAGCTACAAATATTTCTCCGGGAAGTAAAGCTACTTGTATTCCTCCGGGAAGTAAAGCTACCAATATTCCTCCGGGAAGAAAAAAAAAATTGTATTCCTCTGGGAAGAAAAACTTTGTATTCCTAAGGGAAGTAAAACTATATTTTCTTTGGGAAATAAAAGTATTCCTAAAAATGCCAACTTATGTCGGTTAGGAAGTAAATATATTCTCGAAAATGCCAAATTTAGTTGGTCGGGAAGAAAAATTATTTCAAAAAGACCTACTATGGATGGTCGGGGATAAAAACCCACCGACTGTAGTTGGTCGACAAGGAAAATTTACCGACCTTGGTTGGTCGAAAACATTTAAGAGAAAAATCTACTAACTATGGCTGGTCGGGGGTAAAAACCCACTAACTGTAGTTGGTCGACAAGTAAAATTTAATGACCTTGGTTGGTCGAAAAAATTTTAAACATTATTTGACACTCGTAACTTTATTATTAAGTGATCGATCAACATTTTTTATACTCAACTGTAGTTGGTCGACAAGGAAAATTTACCGACCTTGGTTGGTCGGAAACATTTAAGAGAAAAATCTACTAACTATGGCTGGTCGGGGGTAAAAACCCACTAACTGTAGTTGGTCGGCAAGTAAAATTTAACGACCTTGGTTGGTCGAAAACATTTTAAACATTTTTTGATACTCGTAACATTATTATTATGTGATCGAGCAACATTTTTTATACTCGTAATTATTACTAAGTTGGTCGAAAAACAAAATATTTTTTTTGCCAAATTACTACCATAAATTCAAGCTATTCGACAATAAGTTGATCGACAAACTACACAATAGTGTTATCTTTTTAACAGATATGCATGCACAAATATAAAGTGTTTGATATTTACAAGACAATAGCAATTAAAATTGCAAATGAAAATGAAAGTCTTTCATTGAATCCAAAAATAAATTACATTGATAATGAAATGAAAGTTACATTGATATTGAAATATATACTAACTATTACATCAAAATTCCTATTCTACTGGTCTTTTCCCCTTTGCTTTTGACACAGGTTCCTCGCCAGCAGGCGGATCATTTAAAGCCAGAAGAGAGTTTATGAAGTTGAGATCTTTCAACATCCTGATATTCATCACGGATGGTCGATCTAGGAGATGATCAGGACGAGATATCTCGTCTTTTGAATGGAGATTATAGTCACCGAGATACTTTGAAATCAAGCTCCGAGGAATGGCCCGTGTAGGGATCCAACTCATATCTAATTTGTACGGGGGCACAGGTAAGTCGAGCAGCCCGGGATCATGGTAGTCCCATAGGTAATGACCCTGTTCGAGTTGCAGCACACATAGGGCATTCAACCAGCCTTGCTTGTAGCCCTCATTATTGGCATTCTGGATACGATCGTCCAAATGATAGAGCGCCTCGTTATATCCAGCCATCCAGAACTCCCTGGGTTGTTTATGGAACTGATATGTTAGCCTCTCCAGCTGCTCGTGGAGATTTTTGATGAAGAGCTCCTTGTTCTCCAAGGTAGATTTTTGTTCAGAGAGCTGCTCTTTCAGGTCCCTGATCTTCTTTGAAATTTCGACCAAAGCCTGGTTCTTCACCATCAGCTGGAAGGCCTGGTTTTCCAAGGCAGACTGAGTCCTTTGTTCCTCGATTGAAATCCGAACTGCTCTTGCTCGTCCCCGAGGAGCTCTTGCTCATCCCCGAGAAGATGTGGAAGATCCAGACCTCTTCAAGGTTTCCAAATCGTCCCTCAAGTTGGCGTTCTCGACTTCCAGGAATGAAAATCCCTCATCAGTCACTGAGATCAAGGCTTTTGAAGTGGAAGCTGTAGACTTCAACTGTGACAACTCCCTTTGTAGGTTGTTGTTCTCTTGCTCTAATAATTCGGCAATCTGTCTTCATTCCTCGACCTCACCCCTCAGAGTTCTCTCCCTAACATCATACCTAGCAAAAAGCTTCTTGTAGCCCTTGTCGGCAATGATCTACTGGTACTTCTTCTCGTAACCCTCATGCAACAGGGCCATTGATTCTTTGTATTGTAGCTGAAGGTCTTCAAGGGTGCCATGGAGATCCTCGATCATATCATAGTAGGCCACATTATTGGCCACTGCTCAATCAAGTAGACACTTCAGATATTGATATGCTTCAACTGCCTGTTCTGAAGCATCTTGGCAGAGTATGTCGACAACTTGTGCTGCACTCAGGTCTATGTGACCAGCCTTAAAGTATTCATTACATTGTTGCAGCAGCTTTATATCATGGGCAGATAGTAATTCCATCCTGGCCAGAAACTAGCAAAGAAAGAAAAAGCAATAATCAATAAGAATCAAGACAGAGTATGAAGATAGACAACAGTATGCAAAAAACAATCCAAGTTTTATTAGATCATAAAGTTCAGAGTTACATATTCTGGGTTACAATTGACAAAAGAAAAATATAAAGATAAACCCGAACAACTCTACACCTTTTCCTTGTCTCCCAAAACCTTCTCGGGAGGCTGGGACGAGGAAGTAGGTTGCTCGGAGGGAGTTGGAAGTTTCTCGGGGAGCGCCAGCAGTTGCTCGGAAGAAGTAATGACTTGCTGAGGTTCCTCGGTAGAAGGTTGGATGGCTGGGGGATGATCTCCCATCACCATAGAAGATTCTTCAAAGGCAGCTTCGTCCTCAGGAGTTGGAGGGGGACCAGGGATCTGTCTCTGGAAGAGCTCGGAAGATTCATCAACCTTCATATCCTGAAGAGCTGTAACCCATCCATCTCGGAAGTATTTTAGGCTGCCATATTCAATTTGTGACATCATGGAAGCCAATCCCTTGTTCCACCCCTTGTCCCAGCCAGCGCTTAAGGATTTCTTCACAGCCATCTTCCTCTTCGACTTCTCTGAGGAAAGCTTCTCGGACAGTAGGTTATCAGCAGCTTTCAATTTATTTTTAACCTCCTCCTTCTGCCGACTTACTTCCTGAAGTTGGCCCAACCTTTCCTCAGCAACCCTGAGCTTATCTTCAAGCTCCCCAGCAGTTTTGATATTCTCTTCGAGCTCTTTATTTGCCTTCTCCAGGGCATCCTTTTTCTTCTCCAACTCCTTGGAGACTTTAACAACTCGAGCTTTCTCCTGCTCGGTGGAGGCAAGTTTCTTCTCCCAGACAGCCTTGTCAGTGGCATATTTTTGGTGAGAATCGTCCAGAGACTTGGTAGCTTCTTCCAGAGCTCCCTCCACACTGGATGAGGAGCATGAAGCTTTAATTGCTTCATCCTTCTTCAGAATTATATTAAAGCAGATCGTCAACTATGAAAGTAAAAAGAAAGCAAGTCAGAAACAGAAATGACAAAGGAAATATGAAAAGTTCAAAGTAAGAAGACTTACAGAAGCAAGGTGGCGAGCAGCTAACGAGGTGACCATGTCTTGAGTAAGGTTTTCTTCAGTACCTTGGATCTCGAGAATGATCCAGGACTTTACCGAACTCATAGCAGAGCTCAGGGGAACAAAAGTACGAACCCCAGTTCCAATGGTTGAGGGCTGAGTGATGGTGTCAGCCAAATTGACCGAGGAACTCTTCTTCAGCCTCCTCGGGGGAACAGGAACAGATTCAACCAAGGAAGCACCCTTGGTCGGTGATGTTACAATCACCTCTCCAGGAGCAGCAGACCTGCTCAGAGCCGCTACGGGCTTCTCGACAACCTTCACAACAGCAGTCGAGGAAGGTGCATCAGTCTTCTTTATCCCTTCTGGGACATCAACCTTACTTCTTTTTGCCTCCCTAGAACCAGAGGCAGGTTTCTCAAAAAGGGTGGGAGGTCTTATCTTCTTCATCCTTTCGATTAAAGGGACGTGAGATTCAGGCGAGGAGATGGTGGAAGCTAGTACTGGCTCTGATTCACTTATTACAGGACGAGCAGTAAAAGAGGTGGTGTAGCTCTTGTATTGCAGCAGATATGAAGCCGACCTAATGTGCTCGTCGGTAACACTTTGATGCAGACTCCAGATAAATTTCAACTGTCTTATATTAACGTCTGCTTCCTTGGGACACTTTCTTTTACTGTCAACTACAAATAAATAAATAAACATTGCCATCAGTGACTCATTTTATCAAACATAAAGGAAGCATAATTTCAAAATAAATAAAATGAAGTAAGAATAACCTATCCCATTGCCATAGGGAGGGCATCTGGGACCCTGGTAAACTTCATCTCATGATAAATGAGCATGTTGCCAATTTTTATGACAACCCCGTGCTCAAAATAATCCCTATTGGCATCAGGGAGATTGACTACTAAGGCCCTATTCAAAATTTTAGTTTTTAAATAAAAAATGTTATCATTAACTGCCCATCTATAACAAAACATAATCTCAAGAATTCCTATGCGAGTTCTATGGATTTGATTTAATCTATGCACCCCATTAACTATTCTCCATGTGTTGGGGGCTATTCTTGCAGGAACAACGTCAAAGTACTGACAGAGTTCCAGGCACAAGGGATTTGGTGGAAAAGAAAATCCACACTCAGCAATAAAGAGACTGGGGAACCAATGTCCCTCAGCCAAACGGAAATAATCAGAAGGCTCAGAAAGCTCTTCCAAAACAACCCAGGAGGGAATGGAGAAATTATAGCGAAATTTATCAAGAGATTCAATAGGGTAAACCATGGTGAATAAAGGAAAATGAAGAAGAAGAAAAAAGATCTTACAGAAAAAGAGTGGATCTGTTGACAACGAACGATGGAAGAGATGAATACACAAGAGAGAAAGAGATGATGGCAAACTCAAAAATACAAAAGGTAGAAGACGATGGGATTGTCTGTGAAGCTTAAATACCTCGCTTTGGGAAATGGCAAAAGTAATGATTACAAAAAGAAACGATTACGCTACCGGAGGCTAAAAGGACAAAAAGGATGCGAAGATCGAGGCGGTTATAAAATATGATTCTACGAATTTAGAAGAAGAAATAAATACAAATGACTCCTAAATATCGGGAGGATCATTTAAAACTACCATATACCGAGAAAGAATGTTCCATACTCCTCAAATTTCGAACTATGAAACATTGGGGGCTTCTGTTGATACCAAATTTAATCTGCTGACGTGGCCCAATTAAGTGAGAACACGTGGCAATCTACATGGCAACAATAAATACTTCCAAGGAACTCACACGCTCCGAGGAACCATACTATAACGAGGAACACTACTTCCCCGAGGAACTCAGACGCTCCGAGGAACTCAGATTCTCCGAGGAACAAGAACTCTCCGAGGAACTCTTAAACACCGAGAAGCTTAGGCGGTCCGAGCAACTCAGACGGCCCCTAGCTACACCTTGAACAAAGCATTAATAACTGGATAACCAACAGTTCGACTGATTCATTAAATGCTTATCATTCAGACGCACATGCTTAAAGGGCATTGAATGTATTACCCTTTCATATGTACATCATTTAATGTATTACCCTTTCACATTACAGCCTCAGGGCTATAAATACATTGTACAATCCTCATTGTAAAGGGACCGAAATTTCTTGATAGAACTTGTAATCGAGAATTCCCAAACACTCAGCAATAACATAACAGTGGACGTAGGCCATTCTTATAAGGCTGAACCACTTTGAAAATTCTTTGTCTCATTTATTTATCTGTGATTGAATTATTAGATAAGATCTAATTTTTTACATAAACAATGTGCAAAATCTGAAATTGAATCGTTTCACAAAAAATATGAAATGAATCCATTTGAAATAGGAGTCGCATTAAGTGCATGTCCCCTCTCCCTCTTCCTCTTCCCCTCCCCCTCTCCCTCTCTCTCTTGATTTGTTTTTATCTTTTTTTCATAGAATGTTAACATCAATTTCAAATTACCAAACATTGTGTAAAATTGGATTTAACTCATTTCAAATTCACTCATTTATAATTCACTAATTCACAATGAACCAATTTACATAATCAAACAATTTGCGCAACCAAACTAGGCGAAAGTGTTTTTCAATTTGTGGAAGAAGATAATACGCAAGAAAAAAAATATTTTAGAATTTTTTTTTTGTCAAAACTTCGTTGAGTAAAGAAGTCTAACTTTGTTGATTAAAAAATAAATCATAACTTTAAAAATGTAATGAGAATGAAATAAGTTTTTAGCTCTTGAAAATTGAAAATACTTTTCTCTACTTCTGTCTTTCTAATTCTTGGAGAAATGGAACAACTCACAGACAATACACCCATGTAAATAAGACAAATGGAGGTATAGTTTGGGTATATCACACACAGGGGTCAATACACTATCTTTTTGGCTGCCCAATCCCGATTATTAAATAGCACAAAATCGGAGGCTTTTGAGAAATATCTCAAAATTTACCAAATAATATAAAGTTTTCGTAACTTTTGTGGATGTAAAGGATGGTCTTTTCAGGTCTGAAGGCTCAACGACACTTGGTTGCACCTTAAACTAGAGTTTTCTAGTTTTGAATATTTTCACGAAACTTAATTTTTTTTTGTTCAACTTGTGACCAAGTAAATTCTAAATACAAAATATGAATATATTACATCATGTATTTCACAACCTCTAAAACATCAAAGTTTAATATAAAATATTTTTCAATTTAGAAAAATGATCTAACCAAGGGGTTGTATATAAGTTCCCTACTCCATATAACTTTATCCTAAGTTGTTAACTCGGGACAATGACTTGAATGATCCAACATGAGTTTGATGAAGCTTTTTGGAGATCTCTTGCATAAGACTCAAAAGTTCATTTTGAAAATCCAGAATAAGACAAACTAAGTGACATGGGGCACATGAGTATGCATATACTGTTACAATATCTCCCTTTGTTTATTCTGTGAGAAAACAAATAAAATAAAAAATTATAGGCAAATTTATCAACTAATGCATGACTCGCTCGACCAATGACATATAAGATAGACAAAATAAAATTATAAGAAATTAAAGAGTGGAAGTAAGTAAAATTTTATACGAAGTATCCTTGTACTTATTGTCCTGACACACACTAGTAAAAGCTCATCAAACACTAATATATAATCTAAAGACATATAAACGAGATCAAGAAGACAAATCATGTGAACATAGGAATTTAGACATGTAAGAATCAAGCTAGTAAAGTAACTCCCCCTTAACGATGCAATTCTTTAAATAAACATGATATAGAATATAGACAATCTCCATAACCCAACATCTCAATAATATGTACTCCACCTATCTACAAACTTATTTCCTTTTTTGTAATAAATGAGACAAAGAAAAGAACTAAAAATATAAGGAGATAAAACAGAAGTAATAAACTTTATGAGAGTAAACATGAAAATCATGCCAAAAAATGAAAGTAAATCATATGTAGAGTGATAAATTAATATAAAATATGGGCTAAATATAATATCTTATAAACTCCTCTAAGATAAGAATATTAAGAACTACACATGGAGATACAAAATATATCAAAGCATAGGATATATGATAAACTTTATGCTAAAAGTGATATGTAATAAAAACCAATGGAATTATAGGAATACATAAAATGTTGACAATAAAACATAAAATCCTATATCATAAAATACAAAGAGTAAAAACAAAAACAAAAACATCTCTTATTATTTTCTCTTCTATTACAATCATTGAAAATTCCAAACACTTAATTGAACATCTTGAAAGGTGTCCCTAACATAATCTAGCCGAGTGTCGATACCCATTTATACTCATGGAAGGAATGTTAAGATGAGCCTTCATCGGAAGTAAGCATATATTTATACTTACCAAAACTAGGAGAGGACAATTATAAAGATCATAATCTGATAAGCCATCTCATCCAGCTCTAGTAGTAAAATAGAATTCAAGACAAGTTCGTTAGGTATAAAAGAAGAATATATGGCATGAGGATCACTAAATGAGGAGGTACCGGAAGACCATTATAATCGCTTAATTAAGAAATCACATCGATAATATAACATCATTATGACATTTCTATAAATTTATCTAGAGTAATCAGAACCTTTAAACGCCCTATCAATTGACTGAAGGGTAAAGAGTGAGACTACATGAAGTCTTTAGAACCATCCACGATAAGATAAAAAAATTGGCTCGTCAAATCCAAACTATTGAATTTTTCAATCACATAAAAAAAATTAAGCATACTCAAAAGAAATCTCATGCAACTTCATAATTCAGGAACGACATGATAATACCACCATAATAAGAATATAAACATCATTAGTGAAGAGGACTTGAGGAAAAATATTTTTGGGCCGGCAATGGTCATCACTTAAAAAAGTACCTGTTGTTTGGAAGTACATAGAAGAAACATTGTGAAAGGATATATGGGTACAGATCCTTCCTTTAGATTATTGTGATGAGTATTCATCTTTATAGGAAAAACTACCTTATACCATGGACATAGGCAATAACGATTAGAAGTCCCATTTTTCATGTTCCTTTAAGATGGTTGCATAAAATTATCTCGCCAAATTGGAATAACATTAACAAAGACAAAGACAAACATGATGTTCATAATTCGAGGCACACGATTCTCATAGAGATATTTCAAACCAACAAAAAATTCCCAGTGCATGTAGTGCTGAGAGAAAAATTCAAGAAATCTTAAGCGGGCATTGCTAGGATTCAAGTCACGTGAATGAGATTTAGGATCCATGTGAGTGGACTGGAAATCATGAACCTAGACAAAACGACATAAATCCTATGAGAAAATGGATATCAATAGTATAGGATCATATACTAAAATTATGTGAAAGAGTTTCATTGAAGACTAGAGGTCTGACAATAACAAACTTTAACCTATACTTGACACAAGAACACAAAATTCCTAAAATGGGCATATCATGGTACTCAATATGAAACCAAACTCAAGGAAAACCACTATAAGTTAATGAATATCCTCTAGAGATATGTGAACTCATCAATAATAGATAAAAACTCATCCACAAACTAACAAGAATCTACAACACCAAACCCTATGATCTTAATAAATAAATACCTAAAATATAATAAGAAACGTTACCAAGATAATTAATAGCTACTAGATCAAGGTTTAATAATATCTAAAACTCGTAAGATGTGAATTTGGTGGTAATATTTTGGAATTTTGAAATGGGTCTTTAAAGAACAACTTCACATTTCCATACTCTTTTTCGAATGCCGATAGTTTAGTTCACTAACACGAACCTATTGTTGTAGAAAATTCTTTGTATTGTAGGTCATGAACATACGCAAGGAATCCAAAATGTACAAGAATTGAGGCACGTGGCATTATGTAACTCAATTTTCTTTGTCTAAGGATATACATTATATCCCTTAAGATATAAACTTTGATATGACCAATGTGCTTTTGAAAATCATACTCAAGATTTATGATTATATCAAATACACTACACATATATTCATTCGAGATTCAATGTCCTAGCATCTAAATTGAAGCCAAAATAAAATTGAATAATATCAAAGATATAACTCTTGATAGAGAACTTAATAAAATGAGTATTTACCTGAAAAATTAATAATAAAGATAAAATTAACATTAACATGAATCTTAGACCAACTATGATGTTTTTTAGGTGTAGAGGACTCAAACCTTTAATATTCCACCCACTTTCTTTCATTTCTTTCTCATCCCAACTAGATCAGGTGTTGGAGATATCAGATGTAGCAGCGATAGTAACAAGCGGGGACTAACCTATCTCTAGATATGCTCATCTAACGATATAAGATATTCCATCATACGTACATTCTAATAGTGATAATTTCTATCATCAAATGGTGGAGGTCATATATGTGGACTTCTATCCATCTTGTAAAAAGTATCTACTCAATGGGAATATAGCTAAAAAATATGATACTCTCTTTAATACCAGTTAAAAGTATGAGCTCTCGATAGTAGATACAAATAGAATTTCTATTTCGAATGAAGATACAATTTTCTTCCTATCTCAACAAAGGGTAAATAAGATCCTAGAAGTCTACGTGACAAATTATTTTATCGATATTAGAATCTAGAAAAAAATATCTTTTTATTTAGATAAGTTCTTATAATAATGAAAGAAGATAAAATAGTTCACACAACGCCGAATGTACGAGGAATAAACCGACTAAAGAAAAGACTGAGGGCCAACATAAATGATATATGTACGAGATGCATATATATAAAATAAAAAAAAATGACTTACAATCATATAAGTATCTAACTTCACAGTCCAGTCTTTCTCACCATATTATCCAGAGAAAGCTCTAATGATGGGAGTATGCTATAAAACTATGAATGGTTTTGGCCTCGACCAATGTATTCAAATCTAATGCAAAGGAAATATTCTCTAAAGTGGAGGAGTACTTTATGACAATAAAATGGAATCATCAAGTAACCACCTTTATACACCAAGTACTTTTTAGGATCCCGTAAGGTTGAAATGATGTATAAAAAGGTTTGGTTTTTCGAAAAACTCACAAATATAACATATACATTTGTCATAATAATAATAAATGTAAGGGTATGATAACGATATAGAGCATACACATATGCAGGGATACCATAAAATATACAGTGCAGTATTGTATATTTGATCATACCCCTACATATGCATATGTGACATATCATTATCACGCCCTTGAATTTAATATTATGCTAAATGTATGTCATTTTCAAGTTATGATAGAAGACCACTCTCAAGATACAAATTTATATTCAAACCTAATTATGTGTCAAGGGTTTGTGTAATTTGTTAAACTAATGAGGATTAACACCCATAAAATAACTATAAATATGCATTTCACTAAAAGTCCTAATTTGGGGCCTTTAAATGAGCCCAAAATATTACCCAAACTCGTCTAAAAATTATAGCAAAGTTTTACCTACCCTATAAGCCAAATCCAAAGCACTCAAAATAATTCTCTAGGACTCTATCCAATCCAAACGACAATTGCTCAAAATACACAGTAATATCTCATGACATAGGTGCCACTTGCAGGAGGTACTAGGTTCCTTGAAAAGGTACTAGGCTGACCATAGGTGCCACTTGCAGGAGGTACTAGGCTGATCAATTGTGTGTCATAGGGAGTGTTGCTTAGTTCCTGGGCCGACGACTACGAATCGACACCTGCGGATATTTCATAAGTCAAATTGTATTTTCACTGTAATCTGATTATAAACCGTTCCTTTACAAACTATAGTGGAAATAAAAGGGTTTTAACGTGCAGGGATTTTTTCCTAAAATTTGTCTTTGTCAACTTGTTCATCGCATGATTTAATTTGAGATTTGAATTGACACGTAGATGAATGTCTAGGGGAAGATTTAATTGGTATTTGGTTTGAGAAAATTTAGACATCCAATTAAATAAGTCTGAATTGGAAATTGTGAATCTATTTGAATCAGTATCGCACAAGACATTTTCAACACTTTGCTACTATACATGTTCACACACACGCACCCACACCTGACACTGCGAATGATTTGATGGAGGTTTTTCATAGGATGTCACCACCTTTGGAAAACTCCACCGCACCGAACGCTTGAAGTTTAGACTTGTTTGATAGCATATGATGAATTGCATGATGATATTGTTTGCCTATTGCTAGTATGTATCTTTTTGTATTAGATTTTCATTTTTTGAAAATTTTAAAAAAGACAAAAAAAATTTATTTTGATAATTTTTTTAAAAAAGTCAAAAAGAGTTGTGTATTTTGTTTTACACCATATGTGAATGGACATTTAGGATGACCGAGTCACAATTTCATTTCGTATCCTATTACGATTTGATAGTGTTTTGATATGCGTCATCATTTCATGCGTGTTCTTTACAATGTTTGGAGTCATTGAGATGTACTTTGTGATTACTACCTACATGTTTGACTCATAAGTTCCTTTAATGCACACTTGCACAGATTTGTTTGATTATTGTACTTATTTATCACATATTGGTCGGAGTTTTTTCATCTCAATTTTGTCTTTAAAACGAACCATATGCAATCAAACTTGACAATGGAAGAAGTGCATGTAAAAACCATGTACCATGAGAAATTTAATTGCAACAAAATATGATGATTGAATCATGGGAAAGGGCTACGAGAGTATAATATTAATTCATCATGAACCCACCATTTAAAAGAGCCCAATTTTTTTTAAGGCAGTAAAAATATAGATATGCCAAAAATGGGCCACCTCAAAAGAAAAATATAAATGATTGTTATATGAGGGAGTTTGGATGAAAAGAAACGAAAACGGGTTTGCACATCTTGACGGCGTCATGAAAAAACATTTACATAGTTTTAGACATTATATGTGTGAAAATAATTCTTGACTTTGATGTGTTGATGGATTGAGTCGATATCATTTAAAATTCAACATTTTTTAACACCTAAGAACGATTTTGAGATTCATTAGTTAGGAGTACACATATTCATCGTGCACATATGTTATGCATGATTTCTTTGATTTACCTATTGAATATGTTCACACTCATTCATTCCGTTTCCATGATTTGATTCTCTTAAGGTAAATTCACGGTGTCTGATTTTTGTAAAATTATTTTTGCATTTTTGTTTGAAAATTTGAAAAAATAAAAAAATAGTTTGTGGAAGTTTTTAAGTTAATCTTTGCATGAGCCTAGTTTGATCCATATTTTCTATGCATATTTTTCGTGACAGCTCCATGTTTATTTTTTTATTCGTTTTCTTATCTATTTCAGACAAATAAAAAGGGGAGAACTAATTATGGGGGATGTTGATACCAAATTTAGTCTGCTGACATGGCCCAATTGAATGAAGACACGTGGAAATCTACATGGCAACAACAAAACACTTTCGAGGAACTCACACGCTCCGAGGAACGAAAACTCTCTGAGGAACTCTTACCTACCGAGAAGCTTAGGCGGTCCGAGCAACTCAGGTGGTCCGAGCTGCACCTCGAACAAAGCATTAATAGCAGGATAACCAACGGTTTGACTGTTCATTAAATGCTTATCATTCAGACGGGCACGCATAAAGGGCATTTAATGTATTACCCTTTTCATATGTACATCATTTAATGTATTACCTTTCACATTACGGCCCCAGGGCTATAAATACATTGTACAATCCTCATTGTAGGAGGATCTGGGACCCCAGACCGGAATTTCTTGATATAACTTGTAATCGAGAATTCCAAAACACTCAGCAATAACATAACAGTGGACGTAGGCCATTCTTATAAGGCTTAACCACTATAAAATTCTTTGTCTTATTTATTTATCTGTGATTGAATAATTAGAGCGATCTAATTTTTACATCAACAGATTGGCGCCGTCTGTGGGAAACGACTGGTAATATCGTTTTCCATTAAAAACAATTCATCACCAATGGCTGATATTCCAGAATCCAGCAATCGAAATGCTGGAAGCCCTCCAAATCAATCTGCTCCTCCAAATATTCCAGATCTGGCTGGAATAAATCTGGCTCAGGGCCAGACCGTCATGCAAGAAACTATGCGTCAACTCATACAAACCCTCCACGACGGTGCACCAACCCATTCAGGACTGCTGAGTATTCAAAGAAACATTCGTGCACCATCCTCATGTACTAGGCGTACTAATTCGTATCGCAATGAAGAATCTGAAGATTTCTCTTATCAACCTGGACGAACTTCGTCAGTGCGAGCCACGGATACTGAACAACGTGTCACTCTCTCCCCAGAAAGGACCAGCGCATTGGAAAGGTTAAGTAGGGTTTCTCCTTTCGATCGATTAGGACCTAGGATAAACAAAAGTCCTCCTAATGCAGCGTCGAGGAGCTTTCGATGATCAACAGCCTTAAGGGAAGGATCTGCCCAGTCACGACCAGCTACTCGTCAAGATAGATCCCAGGATGCCACTTCAACACGATCAGCTGCTCGAACCAATAGGCCCGAGGAAGGGAATGATGCATGGAAAGGCTCTATTCAGAGGCTGGAGGATAGATTAGGGGAAATGGCTAAGGTCAAGAATCCTCTACAACGAAACTTTGTTCAAGGAACACCTTTTGTCCAGGCTATTGTAGATTTTCCAACACCATCTAAGTTCAAAGCACCTGTTGTGACTCCCAAGTATGATGGAAAGACTAATCCTGTCCTTCATATAGAACAGTATCAGGCTGCAGTCGACATCTACGCTGTCCCAAACGAGATGAGATGCAGGGCATTCTCGGGAACTCTTACCGGATCTGCTCAAATATGGTATAATAATCTTCCTCGGGGTAAGATCTCAACTTTCTTTCAACTGGCCGAGTTATTCATTGGAAATTTTTGCTTTGGGGAAAAGCCAGTTAAACAATTAGCACATTTGTTAAGTGTTAGACAAAAAGATGGTGAAAGTACCAGGGATTATATAACTTGTTTTAATAACGAGAAACTTGAAGTCATTGATTATGAGGAGAAAACAGCGATCACTGCCTTGATGAGTGGGCTGTTGCCTAATAAGTTGTATTACACTTTGGCCAAAGATCCACCCACAACTATATCAGAATTGATGGCGAAAGCGGCCAAAATCATGAATGCCGAGGAGGCTATGGTTGCGAAGAAGAATATGGATAAAGAAATGAAGGTGGAAGTCGACAAAGCCAAGAAGAAAGATCATAAGAACAATGGTAGTGACAAACAATCCAAAAATAGGTCGTCATGGGAGGTCTTGAGGAAATTTGATAATTACACTCCTTTGAAGGTAGATATCAACCACGTCCTGGAAGAAATTGAGAATAATGAGGAGTTAAACTGGCCAAAGAAAATGAAGGCAAATCCTGACATGAGGAATAGGGAAAAATATTGCGAGTTTCACAAAGATCATGGCCATATGACCAAAAAATGCATAGCTCTTAAGAATGAGATCGAAACACTCATTAGACGAGGAAAACTGGCAAAGTACGTTGATCGTAAAAATGAAAGAAGAAACAACGATCGAACAAGAGAGAGGTCTAAATCTCCTCGTCGAGCAGAGGAGAACAAGAAAAGAAATCATGAAGATGATCCCGAGGAAGACCCCGATCTTCCCAAGAAACTAAGACAGCCAGAACGAGAGGTATTTCCAATACATTTTGGGTCATTTGATTGTAATGTTATTACAGGTGGAGATGCAGGAGGAGGAGACCTTACTGTAGAGAGAAAAGCTTACCTCTATGAGGCTCAAGCCTGCTCGTACATTCAGCGAATAAATCTAGCTGAAGAGGATCGCCCGAGAAAGGTGAACAGAGAGAAGTTGGTCATTGGGTTCTCAAAGAACGACCTTGCAGGTGTTCTATATCCTCATGATGACCCATTGGTGATCAAAATGAGGATGAAGGAGATTATGATTTCAGGAGTACTGGTCGACAATGGTATCTCGGCAGACATCATGTTCTACTCGTGCTTTGATAGTTTAAATCTAAAGCTATCACAACTGGAGCCTTATCACAGACCCCTCATCGGTTTTGCTAGCGAGAAAGTATTTCCACTTGGGACGATCAAGTTGGATATGTTCATTGGTACGTGGCCTGCTTTCCGGATAGAAAGTATTCATTTCTTCATGATGGATAAGAATGTCCAATCATCGTACAATATCATCATGGGGAGAGTAGGATTGAAGAAGTTCGAGGTTGTACCATCTACAGTGCATCAGTGCCTAAAATTTCCAACAAACTTTGGAGTAGGAGTTGTGAAAGGTGATCAGAAAGTAGCTCGAGAATGCTATTATTCATCAGCCGAGAAAGAAGAATTGGAGGAATCAAAGAAAAAGACTACTACCTATCAAGTCGATGAAGGTGCATAGATTGAAACATTGGATCCTCGAGATGAGTCGCAACTCGTGAAGGGTCAAGTGGTGGAAGCTACTGAAAAAATCATTCTGGATGACGAGCACCCTGAGCGAACTACTCAAATAGGTTCATCATTGGAAGCCTCATTAAAACAGGAATTGATAACGTTCCTAAGAAGCAGAAGACAAAATTTTGCATGGAGTCATGAAGATATGCCTGGGATAGACCCAAACTTCTTGTGTCATGAGATCAATGTAAATAAGGAGATTAAGCCTGTGAAGCAGAGAAGAAGAGTATTCAGTCCCGAGAAGAATCAAACTATACAGGAGGAAGTCGAGAAGCTCCAGAAAGCTTGTTTCATTGAAGATGTTAAATATCCAGACTGGTTAGCCAATGTGGTGATGGTAAAGAAGAAAAAAAACAAGTGGAGGATGTGTGTAGACTTCACCGACCTCAACAAAGCATGCCCAAAGGATCACTTTCCATTTCCCCGAATTGATCAACTGGTGGATGCTACCTCGGGACACGAGTTGCTGAGCTTCATGGATGCTTATTCTAGTTATAATCAGATCAAAATGAAACCTGAAGACAGGGAGAGTACTTCTTTCATTACCCCTAGGGGAACTTATTGTTATAATGTTATGCCTTTTGGTTTGAAAAATGCAGGTGCGACATATCAGCGGCTGATGAACAAAGTCTTTGCTGAACAAATCAGTTGCAATATGGAAGTCTATGTTAACGATATGCTGACGAAAAGCAAGAAAGCAATATGGAAGTCTAGTTGATTTAATTCAGACATTTGATCAACTGGATAAATATCAAATGAAGCTGAACCCGACGAAGTGCATATTTGGAGTACGAGAAGGCATGTTCCTCGTGTATATTGTCAATCAACGAGGTATTGAAGCAAATCCTGAAAAAATCAAAGCTCTATTAGGGCTGTGATCTCCAACGACGAAGAAGGAAGTACAGAGTCTCACAGGCCGAGTAGCAGCACTCAACAGATTTGTGTCATGAGCAACTGATAGATG
This sequence comes from Sambucus nigra, assembly GCA_949130495.1. Classification (NCBI taxonomy): domain Eukaryota; kingdom Viridiplantae; phylum Streptophyta; class Magnoliopsida; order Dipsacales; family Adoxaceae; genus Sambucus; species Sambucus nigra. The sequence continues at coordinate 244,543,320 of OX422209.1, forward strand.
TCTCCCATTCTTCAAGACACTCAGAAAGACTTTTGAGTAGAATGATGAATGTGAGAAGGCTTTTCAAGACTTGAAGAAATACTTAGGAGAACCTCCACTGTTGTCCAGGCCAGTGATAGGAGAAAAATTGTATTTGTACCTTGCAATTTCTGAAAATGCAGTTAGCTCGGCGTTGATCAGAGTGGAGAATGGAGTGCAAAAACCAATTTACTACACAAGCAAGGCCTTCCGAGGATCAGAAATCAGATATCCAAAGCTGGAAAAATTGGCACTGGTGCTGATTGAGGCAAGTAGAAGAATGAGGCCATACTTCCAGGCTCATACTATAATAGTATACACTGATATGCCATTGAGGCAAGCCCTTCATAAACCAAAAAAATCAGGGAGATTGATGTACTGGGCAATAGAACTCGATGAATATGATATAGTTTATGAACCCAGATCATCATTAAAAGGGCAAGTTGTGGCAGATTTTATATTAGAGTTCACCTATCCTGATACCCCCGAGGAGCAAAAGTTGCTCGCTGATCAACTTGTGGATGTTACAGGATCAACAAACACAAGCTCAGACCAACTCCGGTTGGTAAAAGGGCAAGTGGATGTTACAAGATCATCAAATTCGAGCTCAGACCAATTCCGATTGGTAAAAGGGCGAGAAGAGATGATCGACGAAGAGCAAGAAATATCCGAGGAGGATGAAATGAAGAAGCAAATATTTCACCGAGGAACTCTGACAGATCAGAAATTTGAAGACGAGTTACCTATATAGAGGTTATATGTAGATGGATCATCTTGCATTGCAGGATGTGGGGCGGGGATAGTTTTGAGCACTCCAGACGAGGTCGACATGGAATACGCCCTGCGTTTCCAATTCAAAGCTTCCCACAATGAAGCTGAGTATGAGGCCATGATTGCAGGACTTAGTTTAGCAAAAATCATGGAGGCGCAGCAGGTTATTGTTTTCAGTGATTCTCAATTGATCGTAAACCAAATGATGGGAGCATATGTAGTTAGAGGAGAATTAATGATCAGATATCATGCAAAGGCAAAGGAGTTGGTGTCAGAATTTGGCGCTGTTCAGCTGATCAGAATACCAAGAATGGAGAATGCGAGAGCAGATGCCCTAGCTCGACTAGCATCAGCTACTCGCACCCAGCTACGGAGAACAATACCAATTAAAGTTTTAGCTGATCCGAGTATAGATGAAGATCTGACGATGAACTTTATCACCCTTGATTTAGGACCATCTTGGATGGATCCCATCAGGGCATATATCGAGGAGGGAGAATTGGAAATTGACAAGATCGTAGTCAAGAAATTGAAGTTTAAAGCTGCTCGGTATGTATTAACTAATGGTGTTTTATATAGACAAGGAATTATGGCAGGCTTGTAGAGATGTGTACATCCCTCCGAGGTGAATGAATTGATTGAAGAGATCCATGAAGGGTCCTGTCGAGCACATGTAGCAGGTCGGATGCTTTTGCAAAGGGTGATAACGCAGGGATACTACTGGCCGATGATGAGAGCCGAGTGTATAGCCTATGCCAAGAAATGTGACAAGTGCCAGCGTTTTTCCTCCATCCGAAGAATTCCACAAGCATTGTTGACACCCATAACTTCCCCTTAGCCATTTTCCATGTGGGGAATTGATTTGGTTGGCCCACTGCCAACGACCAGAGGAAGGTTCAAATACCTCGTCGTCGCAGTGGATTATTTTACTAAGTGGATAGAAGCTGAGCCACTCATTGACATGACGTACGAGAAGGTGTACCAATTTGTTTGGAAGAACATCATTTGTCGATATGGTCTTCCTCATGCCTTCATCACAGACCATGGAACACAATTTGATAACGAGGAGTTCGCTACTTATTGCCATCAGTCAAATATTTTAAAGGTCCACTCAGCACCAGGTCATCCTCAAAACAATGGACAAACTGAAGTGACAAACAGAACGCTGCTGAATGGTTTGAAGAAAAGATTGGATGATGCGAAAGCAAACTGGATTAACGAGCTATAATCAGTACTTTGGGCTTACCGAACTACACCCCGAGTAGCAATAGGAGAATCACCATATATGCTGGCATTTGGAAGTGAAGCTGTTATACCTCCCGAGTTGGGCCTCCCAACACACAGAGTTCTGAATTTTAATTCCCCTGTCAGCGACTTAATGAGAAGACTGGATTTCGACATGCTTGAGGAAGTTAGAGAAGAAGCAGCCATTAAAAATGCTGCTTACCAGCAGCGAATAGCTTTGTTCTATAACAAAAGGGTGAAGAAGTGCGACCTGAAAGAAGGAGATTATGTGCTGAAGAAAGTCATTCAAAAGAACAATAAGCTGGAGGCAAACTGGCATGGACCATACCGAGTTACAGAAGTTGTTCGATTAGGAACTTATCGAATAGCAACTTTAGAGGGGGAGGAGTTTAAGAATGCATGGAACGCAGAGCACCTGCGCAAGTATTATCAATGATGTATATTCTCATGTAACACAGTTCCATCAGTATGAATAAAATGAGGGTATTCTGCCAAAGCCTCTCTTTTTATTGAAATTTTTTTGGGAAATACTAGTGCTACACACTACTCGGCAAAGCTCAGCTCAGAACCTCGGTTGGTTAGGAAACAAAATATTCCTATAAATGCCAACCTGATTGGCTAGGAAACAAAATATTCCTAAAAATTCCAACCTGTTTGTCTAGGAAACAAAATATTCCTAAAAATGCCAACCTGTTTGGCTAGGAAAAAAAATATTCCTAAAAATGCCAACCTGTTTGGCTAGGAAACAAAATATTCCTAAAAAGGCCAACTTATGTTGGTTAGGAAGTACATACATTCTCGAAAATGCCAACTTATGTTGGTCGGGAGGTAAATACATTCTCGAAAATGCCAACTTATGTTGGTCGGGAGGTAAATATATTCTGGAAAATGCCAACTTATGTTGGTCGGAAGGTAAGATTATTTTAGAAAGCGCCAAAGTTGCTCGTAAAGGAAAAATTTACTAACTATGGCTGGTCGGGGATAAAAACCCACTAACTGTAGTTGGTCGACATGGAGAATCTAACGACCTTGGTTGGTTGGAAACATTTTAAACAATTTTTATACTCGTGACTTTATTATTACGTGATCGAGCAACATTATTGACCATGGTTGGTTAGGAAGTACATACATTCTCGAAAATGCCAACTTATGTTGGTCGGGAGGTAAATACATTCTCGAAAATGCCAACTTATGTTAGTCGGGAGGTAAATATATTCTGGAAAATGCCAACTTATGTTGGGCGGAAGGTAAGATTATTTCAGAAAGCGTCAAAGTTGCTCGTAAAGGAGAAATTTACTAACTATGGTTGGTCGGGGATAAAAACCCACTAACTGTAGTTGGTCGACATGGAGAATCTAACGACCTTAGTTGGTTGGAAACATTTTAAACATTTTTTATACTCGTGACTTTATTATTAAGTGATCGAGCAACATTATTGATACTTGTAACTTTTTAATTATTACTGAGTTGGTCGACAAACAACACAATATCGTTATTTTTTTTAATAGATATGCACAAATATAAAGTGTTTGATAATTACAAGACAATAGCAATTAAAATTGCAAACATAAATGAAAGTCTTTTATTGAATTCAAAATAAATTACAAGTACATTGATATTGAAATGTATACTAACTATTACATCAAAAATTCCTATTCTACTGGTCTTTTCCCCTCTGCTTTTGACACAGGTTCCTCGCCAACAGGCGGATCATTTAAAGCCAGAGGAGAATTGATGAAGTTGATATCCTTCAACATCCTGACATTCATCACGGATGGCCGATCTAGGAGATGCTCAGGACGAGATACTTCAGTTTGTGAATGGAGATTGTAGTCACCGAGATACTTTGAGATCAAGCTCCGAGGAATGGCCCGTGCAGGGATCCAACTCATATCTAATTTGTATGGTGGCACAGGTAAGTCGAGCAACACAGGATCGTGGTAGTCCCACAGGTAATGACCCTGTTCGAGCTGCAGCACACCTAAAGCATTCAACCAGCATTGTTTGTAGCCCTCATTATTGGCATTCTGGATACGATCGTCCAAGTGGTAGAGCGCTTCATTGTATCCAGCCATCCAGAACTCCCTGGGCTGTTTGTGGAACTGATATGTTAGTCTGTCCAAATGCTCGTGGAGATTTTTGATGAAGAGCTCTTTGTTCTCCAAGGTAGATTTTTGTTCGGAGAGCTGCTCTTCCAAGTCCCTGATTTTCTTGGACATGTCAGCCAAAGCCTGGTTCTTCGCCATTAACTGGAAGGCCTGGTTCTTTAGGGCAGACTGAGTCCTTTGTTCCTCGATAGGAATCCGAGCTGCTCTTGCTCATCCTCGAGGTGCCCTTGCTCGTCCTCGAGAAGATGTGGAAGGGCCAAACCTCTTCAAGGTTTCCAACTCTTACCTCAGGTTGGCGTTCTCAACTTCCAGGAACAAAAATCCCTCACCGGTCACTGGGATAAAGGCTTTTGAAGAAGAGGTTGCAGACTTCAACTGTGATAGCTATTTCTGCAAGTTGTTATTCTCTTTCTCTAGCAACTCGACAATTTGTCTGTACTCCTTGACTTCACCTTTCAGAGTTCTCTCTCTTAAATCATACCCAGCAAAAAGCTTCTCGTAGCCCTTATCGGCAATGATCAGCTTGTATTTCTTCTCGTAACTCTCATACAACAGGGCAGTTGATTCTTTGTATTGAAGCTGAAGGTATTCAAGGGTACCTTGGAGATCCTCGATCATTTCATAATAGGCCACATTATTGGCCACCGCTCGATCAAGTAGACACTTCAGATATTGATATGCTTCAACTGCCTGTTCTGAAGCATCTTGGCTGAGGATGTCTACAACTTGTGCTGCACTCAGGTCTGTGTGACCAGCCTTAAAATATTCATTACATTATCCCAGCAGCTTTGTATCATGAGCAGATAACAATTCCATCCTGGCCAGAAACTACCAGAGAAAGAAAGAGCAATCATCAATAAGAAGTACAAGCAGAGTATGAATAGAATATAGATGACAGTATGCAAAAAGTCCAAGTTTTATTAGATCATAAGTTCATAATTACATGTTGTGGGTTACAATTGATAAAAGAAAAATATAAAGAGAAACCCGAACAACTCTACACCATTTCCTTGTCTCCCAAAACCTTCTCGGGAGGCTGGGACGAGGAAGTAGGTTGCTCGGAGGGAATGGATAGTTGCTCGGGGAGCACTGGCAGTTGCTCGGAGGAAGTAACAATATGCTAAAGTTCCTCGGCAGCAGGCTGAATGGCTGGAAGATTAGCTCCCACCACCATAGAAGACTCCTCTGAGGCAGCTTCATCCTCTTCAAGATCTTCTAGGGTTGGAGGGGGACCATGAATATGTTGCTGTAAAAGCTCAAAAGAATCATCAACTTTCATTTCCTGGAGAGCAACAACCCATCCATCCCTAAAATATTTGAGACCGCTATAGTCTACTTGAGACACCATGGAAGCCAACCCCTTGTTCCACCCCTTATCCCAGCCAGCACTGAAGGACTTCTTCACATCCATCTTCCTCTTCAACTTCTCCGAGGAAAGCTTCTCGGATAGCAGGTCATCAGCAGCTTTCAACTTTCTCTCAATCTCCTCCTTCTGCTGACCTACTTCCCGAAGTTGAGCCAGCTCCTCCTCAGTAGCCTTGAGCTTATCTTCAAGCTCCCCAGCAGTTTTGAGCTTCTCTTCGAGCTCCTTATTTGCCTTCTCCAGGGCATTTATTCTCTTCTCCAACTCCTTGGAGGCATCAACAACTCGATCTTTCTCTTACTCGATGGAGGCAAGCTTTTTCTCCCAGACAGCCTTGTCAGTAGTTTATGTCTGGCGAGAATCGTCCAAAGACTTAATAGCTTCTGCCAAAGCTTCATCCACACTGAACGAGGAGCATGAAGCTTTAATTATTTCATCCTTCTTCAGGATTATATTAAAGCAGCTCGTCAACTGTGAAAGTAAAAAGAAAGCAAGTCAGAAATAGAAATAACAAAGGAAATATGAAAAGTTCAAAGTAAGAAGACTTACAGAAGCAAGGTGATGAGCAGCTAATGAAGTGACCATGTCCCGGGTAAGGTTCTCTTCAGTACCTTAGACCTCGGGAATGATCCAGGACTTTACCGAGCTCATGGCAGATCTCGGAGGAACAAAAGTGGGAACCCCTGTTCCAGCAGTTATGGGCTGAGTGATGGTGTCAGCCAAATTGACCGAGGAGCTCTTCTTCAGCCTCCTCGGGGGAACAGGAATAGAAACAGACTCAACCAAGGTAGAAACTTTGGACGGTGATATTACAACCACCTCTCCAGGAGCAGCAGACCTGCTCAAAGCCACTGCGGGCTTCACAGCAACCTTCACAATAGCAGCTGAGGAAGGTGCATCATTCTTCTTTGTCCCCTCCACTGGGACATCAACCTTACTTCTTTTTACCTCTCCAGAACCAGAGGCAGGTTTCTAGAAATGGGTAGGAGGCCTTCTTCTCTTCATCCTTTCGCTTAAAGGGACGTGAGATTTAGGTGAAGAGCTGGTGGAAGCTGGTACTGGCTCTGATGCACTTATCACTGGACGAGCAGTGAAAGAAGTGGTGTAGCTCTTGTATTGTAGCAGATATGAGGCTGATCTAATGTGCTCGTCGGCAACACTCTGATGAAGACTCCAGATAAGTTTCAGATGTCTTATATTAACATCTGCCTCCTTTGGACACTTTCTTTTGTTATCAACTGCAAATAAATAAACATTGAAATATCAGTGGAACATTTTATCAAACACAAAAGAAACATGATTTCAAAATAAATAAAACGAAATAAAAATGACCTATCCCATTGCCATAAGAAAGGAATCTGGGACCCTGATAAACTTCATCTCCTGATAGAGGAGCATGTTGCCAATTTTTTATGACAACCCCATGCTCAAAATAATCCCTATTGGCATCTAGGAGATTGACTACTAGGGCTCTACTTAAAAATCTAGTTTTCAAATAAAAAAATGTTATCATTAACTGCCCATCTATAATAAAACATAATCTCAGGAATTCCTATGGGAGTTCCATGGATTTGATTTAATCTATGCACCCCATTAACTATTCTCCATGTGTTGGGGGCTATTCTTACAGGAACAATGTCAAAGTAATGACAGAATTCCAGACGCAAAGGATTCGGTGGAAAAGAAAATCCAAACTCAGCAATAAAGAGGCTGGGGAACCAATGTCCCTTAGCCAAACGGAAATAATCAGAAGGCTCAGAAAGCTCTTCCAAAACAACCCAAGAGGGAATGGAAAAATCATAACGAAATTTATCAAGAGATTCAATAGGGTAAACCATGGTGAATAAAGGAAATGAAGAAAAAGGAAGAACATCTTACAGAAAAAGAGTGGAGCTATTGTAAACGAATGATGGAAGAAGATGAATACGCAGGAGAGAAAGAGATGATGGAAAACTCGAAAGTACAAATTTGAAAAGGTAGAAGGCGATGGGAGCGTCTGTGAAGTTTAAATACCTTGCCTTGGGAAATGGTGAAGTAATGATTACAAAAAGAAATAATTACGCTTCCGGCGGCTAAAAAGATGAAAAGGGACGCGGGAATCAAAGCTGGCAACAACGGTTAAAAAGACGAAAAGGGGCGCGGCAATCAAAGCGAGCAGAAAAGTTCAAAAAAGCATTATTCTACGAATTTGGAAGGAGAAATAAATACAAAGGAAACACTCATAAAAATCAGGAAGACCATTTAAAGCTACCATATTCCGAGAAATAATGTTCCCTACTCCTCAAATTTCGAACTATGAAACATTGGGGGCTTCTGTTGATACCAAATTTAGTCTGCTGACATGGCCCAATTGAATGAAGATGTGACACCCCGCCTAATTAATCCCGGGTGATCAGTCCTAAATCAAGTTAGAACAGGTTTCTCATTTGGTCCATTCTTAGCATCACTGTCGTCTTATTTAATTACTAACCACCTAAGTGAGAAAAATAGACTGGTGCCAATTTTTATCTTTCATTATTTAAACAAACACCCATGTGGAATATAAAACTATATAACAATCACAGATAACTGAATTAATCATCCACAAGTAAAAATAATTGACCGAATAAACCAACGGTCCAAATAATAAATCCCATAAAGACAAGAATAAACTCCCAACAAGTCTAATACAAATAAATGGAAAGTGAGCAACATGCTCGAATACTAATCATGAACTTCTACATTTAAGAATGAAGAATGAGGCGTCTATCAAAACCCCGCAACATCCACATATGCTGCAGCAACGGATCCCTGGAATATAGTCAAGGCTGGCGTCCCTGTGGTTGGACACCTAAAAGGTTTTTAAAAGTTTTTATAGCAAGGGTTAGTACCCAAAACATTTGAAAAACATTTAACAAATGATTAACTTGCAGTAATAAATAAATATGCATGCTCTTCATATTTTTAGTTAATATCTCACTCTCTTGAGGACTTCCTTACCCTTCCTCTATTATACCATACGAACGCTTTAATTAAATTACCTAGTTACTCATCTCATGACTAGATAATTAACATAGTTCCTTTACACCCACCCTACTCTAACTGAGTATGTAGTGATTATGATTTTTAAGTTATTAGTAACATCAACTTAACTAAATCATTTCCCTTTTTAACTTCATATAACTTCTACACTTGTTATACATGTGAAATAACTCATATTTTTCATTAATAGCCCGTCTATAATTAATCATCCAATTATATACTTATAATCATATTTCAACATTCACAATCATACTGTAATATATATAACAACTTGCATCCTCCCGAGCAAAATACTCCCGGAACGTAAATTCTATAAAGTGCTATCCCACTAGGTACAATCACATAGCCTAGTTGTCCCAGGTTAGAATTTTCACACCAACTTGATAAAATAAAATAATTGGAGGCGGTCATATTCCTTCCCTGAAAGTGAGATGTCCCTCACCCATATAACGGACGCTATGACCTCGGGAATATACTCACCCTACTCCTCAAGCTAGGGGATTCATCCACTACGCGCAACCTCCCCCTATAGCACTATAGTAACAAATATCTAATCACTGATATTAATTGTGCACACCATATATATATACTAACGCCTCCGTATATATATAAATATAAAAGTCCCGGCTATACCGTCGCTAAAATCCGTAACATAAGCCTATTAAAAATATTAAGAGTTTATGGTCCAACTCTAAATATTAATTAAATTGCACTTTAATTAATTTAGTTATTTTTGGTGTCACCCCCACCATAAATTTGGACTTACTCCCGTAGCCCAAGATAAATTTACCCAAGTCACAATTCCCGACTCTAATTTATTAGCCTCAAACCCTAATTAATTTATCTACAATTAATTAGATTTAAGCTCATGTATTTAATTTCTCAATAATTAATTACATAAGATTTTATATAAATTTTTCCCTCTTATATAACCAACTGGCGAAACTGCCAGATTCTGGCGACCGTCGATCGATCGACCCAGACCGTCGATCGATCGATCGAACAGGTCTTCGTCTTCTTCGCGAAGACAGGGCAGCCATGGACGAGATTTCTTAAACCCTAATCTCTTCTAACATGAATTTTTAGCCTTTATAACACCAGTACATATTAGAAACCTTATTAGGACTCCCCAGAAAGTCCACAACAATCATCAATTCGTCCATAAACTACTAATCCATAATTTTGGGGAAAAATCTGTCTTTATCTTTAAACCCATTTTCATTCCAACTTTCTTCATCAAACTCATTCTAATTTAACAGGATATCCTTCTAACAGATATACATCAATATTTCATTATCAGATTTTTACATAAATCCTTATAAATTCCGGCAATCAGATTCATGTTTTCTTTTGTATTATCAAAACCCCATGTTTATGCCATGAAACCCCAAAACGAATTTTAATTCATTACATCACATAAATACGAATTGAAAGACAGATTTAATGCTATTGCAAGTTATTCACTTGCCTTAGGTTTCGTAGTGTCTGAATATGTGATGGATTCCAAGGTTGAAGATGACCTTGTTGGCTCTTTTGAGATCCCCAATTGGCTTTAGCTGCTGCTAGGGTTTCCTAACCCTTTAATTCCTTTCTCTCCTTAAGCTCAGCCAGCCCTTATTTCTTTTTATTAAGTTAATTAATCCATTCCCCTTTTTTTGACTAATGGGCCAAGCCCAAGTGACCAAAATGCCCCCGAGTGGGCCCGACTATGTCTAAAAACGTCCCGTGACCCGTTTACTACCCCTGGGTACACTTTTCCGACTATCTCGGCCCATCCGGACTCAACTGTACACTCAGAATTTGCATCCAAATTAATTTATAAAAATACTTATCCCCCACCCAATATAGTCTATACCGACTTCCGGATGTGATAAGTACATACCTCGTCATTAATACTCGAAACGACGAAATTACATTATTACTATTCACTCAGTAAATAATTTTCCCTAGAATAATAATTAATTCATTAAATTACAACACACTAGTAATTTAGAATTTCCGAATTAATTAAATTTTTAAATGTACCAAAAATACGGGGTGTTTCAGAAGACACGTGGCAATCTACATGGCAACAACAAAACACTTCCTAGGAACTCACACGCTCCGAGGAACTCTTACCTACCGAGAAGCTTAGGCGGTCCGAGCAACTCAGGCGGTCCGAGCTGCACCTCGAACAAAGCATTAATAGCAGGATAACCAATAGTTTAACTGTTCATTAAATGCTTATCACTTAGACGCGCACGCATAAAGGGCATTTAATGTATTACCCTTTTCATATGTACATCATTTAATGTATTACCCTTTCACATTACGGCCCCAGGGCTATAAATACATTGTACAATCCTCATTGTAAGAGGATCTGGGACCCCGGACCGGAATTTCTGGATATAACTTGTAATCGAGAATTCCAAAACACTCAGCAATAACATAACAGTGGACGTAGGCCATTCTTATAAGGCTGAACCACTATAAAATTCTTTGTCTTATTTATTTATATGTGATTGAATAATTAGAGCGATCTAATTTTTTACATCAACAGGGGAGTTTTTGCATTATGGGGCATATTTAATTATTATTGATTGATTTATTCTTATATCATTTCAAACTCGATGCATCACAAAGATATTTTATTTGCCTCATGTGTGTAGGTACAAAGATTGATGATCTTATTTTGCACAACCTAATGAGAAATTTTTGAAGATTTGATGTTGAAGATTTTGAAGAATTTTTTTTATACTTGCAGGGTTAGTACCCTTTCAGTTTTGGGTTGATGGGAGGGTATTGGATTTGTATTGGAATTTTGATTTGATAATTCAGATGTTTTTATTTTGTACCGGCATATACATAGGGGGAGATTTTTAAGGACATTATTTTACATTGTCCGTTATCAATTGAGTATGTCGTATACCACTACAACCGTCGAAGAATAATTGGAGATCATTCAAGCGTTAAGACGGATACGAAGATCAAAGTTCTTCAAAATTCAATCCTCTACAAGTTTAACATTGGCAAGGTTGTGTTTTAAGTCCTTAATGGTTCACTTATAATATTGGGATAACTTTTATGAAAAAAATTCCAAGTGTTGGAGCAGAGTTTTTCGTCAAATTTTTTTTGAAGTTTCAGGGCGGAACATTTACTAGCAAAAGAAATAAAATTATTTTTTAATTTTCTCGTTCAAGTGATAGACATACCTCGTCCGAGTGACAAGCCTCTGTTACGCGATGTCGTTTGAACGACACATGTATCCATTCGAGTGATGCTGCTTTTTCGTTCGAGCGAAGAGCCGCCTTAGATTTTCTATAAATTAGTTTTTCCAGTTTCGTTTTTGTAAAGAAGACCTAAGAATTTTTAAGAGATGAAACTGCTTTGGAATAATACTTTTTCTTCTCACTTTTAGGGCTTTAATCCCTTTTGTTTTCAATTCACAAGATCCCAATAGTTTGTGTGAATTATTTTGGAACACAAGAATACAACTTTGTGACAAGTTTCTCTTATAGAGAAAATATCTACTGCTGATTTAGGTGCTCTTGAAGGGAGAACTGGGCTGAAGATGACTGCGTGTCAATAAGGAGTGCTCGTGGGCATTCCTGGGCTGAATTGGAGCTGCGGTTGTGGCCGACTCGAGGCTAAGATCTATGTGGGTTTTCTGCAGTTAACTCATTGCGGATTTCATTGTGAGTGCAAGTGTTACATATTATAGTGAAATAAAAGGTTTTACACGAAAGGTTTTTTTTCCTGAAATCTATGAGTTGGTATCTTTGTTTGTGATGGCTTGACACACACACACACACACACACACACAGGTTGTTGCATATTTAGGGGCTGATTTAATTTGGTGTAAAATTGACTATGGTTAAATAAGTTTAAATTGGAAATTTATGAATTTGGTTTAATCAGTATCACACGACATTCTAACACAGATACTAATAGGGCCATATTATATAGTTTGAAAAAGTGGCTAGAGAAGGCGAAGGGTCTTTGGGCTGAAGAATGGTCAAGCATGTTGTGGGCTTACAGGACCACAGTCAGATGTCAAATAGGGGAAACTCCTTTCCTAACCTTTAACACTGAAGTTTTGATCCTATCTAAGGTTGAAATACCCACACAAAGGTTATCTTATTTTGAGCCATGGGTTAATTAAGGAAGATTGAAGGTGTTTATGGATGAGTTAGAGAAAATAAGAGAGGTCGCACCGATGCGAATGGCAACTGATAAGCGCAAAATGGTCTCCTACTTTAGCAAAAGGTCTTCCATATAGAATTCCAATTGGGGTATTTGGTTTTAAGAGAAGTGACGTTGGCCACTCGAAATCCGAATGAGAGGAAACTAGATCCGAAATGGGAAATCACCAATGTAGTAACCAAAATTGTGAGGCTTAGTTATTAATACCTAAAGTGTGAACTTATTCATCCCTGGAATATAAAGAACCTAAAAAAATACTATCAGTGATGTATTCAATGCTCAATTGAAATGAAATGAATCTTATTATTTCCCACGGTGCATTCAATATTAGTATTCTTTAAGAGTTACAAGGAGTTCAACCTTGGCTCTAAAAATCTAAGGTTTAAGGGTCCAAAAATGGAGTTTTAAGGATGTAAACCTTACCTAAAAAGTTAAATCAAGGTCTAAGGACCCAAAATAAAGAATTGTAGGGATTTCATCCTTGGCTCTAAGTTTAAGCTAAGTTCTTATGACCCAAAATCCAAGTAATAAGGATTTCAGCCTTGGCTTAGACTAACAGTCCAGAGGTCTGTATGACCTTAAACCTATAGTTAGAGGTCTTAGGACCCATAAAAGACTAAAGGGAATTAGTGAGATTTTCTTTCGTATTCCCAAAATTCTAAGTCCTAAAGACCCATAAAAAAACATTTCCTTACCCTAAAAGGATTGATTTTCTAGAAAGGTCCATAGGTTTTCAGCCCATGTTAAAAGGTTTTATTATCCTTTTTGGAACCTCAATACATCCTACTTCGAGGTTCTAAGGTCTAGAGTATTTTATTTTGATATGACCCTCAAAACTATCTAAGTTTGAAGGTCTTATAACCCTTTTATGGATTTTGGACTTCAAGTTATCCTAAGTTCAAAGGTCATATGACCCTTTGTGAGTCTTCGGATCCAAAATACACTTAAGCCAAGAAATTTCAAGACCCGTTGGGGTCTTAAGGTTAAACAAAATTTTAAACCTACGGTCTTAAGATCCTTTACAAGTTTGATTTTAAGCCTTTACGCAAAAAAAATTGGGGGCTAAGTGTTTGTACAAAAATTATGGGCTTTCAGCCTTACAAAAGCACAAGTATAAAGCGTGTTAAGGTTCTAACATTTAATGCCCCAATAAAAAATCCAATATTCGACTTTGACAATTGTGCAAGTATGTGGAAGACATCTCAACATCCTAAAACCAACTCGAGAAAATTTTCAACCTAAGTAATTTTGCTTTACGAAGTAATCTTGGAGGGCTAAAGGTTTGGTATATGTTGAGAAGACCTCGGGCGGTGTAGAAAATCCCTTTGCAAAGAAAATAAAGTAGATAAATGTAATAAAGTAGGTCTCATAAATTCAAAACCGACTCTTTCATTAGAGGATAAATGATTTAAAGATTACATTAAAATGGCCCATGGTCAATTAACAGTTCAAAAAATAATTACATAAAAGTCATTCACGGCTTAAGACTTTGGGGATCCATGAAAGCTTCACTTTATGACAGAGGGTGAGGGTCATATTCCTTCAGATTTTTTATTTCAACAAGGTTGCCTTAATTATCTAAATTCTCCTTTCCAGATTCAAGGGCTTCAATAAATAAGCTAGAAACATCCACCTCAGGGAACAATAATTAAAGTTTGGCCTTATAAGCATCAATCGAGAACTATAATTCTCGAATAGATACCTCTTATATGTCTTAGAACTGAGGTAGGCATACTATTTTTCCAACTTCTGACTCTGGAGATAAGTTCCTCCTTTGAAGCAATGATCTCTCTAACTGACTATTTCAAAAGTTTCACCTCACTATAAGAATGGAGAAGTTTTTTCGATAATCCTTGAATATCATCCTTCTGACCTCAGAGAGCCTCTGCTGCCTCCATAATCTTAATTTGGGCTATGTCATAAAGTTCCTCATCCTTCTCTAAGGAGTACCTCATAGAAACCAATTAAGAAACACGATCCTTAAGAGTCTTGGCACTCTTGCTCCAAAATAGTGAGCCAATCCTTTAGAGCATCCTTCTCCTTCCTTGGGAAATCCACCACCACCCTTAGATCATTGATAGTTTGATCTAATTGCATTCGGGTAAGGGTTTAAACCTTTTCCATCTCAATAGCTTTGTTCCATCCTCTTCTTCCGTCACGGGCGACATCTAGAAGAGCCTCAATCATATGTTGAGATTATAGAAAGATAAAAAGGTGTGTGAATATAGTACAATGAATAAAAAGACTGAAGGAAAATGTTAAGAATTTTGAAAATAACTTGACCAATAAGTGGAGTAGCTCTTTAGTATTGATGGAAGTCCCCTTGGTCCTTAGGTTGGTCAGTGCAACGGTTCATTTCGTCATGACCATTAAGCATAACAATTTATTTCCTCAACAGGCAGAGGTTTGAAATACATCTCCACACCATCATCCATAGCCAGCCCCTTTGACTAGATAAAGCCTTAAATATCTCTCTTTAATTCCTCTTCATGCTCATTAGGTCGTGATCAGTGATACAAGAATGGGATTGGTCCCCACCAGTAAAATTGGGGTTATTCACCCCCCCCCCCCCCCCAAAAAAAAGGGCCTTTACAGGGGTCTTAGCACCAACTCTTTAATCCAGGGAAGGGAAACACGAGTACCCACGATAGATAGGGGCTCTAGATTAAGGACTTTGGATGGGAAAACATTATATTTAGTAATCTTTGTCAAAGTTAAGATCAAGGGTAAAGATCATTGGTTCAAATATTTCAGAGAAAAGGTTGTGTGAATAGTGAAAAATTCAATCTCACCCAAGGGGATTATTTATAGCCCTTAAGGCCTGATGCTTCAATATTTTTCCCCATAAAGATGCCCCAATAATTCTCTAAACAACTAAAATTCTCCTTCCTGAAGTAATATAATCATGACAAGTATTTCAGTGCAAAGTTACAACCTTTCCTCTAGCTCACATAAACAATAAGTGTTCCCCCTTTCAATTATTACAAAAAGCAAAAAGGGGATACTAATGATTCCTTCTTAAACCATTGACCATCAAAAGGCTAACAAACCCTTTAACCACCCTTAGGTAGGAAAAAAAGTTCCATGACTGACCTCTGACCCTAGATAGAGAAATTCTTGGTTCCAATGACCTCTACTACTCTAAAAGGTAAGTCGCATCATTTTATAACACCTCAGTTGTGCTTTGTTCCTCCTAAAATGATAAGTAGTTCCAACAAATCTCTTTAACCAATCTCAGAGATCACAAAGTTGAGCTTTAATCGTGATTTACACTCAAATAAGACCTTAGAATAAAGAGAAATGATCACCTGAGATCGCTCAAGCCTCAGTTCAAGGATAAATTAGTATGTATTACCTCAATACCAACTCAGAGAAACTCCATGATAATTACATATCTTTTAGACCTACATCAAGGCTCCTATAACTACTATGGTGGGTAAGTGAAAAGAATAACATTATTTCACCTACTGCCACTACCAAAATCCACTTGTATTGAATACTCCCATCAGCATTTAATGCAACTAACAACTATGATACACCACCTGCAAATGCTTTAGCCAACGCTCCACCACTTTGCTAACATTGACAGACCTCTTAAACACCACAATCATGTTGCACCAATCCACTCACTACCTTTTTGAGTGTTTATGTATATGTAGGAACTTGAACATGTTCAATAAAGGAGACATATAAAGAATAAAGAGTTCTAGGCATTCACAAGTGTTTTACTCTTCCTTTTATACTCACAACCTACTGTTCTAAGTTTATATTTACAAATTAGATTATTTCCATTGTTTACACAACTTTTATATATTTTTTAGCCCTAAATTAATACTTAGGCACCATTAGAGGAGTCAACTAGTTACTTCCTAAGGTCCGTTGGAAAGTTTACAAAGGTTGTAAGACCTCATGATCTCTTGAGAAGAGCAAAATAGGTCTCATAGATTGTAACAATCCATTTTTAATCTAATAAACCAGCGCGAAACCTTTAATAGTGGGTGTAAGACCCTCATCTGAGGTCTGAACTCTTTTATATCATTATGTAATACTTTGATACTCCTCTCCTCTTACCTGTTTGAGTACAAAGGGGATAACCTATGGCTTAAAGTAATTTATGATTTTAACACTTATTAATATACAATTAAACAAGATAACCAACACAAAGGTCCTCATTCAAACTAGAGGGACCTCGGTCGAACTAAGCTTTCGATTTAGAGGTTCTCAATTGATAAATTATTTAGTTGAGGTCAATTTTTTGAAGACAAAGTGCGCTCATATAAACAAACTTCAATCGATGGATCCTTGTTTAAAGTTCTCTTACTCTCGAGGTTTGCTCCCTCATACAAAAAGTTCTAGTTCGAACACTTTTTGTTATCAAAAGAAAACTTTCTCCAACAAGGTCACTCAAAGTTGACCCTTGACAAAATTTTGTTAAAAATATTTTTAAAACTTTTTCCAAACTTTTTTTCATTAAAATCCTGTCTTGTCCCTTCCTATGTATAAAATAATATACAAGTAATTACAAAACTTTTAAAAAAATTACCTTTACTAAATATCCAATATGCAATGGAGTTCTTTGATTCAGTTCAATAATCTCAGCCATGACGCTTTGTGTATTTGTCTTCAAGTGATTTTGTATTACAACTTAATAGACTCGATACAAAGATACTTTAAGCCAATGTTTTGTTTTAGAATTAAGACAATGCTAAATGAAAACCTAAAGGAGTGTTTTATATGTCCTTACACCCTGCTTAATAGACAAAATCAACCTGGCACTGAAAACATTTATTTCCTTCGATTTGTTATTCACTTCCTATGGTGCAATTATAGATAATATCATAAATTTATACTCTTATACCACGGTCGTATGGTGAACTCGTGCCAAGTCTAGATACTCTTTTCTCTTAGCTACTTCAATTGGATATGAGAAATATTTTTCATCAATATTGGCTCGAAATTGAGGATCAATCAAAATGATTCTCTTAACATAATGGGTCGCAATTACCTACCCTCCATAGCATATTTAAAATGCTAGAATTTAGCACTCAACTGATTTTTCACCTTGGTTCACTCAATGAAATAAAAGAGTCTCTTTATATCCCTTGTCACGCTAAAGCAACCATAACATGCATGAAGCCCAAAAACTTTAATGGGTTCCTTCTCATAAACTTTTTACCATCTTCTATCTTTAATTTGGTAGGATTTGAGGCACATAAACTACTCATGCCTATGGAATTTCTATGATAAAATTGTAGCTCCAACAATATCTACATTTTTAATTATCTCAACAAACGGACCATCTTTGTCTCAATTCATCTACGCTTTATATCTCCCTTTGTTCACCATCCTTTCACATGTTAACAACTAATGTCGATACATGTATCAACGTGACAAAAAGTGCAAAATCCTTTAGTAGGCTCTAAATTCATTCAAGTAATAAAGTTTAAATTGAAAATTTTCACATTGTACCTAAGATTCTAAACCATATTGTGATACCAACTGTGACACCCCGCGAATTCCAAATTTAGGGTTATCAATCATAAATACACAATTTACGAGAGTAAAAAAATTATAACATTCTAAACATGTGGAATACGATATGAGTGCAAATGAATATGAATAGTTTATGACCATATAAATGTTTAAATATATAAAAACATGAATATTCATACAATTACAATGTGAAACTATATACAAATAAACTGATACAATCCAAATGTCATAATAAATCCTTTAAATGCAAAACTAATCAATGAAATAATAAGTGGAATTCTCTAGCTGAACCTATAATATACAATATAATATACAAATTAATTTAAACTACAAATCTAAAACTAAAATAACTCTACACTATATGTATCCTTAGATGCAATTTATGCTATGCACATCCTCTAGTCCCCACAACAGATGCCAAAAATACTATCTAACGAAACACGAGTTAATCCCATTACAAGAACACTTCCTAAACATTGACGTTTCAATTCTAGTGGTAGAAAAGGTCCACTTTTTATACAAAAGAGAAGAAAAGAAATGAAATCTTTTTATTGAATGAATAAAGAGGGTACAAGTTGGGTCTTATTTATAAGTAGCCTAAACCAATAGAAATATGACACCTGGAGTCTAACTAAAATACAACTGTACCATTCCAGCTGGCATAACAAACTAATAGAAAAAAGTTATATCAGTAAAACTAACAACATAAAACTTATGTAATAAGACCTGTGTTAACACTCCCCCTCAAGATGGAGAGTAAATGATAACTAATCCCATCTTGTCCAATAAATCTTTGAACTGAGAGGGATGAAGAGCTTTGCTAAATATATCAGCCAATAGATTACGAGTAGAAACATGTAAGGTCTTCGAAATTCCTGGTTGAATTTTGTCACGAACTAAATGGCAATCTATCTCTATGTGTTTAGTTCGCTCATGAAAAATAGGATTCGCTGTAATGTTTAGAGCAACTTGATTATCACAATACAGTAAAGCTGGCCTCGAATGACTTACCCCAACCTCCTTTAACAGGGACAATAAGCAAGTAAACTCACATGTAGCATTAGCTATTGATCTATACTCAACCTCTACTGAAGATCATGAAACTATGGATTATTTCTTGGACTTCCAGGAGATTAATGAGTCACCTAAATAAACACAATAACCAGATATGGAACGTCTAGTATCAGGACTACTAGCCCAATCAGCATCTAAAAATACTTTGAATTGAACTTCAGCTATTGTAGACAAATCAGTCGCAGCATAAGCTCTTATCTCTATTTTAGTCATTAAAGGGATGAAAAGACCATATCTAGGAGTACCTTTTACATACTGTAAAACTCTTTGCAAATCCTTGAAATGAGGAAGTCTCGATTGAGCCAAGAATTGACTAAGCCTATTAACTGCATAAAATAGGGATGGCCTAGTGATTGTGAGATATAATAACTTGCCAATTAACCTCCTATAAAGTGAAGCATATTCCGATAATTCCCCTTCATCTTGGTTTAGCTTCGAATTTGGTTCCATAGGTGTAATAGCTGGTTTACATCCTAAGTACCTTGTATCAGCCAATAATTGCAAAGAATAAGGCCTTTGTGATACAGATATGCCCTTTTTTATTCTTCCCACTTCTAAACAAAGAAAAAAATGCAAAGGTCCAAGGTCTTTCAACTTGAATCTAGCATCAATTCTTCACTTCAAGTCTTGTACAACCATGTCATCACTGCTGGCTATAATAATGTCATCAATATAAATAAGTACTGCCATGAAAGTTGACCCTGTACTCTTGATAAATAATGAATGGTCAGTTGCAGACTAACAAAATCATTCTTCATTCAAAATGCTAGAAACCTTATCATACCACTGCCTTAATGCTTGTTTTAAACCATATAATGACTTATTAAGTTTACAAACAGCATTAACATGCAATTTTTTCTCCCCCTTATGACTATACCCTTGAGGAATAGTCATATAAACTTCCTTTCATAAATCACCATGGAGAAATGCATTATTAACATCCAACTGATGTAAATACTAACCATGAATGGAAGCTAAAGCAAGCAAAAGTTTCATGGTAAAAAGCTTTGCTACAGGAGAAAATGTGTCAAAGAAATTAACTCCCTCTTGTTGAGTATATCCTTTGATAACGAGCCTAGCTTTTTGCCTTTATATAGTCCCATCTACTCAAAACTTGACTTTATAAACCCACTTACATCCCACAGTGTGATGTCCAGCAGGTAAGGAAACAATGGACCATGTATTGTTAAGCTCTAATGCATGTAACTCATCAGCCATAGCTTTATCCCACTCAAGAATACTAGAAGCCTGTCAAAAAGACTCAGGTTTAGATGTGTTAGATATGGACATAATAGCAACTTTAAATCCTCACTTAAGTTTTTCATAGCAAAGGAAATTTGAAAGAGGATGATGAGTCGAATAATGAGCTTCGGGAGAATTATACATTATAGAACCACAATGATAAACCTGTAAATAGCTTGTCTTTTTTACCGTGCATTGTGATCTAGTAGAAACAACTGCAGAAGTATCTGTAGAAAGAGCTGAATTTATAGGAATAATAGGTCATATAGGCCTAGTAACTGCAGTAATATCAAAATGAGATGAAATGTTATCAAGAATAGGTAGAGGAAGAACTTCTTTTGGAAACAAAGAATCGATATTTGCAGAGGAACTCTTAACAGCGAGAGGAAAAATTGTCTTATAAAACACAACATCACGAGATGCAAAAGTCTTGTTACTCTCTAAATCCAGAAGCTTATATGCTTTCATCTCAAAAGGATAACCAATTAGGATACAATGCCGATATCTAGGGGAAAACTTATCTCGTTTACTTAACAAAGTTGAAGCATAGCATAGACAAACGAACGAACGCAAGTGACTATAAGAAGGAGACTTTTGATTCAATACTTAAAAAAGAGTTTTTGAATTCAAAACGGGAGATGGAAGTCTATTCATAAGATGAACAACAGTTAAAACAGTATCACTCCAATAAAATGGAGGAATACCTGACTAGGATAAAAGAGCACGAGCTATTTTTAGCAAATGTTGATGTTTACGATCAACAACTAAGTTTTACTGTGGCCTCTCAACACAATATCGATAGTGTATAACTCCTTTAAAATTATAAAATTGAGAAAGATCAAACTCCTTAGCATTATCTGAATGAACTCCTTTTATATGGTTCCAATATTGTGTCTCAATCATTAAAAAAAATCTGGAATCACCTTCTGAAATTCAACTTTGGTATGCAAAAGAAAAACCCAAGTATATCTCAAGGCATCATCAACAATGGTTAGAAAATATCTAAAACCTTCATTGGACATTACCTGAAAAGGGAGCCATACATCAACATGAATAAGATCAAAAGGCAATGCTGAAAGATTATTATTAGAGGTAAAAGCCAAACATATTTGCTTTGGAAGAGGACAAACATTACATAGAAACTTTTTATCACTTCTAAAATTGAAAACATGAGTCTTATCTGTATGCTTAGAAATTACACAAGAAGGATGTCCCAAACGATAATGCCATAACGTCTTAGTGGACAAAACTAAGGAAGAATTACAAGCAACATCAGAACTAGAAGACTTTTAACAAACATCTGGAATACTGAGATGATAGATATGCCCTAATCTTTTACCTATCCCAATCTTCAGGACCTGAGTATCCTGAATCACACAACGACCATCACTAAAGATTAAAGAATAATAAAGATTCCTTATGAGTGAACTAACATACACCAAGTTGTATCTAAAATAAGAAACATGGAGAACTTTGGATATAATTAATGAAGGAGATAATCGAATTGATCCTATTTTAGAAATTATTGCAGTATGTCCAGCAGGTAGAACAAAAAAAAGTAGAAGTATAATGGTTATCAAACAAAACAAAAAAACTCAAGTCATGACATACGTGATGACAGGCACTTGAGTCAATAATCCAAACATTATCTGATATAAGAGAAGAAATACGAGTAAAATTGGACACTATAGGTAGCTGTTCTTGAGCATCATGAGAAAGCCCTTGCAACGAAGTACTCAACAAAGAAGTCAAATGATGACATTGATTAGCAGTCAAAGCATGTAAAGGAAGATTATTATTAGGATTTTGATTGTTATTAGAAGTAATTTTAGCCTCAGAAACAAAACTGGTCTGATTAGCTTGAGGTTTTGAATATCCTGAATGGCTACTTGTTTGCACTTTGGAAAAGTCTCCAGAACGAGTTTTTGGTTTGAAACCACGTGGATACCCATGTATTTTGTAGCATTTGTCCATTGTGTGACCATACAAACCACAATGCATACAAACTGGCTTGTCCTTCTTTCCATTATAGACACTGTAATTTCTACTAGCTACTCCATAAGAAGCTGAAATAGGAAGCATAGTTGAACCAGAGGAATTCATGGATCGTTGTCTTTCTTCTTGTATAACTAGGGAAAAGACTTTATTAACTGGCGGTAATGGATCACTCATAAGGATTTGAGCCCTTATCTAAACAAAAGAGTTATTTAAACCCATACGAAACTGTAACAGATAGTCTTGATGTTGATATTATGTCAAACTCTTCATTCCTCCACAATGACACATTGGTGCAGGTCTAAAATCACTCAATTCATCCTAAAAAATCTTAAGCATTGTAAAATAGGTACTACCATCATTTGAACCCTGTGTGAGAGCATTTATTGCTTTAATTGAAAAATCCTAGGACCATTTTCAGCATCACGAACATACATTATGTTGTCTGTAATGTCTTTACAAATAGCATTCAAGATCCATGACATAACCATATTATTACATCGAGACCAAAAACTGTGCATATTATCACCAATTTCTGGTTTAAGCAATCGATCGATCAACAAATCCAATCTTGTTCTTAGCAATAAGAGGTATTACGATAAAACGATGACAAGAGTTATAGTTGCTACCTGTCAAAGGACTTGAAACCAATCTTTGACTTGGATGATCACCATTACTGAGATAGAAAGGATTGTTGAATCTTCATGAACACGATCATCAGGATCCAAAATTGAAAAAGAATTTTCGCTATTCCGAGTACTGCCATTATTGCCTCCCCAAGCTCCTTCTCCACGAGCCATTCAAGATCAACAAGAACAATAGAAGAAAGAGGAAAAAAAACAAAGAATGGAATATCAATGAGAATAAACGAAATCACAATTTTTGTGATTCACAATTGAGCAAAAAATGGTGCTCTGATACCATTTTACAAAAGAGAAGAAAAGAAAAGAAATCTTTTTATTTAATGAACAAAGATGGTACAAGTTGGGTCTTATATACAATAAGCCTAAGCCAATATAAATATGACACCTGGAGTCTAGCTAAAACACAACTGTACCATACCAGCTGGCATAACAAACTAACAAAAAAAAATTATATCAGTAAAAGTAATAACATAAAACTTATGTAATAAGCCTTGTCTTAACAACTTTTTATTTGAAATCTTTCTCATCTTGGAGGGGAGGGCTATTAATTTTGACACCCATGAAGTGCATGCCACGTTTTCTATATTGAATCTCAAAACCTAGGTCGTGGATCCATAAACCATTAGTGTTATTTTCATCTTCGATGATGGTGATAATTATATTTCCAGTAAATAATATTTTCAAGAGAGGATGTGATGGATAAGATGTTATGAATCCGTAATCGGCCAATAAAGAGATTAAAACACAACAAAAATTTGGTCACTTGGACGATCACTTGCGGGTTGATAGGAATGATAGAAACCATGACTTCCTTATAGTCCCTAATGTTTTTATATCTGGTGTGAGATAACTGAGTTTTAGTCCTAAGCATTGGAGCATTTGAAGAGTGTAGACATTCAATGAAAAACTACTGTAAATTATAATAAACAAGATTGTTTTCCGAAAGAAATCCATCGATATGTTGAGAGAGAAAATTTAGTCCTGCCCAAAATTTATAATTTATTCATTTGAGAACAAGATAATTCTAGTTAGTCCCACAACTTTTATCGTTTGTTCAGGGGTTAAAGAGGTTAACACCTATCCATGGGATAATTATTTTAGAAAAGCGCCACAAAGTAATTCAAAAGATAATGAAACCTAAAAAGTGTTATGTTTTCTTGGGATTTATTTAGTTGTTCAATTACTTTGAATTCCTTTTTACTCATTCTGGGTATACATACCTTGGTGGAAACTTTCTTACCTTTGTAGATTGAAGTACCTATTGTATGGAGGGATAAGATCCTTATAGTACTGACTAAACATGGACAATAACTCATGGCAATTGGGTGTGTGAGGAACCTTATTTTAGAATCATATTTAAGGTGGTTCATACATTGGCATGACAAATTAGTATTTTTTCCAGGGTGATAATAAAACAAAAGAATTAAAGGGGCAACTAGAAGTTCATCTGAGGAATTTGATTTTGTATAAAAAAAAAACTTGAAGTCAGTATTACAAGCGGTATATACATTCTACAATCTTGAGGGCATTAAGAACATATTCCATTATGTCGAAAAAAAGTTGGTGTGGGATAGAACAAAAGACCCTTGTGTTTCATAGCATCACAAAAGTCAATGTGGTTACAAATTTCTCCTTATTTATGGCTCGCATCGATGAATACCTTCATTAAGATATCAATTACAACTATTTTGAGCTTACATACTAATTATCGGATCAACGATCTTGCTCACGAGCCTCCATATATACACTGATATTTCCCAAATTAGATAGGAATTAAATGAGTTATAGGGGAATATTTAATAAGAAACAAGCAATATGACCTAACATGTTTGATGGATCCATTTTTTGAGTAAGGAATTTTTTTATCAACTATATCCGGTCGAATCATAAGGCTTAATTTATTTTTTTCTCTATAAGTCTTTAGATGTACAAGATAATAAAGGCAATATGTGGAGTGCATAATTTTCTCGAGATAAGTGAATGTTAGTAATTTAAAATTAATGATTGAAGATGGGTTAGATTTTAGATTCTCATCGATTATGATAGTGTAAATGTCGGTGTCGTGATTTGGGAAAGAATTTTGTCTAGTGTCTATCTTATTACCAATATAATGAGCAATGAAACTTTGAAACCTCATAATTTTTAGTGATTATTTTGATCAAGTTTCATTACTGAATATTACAACTTGTCAAAAATATATAAATATTAAAATGAAGTGTTGATCAAATAAAAAGAGATACACGGTTTTAGGAACAATAGAAAATCTAAATTAAATTATATAAATAGCATAAGTATTCACCACCATGAGAGTCCTTAAATTATTACAAGGAAAACTCCCCAAAAGTTAAAAAATCTCCCACACTCAAGAGTACAATTTTTAGATAGGCCTTGGATCTCTCGACACGGAATAAAATTATAATTTTATCTCTAGTACTTACGTCTCTAACAATGGTAGTGGCAAGAAAGGACAATTGCTTCCTATAAGAGAAAGCTAAGTCCGGTACTTAGGACCACCTCGCACAATGCAAGGGGTCAGGTCCACCATAACAATATATTATTCTACACACTCCGGTAGTAAAATTATCAGTCATGAATATCAATAAAATATGTACAATATGTAAAATTTTAATTATGCACTATATATAACAACTCTAATTAATCTAATCACGCGATTTCCATATTCATACACTTATCGTAGAATATTTTATCATGTCCCACATTAACATAGTACAATAGATTCTCAAAGATATAATTTAAATATAAGTGAAAACATGTAAAGGACAAGGATGGAGGTCCTAAAATAAAATATCTCAATATTATATAAATCATCATCACATATTAGTCACATTATTCATATTAATGGACATTACATGTTTAACATACTAGATATAAGGATTCATTTAAATAATATCCACATGGATCGATATACATTTCAAATATCTTTTTTCTCACATATTCATTTATCACATCATGATCACATTATTCATTTTCATGGACAATACATGTTTCATATACATGGATTTTCATTCACAAGGATAATAGGATCTTATTGATTTATGATAAAGTTCCAATATTTCTACAAGCCCCCCTTAGTTTTAGAATTCATTTATCAGGCTTAAGGAACTCAATAGACAAATTTCGAACATTTTGGCAGATTAAATACCCTTTACTAAAATGGTCATAACTCCATACTCAGAAGTCCAAATGACCATGTTCAAAGCTCATTGAAAAGATAAATCCATAGCTTTCTTTTCATTTAAGTTTCATGTTCTAATTCAATGTACACAGAGAATGGCAGACATTTCAAATGATATCATAATTTCATATTATGTGAGATTAAACCCCCCTTTACTAAAACGATCCTAGCTCCCTACTCACAAGTCCAAGTGACCCAATTCAATTCACATTGAAAAGTTATGATCTAGACCTTTCTTTTAGTGTATGTCTAACATTCTAATTCAATGTAAATAGAGAATGTAATGTGTATGAAGTGATGTCATATTTTCTTCAAGATTGTCATCCAAATAATTAAACTAGTATAAACAAATAAAATTTATTTAACAATTAGATTTATTCATGTATTTTTCAAAAATATCAGTTTCTAAATGCATGTAACACAATAATTATCTATCTATACACGATTTGAAGAATTTACAGACCATTATTTGGGTAGAAAGTTACTACTAACACCATAAATGGAAAGATTAGTATTATCTTTCCTGGTACAAAAAATACAAAAGTCCAATTTGTAGAGAAATTCACAAAGTGTAGAAAAAATTTCCCTTCCCAAAAACAAACTTCGAGATTTAAAAAGTGTTTTGAGTAAAAGAATTTGTAAGGTGAAGATAAGAAAAGTATTAGCATTTAGTGTAAGAAATTGGTGTGGAGAGTAGAGAGTTGGTGTAAAGATTCGGTGGTATATATTTGTAAAATGAAATTAGAATTTCCTTTTTTGCTTATATATTAATTCCTCCTAACATTGACTTGCCTCTTTTGACTGTCACGCTGAATTGTTCCGAAAGTAAGTTCCAATCACCCATCTACCCATGCTCCGATGTGAAAATTTCACTTTTGGTTTAATTATTATTCGACTACTACAACTCTAAATTATAACTTGCTTTAGCAAAATGACAAATTATAATTTAATAATTTAACCCCATGTAATTTTTACAACTTCAAAGTTTAGTATAAAATTTTATTTCTCACTCAAATAACTATAAATTCAAGTTTTCATTTTAAAAAATTATTTTAATTTATGTCAAATTCATTAAAATTGTTTATTTAATTAAGTAAAAATATTTTTCAGGGTATTACAAACTTCCCCCTTAATAAAAAGAATTTCATCCTTGGAATTCATATTTAACTTCTTACTATAATCGGTCAAAATTTTATTACCTCATAAGTTAGAAACTATCTCCACAAATAAAATGAGTCAACTATCTCCACATATATAATGAGTCAAAATATCTTCCCATATAAAACGAGTCAAACTATCTCCTCATATAAAATGAGTCAAAATAATCTCCTCATATAGTGATGATTCCAAATAATCTCCTTATCTAAAATGAGTCAAAAAAAAAAATCTTCATATCGCGATGAGTCAAAATAATCTCCGCTTTAAAATAATTCGAAATAATCTCCTCATACTGTGATGAGTCAAAATAATATCCTCGTATAAAATGAGTCAAAATGAGTTTTCCATACAATGAAGAGTCAAAATAATCTCCTCGTAAAAATGAGTCAATATGATTTCCCCATACAGTGATGATTCAAAATAATCTCCTTATCTTAAAATGATTCAAAATAATCTCCTCATATAGAATGAGTCAAAATCAATTACTCTAGTACGAGGGAGATAAAATAATCCCCTCATATACGAATGAGTCAAAATCAATAACTCCCATGCATAGGAGTTATAATAATCCAATCATATACGAACGAATCAAAATTAATTACTCCCATGCATAGGATTTAAAATCATCTCCTCATATAAGAATCAGTAAAAATCATCTCCTCACCTACATTTGAATCAAAATTATCTATAAAATGACTCAAAATCATCTCCTCACATTCGCGTGAGTCAAATATACTAAACAGATGGGCTAATATTTCCTCATTGGTTCTCTCACTTTTAAATGAATCCCTTTTCGTTGTGGAGTTCCACTGTAGACATATCATCCATGTTTTATTTGGACACAACTTTTGGTTTTGCATTTCCACAAGACTTATTGGTTGATCATTGTATGACGCATCTGAATCTAACTCAATCTCCTTCAAATCAACATGTTGATATGAAGTCATAAGGTGTAAAACGGATAGAGTAGAAAGATATAAAACATATTGTGCACCCGATCGAGGTGGAAGGAAGTTCTAGTCGGTGCTCAACCTTCCTTACTTTCTTTTAAATCATAAACAATTCAATTTACTGAGGGGTAACATCCCTCTTTTTTCGACCCTCATTACCCCCTTCATAGGGGAAACACTTAGTAAAACTTACTATCCCACATGAAATTCCTTTAACTTTCAATTTATATCAACGTATCTCTTTTGTCTATCCTGAGTGATTTTTATTCATTCCCTAATGGGCTTGATCTGCTCATTTCTCTCTTAGATTAACTCTTTTCCCGAAGGTCTACCCTCACCTTTCGCTAACCAATATATGACTGCTCACCAAGCTCCCCATAAAGTTCTTCATAAGGGTCCATAGGTATGGACTCATGGTAACTGTTATTATACGCCAACTCAATCCAAGGTAAATATTTAAGGCTTAATAATAATCTTGTATCAACTTCATACTACTCAAGAGAACCTACTTAACTTATACCTCTTAAAATCCCTATTCCTTCCCTTTCTAGACTCCATGTGTGGGATGTCTTATAAACAAAATTCAAAAAAGGAACCTCCCGATACATTTATGTCTAGCACAGGTAGTCTGTAACAACCCGAATTTTTTAAATGAAAATTTTTAAATTAATTTTGAAAATCGGAGAATTTTTTTTTTGTATTTTATAAATTTTATAATTTAAGATGTTGGTTTTTATATTTAAAAAAATAAATTTTCAAACGGAATTGGATTCGGAGTTAAAATGGATTTTATATTCAATTTTTATTATATAGTAGAGTCCTAAAAATATAAAACTCTCCAAGAGTCCTCAAAGCATAAAATTCTCAACAAAAAAAAATATTTAAAAATATGGAATGGTATGATTGAGCTAATTTTTCATAGTAGGCCTGCCTCGTCGTCAACTATAACATACTAAAATTTCATCCGCATCCAACGGTCCGATTGTCTGGAATAAATTTTTTATTGTTTGTATCTTATTAGAACTCTTTTCTCAGTCAAACTCTTATTCCTTTATATATAACAATTTTTGTGGATGGACTTTTAAAATCACTTTTTCTCAAACTTTTCAACCGGATGACCTCTCCAAAATTACTCCCTTTAATCTACAAACTTTAGCCCCAAACTTATTCAAGTGTTTGACTCGGTATTTGAAGGCTTAATTGGTGTTTTCTCAAGATTGTTCAAGAACGACTCTTTGCTAATTTTTTGAGAGGAATCCGACTGTTAACTCATATTTTCTTCATCTAAATCATAGGCATGAATACTCTATTTCTTTACTTTAGTATTATGCATTTTAAGTATTGCCTAAACATTAATCACATGTTTTTCCTTAAAACCTATTAGCAACCTAATTACAGAAAGTGGAAGTATAAAACTTGGGGCTATTTTTATGAAATCTTTTAATATGAATAATTTTCATAACCCTTGGGTACGTAGGTACCATGAGTGGATTTTAGATTTTATGGGTATAGGTTGCGTATAGAAAAATCATGCTTTTGGAATAAACGTTATTGGGGGCGTAAAACTTATGTAAAATTGCTTAGAAATAAAGATAGTTGAAAAATGACTTATTAATGATGGAAATTCGGTGTTCTTAAATTAAAATTGATTAATTGGGATTAATTTTGATGAAATTGAGGTTTAATTGAAATTGGGTTATTATGTGAAGTTTTGTAAGATTATTATATTGCTTGTTGGGTGATTTATTATATTGCCTTTGTTACGGTGGATTTTGGGTAATTATACTCTCCCTATAGTTTCTAGGATGACCTCTAGGTATGGGAATAATGGGTAGGCCTTTAGATGATTTACGCCTTCTAAGTATGGGACTAGTGAGGGTAGATTATCGCAGTTTCATCATTATTGGGGGTTGGGTGATTTTTGGTACGTTATCATCGTTACGCTAGCCTAGGCATGAGACTAGGTAGAGATTTAAGTTAGAAATTCATCAGATACATAGGGTAGGACGTTTTAATAACTTGGGGACCCTTAGGTGTGGGACTATAGGGTATTTTGAGTATCTCACATCGATTAAAATGGTGGGGTAATTTATAAATAGAGAATTTGAGAATTAATGCCTAAAATAAAAACGGGTATTAAAATTTGTGGCGACATAATGTGTCGGAGCCGACAGTTTAAACGGGTCAAAGGATGACTTATGTCGTGTGTGGAACCTTGTCATATCGCGAGGATAGCAGTATAAAAATGTATCAGACGACGGCCTTGACAAGGGGATGTGTGTGTGGGTATAACTTTGTCATATGTCCGAGCCGACAGTTTAAACGGGTCAGAGGACGATTGACAAGGGAAAATGTGACATTTTGGTGGATTACCACCCGGGGCGGGAGGACCGCCATAATAAAAAGTGAGAATAATAATAACTTGGTTTAATTACTAAAATTAACTCCATGGGACTTGGGAATTTAAAATCATATTGGTGTGTTCTTGTAAAATTGGGATCTCTCCGGTAGTTAGTGATTTATAATTATCGTGTTTAATTATTCGTTTAATTAAAATATTCTATTGTGATATTTATTGTGTATAATGCTATTGTTTAGGTTCACGGACCCTATTTGAGGGGAGTAATGTGTATTTATGATCGGGGCTCTGACCTCGTGCGTTGATTAATATTCTTTAGGTTTTAGTGCTGGAGTTGTTACACGAGATTTTGGAGATTTTCTTCGAGGTTCAACTGGATTATTTTCGAAAAGCTTATTAGCGTAGACTAGTTTTCCTTTCCTTCGCATTGTGTTGAGACTCAGTTTATGGTTTTGGTGGGACATTCGATTCCAAAGTTGTACGATTTCGTTCAGATATTCATTGTTAGATTTTACTTAGTTATATAATTGGAGGTTTGGTTCATTCAAGTTTAGCATATGACGGATCTTTTATCATTCAGTTGTTATTAATATTTGGGATTGATTAAATCTTTGATCTTGTAGATGGATTTTTATATGTCTCATATCTGTCTCATGCTAAGGATGGTATTTATTTAGTTCACACCCGATTTAGTTTGGGTGGTAGCTGTACACACCCAATTCTGATACCCCTTAAACTCTCCTTAGGTCCCTATCACATCCCTTCATCGCTACAGACCCAGGTCATACCTCGAGTACTGACCTAGAATCCATCGGGCACTCCCAGGCTCTATTTGACCAAAAGTTAAAGTCTTCAGCTCAACTGAGACTGAATGTGTCACACCCCAAACCCAATATCCATACTAATCATTTGTTATTAGAATAATTGGATCATAATCTTGAGCCCATTGGAAAATATACTTCATTTATCAATATTTTTCTACACACTGTGTATAATGAACATAATATTATTATTATACCATAATGAAATCAATATCAGAATCATAATTAACCGGACATACAATACTATGATTAACTATGATAAAATTTCACAATCATCAACTCAATCCATACTAATGCAATATATACAATGTGTGAGTATATTAAAATCTTCAGGGTGACAATGATAAACTCCCCATATTTAAACCCCAGCTCTCTCGACCTGTGCAACTCTCAAAGTTATCGGTCATATGGTATTCTAGCTGGCAGCATACAAAGCTGAAATTGTTAAAATATAAACCGTAAGCATTAAGCTTAGTGAGGTACTCCTTCCCTACAATGAAATAACAATTCTATATTGAATATGTGGATATAAAATCCGAAAAATTTTGCCCATTGGCAAAAACAATTCCTGGATCATAAGATCCAAATAATTTTGCCCATTGGCAATAACAAATACGGGAACATTAGTTCTAACAAATCATTCGATCTTTGTCCAATTCCAATCCTGGATCATAAGACCCAAACAAATCCTGGATATTTTAATATCCAAACAAATCCTGAATACCGAAGTATTCAAACCAATCCTGGATCATGAGACCCAAACAAATCCTGAATACCGGAGTATTCAACAAATCCTGCTCTTAGAGCTATATTCATATTTATATATGAAACAAATCATAAGTACACTCACCTTGATAGTTTAACTCGCTTTTCCCTTGCCTTTATCCGGTATTTGTTCAATCAGCACTTCTTCCCTTCCTATCATTCTTAAAATATTAGTATCATCATAAGAATATCAATAAGCCAAAGAATGATTTAAACATAATTCAATCCATAAGCATCACATGATTCCATTCAAATCATTTATCACAAGTGAAGTTCCATCCAAATTCATGTATATTTAACATATCCAAATCATAGACCAAATATAAATTCATTTATTCTTGGTAATTCAATCCTTATCATATTAGTGTACCAATACAAAAGACGGTACATCATTTCAAGTCTCCTAGAGCAAGATATGCCCATTTCTTTACCACATAACAAATCTGCCCTATAGGCTCTTTTATCGTTCATTCAACTTCTAGGAATTTTCATAATTTTTATACATCATCAATTTCTATGATATTTTACCCAACATCAGTAAACATATTGAACAATACAAAACTAAAGTTTCATAATTTTTAAGGTTCGTTTGCTATGTCAAGAAAAACATCGAACACATGACGGGCATACTTTCATGCTTAGGGAAGATTTCATACCCGAACTTAAAACTCTCACCAAAGACTTATTTCTTGGTATTTTCACTTGATTTTAGGATATATCATACATATGTGAGTCCAAGTTAATCTCCAATTATAATCAATCAATTCCAGTAATTATACAAAAATGTATGGAAGTTTGAATAAACAAAGTTTCTAAACAAAGCAATTTTAGGGTTTGTACATTCAACTTAACTTAAACTTGCATATATCCATACATATGCACCCAAGCATGAAAGTTCAATAAACAATCAAGGATTTATGTCATATAAATCATAATTTCAAGAAAAATAACAAGATTCATGGTTGGAATTACCTTAGGGGCTTTTACGTAATTTTCTATGAATTTGTTTGAATGTTTATCCTCACTTTCTTCTTCCTAACCCTCATAATTGTTCTTCCTCAACTTAAAACTCTCCCAAAATGAGTTTGCTGAATAAAGGGGATATCTCAAGGGTTTAAGTCGTCCAAACCAACCTCCACTTCCAACCAATCAATTTATAACATGTGGCATCATATAAAACAAAATATCCTTTCAGGCTAAATGACTACTTTACCCTCTGTTCGTAAAAAGACAATATCTTCCTACTCGGATGTCCGTTCGATGTACCGTTTATTGTGTTAAAAACCTAACTCATATATCTACAAACATATAGTTTTCACACAAGTCAATTGTTATGTCATAAAGTTCAAAACTAGTCTTAAACATGAACATTCCTACCGAAAACTTCAAAATTTCACATTTGTAACTAATTCGATATTTCATGTTTTATGAAGGTAGGATTAGACTAAACATAATGAATTAAAATTATATATACTAATAACATATTATCCATATCACACAAGCTAATCATGATTTAAATATAATTTATCATAATTATATTCGGGTTGCCATAATTCTCCCTCAGTTAAGAAATTTCGTCCCCGAAATTGACATACCTTGGTTGTGTGAATCAAACAAATACGGATAACGCATATTCATGCTATCCTCACTCTACCATGTAGCTTCTTCTATGGAATGCCTTCTCCACATAACTTTCATGAGTGGGATCACTTTTGATCTTAATATTTGTTCTTTCCTATCGACGATTGCAAGTGGTTCTTCCACATAGCTCAAATCTTCTTTCAACGCAATAGGTTGTTTCACCAATACATGTGAAGGATCTGCTACATACTTTCTTAACATAGAAACATGAAAAACATCATGTAACCGAGCTAACTCTGGTGGTAATGCTAACTTGTAGGCAACCATCCCAACTTTTTCGAGAATTTCATAACGTCCAATGTAGCGTGGACTTAATTTCCCTTTCTTTCCAAACCTCATAAATCCTTTCCATGGCGATATCCGAAGAAACACATAATCCCCTTTCTGGAATTCCAAATTTTTTCACCGTTTATCCGCATAACTTTTTTGTCTGCTTTGAGCTGTTCACATTCTATCTTAAGTAATCTTCACTTTTTCAGTGGTGACTTCAATCAATTTTGGACCCTTTATCTTCCTTTCACCAACTTCACCCCAACATATCGGTGTATGACATCGTCTACCGTACAATGCTTCATATGGAGCCATACCAATAATAGAATGAAAACTATTGTTATATGCAAATTCTATCAAAGGCAAATATTCATCCCCATTTCCTTTGAAATCAAGCACACAAGCTCTAAGCATATCTTCCAAATTTTGTATTGTCCTTTCAGACTACCCATCTGTCTGAGGATGAAAAGTCGTACTAAACTTCAAGTTAGTACCCATATCACACTGCAAGCTATCCCAAAATCTAGATGTAAAAGTATGGTCTCTATCTGAAATAATAGATATCTGTGCTCCATGCAATCGAATAATTTCATTAACATACAGTCTAGCATACCTATCAACTGTATACGTAGTCTTGACTGCCAGAAAATGAGCAGACTTGGTCAATCTGTCCACCACTACCCAAATCGAATCTGACCCCTTCTGAGATCGAGGAAGCCCAACTAAAAAATCCATTGTTACATGATCCCATTTCCATTCGGATATTGGCAATGGATGAAGAAGACCAGTAGGCTTCTGATGCTCCACTTTCACTTGCTAACATATAAGGCACCTAGCAACAAAATCAACTATTTCATTTTTCATATTATTCCAGCAATAATGCTCCTTTAAATCCCTATACATTTTAGTACTACCAGGATGCATAGTATAAATGTAATTACGAGCCTCATCTAAAATTTCATCTTTCAATCCACACACATTAGGCACGCATAATCGCTGCTTATACAATAAAGTGCCATCATTCACAATACAAAAATATTCAGACTTACCATCTCGGACATCTTGTCATTTTTTCTTAAGAAAAGTATCTTGACTTTGCAAATCACGAATACGGGTAGCTAACAAAGGCCTCACGCTTACATGAGCAAAGAACCTGTCCCCATCGGCTAATTTCAATTCTACTCCCATCAATCTCAACCCCATGATGTGGGAAACTCTAGCACACTGAATACAAGATAACCTTCCCAAAGCCTTTCTACTCAGAGCATCTGCAACTACATTTGCCTTCCCTGGGTGGTAGTGAATTGTATAATCATAGTCTTTAATTAACTCCATCCATCGCCTCTGCCTCAAATTCAACTCCTTTTGAGTAAATAAATACTTAAGGCTTTGATGGTCAGTAAAAATTTCTCATACCTCACTATATAGATAATGACGCCATAATTTCAAAGCAAACATAATAGAAGCAAGTTCCAAATCATGTGTAGGATAATTATGTTCATGTGTACGCAACTGCCTAGAAGCATAAGCAATAACTTTACGATGCTGCATAAAAACACAACCCAACCCCTGATGTGAAGCATCGGTATAAATAACAAAATTATCTCCACCGTGTGGAATAGTAAGAACATGTGCAGTTACCAATCTCTTCTTTAATTCTTTAAAACCATTTTCGTAATCAGAATTCCATTCAAACATAATATCTTTCCGGGTCAATTTAGTCATTGGCAAGGCAATTGAAGAAAATCCCTTAATAAACCTTCTATAATACCCAGCGAAACCCAGAAAACTTCTCACCTCAGTGACATTATTGGGCCTCTCCCATTTTACAATAGCTTCCACCTTCTTGGGATCAACACATATACCATCTCCAGAAATAACATGGCCTAAAAATACAACTTTTGATAGCCAAAATTCACATTTGCTAAACATAGCATACAATTGCTTATATTTCAACACATTCAAAATAGTTCGGAGATGCTTTTCATGTTCAACCATATCACGTGAATAACTCAAAATATCATCAACAAAAACTATCACAAATGAATTGACGAAAGGACGCAGTACTCGGTTCATAAGATCCATAAATACAGCCGGAGCATTAGTCACCCCAAAAGTCATCACCAGAAATTCAAAATGACCATACCAAGTACGAAAAGAAGTTTTAGAAATATCACTCCTCTTAACCCTCAACTGATGATAACCTGATCGCAAGTCTATCTTTGAAAACACTTTAGCACCCTGTAACTGATCAAACAAATCATCTATACGAGGTAAAGGATATTTGTTCTTAATTGTAGCTTTATTCAGTTGCCTATAGTCAACACAAAAATGCATAGTGCCATCTTTCTTTTTCACAAATAAAACTGGCGCACCCCATAGAGATACACTTGGCTGTATGAACCCTCTATCAAGTAAATCCTGTAACTGAATCTTGAGTTCTTTTAATTCAATAGGTGCCATTCTATACGATGATTCAATACTAAATTCAACTTCTATCTCTGGCGGTAATCCAGGAAATTCGCTAGGAAACATTTCTGGAAAATCTCCTACTATAGGAACGTCAACTAATTGTAAAACCCCCATTCATAGTGTCAAGAACATATGCAATAAAACCCTCACAACCCTTACTCAATAATTTCCTTGCCTGAATAGCAAAAATAATGCAACTAGGAACAATTTTCCTTTCCCCCATAAATTTAAATTCAGACTCACCAAGTAATTTAAAAATAACTTCCTTACGGAAACAATCCATGGATGCATGATATTTGGATAACCAATCCATTCCCAAAATTATGTCAAAATCAGAGATACCCAATGGAAGTAAGTCTATAATTGTATCTCTAACCCCCACAGTCAAAACACAATCACTAAAAACATATTCAACTACAATCATATCCCCCATTGGCATGGAAATACCCAACCCCACCTCTAAATGAGTACATGGTCTATTCAGATATATGGAAAATGCATATGATTCAAAAGAATGTGTGGAACCAGGATCAATCAGAACATAAGCACTTATATCAGTAACAGAAAGTGTACCTATCACCACATCTGGAGTAATCTGAGCTTCTTTCATTGTAAAAACTCGTCCACCTGGCCTGGAACTACTAGCTTGTCCTCTTCCCATACTTTTCACTGCACTGCCTAGAGATAACATTCTGCTTGCTACTTCACTATGTAATGCTGGAGTCTGTGCCACTTGCAGACAATTCTTCTTAATATGCCCCACTTGATGACAATGGTAGCATTCCAATCCCTTAATCTTAGGACACTCAGATTTATAATGCCCTTCCTTTTTACAAAAGAAACATGTAACACCTCCTAATGGGGGCTCACCTCTCCCTGACTTTTTGGATGAACCAAAAGATCCTCCACCACCCCTGGTATCTCTGCCTAATCTCCCCTGACCTCTACCACTATCTCCACCACCTCTATGAAATTTATGAGGTTCCATCTTAACACTTCCACCCTCACCTCCCTTAGAGTGAGATGCGTCGAATATACTTTTCTTAAAACTCTCTCTACTTGCCACCCCTTGGTTTATTTTCCTTTCTGCTATCGTGGCTTTGTTTACCAGAGAAGCATAATCTTCTAACTCATAAGTGGCCACTCTATTTTGAATAGGCCAAATCAGTCCATCTTGAAACTTACTAAATTTATCTTCTTCATCTTTCACATACTTAGTAGCAAATCTAGACAAAGCCATAAATTTAGCATCATACTCCCTCACAGACATGTTCCCTTGGGTTAAATTTATAAACTCCCTCAGCTTTTCCCTCTTATAAACCTTAGGGAAATACTTAACATACAAAGCTTTAATAAATTCAGCCCAAGTAATAACATCAGTACCTTCCATCATGGGCACCAAATGGTTTCTGGCTTCTCACCAATATTTTGCCTCTCCTTTGAGCTTAAACACAGCTAGATTCACTTTGTGGTTATCTGGAACCTTCATAACTGCAAAGATAGTTTCCAGAGCTCTGACCCACATCTCAGTTTCTGTAGGTTCAACTGGCAGTGAATATTCTGGAGGATTCAACTTCAAAAACTTCTCATGCATGGAATCTTTCATTTCCATCCTTGCCTCTTTTTCAATCTTGGCCACAGTCTTTGATTCTAGATATCTAGCTTGTTGTTCTGCCATTTGCGCCATATTTCTTTCTTGTTGCTCTGCTATCCTCATTATTGCCTGTGCTTTTATTTGCATCTCTGTAGGCTTCTCTTGCTCTCTATCCCTTCCAGCAACACTTTGCTCTACTTCAGTATTCTCTATACGAGAAGCCACTCCCTCTTCTCTATGTTGTCCATTCCCAGGTTTCATCTGGAATTATCTGTAATACAACAAAGTTCTAACAACCAATATAAACAGTTTATGATACTAAACTATTGGTTAGTACATAAACAATTCATAAATATAAAATCAACTCAATACTGCCATCTAATCTTCACACACGTCCAGAATTAATAACCACGCTCTGATACCACTAATTGTCACACCCCAAATCCAATATCCATACTGATCATTTGTTATTGGAATAATTGGATCATAATCTTAAGCCCATTGGAAAATATACTTCATTTATCAATATTTTTCTACACACTGTGTATAATGAACATAATATTATTATTATACCATAATGAAATCAATATCAGAGTCATAATTAACCGGACATACAATACTATGATTAACTATGATAAAATTTCACAATCATCAACTCAATTCATACTAACGCAATATATACAATGTGCGAGTATATTAAAATCTTCAGTGTGACAATGATAAAATCCCTATATTTAAACCCCAGCTCTTTCCAATGGTGCAACTCTCAAAGTTACCGGCCATATGGTATTCTAGCTGGCAGCATACAAACCTGAAATTGTTAAAATATAAACCGTAAGCATTAATCTTAGTGAGGTACTCCTTCCCTATAATGAAATAACAATTCTATATCGAATATGTGGATATAAAATCCGAACAATCCTGCCCATTGGCAATAACAATTCCTGGATCATAAGTTTTAAATAATTCTGCCCATTGGCAATAACAAATCCTAGAACATTAGTTCCAACAAATCATTGGATCTTTGTCCAATTCTAATCCTGGATCATAAGACCCAAATAAATCCTGGATATTTTAATATCCAAACAAATCCTAAATACCGAAGTATTCAAACCAATCATGGATCATGGGACCCAAACAAATCCTGGATATTGTAATATCCAAACAAATCCTGAATACCGAAGTATTCAAACAAATCCTACTCTTAGAGCTATATTCATATTTATATATGAAACAAATCATAAGTACACTCACCTTGATAGTTTAAATGGCTTTTCCCTTGCCTTTATCCGGTATTTGTTCAATCAACTCTTCTTCCCTTCCTATCATTCTTACAATATTAGTATCATCATAAGAATACCAATAATCCAAAGAATTATTTAAACATAATTCAATCCATAAGCATCACATGATTCCATTCAAATCATTTATCACAAGTAAAGTTCCATCCAAATCGATGTTAATATATTTAACATATCCAAATCATAGACCAAATATAAATTAATTTATTCCTGGTAATTCAATCCTTATCATATTATTATTCCAATACGAAAGACGGTACATCATTTCAAGTCTCCTAGAACAAGATATGCCCATTTCTTTACCACATAACAAATCCACCCTATAGGCTCTTTTATCGTTCATTCAACTTCCAGGAATTTTCATAATTTTTATACATCATCAATTTCTATGATATTTTACCCAACATCACTAAACATATTGAAAAATACAAAATTAAAGTTTCATAATTTTTAAGGTTCGTTTTCTATGTCAAGCAAAACATCGAACACATGGCGGGCATACTTTCATGCTTAGGGAAGATTTCATACCCGAACTTAAAACTCTCACCAAAGACTCATTTCTTCGTATTTTCACATGATTTTCGGATATGTCATCCAATTAGAATAAATCAATTCTAGTGGGTATACAAAAATATATGGATGTTTGAATAAACAAAGTTTCTAAACAAAGCAATTTTAGGGTTTGTACATTCAACTTAACTTAAACTTGCATATATCCATACATATGCACCCAAGCATGAAAGTTCAATAAAAAATAAAGGATTTATGTCATATAAATCATAATTGCAAGAAAAATAACAAGATTCATGGTTGGAATTACCTTAGGGTCTTTTACGTAATTTTCTATGAATTTTTTGATTGTTTCTCCTCACTTTCTTGTTCCTAACCCTCACAATTGTTCTTCCTCGGCTTAAAACTCTCCCAAACTGAGTTTGCTGAAAAAAGGGGGATATCACAAGGGTTTATGTCGGCCAAACCAACCTCCACCTCCAACCAATCAATTTATAACATGTGGCATCATATAAAACAAAATATCATTTAAGGTTAAATGACTACTTTACCCTCTGTTCGTAAGAAGATAATATCTTCCTACTCGGATGTTTGTTCACTGAACCGTTTGTTGTGTTACAAACCTAACTCCTATATCTACAAACATATAGTTTTCACCTCAAGTCAATTATTATGTCATAAAGGTCAAAACGAGTCTTAAACATGAATATTCCTACCGAAAACTTCAAAATTTCACATTTGTAACTAATTCGATATTTCATGTTTTATGAAGGTAGGATTAGACTAAACATAACGAATTAACATTATATATACTAATAACATATTATCCATATCACACAAGCTAATCATGATTTAAATTTAATTTATCATAATTATATTCAGGTTGTCACAGAATGAAAGTTTCAAGGGCATTAAAATCCCTTTCCAATGGTCCATCCCGTGCACGATTTCGACTTACGGTACGGATGAACAATCTATTTTACTCCGAGAGGTCACCAAATTCTTCCAGGGACCGGTTGATCAATGTCAACTCCCCAAACCGGATAAAACTCTTTGGAATGTCGAAGTACATCTCCCAACCTTTCCAACGGTCCACCCCGTACACGATTCTGACTTACCCTGCGGATGAACGATCCGTTTGCGTTCGACTATGCCCCATCCAATGGATCGACGAGCACTTCCGAGCCACATTTGACCTAAAGTCAACTCCCAAACTCGGGAGCTATCCAAAGGTCTTTCGAAGGTCTCTGAAATAACTTTCCAATGGCCTGCCCCGTGCACGATTCAGATCAACGGTTTGCACTCTAAGACCGATTTTCCGAAAAAGGCTAGAAAGACACTGCCAAACAGTAGGTCCAGACACTGCCTATCGGTAGTGTGCCTAAACACACCTGCCAATTGGCAAGACTAAGGCTATGCCGATCGACAATGCCCCGGG
Organism: Sambucus nigra; assembly: GCA_949130495.1. Taxonomy (NCBI): domain Eukaryota; kingdom Viridiplantae; phylum Streptophyta; class Magnoliopsida; order Dipsacales; family Adoxaceae; genus Sambucus; species Sambucus nigra. The sequence continues at coordinate 244,584,951 of OX422209.1, forward strand.
CCTATAAAAAATAGGCATTTTCCTCATTTGCAAGGAGAGCCCATATCTGATAGACATCACTCTCAGAAAATCTAGAAAACCTCTCTTGAAGTCAGCGTGATTTCCACATCTAAATACCTTTCCAACCTTCACTTTTCATCATCCTTTTTATCAAATTTGGTGAATTCACTACCCTCCATCACCATCCAAGTGCAAGGGTTGCTCTCCAACATTCAAGACCAAGTTCAAGATCTTTAAGAAACAATTCTTTCCTTAAATTCCCATAAATTCGCATTAACTTATTTTATTACTTAGCATTTTTATTCTCTCATCTCACATATCCTAATATACTTTGTATTTAGTATTATTGCACATCTCTTATTTTCATACAAGTAAAAACCCAAAAAATATGAAAAAGAGGGTTTGCTCATAAATTCCAAACGGGAATTCTCACACTTTTCTTACACTTTTCTCACAACTACAACACTTTTTCACACACACACACACACACACACACACACACACACACACACAAATAAGAGAATCCCTCGATTGGATTTATGGGATAAACCCCACCCCTCGTTTAGCATGCGAACTACGTGGACTTTGATGCCTCTATAGGATACGTAGGCGTCTCGAAGTAAAATTCGAGATTCGAGTCCTATTTTTATTTTTTCTCTCATTTTCTATTTTTCTCTAAAACTCAATACTCTTATATCCTATATACTTGTTCTTAGTATCGTATTATCCCATATGCATTATCGTTCCCTCATAACGATCAACGTAAGGATAATCGCGTAAATCCTATTTTATTATATTATTTCTACATTCCTACGGATGACTAACTTTACCCCTTTCTAAGGACATAAATTTCCAATTGAGTCCCTGTATTGTTTTGACTTAATTCTGTGAACAAAACTGTGTTTGTAATATGCATAGGGAGATTTTTATTTTGTCACGGTCCCACTCGGTCTATGACGTATTGAAGAAATTGAACACGTTACGGCGAAGCTTCAAGGAATTAATCATGCCGATGTTTAATTGGTGCAAGTTTAATCGTCTTAAAAGTTAATTGCATTCCGAGATCACTCAGGTATGAATGCGTAAAATTAATGATGCATGGAATTATTTTATAAAAGATAAGGATGTAATTTTTATAAAGAAAAATGTTTTAAAATGGTTTAAAGTGTTTTAAAAGGTTTATTCTATGTTTTTATTCTGATAAGTTTGAATAGGAGTTTGACTTATTTAAATCTCTGTTTGAAGAGACGTTTTGAACAAAAAGTCAAAGTCAACTCGGTCGCTCGAACGACATCAGATCTCATTCGAACGAGATGCTGATGTCGCTCGAACGACATGCTTAAGTTGTTCGAATGACACATTTTTTGAGGCGGTGTTTAAATCCTATTTAAAGAGTGTTTGCATCAGAATTTCGAAAGGTGTACTTTCTGGAAAAGAGTTTTACGAACCAGAACCTTGTTTGCACATGTTTTCTATGGTTTACAAAGCATAAACACATCCTTAGAGTTTGCAAAGATTCGAGTTATCATTCTTATATGTTTAAGTGATCTTGCTGCACCAAAGTTGTTTGTTCTACACATTGAACACAAAGGGTTTTGTGGTGGAGAAGCGACGGACATCGTGTTCGACATCGTAGACGTTTCTAAAGCCATAACGGTGGACACCGAGACATACGTGGACGCGTGTGTCGTGGACAGAGATCGTGGAAGACAGAATTTCTGCGCGGGCACTATTGAAGAACGGTTGAAATTAGAAGCAACGTCAAGACCCGTGGGGATCGAGTCTTAGTGTAAGGCTAATATGTCTTTGTAAAACCGTTGTTCATAGTGATTGTCTGGCTTGGGGCGTCAGAGTTTGTTTTCCCGTTTTTTATTTTTTCCTCGTACATCCGGCATTGTGAGTATTCTTTACTTTACTTTACTTTCTTTAATCACTAGATGCATGTTTAGGATTAATCAAGATAAAACTGGTTTAAAGTAAGAATTGGGTTTTCACAACTTGGTTTGGTGCTAATTAAAAGTTGGATCTTTTTCGGAGAAAATTTGGTTTTGTTTGAAACACACATATTGGGCACTCTTCAAATTGGTATCAGAGCTAGAAAACATTTTTATTTGTTTTGTGATCCCGAGTGTTTTCAAAGATGAATTCTGGATATAATGAATTTTCCTGTTTTTGATGGCACTAATTACACTTATTGGAAGATGAGAATGAGATGTGCTTTAAAATCTATTGATGAGCGTGTTTGGCTTGCAGTTAAGAAAGGTTGGATACCCCCTGTCACTATTGTAGGTGAGGTCACTAGTTTAAAGCCTGTTGAGTCATGGACCGTAACTGAACAAAGACTTTCACAATATAATTATAAGGGTCTGCACGTTATTTCTTCACATGTCACATAGGAAGAATATAATAGAATTATGACTTGTGAAACATCAAACGAGGCTTGGGATATTTTGGCACTCACTCACTCACGGGGCACTAGCACGGTTAGGGCGTCAAAACTTCAAAATCTCACTACACAGTTTGAGACCATTAGGATGTTAGAGAGTGAGACCTTTGATGAGTTTTATGCTAGGCTGTCCAATATTGTCAACTCGTCATTTAACCTAGGTGAGAAAATTCCCGACAACCGTGTCATTAAGAAAATCCTTAGGTCGTTGCCTAGTAGGTTTGATGCAAAAGTGATCATTTTAATCTCCTTGGGTAGGTTAGAGTCAACAAAACTAGAAGAGATTGTAGGTGACTTACAAACCTATGAAATCGACATGATTAGCTCCAAGCAATTTCCTAAGAAAGAAAAGGGTATTGCTTTGAAAACCCGAAAGGAGGAAATTAAAGTTTCGGATTCCGATTCCGATTTTGAGGATGTTGCTTGGTTGGCAAAGAAATTTAAAAAAATTATTAAGTTTCAAAAGCAATCGAAAGATGCCAAGAAATTTGAAAAATTCAAGAACAACAAAGTAGATCCCACCTCTAAGGATAATTTTGATAAGCCTAAGAGAGATGAGTCGGATAAGTGTTTTGAGTGTGAGATGTACGGTCACAAAGTTAAGGAGTGTCCCACTAGACTTAAGAAAGAGGAAAGCAACCCGTTGTCTATAATGCCACCTTAACTGATAGTGAACCTGAAGAGGGAGAGAGTTCCCACATTGAGCGTAACTTTGTTGCGTTTATGGCATGTCATGTGAGCGATGACGATACAACTCATATGAATGACACTTCCGAGGAGGTTTTGAGTGAATCCCATATTAGTGAGGGTGAAGAGACTGATGAGGATGAGGTTGATGTGAAAGAATTACAAAATGCGTTTAATGAGTTGTATGACGAAACGGTGAAGGTGAAAAAGGCTAACTCAAAATTGCAATCTAAGTTAAATGACTGTTCCATAGAAAATAATGATAGGTTGATTGTGGATCTTAGGGCATGATAGAACAAGTTTAGGGAGAAATTAGAGTTTGTGGAGAAATAGAGAGATAATCTCCGTGGTTTGATGGAGTCCTTGAAAAAGGAGATTTTAGGTTTTGAGGAGTCTAGGCCTTTGCTCCAGTCTAGGATTCACGAGTTGGAGGAGAGATTGATAGACTCGTCTAAAGTCAAGTTTGATTTGGAGGCTAGGTTGGAGAAGTTAGATAAGATCCTAGGCACCGTACAAATTAAGGAAGATAGGGGAGGTATAGGTTTTGGTGAGAGAGTTGTTCCCATTCTCCCCGCACGTGTGAGAAACACTAGGATGGTTAGAAAAGGTCCACATAAAGGTAATCATTCCCACCACCGCTACTCTTGCACGTTTTGTGGTAGGAAAGGTCACCTTAGGCGTTATTGTTACGACCTTAGACAAGCTCCTAGGAAGTTTAAGAATAAAGTTGCCTCGGTTATCCAAACCCCCGTGCATCGTTTTACACCTACTTGGGTTAGAAAATCAGATTTAGTGGCTTTTGGAATTAAACTTCATGATTCTCGTTTGGGTGCACTTGATTCTTTCCATGCTAAATCTAAAGGATGAAAGTGTTGTCATGTTTGTCATATGCTAGTTTGCTTCATGATATATTCATTGCTAGTATTATGACATGTCTATCATTTTGTATTATAGTTTTCATTTATTTGAGTATTATTTGAAAAAATTACAAAAAGATTTTGTTTTTGAGAAAACTTTTGAAAATCCAAAAAGATTTTGCTTTTCTTTGAGTCAAAATATGTTTGAAAAGCCAAAAAGATTTTCGATGTTTGTTTTTGAGTTTACATGTTTGATGTGGCATATTGGTGTGCTTTGACCCCCCCATCGTTTCATTATCCATGTGGCTAGGACATTTGGTCATTATTATCGATACTTAGAATGATCTTAACCATTGTTTATATGTGGTTGTTTCAAAGTTGATATGCATATTGATTCGACTTTATATATATGCCAACATTGCACACATGCACGAGTTTATATGGATGATTGACTTCACTTGCATATTTGAATTTGGTGAGGCGTTCTTATCTCAATCTTGTCATCTATGCATAAGTAGACTTAAGGATAAGTGTGCATGTAATAACCGTTTACCGTGAGGATTTAAAATTGGTAAAAATGATGAGTGATTCACGGGAAATGGCTGTGAGAGTTCAAAATTGACTCATCATGAAAGCCACCGTTTAAAAGAGCTCAAAAGAAAATGCAATATGCTAAGAAAACGGCCAATAAGATTTACTCTAAGTTGAGAATTCTAGAAATCTCAAAAGAACTTGAAAAAGTATATATATATATGAGGGAGTTTGGTTAGAGAAAATTTTAATGGGTTTGCACAACTAATCCTAATGTTGAAACATTGCAATTTGACGCCATTGTTTGTAGAATCATCAAAATTCTGGATTTGTGTGCATGTAGTATGTTTAGTTCATTAAGCTCACACTTTAATTGCCATATGGCTATGATAAAGTTTGATGATTTATCGCTATCAATTAGAGCTTCTTGATCGTGTCGATGTGTTAGAATTGTGACTCATTTGTTGTAGTTTCACGCCTATTCATTCGATATCCATGCTTGAGCACATCGGTACTATGTTTTCATGTATCTCGCATTTTTAATTTTTATGAGTTTTTGCATTTTGTGCGAAAAGCCCATTGTTTTTGCACTGTTTTGCATCTATCAGACCCTTCCTGGATTTTTTTTGTGAAATTTTTTTTACTGGGCAATACTTTATAATATTTCTGGGAAACTGGGAAATTTTGGCAGGTCGCGCGAAGTCGTTCTAATGACAACTCAGCTCGCGCGAACGACTTTTGTACTTAGTTCGAGCGACTTCCTCATCTCGTGTGAGTGAAGTCCCTGGCTCGTTCGAACGACAGGCTAAAAAATGTCTTCTGATTGGTTTGCAGTCCTCAGGTTCAAAATGGTATATTTTTTTGTACTGCTGGAGGCATTTTTTGGATTGTTTGGGTTTATATGCAGGTTCTTTTATGTTCCAAATTGGTATTTTGCATATAAGTCCGTTTATTACACTTGATTTGATTGGTATACTCTTTGTGTGATTCCTTGGTTTACTAGCTACTGATTTGTCATTGCTTGATCATAATTAGCTGGTTGTTTCATGATTATCTAGCGTTTTTCACTTCTCAAATTGGTCTGAACTTGATTCAAATTGGTTTCATATTCTCATGCAAGATATTTCATATTGGTTTATCTTTTCACCGGATTGTCTATTCGAGACAAAAAGGGGGAGAGATGTATGTGATGTAGGGGGAGTTTTGTTGAGCGCTATTATTGATATCCGGATTTGCATATTATTTGTCGGTATTTGTTTCAAATCGATATCACATAATTGCTCACATGTATCAAATGATTTATTCTTATTAGATATATAAATTGGCATATTCTTATTAGAAATATAAATTGGCATCATTTGAAAATTGGTATCATTTGTTCCTCCATACTTCACTGGGTATTTGTTTGTCTGTTTCATGTGTGTAGGTATGCTTTCAGCAATTCGAGATTTCAAGTCTATATCATATTCAGACTGTTCATGCTTGCTGGTGCTACATATTCTAGTCCGTGTCTTGTATTTTTTATTTTGGGTTTATGGGATGGGATTTAGGCCTCATATGGCTTGACGACCTGGTTAGGCATTTCACTGGTTTAGTTTTGTCCCGAAATAGTCAAAGGGGGAGATTTATAAGGACATAAATTTCCAATTTAGTCCTTGTATTGTTTTAACTTAATTCCGTGAACAAAACTGTGTTTGTAATATGTCATAGGGAGATTTTTATTTTGTCACGATCCCACTCGGTCTATGATGTATTGAAGAAATTGAAGACGTTGCGGCAAAGCTTCAAAGAATTAATCATGTTGATGTTTAATTGGTGCAAGTTTAATCTTCTTAAAAGTTAATTGCATTCCGAGATCACTCAGGTATGAATGAGTATAATTAATGATGCTCGGAATTATTTTATAAAAGATAAGGATGTAATTTTTATAAAGAAAGATATTTTATACATTTTTATTCTGATAAGTTCGAATACGAGTTTGAATTATTTAAATCTCTCTTTGAAGAGACGTTTTGAACAAAAAGTCAAAGTCAACTCTATCGCTCGAACGACATCAGATCTCGTTCGAACGAGATGCTGATGTTTCTCGAACGACATGCTTAAGTCGTTCGAATGACATGTTTTTTGAGGCGGTGTTTAAATCCTATTTAAATAGTGTTTGCATCAGAATTTTGAAAGGTGTGCTTACTGGAAAAGAGTTTTATGAACCAGAACCTTATTTGCACATGTTTTCTAAGGTTTACAAAGCATAAACACATCCTTAGAGTTTGCAAAGATCCGAGTTATCATTCTTATAGGTTTAAGTGATCTTGCTGCACCAAATTTGTTTGTTCTACACATTGAACACAAAGGGTTTTGAGGTGAAGAAGCGACGGACATCGTGCTCAACATCGTAGACGTATCAAAGCCATATTGGTCGACACCGAGACATACGTGGAGACGTGTGTTATGGATAGAGATCGTGAAAGACGAAATTTCTATGTGGGCACTATTGAAGAACGGTTGAAGATCAGAAGGAGCGTCAAGACCCGTGGGGATCGAGTCTTAGTGTAAGGCTAATCTGTTTTTGTAAAACCATTGTTCATAGTGATTGTCTGGCTTGGGCCGTCGATGACTCCTATCTCCACTATAAATACATATGCACACACATCACGGGGAAAATAAAGGAAGATAGCAAAAACCCATGAGAGACCGTAAGGGCGGAAAGGGTGCCTAACACCTTCCCATTTCGTAACTTAGCCTCCGAACCCTTTTTGAATGATTTTGGTTTCGTATGCATCAGTATATCTTTGGATGTTGTCCTTCGGGATGGTTCCCCTTCTTTTGTCTGTTTTGAGTAAAATAGACTTGCGACTCCATCTCTCTACATTTTTTACCTCACCCAATGACGTCGGCTGAAGCGCTCCCGAGAGGGACGCACGGGACCTAGGATCCTCACTCCGCCTGCCCGCCTGAGGATCGGGGATGGTCACAGTGGAGACTCTGCCGGGGAGTTTATTTTGAGGGCTAGACTCTATTTACATGGAGTTTAATCAAGATTGGTCCAAGAACACTTCTTTGCTAATTTTTCGAGAGGAATCCAGATTTCTAATCATATTTTTCTATCGAATTAATCCCAGGCATGTTGACCCTATTCTTTTCCTTTAGTGTTATGTGTCTTGATTGTAGCCTCCATTAAACTCATGTTTTCTAAAATAAGATATGAATATAAAGATTGAAGAGATAAATTTCGGGGCTGCTTTTCAATAAAAAAAAAAAATTAATGATACCGACTACTTATAACTGTGTATTCTTTAGGTTGTGTAGGTGTAGTCGATTTTGCTATGGGCATGTGCATGTAGAGGAGCCTTTTAAAAGTAAATTTTGATATTTCATGTGAAAACCCTAGTTTAATTTAATTTCTTGTGTGGGAAAATAAGGATCATGATAGGACTTGCATGTAGCGATTATTCTGAAAATCATAATATTTAGGTGTCTTTGATTTCCACTTTTTAAATTGAATTATTTAAATGAGAATTTAGTATTATTATGAATGTTGTTATAATTTGGAATTGTGTTACTTTATGGAAATATGTTAATATTTCGAAAAGGTTGGGTATGGAAGATAATTGGTTTTCACCCTTGTTATAGTACACTTATTAGGTATGGGACTAGTAAGTGGGCCTTAATTACGATTTATGCTAATTAGGTATGGGACTAGTTAGTGTAAGTCTATGCGGGTTATATAATTGGGGTGGGGGCTGATTTTCTATTTTATACCTTTATTGTGATGGCCTAGGATTGATATCTAGGTGGAGTGAAATTTTATAATCATTCTTTGCTTAGGATAGGACGATATTGTGTTTTGGAAACCCTTAGTTGGGACTAAAGGTTATTTTGAGAATTTTCACATCGCTTTTAAGGGTGGGGGAAATTAATGTGATTAATGAAAATAAGGAATGTGGAATTTAATATCGCAGGACTAAAACGGATATTAAAAATTTGTGGCGACATAATGTGTCTAGGGCCGACAGTTTGAACGGGTCAGAGGACGAGTTATGTCGTGTCGTGTGTGGAACCTTGTCATATCGTGAGGGTCGCAGGATAAAAACGGGCCAGACGGTGGACTTGACAAGGGGACGGGTGCGTGTGTGGAACCTTGTTATATCGCGAGGGTCGCAGGATAAAAATGGACCAGACGGCGGACTTGACAAGGGGACGGGTTTGGTAATATTCTTCACGGTTAAATCAATTAAATTTAACATTGTGGGAAGGTGGGTTAATTAAAATCATATTGGTGTGGCTTTTATGAAAACCTTGCGGGTAAATGTGAAATTATTTATGGTGATTATTAATCTCGTAATTAAAAGATTCTATTGTTGTAGTCGATATATATAGCACTATTGTCTAGGTTCAAGGACCCTATTTGAGGAGAGTAGCCGGTTTACATGCTCGGGGCTTTGGCTCTAACACATGCGTTGACTAATCTTTTTCAGGATTTTTGGGAGTTGCTGCATAGGATTTATTGGAGATCTTTTGGAGGTGCAGCTGGATTTATGTTACTGCTTTATTAGTTGGATTTTCTCCTTCCATTCAGTCGTTTTATTTATGAGACTATTTTGGAGTTATTGGGCCTTTTGGTTCCAAAGTTGTTTTAAGTTTCAGTTGGATTGATTTATATCATTATTGGAGTATGGATTTCTTTTGGAGTTAGCATGTGATGGATCTTTTATTTCATATTTGGGTTTGATTAAAATAAATTATATTGTGGATTAAAATTTGATGTCTCATATCTGTCTCATGATAAGAATGGTATTTTATTTACTCATGCCCGGCTTAGTTTTGGTGGCGGCCGACGCTAGAATTAGGCGGGGTGTGACAGATGGTATCAGAGCATGGTCTTAGGTCTCGTAGGTTATGAGTCCGTTTAACTTCCGCGTTGCCGATCTTTGATTCCCTTTGTTGATTCATACTTCTTAAGGTAGAGAGTCTAGCATACGTGTTAGATGTGTTTCTTGGAGATGTGAAGTTTTGAGTTAAGGGCGTTGTAGACATTGAGTTTAGAATTAGTAAGCTTGATGTGGGGATCCTTAGAATGGATTTTGGAGACCATAATCATTTTGGAGATTTTAGTACAGATGTTAGGTACCGCATGTATCGATTTTTGATGTTGAGATTTAATTTGAGGAAGTTAGAATTTTGATGACTTTCGGATATAGGATCGAGTGGGGGATTCGTGAGAGCGTGTAGTACGCCGTTATTTTCATAGTTATGCATATGCATATAGGAAATATATATATTATTTTGTTGTTTGTGGGGTAGGTGCGCGTAGGATTGGGTGTATGGGCGCCCAATTATGGCATTCTACGGATAGGCATATGTGAGCCTTATTTTCTTTTTGCGAGATTTACGTGTTGATGTGTATGCTTCGTCTAATTTCGAGGATGAAATTCTTTGCTAGTGGGGAAGTATGTAACACCCCGTGTTTTTATTTATTATTATAATTAATTAATTAGAATTTTCAGGAAAAAATAAATTTTTGAATTTAATAATTTTTATTGGCTAAATATGTTGGTTATGATTTCAGAAGAATATAATTTCAAACGGTTTTGAAATCGGAATTAAAATGGAGTTTTAATTGAATTTTTAATATATAGAAGAGTCCTCAAAACATAAAACTCTCTAAGAGTCATCGGAGCATAAAACTCTCTAGAGAAAAAAATATTTAATAATATTGAACTGTCCGATCGAGCTAAAAAAATTTTTGTAACTTCTTCTCATCTTCAGCTAATTCTCTATAAAATTTCATCTAATTACAACGGTCCGATCATCCGAAATAAAATTTTTAGTGTTTGTATCTTATTAGAGTTCTATTAGGATTAGGATTCCTAATGGCTATATAATGACTCTAATTCATGGGGGAACTTCCCATAATCACTTTTTCTCAAGTTTTTCAACAGAGAACACTTCTAAAAATATTTTCTCTCAACCATAATCATCAACCTCCAACATAATCAAGGTTTGGTCACCAGATTTGAAGGCTTATTTGGAGTTTAATCAAGATTGGTCCAAGAACACTTCTTTGCTAATTTTTCGAGAGGAATCCAGATTTCTAATCATATTTTTCTATCGAACTAATCCCAGGCATGTTGACCATATTCTTTTCCTTTAGTGTTATGTGTCTTGATTGTAGCCTCCATTAAACTCATATTTTCTAAAATAATATATGAATATAAAGATTGAAGAGATAAATTTCGGGGCTGCTTTTCATAAAAAAAAATTAATGATACCGACTACTTATAACTGTGTATTCTTTGGGTTGTGTAGGTGTAGTCGATTTTGCTATGGGCATGTGCATGTAGAGGAGCCTTTTAAAAGTAAATTTTGATATTTCATGTGAAAACCCTAGTTTAATTTAATTTCTTGTGTGGGAAAATAAGGATCATGATAGGACTTGCATGTAGCGATTATTCTGAAAATCATAATATTTAGGTGTCTTTGATTTCCACTTTTTAAATTGAATTATTTAAATGAGAAATTAGTATTATTATGAATGTTGTTATAATTTGGAATTGTGTTACTTTATGGAAATATGTTAATATTTCGGAAAGGTTGGGTATGGTAGATAATTGGTTTTCAGCCTTGTTATAGTACACTTGTTAGGTATGGGACTAGTAAGTGGGCCTTAATTACGATTTATGCTAATTAGGTATGGGACTAGTTAGTGTAAGTCTATGCGGGTTATATAATTGGGGTGGGGGCTGATTTTCTATTTTTTACCTTTATTGTGATGGCCTAGGATTGATATCTAGGTGGAGTGAAATTTTATAATCATTATTTTCTTAGGATAGGACGATATTGTGTTTTGGAAACCCTTAGTTGGGACTAAAGGTTATTTTGAGAATTTTCACATCTCTTTTAAGGGTGGGGGAAATTAATGTGATTAATGAAAATAAGGAATGTGGAATTTAATATCGCAGGACTAAAACGGATATTAAAAATTTGTGGCGACATAATGTGTCTAGGGCCGACAGTTTGAACGGGTCAGAGGATGAGTTATGTCGTGTCGTGTGTGGAACCTTGTCATATCGCGAGGGTCGCAGGATAAAAACGGGCCAGACGGCGGACTTGACAAGGGGACGGGTGCGTGTGTGGAACCTTGTCATATCGCGAGGGTCGCAGGATAAAAACGGACCAGACGGCGGACTTGACAAGGGGACGGGTTTGGTAATATTCTTCACGGTTAAATCAATTAAATTTAACATTGTGGGAAGGTGGGTTAATTAAAATCATATTGGTGTGTCTTTTATGAAAACCATGCGGGTAAATGTGAAATTATTTATGGTGATTATTAATCTCGTAATTAAAAGATTCTATTGTTGTAGTCGATATATATAACACTATTGTCTGGGTTCAAGGACCCTATTTGAGGAGAGTAGCCGGTTTACATGCTCGGGGCTTTGGCTCTGACACATGCGTTGACTAATCTTTTTCAGGATTTTTGGGAGTTGCTGCATAGGATTTATTGGTGATCTTTTGGAGGTGCAGCTGGATTTATGTTACTGCTTTATTAGTTGGATTTTCTCCTTCCATTCAGTCGTTTTATTTATGAGACTATTTTGGAGTTATTAGGCCTTTTGGTTCCAAAGTTGTTTTAAGTTTCAGTTGGATTGATTTATATCATTATTGGAGTATGGATTTCTTTTGGAGTTAGCATGTGATGGATCTTTTATTTCATATTTGGGTTTGATTAAAATAAATTATATTGTGGATTAAAATTTGATGTCTCATATGTGTCTCATGCTAAGAATGGTATTTTATTTACTCATGCCCGGCTTAGTTTTGGTGGCGGCCGATGCCAGAATTAGACGGGGTGTGACAATTCATTAATGTAAATAGGACTACTGAAAATTTATATTAGATGAGGATTATTTATGAGAAGGTGTAGAATAAAATTGGAGTGAGGTAGGAGGGGCATTTAGGATGCATAACGCATCGAATATTTAATCTATAAAATTGGGGGAAATTCGAGTAGCGAAGGATACAGACTGGTTGAAAAGATCTTAGTGTACAGAATTGATAATTTATGTGTGTAATCAAAATAATAAGAGATTATGTATTTTGTAGTCAAGGTAGACTCGAGATAATTAGGCTAGTGCTTTGATAAATTGGCACGTATTAGCCAAACTTTGGGAGTATATATATTTATATATAAGGGTAGATACAATATATATATATATATAATAATAATAATAATAATAATAATAATAATAATAATAATAATAATAATAATAATAATAATAATATCTGTGTGTATGATATTTATGTGAAACATACCCATCGTAGTGGATCTATAAGGACATAATTTTATAAATGTCCGGGGTAGAATCTAGGAATTTTCTGCTTTCTCCTAGATCACAGTTTATATGTCTGATACCGTTACATTTGACACGTCAACACGATCATCCTCGAAGGCCTTTATCCGAATTCAATGCATCCATTATCGTCACGTGCATCATGCTTCATGTGACGTTCTACTCAGCTCATTCCCACTACTCCACTACACTTTATCGGTAAAATGGTTTATTGGAGCTTTAATATTTGCATAAATATTTGGGAATTTTTTTAGAAAATTATTTTTGAAGTTTGGATTAATTTTTTTTTTATCAAAAGAAGAGTTTTTCTAAGTGTAGAAGCGAAGTGCCTTGAACGACGAGCTCGCTCAAACGACTTTGAATGTCATTCGCGCGAGATTGACATGTTGCGCGATCTTGTTTGAATGACATCTGTCCTTCGTTCGAGCGACATGGCTATCTCGTTCGAATGAGCCACTGCCTCGATTTTCGTATAAATACATGATCACCTTCTACACGATTTTCAAGTCTTTCTGCAATCTCAAAATTCTGCGAAAACGGTCCAGAATAAGAATTCATCTTTTTAAGGTTTTCTAAACCTTTTTTATTCACAAAACCATTCCCATATATGTGTGTGAATCTTTAAACCTTCAAGAGGATCATTTACTCATCTGGAGTAATTTGTGAGGAAGCCATTCTCTTCTTTATTGCTACCCTACTAGAAAGGGATAGTTCCAGCCGACGACATCAGAACCGACATCAGAGTGTATTTATGTGCCACGTATTTTCATTGTAATCTGTGTAAGTTGTTTTCTTACAAAATTATAGTGAAAATAAAAGGTTTTACCCCTTTGGGGGATTTTTCCTCATTTGTGTGTGTTTGAATGTTCTTGCTTGATTTTATCATCATCAATCACACCTAGATGCATGTTAAGGACTTAATTGATAAAAACTGAGTTTAATTAAATAACTTCCTTATTTGAACGCAGGCGCACTCTTCTCAGGATCTGCTTTAAGTGGAGGTTGCGTGCCGTGGGATGTCCTGGATCATAAGTCTGTGCACGACTGCGAGATGTCGGTTTTGTAGTCTCGTGGAATAATAAGTTATGGTTATGACCGCGGAATTAAAGCCATTACCGCCTCCAGTGTTCGTTTATTATTTTTGGGTTCAATGGTGGAACTTCGTCCCTCTTGCCCAGAATGTGTAGGACATTCCTAGAACTTGATAGCCTGCTAGTGATTATATATATATACACACACACTAGGGTATGCCCGTGCCTGAAGGCACGACGCTAATTTTCTAAAGTGTACATCGTCTATAAAATCATATGTCGTATTTAGTTCGCAATAGATAAATAATTTTTGAAATAACCTATGATATGAACCTATTAGTTTAAAAAACTTGGGCAAGTTTTCGTTGTTTATGAGACAATCCACCCTGTTCAAGAACAAAAAAAGCAATATACTATTATTAACGCTAAATCTGATAATTTAAAAATTTTGGGCAAAAATTCTTTTATTTATAGACCAATTCATCGTGTTTAAAAACAGCAATACCAACTATACTATTATTAATACAGAACCTAAAAATACCATAAAAACAATACCGTGAAGCAAAAATATCATTGGGAAACCTATAAACCATGAAAAAAAGACATTTTTTAACTCAAAAAATCAACCTTTCATTGACGTATACAGGTTACAATGTGGTTAACTAAACCTCAAACCCCTTCTTCGAGCTTTTTCTCACCTGAGTGTCTTTTCTTGTATATAAACAAATACATAAGCAATTTTAGTAATTTTTTTACATTGTGGAAACAATGGCTTCGAATCTCAAACATCAGTGTAGCAAAATTTTCCATTGGTCTGGTTTTGGATTGCCTTGACAACGACAACTCTAGTCGCTGTCGCGACTCTATTTGCTTCTACCACTGCCTTATTCACTTGTTCGTCCACTGAATAAAGGTAAATTACTTTCTCTGTTGTTTTTCTAGCAGCCTGAACAGCTCCAAGGACCGCATCGGTTAGTGGGGGTACAAAAGTTTTAAGAGTGCCACCATCCCACACACCACATCTTGATTCTGCATTTCGAAAAGTATACATGGCATACCCTTATTTTCGACCTTTATGCCATGATCCCTCTTAATAGTGGCCATTACCAAAGTGATATATCCCAAAACCATGTATTAATGCACATAGTCCCAGAGATTATGGTACTTTATGCGACGTCCCAATTAGAGTACACATGTAGAAATATTCAAATCATTCAAACTTAATGGTAAAAATGAAAAAAATGAAGATCCCAAAAAGGAATATAATATGCCAACTGCTGATGTTCCACTTACCAAAATTAATTGTTTAGTCCTTGTAACAATAAAAACAAAATGACAATCTCCACTAACCAAATTTTAAAAGCATCAAGACTCAAATTTTAAAGCTTGACAGTGATCTTTTCTACAGTTAATTGTAGAAAACATGATTCATTAATATTATACTCGGGTAGGCATGCCAATTCTTGCATATGTAGAGAGTATCAACCAACAATAATATTGAATTATGCATGAAATCCATCAACCAAATTTATAGATAGTGGGAGCGATCTCACATATCCTTGTGTTCTCTAAGAAAGTATTCACAATAATTCGCAACAAAATAATATTGAGGCCTTAACTACTTATTTTTTGAAGTACACATACCATTAATTTGTAGCAAGCCAAATGAAAAAAAGAATATTATTAAAACATTGAAAATTTAAGAAGTAAAAGTAGAAATTATCAAAACATTCAAAACATTTATCAACATAAAATAATTATGGCAACACCTTCTTTCAGAGACCCTTTAAAAAGAAAGAGGGGAATACTAAAAAGCGTCAAACACAAAAATACTAAACATTCCTCACCTACACCCTTGTACTACTAACCCGACAATGTTGCCGAAACTTCCTGCAGCACCACCGTAATAACCAAGTTTCCCACAAATACAATGGTAGTGGCTAAACAGTCTTCAATCCAAGCGCCTGTAACACAGAAGTTGAAGCACCGAGTCCTAACCTGCCTTAATAAACTCTTCGACCGCGGCACCCAATCCGCTGCAACCAGTGAGCTTGAATCCATCGCCAAGAACCTTACCCATGACTCTATCCCACCGTTTCTCTCATCTATCTCCGCCATCGACTCTTCCGAAATATCCCCTCTCAGAAAAAATGCATTCGACTAATCTCTCTCCTATCCGACACCCATGCTTAAAAATGGGGGGAGCTCGTTTGCTAAATCAAACAATTAATTGACGCTCTTGCCACTAAGCAGGACGAAAACTCTCCTATGAGTGTTGCTTTGTGTTTATCATCATCAATCGATAGTGCCATTGCCTGTATATTACCAACATAAAAAATAATAAGTAATCAAGAATGAATTAATTAGTAATCAAGAATCAATTACAAAATCAAAAACCAAAATGAAACCCAAAAAAAATTCTCAGCATCACAAGGTTGATCTTGAGCCTCACCGAGTGAATGAAAAAACATCTTAGAATAAGAACCACTTAGAATTTCATAGCAGAGTAGATGTAAATTAATATTCCAAAGGCTCTCATCTTGAAAAAACCATCGAGTTTAGGGGATCCATGTGCCGACTGATTCATCGAGTCCACAAATTCATTTCGACCTAGGATAGTTAGCGAGCAGAGTGTCGACTTCTTTAAACCTAAACTAATACCAGTGTATCGACATCAGAGAGGGGCATGACCTGCCATAAGACAGTATATACAGCAGCATATGAAGGGATTGGAGCAGCATAATCAAACCAGTTGTTGCTCTAGCTTCTCTCTTTTCAGCCTTTAGCCTCTGCTTTTCATCGCAGAGCTCGTTCTTCTCCAACGTCAGCTCTTTAATCTTCTTCTGGAGATCTAAATTTTAGTCCTTCAACTTTTGAGCTTCACCATGGAGCTCATTCTTCTTTTCTCTATATTACCAACATAAAAAATAATAAGTAATTAAGAACCAATTAATTACTAATCAAGAATCAATTACAAAATCTAAAACCAAAATGAAACAAAAAATTTGTCAGCATCACAGGGTTGATCTTGAGCTTCATTGAGTGAATGAAAAAACATCTTAGAATAAGAACCACTTATATGTCATAGCAGAGTAGATGTAAATTAATATTGCAAAGGCTCTCATCTTGAAAAAAAAAACGAGTTTAGGGGATTCAAGTGCCGACCACAAATTCATTTCGACCTAGGATAGTTGGAGAGCAAAATGTCGACTTCTTTAAACTCGAACCAATACCAGGGTATCGACAACAATGAGGGGAATCACCTGCCACAAGCCAATGTATGCAGCAGCATATGCAGGGATTGCAGTAGCCTATGCAAACCAATTGTTGCTCTAGGTTCTCTTTTTCAGCCTTTAGCCTCTGATTTTCATCACAGAGCTCGTTCTTCTCCAAAGTAAGCTCTTTAAGCTTCTCCTGGAGATCCAAATTTTAGTCCTTCAACTTTTGAGCTTCACTATGGAGCTCGTTCTTCTTTTTTTAGCACCATATAAGAGTGCCCTGATCCATGTTTTGGTTCCCAAAGGTTGAGAAAAATAGTAGATGATTGCACAAAATTGAAAAGGGCATATAAACATATATTGAAAGAAAATCTAGAGTATGCTGAGCTCAAGAAACTGTATGATTTCTTGAGTTGAAGTATTCTTATCTTCTAGGATTATACCTGGACACGAAACCCATCCAACGTTTGTAATTGAATATAAACAAACTAAGGCACAATAAAAGAACCAATAAAAATGAAATATACAGTTAGTTTCCTTAAATCAGACTAAATGAATAGAATAACGGATACCAATGATGCTAAACCATGTAAAATCAGTAGCCTGTTTAAGATTGAGAATGATTGTGCTATGAGCACAGTTCCATCGCTGGCTATCATCTCTTCATTAGTAAAAGAGAAACAAAGATATGTTATTAAGAGATGATGACAAATTTGAATTGGTGCTCGATGGAGTCTTTGACCAAATCTCGATATGAGAATTATAAATTTTTCAAAGATGTCTCCGCATCATAAACAAAAATTAAGAAAGGTAGAATATCATACCACAAATACATTGAAAGAATGAACATTTGGACATACGTTTGAAGATGAGCTTTCTTTAAAAAAGTTGAAATAAGAACTATCCATTAAGAATATGCCTACACCTCTACAAATATCTTAAAAATAGATTTCACCACAAACTGTACATAAAGAAAGCATTTGCCCCACTAATACACGTCAGAATGAATGCCCCAAAGCTAAAATTTTGATGATAGTAACTAAAATTGAGAACCTTAAGTTTGCAACTTTTAAAATCTTAATACAATGTAAAGTAAAAATAATGAAATCACAAACATTGAAACCGAGTCATGTACTACCAAAAGACGAAATTTTGAAACCCTTAAAACATAAATATTATATATGTTGCGAAATATTAAAATCCTACCTTTAAAACCCTCATTTTACTTTAAAACCATCATACGCAAGCACATTAGTGTGAAAAAACTTAGGCTCTAAGAGCCAAAATCCAAAAATCAAGTTTCAATGAAATTTTATTCCAAAGAATCCAAATCGATTTAAAATTTAGATAAATACCCCACACAACTTGAATAAGCATAAAAAGAAATTATTAACTTGAAAACACATGTTGAACATCTAAGAATCTAAGAAAAGTATAAATGCTTACCACTTTACCTTTAGTCGGTACTCGTAAAGAACGATTTGAGGCTACTAAACTGGTTTCGTGGCATTGAAATTTGAAGACCTCGATTGAAATGTTTTATGATATTCCAGACATGGTTGAAATGATTTGCATTAAATCCTTGCATCGTAAATTTTGTAACCCACTCATTATCCGCTTTCTATTCACATAACGTTTGAGCCTCTCATATCCACTTCCATAGATGCATACTTGTAAAAAGGAAAACAAATACAAAAAAATCGTGCGGCGTGTTTAATTTGTTGATTGATAGTAGTGCCTAATGTCAAGTGCATGATAGCCATTTCTACCTTTGATTCCAGAAGCTACTATATCATAATA
Organism: Sambucus nigra; assembly: GCA_949130495.1. Classification (NCBI taxonomy): domain Eukaryota; kingdom Viridiplantae; phylum Streptophyta; class Magnoliopsida; order Dipsacales; family Adoxaceae; genus Sambucus; species Sambucus nigra. The sequence continues at coordinate 244,603,875 of OX422209.1, forward strand.
CTTGATCAAAATGTGCATTACTTGTATAATGAACGAAAATAAAATAAAACGATCACTATTTGTATAATGAAGGAAAAGAAATTACAGTTTGTAAAGTTTGTTCAGTAAATTGTGAAAACCAAAACAAACTAATTAAAAACAAAGGAGACTAATTTAAACCAAACCAATCCAAACTTGTGACCTTTTTTTTAGTAAACTGTGGTAGCTAAATCAAACTAATTATAACCAAAGCAAACTATTTAAACAAAACCAATCGAAACTTTGTACACTTTGTTCAGTTTACTAGGAAAACTAAAACAAACGAAAGTAACTGCTTCACTTTTTCGTTTCCAATCGCAGACTGATTTGGCGTTACTTATGGACAACACTTTCAATGTTGATATAATCCATACGATATTTAAGGGAGTATAGAACAAAAAAGCTCTCGATAGAGAGACAAATGAAGACACCAAGAATTTGGAAATTGAGATAAAAGATGGAACATCCAAGATAAATCGGCCTACCTGTGCAAATGCAAATGCACTAAAGCTGAGCTGCGAACATCTGTGAGTCTTTGTCACAGGTTCACCTGCTCGAAAATATAATCTCTATCAGAAAATATAATCTTGCTATTGCCACTGAAGCTCAATTCAACATAAAGTTTAAAACCAACATAAATTCATTAATCTTGTTACTGATTATGTTACTGAGTATGTCCAAAATATTTGAATTGTAGTTTTCTTCTAACTTTAATAATCAAGAATTTATATGGAATTCTCAAATAAACAAACCTATAGCCCAAAACAACCTATGTAGTCTCTAAAAAATTGTTCAAACTCCAAGTAAAAATGCACTATTCTAACATTTATATTGAATTAGAGGAAAATAAGAAGAAACCTTTATCTTTCAAAGCTTAATTAAGTAATTTGTTTAAGGAATTTTGTCAAACCCCTTTGTTTAAGTAATTGCAAACCCCTTTCTCCAAGGGTAGAGATCAAAATCATGATCATGGTAGTTACCATTCAATATTACAATGAATCGCTGAGGGCTTTAACTTTGCAATGAGTAAGGCACATCTTTCATCATAAGAAACATCACAACAAATCTGATCCCAAGTTTGCAGAAATAATATATTAAATATCACAGTTCAAGGCAAGTACTTGACGTAATACATATACAGTAGTTTATAAGCCAAAATTTTATTAGCTTCTTGCGTGAATGACAACAAGGAATTTTATCCCAAGAGAACAATTTAAACTCATGTACTAATGTTACAAATAATTTTTCTATTTTATGTCACGTAATGTTAGGTATAGAAAGTTCATATGGTCAGATATGTTTCTTAACATGAAATCATAATATGGTTTTTCCAGTAGATTGTTCCTGATACTAATGTGTTGGGAGTACTTTCAACACTTGCAAATACAAAAATTAGAATTTCAACTATTAGAGCAAAGCACATAACAATATGCTTGATTTGTAAAGTTAATAAATGGACTAAGAATAATGCCAAACCAATCTGAGTTTAAGAAATCATAAAAACTTGCAAACGGAGAGATTAATGTACCTTATTATGCGCAGCTGAACCACCATATTGGTGCGCTAGTGTGTCACCCATTCTCTCATAGAACCACATTAATTCATCAGCCAAAGGGTCATCAAGATCAATTTTTGTGGAATTTTTAAATTTTAGAGTACATAGTTATCGTCCCAGAGCAGCCAAACCTAATGCATACTGTGCAACATTTGTCCGATCCAAACAGTCTATGCAATTAGTCCTGAGCACTCCTTTCTGAAGCATGGGTGGTTTGACAGAAATATTTTTTTCATAAATGCCGTTACCACCAACAAATTTAGTCTCTACGTTCTCAGAATCCTCAGCGTCATCATCAATATGCATCATATATTAATTGCAACATTTCCTATTAGTATAGTTAACTTAGTAGAAGAAAATAAATAGAGAAAGGTGAAATTTGCAAGTAATTAGTCTACATACGCAACAATTGCTGAAATTACAATGATGTAGCGTGCGGGTCCCTCCCTAAGGGGTTGCCGCCCAGGAGAGGAAAGAGAGATTTATTTCCTTTATAACATCAATATGAGAACTCTTTAAATAAAAATTTAAAACCTACAAATGACATGATATCAACATGAATAGATAATGTATGTACTACTCTGTCTATATATGTAAGTTTCAAGTAAAAAATGGCAATCCATTATAGTGCAACATCAGCTTCTCATCAGTCATATAATTATAAATCCAAACCTATAGAGAATTAAACCACCACTTCAATTATGAATTAGTTAACTACTATAGAATGCATCAATTAAGGAACACTACTATGTCATGCATCAGTTATGAATTAACTATAGCTTATGTCTAATACACAATATGACTCAATTATGCATCAATTATAATTGTTTGGGCTATCTTCACAATGTTAAAATTAGGTGAAATTTCACCTTCCTCTAATACTTTGCTGATTGAAAACTTAGTAGAACAAACAAATGGCGAACAAATAATTAAGCAAGTTACAGCATGGCCAAAACACGATATACCTTTGAATGATCAAAGGTACGATCTAACAAAATAAATATAAAACTGAGAAGTGAAAACTCGATATGCATTTATTATGCGTTAGCCAATTTAACAAACACTACATGTGCAGTACTATGTCCAAAGCATACACAAATACACACAATGCTATGTAAAGGATTGTGAAGTACACCAATATCACCAAAATATGGGTGAGAAATACAAATATTAGGAGCTTGATATCAGTAAATTAGCAAAATTAAACTACATGAGCAAGGCAAAACAGTAAACGAAATCTTGCATAGAATTTTTTGGCACTCAACATATGTGTTTGGCACTCAACATTGTATGTTTGGCACAAAGCATATATGTGTTCATGCATTTTGTGTGTCGAAATTCTAAATAATGTGAGAAATGAATGTGTGGAAACCCAAGCTTTGCTAATGTCCATACATTTCAAAATATCAAACACACAATGTTGGGGCATGTGCCGGCATTGTCTATTTTTAAAACCATTGATGGGTGACATTTCAAAAAAATTGTTCATAGGCTTCCAAAACATGAAATTCACTTGGCTACAAAAAGGAGCACAAATAAAATCTCTGATTGTCAACCAGAAATAAACTGTAAATGTGAAAACGCATACATTCTCGTGTGAAAATAAGGCTCGTGTTCAGTTCGAAAAAAAACCAAGCAAACAAAAAACAATTAAATGAAAACCACAAAGAAGAGTACAGAGTGAGGGTGTACCCTTTGAACACACTGAGATGGTGAATCCCTAAATGGCAGAGCTACAAAACAAATCATCAAGTATAATGAGGTCAACAACTCACCCTCAAACCAAATATAAATGCATGACTCAGCAACAAAACACCCACCCACAAACCCTGTACCACAAAGCATTAAATACATAATCCAAAACTAAAAAAATTAGTAATTACCTTACTGAATGTATACCAATCAAAGACAAAATATAACACAAAACTAATATATCAATCAAGACAAAACATAACACAAAAAATAGCTTAAAAAACTCACCGATTCAAAAAATTGAACACAGAACCCCGAAATGTCAATGTCAAGTTCAATCGGGAGCGGGGCTGAGATTATGGCCAATATCAGGGGTTTCAGGCGGTAACCCCCAAGAAATTTATTTGGGGGGGTTAATCTTAAAACCCTACATTTTGAAACATATTAAACCCAATGATTGAAGCCTTAATTTCACAATAATGTATCACCAACCATATAACCAACATTCAAAATACGTGATTAGATCTGCCAAAAATTATTTTGAACAAAAAAAGCCATAAATTTCAAATCAAAGAGAGAATGTATACCTGATTAGGTCTGCAAAAAATATTTTGATCATAGAATACCTATTTAGATCTGCAAAATAAAGTAATTAGATGTGAAACAAAACTTAAACAAATGGAAGAGTAATTTTACTTGTCATTCGAATCAACGGAATAGAAGAGTATTTCAAAATGAACCTGAAAATGACAATTACAATAGAATAGATCAATCGAATTCCCAACACTTAATAATTCAATAGTCATACATTATAATGAATTAAATATTCAGCTATAATATGAAATACACAAATAATATAAATTAAATGCAGAAAATGTAAATTAATCAACAATCATACACAAATAATATAAATTAATGCAATAGGCAAAGTTCCAATCAGAGAGAGAGTCCGTATACCTAATTGTTTTAACATGTAAAATAAACATAAACGAGTTGCAAAAATATAATTTATTCAAAAATAAAACCACAGATTTTCAATCACACTGAGAGATGCAAAAAAGTATTTTCGTAAAAAACACATACTTGGATCTGCAATAAAAATGCTCTAAAAACATTGAATAAACATGAAATCGTACATGAGTCGCATAACAAATTTGTGGGTGAAGGTCGAGAGGGAGACCTTTGAAAAGTCTGAAAATAATTTCCTTTTGTATAAATTCAAGAGATGATGCGGAAGCGTATATAAGTGATGGTTCACAAATGAACAAAACAAATTTTAGTTTAATAAAACAAAATTAAATCGATTCATTAATATAAGTCCAAATTAAAGTGAGTGTGATGATTTAAATCGAATTTTATCTTGAATTATTCTAAGCATGCATTCTACGTTATTGAAGCAAGATAAAATAAACAATATCACACTACGCCGCGATGTACGAGGAAAAACCCAAGACGGGAAACAACCTCGGACGGCCCTAGCCACAAGTCCACTAGATACGGAATTACAATTACAAGAAAGATAGACTTACAACGACTGACTCGATCCCTCTCAAGCCTCGACGCTTCTTCTCGTAGACACCTCTTCCTAGATGACAACCTCGAAACACTACCGCGATCTCGGAATCCACCGATGGGGCTTTCTATGGTCACCGTCACCCGTATATGGAGCCTTTCTCCAAGTGGGTAGAATCACAACAAAAATGTCTTCTTCTTTGATGGATGTAGAAGCAAACCAAAACTTCTCTTCTTGAATTTGGTAGAGATAAACCGGTGCAAAACTCCAAGCAATTTAATATGTAGTTAAGAACTTGGACTAAACACAATTGGGTGTAAACTAGAGTGTGAAGGATTTTTTCTTTGAAAAATTAACACTCAAAACATGAACATTTTCCTAAACCATTTTTGCTCTCAAACTCTCTCTAAGAGATAAACTAAGTTGGAAAAGTTATGGAAATGTTAGTTTGGAAAATGTGATTCCCGCACTTCATAAAGTCTGAAAAAGTTGGTTAAAAAACAAGTGGGGAAGTGGGTGAAAAACTGCCAAAAACTGTTCCCGCCTGACAGCTCATTCGAACGACATTTCGTTCGAACGAACTCTCGTTCGAACGAGCTTCTAACGACGCACCAGTATGGACTTCGTTAGAATCTTGTTAGAAACCTCATTAGAACGAACAATCTCGTTCGAACGACATTTCGAACGACAGACCAGTTTAGACTCGTTGGCAAACTCGTTCGAACGAAACCTGGTTCGAACGAAAAACTCGTTCGAACGACATTTCTAACGAACGACCAGAAAGATTGTAAAATTCGATTTTGGCCCAGAAAATTTTATGAACTTATTTTAAAGTTTTATATAATTTCTTTCTTAAAACAAAACGAAGTTTTTATAAAACTTAACACCCAATAACCTTTGTTCCAAGCTCCTAAATATATATAATTGCATTCATACCTTGGGAGCATGGAACAATGATTGATGACGTAGAAACGAGGCACACAAACCAGCATTTTGATGAAGCTTTATACTCTTTGCCGCTACGTCTTCAACAAACACTTCATAGGCTTGAGAATATTACAATTTAAATATTATCCTATGAATAAATGTTTCTGTCCGGAATTGAGCCAAAACTATATATGGACTCAATTGGAAATTTGTGTCCTTACAAACTTTAAAAATAAAACCACACGACAGAGTTTCAATCACACACAGAGAGCTGCAAAAAAATATTTTCGTTAAAAAACCTACTTGGATCTGTAATGAAAACCGATTAGATCCGGGAAAATACTTGAACATTGAAAAAACATGAAATCGTACATGAGTTGCACAACAAATTTGTGGGTGAAGAGTGAGAGTGATACCTTTGCGTGGTGGGTTTGGTGAGGAACTGAGAGAGAGAGAGAGAGAGAGAGAGAGAGAGAGAGAGAGAGAGAGAGTTGCTCCGGCTAAAGATCGATTGAGAGAGAAATAGAGAGAGAGAGAGAGAGAGAGAATCGTACTTGAATTTTGGGTAAGATGAGGAATGGAATTTTTTGTAAGATGAGGTTCCAAAGTAGTAATTTCCTATTTTATCCGTGTATTTGAATTTTGGGTAAGATGATGAAAGGCAATTAAGGGTTAAAAAAGGGGTCAATTATTGAATAATCCCTACTATAAATATATATTTTTTTAAAAAGGACACATATTTTTAGTTTAACCCATTTAGTCCCTCAATCACTCAATATTCTCTTAGTTTTAAAGATACGCGCCAGCATCACTCCCTCTCTAAAATATGTGGCAAAGGACTTTTTGAAGAAAAATAAAAAACCTTGGACTAAATGAGTATTAAAAAATGTTTGAGGGACTCTTTGGTATATGTCCCTTAAAAAAGAAGGGGAACTCAAATATTGAAGGGCCAAAAATGGTAAGAGCGATATTTCAATCTCAACCCTTCATTTTGTGCGTTGTTGGCTTCGATCTGAACCGTGAAGTGTCTTTCCATATTATGAATAGTGAAAACACCATTGTAACTTATTATATAGATATGTCTCTCTGTCTGTGTGTGTGTGTGTGTGTTAACCTTTATGTGAAATATTTACATATATAAATATGTGAATAATTATATACGAGTACAAGTAAATTGTGTGAATAATTACCTATATAAAGATGAGAATAAATATATATGGGTGTAGACAAATAAATGTGATTGTGTAAAAATAACATGAGTAAAGTTATCTCTTAAATAGTGATAATTTAATGAGATATTAATTAAGCGATTGTGAAAGATTATTACTAAACTAATGGTAGATGTTATATTCAGATCAGGGTAGTATAGAATTGATGTTAGTGACAAGGCTAGTTAGATGGGGTAGCATAACTGGGAGGGTTAAGAGTATACGTTAGGTGCGCACATTAGATGAGGGGCGAGGATTATCTCACGCGAGTGAGCTGCCAATTTCAATATGAAAAGTTTACGTACATAATCAGTATTGCAATTTATACACTTGCTAAGTATTTTCAAATGTTTTGGGATCTGAACCGTGTCAAATGTTTTTGTTTAAAAACTTTTAGGTGTCAAGCCAATGAGATGCCAAGGATGACTCTTCTTTCAGGGATCACGTAGGTGCAGTTGATGTGGCGGCTTGCAAGATTTGGAGTAGACGCTTCCATTATTTTTATTCTAGATTAGGATCTCTCTTCAGTTATTAGTTCGACATGTTGTCCCGTTATCAGACTTATTAACATTCAGCTTAATTTAATTCAGAGCAAACGATTGTATTGGATTTTAGTAACCAATAGTTTATTCGGTACTTGGTTTTAATTTAGTTCCGCATTTAGATTCTTTACTAGTTTGATTGATTATATAGTTTACTGCATAGGTTTATGTTGGATAGTTTTATCTGTTATGACAAATTTAAGATTAAAATTTAGCATGACTTGTTAAACTAATAGGTGGTTAGTAATTAATTAAACTTCGATAATTATGCTAATAACTAGCCATATAAGACTCTTGTTATATTTTAGTAGGGGTTGGTCATCTGTTATTTTAATAGGTGGTGTGTCACACCTAATAACTGAGACGCTACACTCATAGGATTATATATCGACTAATGCATAGAATACCTCAAAAGCCATCCATATTTTCCCATAATAATAGGACACAACCTGAGTGGCCATACACTCAACAGAAAATATAGAAGTTAAAATATGTGTAATAATAACACACCCCAATATACTCATACTCTGACATATATAAATCTATATTTGGAGAAATGGTCCCTTTTATTTTTCCAAGTTGTACAACGTCCTCTAATATATCATCAATTGTATGTGTTTTCTGGTAATGAGTCTGATTTCTAAGACATCATGTAACCCAATATCCCGTTTCTCCACTTTTATAACAATCACTTCTAAAATGATATGGTCGCCAAACTAACACTAGCTCTCCCAGATTCTTTACGTCTAACTTGAGTAAATCGTAGGTATCTATTTCCCCATATCTTCTCATACTCTACTCAGGTCATGTTTCCATAATGTTCCTCACGACGGTCCTTCTAATCCTCGAATTCTAATCTAGCATCACATATCCACATTTTGGTCATTTCTATCCCATTCATTTTTCCCTTCTTGGTTAAGCTCTTAAGAGAATTTACCTTATATTTCCAAAGCATTAATGAATCATTACCCATTGGGTTTCTTAATATAAACTTCTTAATCGACCAATTCAAACCTTGAATCACATAATTGTTCTTCTTTTTCTCAATGTCCACATCTTTAGGGACAACTGTAGCTAAATTTGTGAATGGTTGGTCATATTCAACCACGTTGTGTGAACCTTGGTAACTCACTTTAGTCAAATATAATAGCATAGAGAAAATATTTTTCATGAAATTTGAACATAATTCTCCATTGATAGTCCGCCATAGGATCAAATCTCCCTAATAACGTGGGAAGATTACCTGGGTGAAAACTTTCCCTTGCCTCATATGAAGATTCTATGGAAACATCTTGTTGTCACGCTAGTTGAGTTCTAGTGCTCTGGGTTCCTAACGCAACTCTAACCAATGTGGACTCATGAATGATTATTGCCAAATCTTCTAATCTCACAATAAACCAACTTTTGTCTATTTTGGTCAACAACCCCTCATCATAATAGACATTGTGTCTCTCATAGATTTTCTCATCCTAGTGATATCAAAACATCCATTGGACTCAAATTATAAACAGAGTACGAATTCACAAAGTGTATCAAGGAAAGGTACACAAAAAATGGCATAAACCTATAACCCTCAAGACCCATGACTATACTTTGATACTAACCTATAACCCTCAAGCATGGTTGGTGAGCTTACTTTCTTCCTTGGTCTCCAGGTTCGTCAGCTAGAGGATGGGATGTTCATCTCCCAATCCAATTATGCTAGAGACCTAGTGAAGAAATTTGGTTTAGACTCCGCTAAGCATGCACGTACACCTATGAGTACTTCTATCAAGCTTAGTAAGGACACTTCAGGAAAGGACGTAGAGCAAACCTTGTATCGGAGTATGATAGGTAGTCTCCTCTACTTGACTGCCAGTCATCCCGACATAGCCTTTAGTGTTGGAGTCTGTGGGCGATATCAGGAATCCCCAAAAGAGTCACACTTACTTGCTCTAAAATGTATTATCAAATACGTGAGTAGGACTCTCTCATATGGCATTTGGTATTCCTTTGATACCAATGACCGTTTGTCTGCCTATTCAGATGCTGATTGGGCTGGGGATGTAGATGGTTGTAGGATCACTTATGGTGGGTGTTTATATTTTAGTTATGCTCTTGTCTCCTGGATGAGCAAGAAGCAAAACTCCATCTCTTTGTCCACTGCAGAGGTTGAGTACATCGCCGCCGGGAGTTATTGCACGCAACTCTTATGGATGAAGTAAATGCGGGAGGATTATGGGATTTCACAGGACACCATGACCATTTCCTGTGATAACACGAGCGCGATACACATATCCCGTAATCTAGTCCAGCATTCGCACACAAAGCACATCAGGATACGCGAGCATTTTATACTTTAGTCAGTTGAGGAGAAAGTCCTATCCCTGAGTTTTGTTCCCACCGACCATCAGTTAGCCGATATTTTCACGAAACCTTTAGATGCCCTTAGATTCGAGAGTCTTAAGAAGTCTTTAGGGATTTGTACAGTTGACTGAGGGGTTGGTCTTTGACTAGGATATGATTCTTTTTCATGTTCATATCATATGCTTCCTACTGCTAGTTTGTTTTATATGTATTAGTGCTTTATTGTACAGCTACTTGTTTATTTTAAAAAAAACAAAAAAGATTTTCATTTTATAAAATTCTTCAGAAAAGCAAAAAAAGATTTTTTTTGGAACCTTTTATGGATGAGTATTTAAGATAGCCAAGTCCCCATTTCATTCCATTTCTTCATGTGGCTGTTTGATAGAGATTTGAGACGCTACATCATTTCATCCATGTGCTTTACATCGGTTGGAGTCTTTGAGATGTAATTAGTGATATCTTTCTACATGTTTGACTCCTATATCCTTTATTTCACCCATGCACGGCTATATTTGATTGTTGTACTTGTCCATCACATATTGGCTAGAGTGTTTCCACATCAATTCTGTCTATACAACGTACAATATGTGATAAAATTTGACAAGATTGGAATGCATGTAAAAACCATTTTCATGAGGCTGTGTGATTATTTGAAAAATGGGGAAGGGCTGCGAAAGGTTCATTTAGCCTTTGCGATTTTAAGCCACCGTTAAAAAGGACCTAAAAAATGGAGGAATTTTATTATCCGAGGTCCAAAGAGGTTAAAAGAGCCCGAAAAATTTATAGGCAATCAAAAGCAATTCATGCCAAATCTGGGCCATTAGATTTCACCATCAGTTCTCCAAAGTTTGAGAATTTAGATTACCTCTATTCAAAATATAAATCTGAGGGAGCTTGGTTGGAGAATTCAACGGGTTTGCACTTCCTTGACAGTCCTGAAAAAGCATGAAATCGTTTTGGATGTTATTGGTGTGGAAATCACTTTGAGCTTTGATTTGTTGATTTGATTCGGTCAATGTCTCATATTTCCATTTTTTTTACCCCAAAGGAATATTTTGAGTTCATTCGTTAGGAGTATCCGATATTCATCTTACACATATTTCATGTTTGTATGCATTGATTTTCCTATCGAATTTGATCACACCCATTCGTTTACGCTATCATCGACTTGGTTGTTTTGTGTTTATTCATGGTGTGATTTTTGTTTGCTATGTAAAAGTTTCAAAAATAGTAGTTTTTTTCCTTGTGACACCCAGACTTAGTTTGTTTGATTTAATCTTTTCATTTGTCTATTTGGGGACATCATAAAAAGGGGGAGAAGGAATTATCATATTATGGGGTATGGGAGAGGTTTGAGTTTTTGAGATTTATTATGGGGGAGGTTTGAGTTTTTGAGATTTGATAAAGTATGCTTTCATTATATATTGGTATTTATGTTTATCTCATTTCAAACTAGATACGTCACTTGGTATTGGCTTTGTCTCATGTGTGTAGGTACTACCTTAATGATCTCTGAACTGCACACCCTGATGAGGAAAGCCTTAAGATTCCTGAAGAGTTGAAGAACAAACGATGTAGTCTTATTCATTTGTACCTTTTCAGTTTTGGGTTCATGGAAGGGTAGATTTGTATAGGCATTTGATAATTCGGATGTTTATTTTTATGTATGTACCGGCTTAGACATAGGGGGAGATTTGTAAGGACATTTTTGTCCATTATCAATTATATGTCGTACGTCGTTACACCATTGAAGATATTCAAAGCTTGAATCGTCATCAATGGATCCAAATATCAAAGAAAGCAAGGAATCAACGTTTTAGACAGCTTGACCGATCCGCCTATTTTAAAAAGGAACCGGTCCGCCAATTCGGACCGATCCGCCTCAATCCGGGCCGATCCGCTTTGTTCAGAAACCACTAGACCCCGAATCGAATGCGAACTAAAGAAGCTACTTGAAAAAATGAATCGGTCCGACCTCGGACCGATCCGCATCCATACCGGACCGGTACGCCTGGGCTAAATTCAAGAAGATTGTGCAGAGGTTTTTCAGGCCTAGTTTTTCCTTTATAAACCAACTCCAGGGATGTGTTTTACAAGACTTATACAGACGATTTTCAGAGTTCAAAAACTCTAAGTCTTCACCTTTGTGAGCCCCAAGACTCATGTTTTGATTCACACAACTTTCCAAACCTTTGTGAATTTGTTTGCAACCCAAGAACACAATCGTGTGTCTGTTCATACCCTTGTGGAGAAGAACGTTCTTCTTCTTCATTGCTGCCCTCCTGGAAAGGAAAATTTCTAGCCGCCGACTACAGATCCGACGCATGCGGGTAATTTTGTATCACTGTATTTTCATTGTAATTCGAGAAATTGTATGTTACAATATTATAATGAAAATAAATGGTTTTGCCCCTTTGGGGGATTTTTCCTCAAATGTGTGTGTTTGAATGTTCTTGCATGTTTTCATCATCTTATTCAACCACATATAGCTGCATGTTTAGGACTTAACTGATAAAACTGAGTCTAATTAAATAATATTTCTATTTGAACGCACGCGCACTCTATCAATATTACAATGAAGGTATAAGTTTGGTTTTTCAAAGATTAAAGGAACTCATCGAAACCTATTCTAACTTGGTACCGTATCTTTTTCGAACGACATATCATAGCTCGTTCTAACGAGGTCGTGAAAAAAGTATTTCTCTTCAAAAAATATTAAATGGATAAAATCATTTTAAAAACAACTTTATAAAATCTTAACAGGCAAAAAAAATCCAGAGATCAAATATAAACATTTATTCATACCTCATTGAGATCCCTCAGATGATGAAGACGAAACTTGGCTTGAAACACGATGCATAATTTATATTTGGCCACTACCATCTTCCATAACACGTCACATGGTTGAAAGACAACCAACTCAAGTCCTAACCTATGACTCAAACAAGTTTTTCCAAACACAAAATAAAGAAATTACATAAAAATTGAATGGATTTGGAAATTTGTCCTAACAAATCTCCCCCTTCGACTATTCTGGGACAAAATTCAAAACAAAAACCTACTGAGCTGTCAAGCTCACTATGACCCAATTCCCAACTTTGAAAGGAAAAAAGTTATAGACGTTTAACCGACACAAACTTGAGTACCTTTTCTCTTATGTAAACCTTTAACGTATTATTGCTAACCTCCACACTTAAACACGTCTTCAAATCCAAAGAGAATATAACAATATATAAATTCCATATGAAAAACCTCCCCCTTTTGTCTCACCATATCTACCTACGAAAGGACGTATCCCTTATGTTAAAGATCACCTCCATACGAATAGATTTAAATACCATTTCTCCCCCCATTTTGTTCTGGAATAGTCAGACAATAAGGTGCAAAATAATAAAACATTTTACCCCAATAAAACCAAATCTCCCCATAAGTTAAGCATGGGTCATTATGAAGGAAAAGTACATATATTATGAAATGGTGCGAAGAAATCATGCAATGACAAACAATTCGTTAACACAAGTACAAATAATCCAAACTACAAACAAATGATATAAATCTTATGCATGCATTTGAGTATAAGATAACAAGATGATCATAACACATGCCAATATAAATCAGAGATTAAGCATGAGAAAAACATATATTACATGAAAATACAATGACTCAAAACACAAAACATACCATATATATAACCACACATATATCAATGAAGCATAACTATATATAGGTAAAAACAAACACAAAAGGCACAAGCATATAAGGTTTACAAACTTGCATAATATCAATTTGTCTAAATAGGATGGTACAGAGTGAAGGGGCATGAACTAGAAATAAGGAAAAATGAACCAATCACTTAAAAATGTCCAAGTAGATCTACTTGACCGCAATAATTTATCAGCATTCGATTTGGCCTCACATGTCAAATAAAGAACTCAAAAGGACAAGCAAAGATAATGCACACTAAACTAGAAATTTTGATTATTCTCGAATGAATGGAGTTAATCCAATTTAGCTCAACTAGGACTCATTGTTGATACCCATTGATCATCAACTAAACACCCTTAAAAATTTATATTATTTTTATCTCTCCCTATCTAATGTTTTAATCATCGACATAAAAAAATTTGCCTTAATAATTTTTCTACTTTATTTCCTATAAATATTTTAGGATTTTAGCAACGGTGGACTTTCATGCAAAGGATATTGCTCCTTTCATATCCCTTCCTGACACACTCAAATTTTCAATAAAGAGTCAAGCTCAAGATTAATGGCTTTTACATACACAATTTCTCCACAGTAGAAATATTATGTGTATGACAAGATTATTGGGAGAACACTTCACTAAGGTCATGTGACATATGAAGTTAAAATCCAAAAAAGCTTATGCAATATGTGTGAGGAGGTATACACAATGTGAATCCATCATGTAAAATAATTTTGGATGACACTATGCAAAAATGAATAAGAATAATTCTAAGCATTGAAAATCATAATCAAAAGTTCTAGTCACATTGATATATGGAAGAAATAGGATTCAAACATGCCAATATTCCATAAAATATGTGTAAAACTAAACTACATAAATAAAAGCTTTTTGAGTTTTTAAGATTTTTTTCAAAATGACTTAAAAGTCAATAAAAATCGTTTTTTTTAATCAATAAGATCCAAAAAATGGAATATCAAAATACAAAAGATAAACATCATATAACTACTAAGCATATACATCATGAAGAACAAAATCTAATGTATGAAAACATACCTACAAAATCACTCATAAGATATATCATGTGAAGAGTCATGGGAAAACATTTAAGAACTAACCAGCCTAACATTTAGATCCTCCACAATGGATTTCGTAAATCAAATAGATGAATACTTAACACATCGGGTTTTGGAAACCATGATGGTACTACATCTAGACTTCCTATGATCTTTTCTAACATTAAAAAAAACATCCTAAGGTTACCTTTCGTACCACAATGCGAACATGAGTAAACACAAGGAAGATGGCCTTTGGATCGTACTTTTCTAAGCTCCTGTGCAACGGTTAACACTCCTAAACAAATATTAGTCTCGACTTTAGCCACAAAAATATCCAAATTATCAAAGCCAATACCAACACTACTTTATTCTATTAATCATACTTTTAATAAATCCTAGAACGTTATCGCACTCCCCCTCAATGCAAGGCAAACTTATTCCTAAGATTATTTTCCTGTGCCTTCAAATCTTTAATCAATTTACCATTATCAACTCTAGCACATTCTTTCACCCAGTTATAAAAATTTTAGTCCTCTAACTCATTCTGTAAAAATCAAAATCTATCCTCACTCTTTTTCTTGAACATTTCTAAAATTTTAAAATATATGTCCATCATCTTCTTATGAAGGATATATATTTGAATTTGAACAGTTCACAAAAATTAAATTTCAGCTTTAAAATAAATAAAAACTTATTTTAAAAAAAAATTAATTCTTTTTGCAAACTTCAAATTCAATGGTTGTGAAGCTCAGTAAACTCCTCCCGAATGTCAAAATCATCATCATCGTTAAACGCACCAAACAACTTATCACTATGATGACTCATCAAAAGAGACAAAAAACTAAAGAGATAGATAGATAAACACCCAAATAACCCTAAATGGCGCAAAAAGATGGATTTAAATGATAACATAGTATTTATTTTTTGATACTAATTTCATAAAGCTAAGTGCCCAAGGGTTTGTACAAAACCACCACCAAAATTTATTTTCACGATTTTTAATTGACTTGCATCAATTCAGGAAAACCACAAGTATTGTGTAAAACAATTTACCAATTCTAGTCTTGACCAAAGAATGAATCTAGGCGAATATAAGCAAGAGTAAAATACGTAAATCACAACGCAGAGATTGTTTGGGGAAAACCTACAATGAGAAAAATCTCAGACAACCCAACCACACAAGTCCACTATGATATAGGTCTAGTTACAAGGGAAAATTAGAATTACTCACATACTCGATACTTTCAACCCATGATGTTCTTTCTCCATACCATATTACCCTCTTTGTAGTCACTATTGGATTCCTTCCAACATCCACACAATGTAGGTGCTTTTCCACGTCTCAGTATCCCACTGATCTTACTTGTCTTGTGACTAGTCCATCTGCCTCATAACACTTAACAAGATATCCACCGTAGGAAATGATCATATTATAAAGAAAAAAAAGTATGGTGCAATACATAATAGATTTCAATAGACATATATATGTAGGATTTTTGGATCTTAAACTTGGCTGCAAACTAGAGTTTTGGTCTTAGAAAAAGAAATTCTCAAAATAAACACATAAAGTTGGAGAAATTTTTAAACAAGTTTGGGAAATTTAAAAGATTGGAAAAGTCTCACCGAAATCTGCTACTCTACACTCCTATTTATAGAAGTTTTTTTAAAAAATGAGATAAACTGGAAAAAAAGTTTATATTAGAAAACATGCCATCTCGTTCGAACGACATTATATCTCATTATCGTTCGAACGAAGTATGCTATCTCTTTCGAATACGTATCTAACGAGCTATCCAATGAGATTCTAGTAGAGGAAAAGGTTTAATTGTTCAAAGCTCGATGTAAATCATTGGAACCTATTCTAACTTGATATTATATCTCGTTCGAATCACATATCATAGCTCGTTCCAAAGAGGCCGCGAAAAAAGTTTTTTTCTTCCAAAAAATAGTAAAAGGGATAAAATAATTTGAAAACATCTAAAAATAATTTATAAAATCTTAGTACCCCAAACAAAATCTAGGGATAAAACATAAACATGTATTCGTACCTCATTGATATGCCTCAGATAATAAATATGAAATTTGGCTCAAAGCATGATGTATACTTTATCTTTGTCCACTACAATCTTTAATAACATGACACAAGCTTAAAGGACAATCAACTCACATCCTAACCTATGACTCAAACAAGGTTTACCCAAACACATAATAAATAGAATACATATAAATTGACTCTATTAAATAAAAAATCCTTGCAACATTATTCACATTAATGGACATTACATGTTTAGCATACTAGATATAATGACCTATTTAAATAATAGCCACTGGTGTCAAAATATGTTTTAAAGGCCTTTTTCTCACATATTCAGTTATCACATCGTGGTTTGATTATTCATTTCGATGGACTATACATGGATTTATGTTTTATTAGAACAAGAATAATGGGGTCTTATTGATGTATGAGAAAGTTCAAATAATTCTACGAGTCCCTGTTAGTTTCATAATTCATTTTTTCATCTTAGGAAACTCAATAGACAAATTTTGGATATTCTGGCATATTAAACACCCTATACTAACACGGTCATAACTCCTTACTCAGAAGTACAAATGATCTTAGTCAAAGTTCATTGGAAAGCTAAGATCCATACCTTTCTTTTCATGTGTGTCTCATGTTCTAATTCAATATACACAGAGAATGGAAAGGCTTTGATATGACATATTAATTTATGACATGATATTCTATCTTATTAAATAATCTTTTCTAAAATGGTCATAAGTCCCTATTCAAAAGTAAAAATGACCTGATTCGAAACTCAATTAAAATCTAATATCCAGACCTTTTGTTTGGTATATAGTTGAAGTTATAATTCAATTTACAGTACGAACGTAATGTGTTTGAAGTGATGTCATAATTTTTGGGAGATCGTTATTCTACCAATTGAACTAATATAAACAAATATAAATTTTTTTATAAATGAATTCATTCATGGGTTTGTCAAAAATCCTAATTTTCCAATACATGTAACATCCTAATTATCTCTACATGATTTTAATAATTTGCAAAATAATGATTAGGTAGAATATAACTATTAATACCATGAAAGGAGAGTGTAGTACTATCTTTCTTAGTACGAAGAACACTAAAACCTAATTTTTAGAAAATTCCAAAAGTGTAGAAAAAATTCCCCCTGGAGTCAAAAGTAGTATTGTTCTTGAAATTGGTTGAATATTTTCACAAAAATAAACTTTAGGATTTGTATATTGTTTAGAGTAAAACAATTTGTAAGGTGAAGGTAAGAAAAGTTTTGGGATTTTGCGTAGGGAATTAATGTAGAGAGTAGAAATTTGGGGGAGAGTTGTTGAAAAATGAAATTAGGATTTCTTTTTAGTTTATATATTAATTCCTCCTAATATCCACTTCCCTCTTTTTCACATCTACCCATGATCTTTAGTGAAAATTCCACTTTTGGATTAATTATTATTTTACTATAATTCTAAATTATAATTTTGTAAGAGCAATATTTTATAATTACTCATAGCTTAGACATTTTGGTATTTTGGTGTATCCCGTTACAAAAACCAGAGTTTAAAATCAAAGATTACATCCGCATTTGCCTCCATGATCATTAGAAGACATGTTAGCGATCGAGCAGCATTTCAGGAGTTGTCACCAAAATTTTATGGAGATATACGACTTATAATTTGTATTTCTCATTCAAACTATTTTTAGGGATGTTTACTATTTAAATCGAGGCATTTTGATAAAAAAAATTGAAAATATTTTTTTTATCTCGTTTGAATGAGATATTGATCTTGTTAGAACGAATGTCCATTTTCATCAAAACGAGCTTCGAACGACTATCCTCTATTTTACATAACCATTGTCGTTGGAAGGTTGTTAAAAGATTGACGGAACATGAATGGATTGTTGTTAGAAGGAGAATTGATCTCGTTAGAATGAAATATGTGATTTACCTCAAAAGAGATGTCATTTTCATTCGAATGATATTGCTCCCTCTAAATTCATTCTTTTCTATAAAAACCTAATATCGAAACAAAAAGTTATCATCTTTATGTATTAGGAAAAAACTTTTCTTTTACAAATTATTCATCCAATATATAATTTATTGAGTTTATTAAAACACAAGTTCCATACACTTGCATCAAACTCTTTTAGAGTTATACACTACTGCTGATTTGTGGAGACGAGGCTCTATAGCTGAAGAAGATAGGATCGTGCATCCTGAGGATGATCGGTGTATATCAAGGGAAGACTGCTTTCTATGGATGGTAGTGTATTGTGACATATATGTTTAATAGTTGAAGACTATGCATTATAAATAGTGGAGGTCTAGGTAGTATGTAAGTCATCGAGTTTTTCAATTTCTTAGTAGTGCTGAAATTTAGGTTTTGCTCGAAAGGGGTTTTTTTCTCAATTATCTTTATGTGTTTAATTTCTTTAATTATTTATGTGGTTATCATAACTATAATACCCCGCCCTAGAAATTAGGTATTTAACATTATTTGAGGTGTTTTGTCCAAAGAAAAATTCGAGGAATAAATAATCCATGTGTAACACGTAAAGTAATACGTAAGGTGGCGTATTACGTAAATGGTTTAAAGAAGAAAAATTTCATGATGCATGTGTTGTATGAATGTGTATTTAATCTCCAATAGTATTAGCTAGGATTTTCGTTAAGTTTGGGGGGAAAATGTCAAGGAACGAATGTGACATGGACAATGTTAATACAACACGATATTTAAATGGTACGAAATGCAAAGTATCACAATGTGGATTAAACAAGAAAGTTTTGTGTTGCATGGCTTGCTCTTATGAGTTTTATTTTGAGTTTATATTACTATTTTAAGTACTCATATTAAGTTGCAAGCGATTCTGACAAGCAACGAGCGCTACCCGAGCCTGAGTGTAAATGTTCTGACGGTGTGCGACACTGCGAAAGTCCAGTTTTGTGCGAATTATTTAGAACAATTGGTAAGTTAAAAAAATATTCTGACCATATATTTAGACTCATAAAAATATAAGGAATATTACCGTACGAAGAAAACTTAAAAAATATGTTTTACGCGGAGGTCCGGATTCTTACGTGCCTTGCATAGGACAATCTGGGAGGCTAAACGACTATTATAAATATGATTTTTTAGCCAAAAAATGCAAGAAATATGAATCTCAATTTAAAAGTTTCAAAAAAGTGAAAACATGTTTATAGAGAGAGAAAGTGGTGTAAATAGCATTTGTGGGTGTTTTAGGGATTTTTTCAAATGGGTTTTTGGGGTCACTTTCCTACCTTGGTTTGCAGGTATTGGTAAGTGGTTTGCATATTTTTTAACACACCCACACTCGTTATTTAGGTCATAAGTTGAAGACTTCCCAAAATAGCTTATAAGAGAGAAATGTGAGTGCATAGTCCCCCTTACTCAATTCCCATCAGATTTATCATCATTCTCTCTTCGCTTAAACTCCTTTAAACTATTAGACATCCCAAAAATTCGTAGCTACCATTGAGCCACCCAAAAGCTAGCATGAAACCACCTTTTTATAGCATATAAACACCTTATTTCACTATGTGTAACCATAGGAAGGATGTTGGGTTGTTACAGATGTTATTCTCGGAGGTTGGTTGAGGTTTATTGAAGATTGAAGATGGATTTTTAGAGAAGAAGAAGGATTAGTTCATCGATATTGAAGTTTCAATTGGGAGCTTGAATAGTGGGCTATTATGACTCCCTCTAGGGGCCCCTTTGAAGGTGGGGGAGTCACACACATTCCCTACCATTTTTTGAAGATCATTTTAAGATGGGAAATACTTATCTCTTACTATGTTAAGTTAATGATGATATTAATATCACTAATTTGTATCTTATTGATATTAGGTGTGTAAAAATAGACATACATGATTAAAGATTGAATACTACATGATTTTAAGATATATTTTAGAAGAAAATGAGATTTTCTATCTTTGAAATAGGTCTTGTAGTAAACCTATAGTTAGTTGATTTTTCTACATATTTAGAGCTTAAAATATGTTGATTTAGATTTTAAATGTACTAATATGCTTATTAGTATCATTCTTATTATTTTCATTGAAAATGGGCACTTAAATGAATGCTTGAATGGGTTTTTAGAAATGGATATTTTTCAGCGCACTATTCACAATTGTTTTATGAAATAAAATGTTTTAAACTCATCTTTTAAGGTGGATAAGTGTTTTCTTTGATGTGAAGAACATTTGGTATGTATGTTCCTTTTTTATGAGATTACTATAGTGATTTTAATGTTGATGAATCATTATGAAATAAGAAAATGGATTTTCATTTATGAAGTGTACAATTTCGTTTGTTAAACTAAGTTTTGGCATTAAAAGTGTAATTATGTGAAAGTGTAGTCTTCTTGCAAACTTTGGGTGAAAATATAAATAATGAAAGTGTAAAACACTAAGTGTGAATAAAATGACTAAGTAAATCTCTTTATACAAAAAGCCATAATTAAAGTTTGCAATACTAAGTTTGAAATGTAAAGTGTCAAATGTGTAAATGTTGACAAAAATGGGTTTTTAATGTTAGAACTCAAAAATAAATGTATAGACTTTAATATGTGAAAAGCATGATTTTATGTATTAAAGGGAATAATGTGCAAAAATATTGTTTTCAATATAATGAGCAATTGAAAATATCATAGAGACTAAAATGCGTATGCGTTAAGTTTGAAGCTTAAAAAGGATATTTTTGTAAGTAACACTTGCAAAACAAAAGTGAAGTTACGTATTTTGATGTAAATTGTCAATTTACTTAAAGTGTAACATTTTCAAGAAACAAAAATGTTATAGTGTATTTTGACACGTATGTAGAAAGAATGAAATGAGTCCTTAAACGTAAATGATTTTTGTTGTGAAGTCAACATGTGTGAAAAAAAGGACTTTAATAGAATATAATGATTTTTCCAAAATGAATGATGGGAAAATAGACGGCTAAATCCAAGGTTTGGGCTTCGGACCGAAAAAGGAAAATTAATGTGAATAATATGAAAAATGTCAAACACATTGGCAAGGTAATGACATTGGATGATGCGGTGTTAAATAATTAAGCAAGGTTATGTTGTCCTTAGTGGTGAAAGACCCCAAACCAGCTGCATTTTACTTGGTGCTCGGTGCCGGACGGTGAAATTCCATAAAATAGTGGGTGTGCGTGTGTGGTGACGGGTGTGTGCGTCGGCGGAATCCCTAAGGAAAATGCTAAGTAATGAATTAAATATTCATGAAAGAGGCATAAAATGAATGGCATTAATTCATTAATTTACTAATGCAAGAATAATGCATTAAATGTTTAATATTCATGTGGCAACATCAGATGGTTTAATAAGATGATATAATGATTTTAATCTACTTAATGATGTTTGAACCATAATGAACACAAACATGTGTTATGTAAGGTTTTCAAAGGAAAATGAGTATTTTTCTAAACACGGTGTGTGTGTACATTTAAAGCAAGTATTAAGTAATGATTATTAACTCGGCGTGAGTTAATGAATGTTGGGTAATAAACGTTTGAAATTAATTGAAAGATTTTTATAAACAATTGGTAATTGTGTAACCATGTGCGTTAATGGAAAGGAATGCTAGTTTTTAAGCATAATGATACAAAATGATTATTTGTAAAGATAAGGAGAATAAATGAGTTAAATGATGTTTTTGAAATAAAATGATTTAATACATTGGGATATGTATTTTCAAAGGTACATATGTAGATACATTCGTACTTTCACATGTATGTAGTGTAGCGCGTGAGTATTCTTTTTTGCCGTTCATTTATACACTTCATTTGTATAGTTCCCATTGAGCGTTCGACCACATTCTTTCTTTTGTTAGGGTAGGTTGCATGTTATTTTGTATTTTTGACAACATTACACAGGTAAGTAGTTATTTGCATTTACGATTAGTAGATATGTTTACTTGGCCTTGGGATCACTTCCCTTGGGTCCTATCATGTAGTTGATAAAAAAATTGAAATCGCATGCTAAAAAGAGTAACGTTAAATAATAAAACTGGACTGAAAACATCATTTAGGTTGTTTCACTACACTTCACAATTAATGTACGAACCAGATCGGGTTGATCCTTTATTAACCCTTAAATTCAGGTCGGGTCGTTACAACTTGGTATCAAGGTGTTAGGTTCAATGTTCCTTTCATGTATGACGTGGTGAGGTGGGTAGTGGATATATTTGTGTCGTTGTTGGTTGGAGCCGATGACCTGGTGACGATTTTAAATTGTACCTTAATGGTAAAGTTGAGGTCTTGAGCACGTTGTTCCCTTCTATTTGAGTTGGTGACCGGCTATGTTAGTATCCATTCTTATTTTGCTGCTTTTGTTATGGTAGTGTTAGCTAACAAGTATCGGGTTTTGGTGTCGGCCGTTAGGCGGTGGCACCTTAGGCTTTTGTGAAATGTATCATGGGTAAATTTGATTATTAGAAAGTCTTACTGATTTCAATTGCATATTAGCTAGTATGCTTGTGGTTTCATCTACGGAATTAGTTGACTAAGTAGCGTGGCTTGTGAATAAATAGTTCTGTGGAAATTGTAATACCTAAGTGAATTGATTATGATTTGGGTTTGGATAATCATATTGATTTAGGGTAATTTAAGAATGAATCTATATATAGTCTTTGGTGCTTAGTGTTAGAAATGATGGTATTGAATTATGGTTTTAGAAAAATGAAGTGGTATTTAAGAATAGGATCTCTTGTGGCATTAAAAGTATTGGCCCAAAGTTTTATAGGTAGTACCCGATGCCCTGTATCCTACTAAAAGTTTTATAGTGGTGATAGCTTGTGATCTAGCAAATGAGTATTATGGCTATGTAGTGATACAAGTTAGTTGTCATAACTAAGTATTCAATAAGATTAAGTTATATGTTGTGATGAGTTTGATCTCGGATTATAGTTATGAACAAGCATGTGAATCCGTACTAATATTTCCTTAGGAGATATATGTTATGGATTAGCTAATGAGTTATTAGTACAAGTGATAGACACTCTCTAGTAGTGGTGAACTTTAGATTACTCTTCGTATATTACGATAACAGGTATGTCTCCCTTTTAACTTTGGAGATTTCTTATGATGTCAAGGACATAGAGTTACAGTTGGTATAACACGTAGTAATTGAGTTAGTGTCTGTCCCTAAAAAAAAATTAACGGCCATGATTGGTTATTATACTTGGTAGGGTTTTATTGTGATCACTCCTACTCTAGAATGTACATGATTATTGGAGATGATTGAATTGGTGTCCCTTCTATAAAGCGTTAGGAAATTTATTGTCTGATTTAGTCATGTCATTTATGGAAATACTTAGGAGTTATCGCCATGGCTTGTTGATAAGTTATTTTAAGGTATGACCCTTGTGGATAATATTGAAAATAGGTTGATACTTGTTAGGTTTTACACTTGGGAGACTTAGGACACGATGATGTTAATCATGGTTTTAGAGATAGCACTCGGAGTTGAGTGTTAGGCTTGATTATAGAACCTACTTGTGCAACTCGTATGGCTTAGTATGAATTTAGATAATCATTAGGTATTAGGCATGGATAATTCTTGAAAGTTTGAGGTGTTATTATAACTAGTCTGATAGATATTATTTGGGATCACATGGGACGTTGCTAAGGATTGTAATGATGGTCCGTAGGGTAAAATTATGTCGG
This sequence comes from Sambucus nigra, assembly GCA_949130495.1. NCBI lineage: Eukaryota > Viridiplantae > Streptophyta > Magnoliopsida > Dipsacales > Adoxaceae > Sambucus > Sambucus nigra. The sequence continues at coordinate 244,628,157 of OX422209.1, forward strand.
TGTTATGTTTCACTAGATGAGAAAGATATCGAGGTTTGAATGTTAGTAATAAGATTTGGATATTTTGGGAACTTGAGTATGTAATTCAGTAACTATCATTAAGAAATGAGAAATATAACTTCGCTTTAATAGGTAGGATAACAAGTAACCTCATTCTTGAGGAGGGAAGCCTAGCATTCTAGTTTCCTAAGTGAATCGGTTCCCAGGTCGTTGTCTTTGAAAATGGGTAATCGTGATTAGTGATTCAATCCAAGGCCTGTGTCATGGCTAAGACTTTAACGCACGTGTAGGTCAGTGAAATTTTAGAACTTAAGTGTATGTTACGATTCTTACTTCATTTGGCATGGTTCGTTGCCCAAATTCAATTATTTCATTCTAGGGTGGCAATCGCCTGATCCATTATATCTTATTATGTCTTCTTTGATCCTCGTGATGGGAAGTTGTTGTGTCAGTTATAGGTCCATATTCAGGTGTAGTGTTACATTAACTCAGTATTGACATGGGATAGGTCGGGTTGAGGCTGATGCATAATGGTACATGAGTACACTCTTCTTCAAAAGAAACCTTATTTTACACTAGTTGGTGTGTATGCATGGTCTCGCGGTTTGTTGTATGTAGTTTGCATGTGTACTTAATAGCTTTAGGTTACTCGCTAGTTAACCGGTATAGCTTGTTACAATATATATCATGGATTTAAGGTCACAAATGTCAAATATAAATATCAAATCTGGATGGAACATTAAATGCTAGTGTTGCACTCTGTATGGAATTTGTAGATTGAGAATGTAGCCTTTCGTGTGTATTTGGGTTGGCTTAATGTGTAATCTCGTAGGAGGTATTGGTCAGATGGACCATTGGGATTAAATGGATGTCTCGAAGTCATTGATGCGAATGGTTATTGATATTGAGGATGTATCTTCCTAGGCTAGGAAACATCCAAATCGTTTGACGACATTTAGACTTATAAATATCGATGTTTGGAATAATTCATGATAATGAGTTCTTTGGGTGTTAGCGTGATATTTGACGATTATCAATTATTTTGAGGTATTGTTTAGATGGGCATGATAGGCATTCTTGGAAGTTAGCAATAATATGCCAGGATCCTCCGTGGTTGTATCAAATTAATGGTATGAAATATTTTGGTTAGACTATAGTGTTAAAGACATCTAAAATTAGAATTAAATTGTTGGAAGAACGATTTGTGAGCTTGATGATGATAAATTTTGAGGAAGAAATTTCCTAATGAGGTAAGAATGTAATACCCCGCCCTATAAATTAGGTATTTAGCATTATTTGAGGTGTTTTGTCCGAAGAAAAATTCGAGGAATAAATAATCCATGTGTAAAACATAAAGTAATACATAAGGTGGCGTATTATGTAAATGGTTTAAATGAAGAAAATCCCATGATGCATGTGTCTCATGAATGCGTATTTAATCTCGAATAGTATTATCTAAGATGTCTGTTAAGTTTGAGGGAAGAATATCAAGGACGAATATGACACGGACAAGGTTAATACATCGCGATATTTAAATGGTACGAAATGCAAAGTATCTCAATATGGATTAAACAATAAATTTTTACATTGTATGGCTATCATGAGTTTTATTTTAAGTTTATATTATTATTTTAAGTACTTAGATCAAATTTCACGCGAGTCGGACAAGCAAAGAGCGCTACTCGAGCCTGAGTACAAATTGTCTGATGGTGCGCGACACTGCGAAAGTCAAATTTTTGCGAATTGTTTAGGACAATTGATATGTCAAAAAAGTATTTCGACCATATATTTAGATTCATGAAAATATAAGGAATATTACCATGTAAGGAAAAATGGAAAAAAATATGTTTTGCGCGGAGGTCTCAATTCTTGCGCGCTTTGTATAAGATAATCAGGGAGGCCAAATGACAATTATAAATATGATTTTTTTAACCCAAAAAAAATTCAAGGAATATGAATCTCAAGTTAAAAGTTAAAAAAAAGAATAAAAATATTTTTAGAGAGAGAAAGTGATGCAAATAGCAGTTCGTGGGTGTTTTGAGGCATTTTTCAAATGAGTTTTTTGGGTTACATGTTGGTGCATTGTGTTGTCACTTTCCTACCTTGTTTTGCAGGTATTAGTAAGTGTTTTACACATTTTTGAACACACTAACACTTGTTATTTGGGTCATAAGTTGACTACTTCCCAAAATAGCTTATATGAGAGAAAGGTGAGTGCATAGGCGCCCTCATTTAATTCCCATCAGATTTATTATCACCCTATCTCCCCTTGAACTTCCCTAAACCATTAGACATCCCAAAAATTCATAGCTTCCCTTGAGTCACCCCAAAACCATCATGAAACCACCATTTTATAGCATAGAAACACCTTATTTCACCATGTGTAACCATAGGAAGGATGTTGGGTTGTTAGAGATGTTATTCTTAGAGGTTGGTTGAGGTTTATAGAAGCATGATGATGGATTATTGGAGAATAAGAAAGAGTAGTTCATGGATATTGAAGTTTAATTTGGGATCTTGAATAGTGGGCTATTGTGACTCCCTCCAGGGCCACCTTTGGAGGTGAGGGAATAAGCCACCTTCCTTAGCATTTTTTGAAGACCATTTTGACGTGGGAATTACTTATCTCTTGCTATGTTAAGTTGGTGAAGATATTAGTATCAATACTTTGCATCTTGTTGATATTAGGTGTGTAGAAATAGCCATCCTTGATTAAAGATTAAATACTACATGATTTCAAGATATAGTTTAGAAGAAAATGGGATTTTCTATCTTTGAAATGGGTCTTGTAGTAAACTTATATTTAGCTTGATTTTTCTACATATTTAGAGCTTAAAATATGTTGATTAAGTTTTGAATGTACTAGTAGGCTTATTAGTATCATTCTTACTATTTTCTATGAAAATAGGCACTTAAATGAATGATTAAATGGGTTTTTAAAAATGGATAATTTTTAGCCAAATATTCACAAACATTTTATGAAATAAAATATTTTAAACTCATGTTTTAAGGTGAATAAATGATTTCTTTGATGTGAAGAACATTTGGTATGTATGGGCCCTTTTTTTATGAGATTACTATAGTGACTTTAATGTTATTGAATCATTATGAAATGAGAAACTGGATTTTCATTTACAAAGTGTACAATTAGTTTGTTAAACTAAGTTTTGGGGTTCAAAGTGTTAATATGTGAAAGTGTAGTCTTCTTGCAAACTTTGGGTGAAAATGTTAATAATGAAAGTGTAGAAGACTAAGTGTGAATAATATGACTAAGTATGGGTGTTTATACAAAAAGTCATAATTAAAGTGTGTAGCACTAAGTTTGAAATGTGAAGTGCCCACTGTGTAAATGTTGACTAAAAAGGATTTTTAATGTTAAAACTCATAAATAAATGTGTAGACTTTAATATGGGAAAAGTATGATTTTATGTATTAAAGGGAGTAATGTGCAAAAAAGTATTTTTCGACAAAGTGAGAAGTGGAAAAGGTCATAGAGACTAAAATGCCTATGCGTTAAGTTTAATGCTTAAAAAGGATGTTTTTGTAAGTAATACTTAAAAATAAAAGTGACGTTACGTATTTTGATGTAAATTGGAAATTTACTTCAAGTGTAACATTTTCAGAAAACAAAAGTGTTAAAGAGTGTTTTGACACGTATGTATAAAGAATGAAACGAGTCCTTAAACGAAAATGATTTTTGGTGTAATGTCAACAAATGTGAAAAAAGGGACTTAAATGGAATATAATAATTTTTCCTAAATGAATAATGGGAAAATGGAAGGTTAAGTCCAAGGCTTTGGCTTCGGCCCGAAAAAGGCAAATTAATATGGATAATATGAAAAATGTCGAACACATCGCACAAGATAATTACATTGGATGATGTATTGTTAAATAATTAAGTAGGGCTATGTTGTCTCTTGTTGTGAAAGACCCCAAACCAACTGTAGTTTACTTAGTGCTCGGTGCCAGACAGTGAAATTTTGTGAAACCGTGGGTGTGCGTGTGTTAGGATGGGTGTGCGCGTCAGCGGAATCCCTGAAGAAAATGCTAAGTAATGAAATGAATATTCATGAAAGAGGCATATATGAATGGCATTAATTCATTGATTTACTAATGCAAGAATAACATATTAAATGTTTATTATTCATGTGGCAATATGGGATTGTTTAATAATATGATATAATTGTGTTTAAGCTACCTAATGAGGTTTTAACCATAATGAACACAAGTGTGTGTTATGTAAGGTTTTCAAAGGAAAATGATTATTTTTCTAAACACGGTGTGTGTGTGCGTTGAAAGCAAGTCTTAAGTAATGATCAATAACTCGACACGAGTTAATGAACGTTGGGTTATAAATGTTTGAAAATAAATGAAAGATTTTTTCTCCAACAATTGCTAATTGTTTAACCGTGTACATTAATGGGAAGGAATGCTAGTTTTAAGCATAATGTTATAAAATGATTCTTTGTAAATATAAGAAGAATAAACGGGTTAAATTACTTTTTTGAAATACAACGGTTTAATACATTTGGATATCCATTTTCAAAGGAATATATGTAGATACATATTTACTTTCACATGCATGAAGTGTAGCGTGTGAGTATTATTTTCTTCCGTTCGTTTCTATATTGCATTTGTATAGTTCCCAGTGAGCATTCGGCTCACATCCCTCTTTTTGTTACGACAGGTTGCATGTTGTTCTATACTTTAAGAGTGTTATACAGGTAAGTGTGACACCCCGACTAATTAAATACCGGGTAGCTACTCCTTTATTAAATTAATACAAAATGCCAAGTTGGTTCAGTTAATAGCATCACTGTCGAAAACATTTTTATAATTTCTAACCACCTAGTATTTAAAAAGTAAGTTGTCCAATTTTAAATTAATTCTGATTAACATGCCATAAATTAAATATAGAAATGTAACACAACCATTCACGATAAAGTCCAACTATAATGAATCAACAAATAAAGATGAGTCTAGAAGAAATACTCCTCACGACAATTCCAATATGAAAAGAAATAAAACAAGTCCGCATCCTGAATTAATTACAACCCATAGTCTGAATAACTGAAATGTAAAGTGAAATGTCTCTAAAAGAAATGGGCGACATTCCCTACAACTGATGAAATCTGGACATAGAGTCAAGGTAAATGAAGCGTCTACTAGCAATGCCCTGTAACTTCCACAACAGCTACAGCTCGTCACTTGAATGGAAATACTATGCATGGTGTCCTTGTGGCTTGGCACCTAAAATGGTTTTTACAAAAAAATAGATTTGAAAGCAAACGGGTCAGAGCCCGAATGTGGAGAGTATTTTAAAAACAGCAAGTGCTTTAATAACAATTAAAACAACGAATGCAAAATACATGTTAGGACGTGCTCTCACATGAGATACTCACCTCTCGTCTAATTGTGCACTCCTAACGTCCCTGTACCTATTCATGTGTTTTCTCATAACTATCTAGTTCAAAAGATTTTCTAACACTTCTACTCGGTTCACGTTTAAATTCCAACCTTAATAATTAAATAGAGAGTTCTACTTTGATTCTCGGATTCCCAATTATTAACAAAAACATTTATTGATATATGTCCCCTTTTATCTTTTCACAGGTTACAATGACTATACTCACAAGTTAACATAACAAATTCCTTTCCAATTAACCGTATTTTATTTACATCATAAATATACAATATAATCACCCCGAGGCTAAGCTACGGTGCACACATACTCTGCTATCCATCCCGGTACATCACGTACATAAGGATTACACATTCCGAATCTCTCAGGAATGGTTAGAATAAACAGCACACACAAAAATGGAGGCGAACATAATTCAGCATATCCATGGTCACGTACATACCGACGCTCCATAGTCAGCTGGCTTAATAACTCACAATTAAGTCATTCTCTTGAACTATGTCCTCTAGGCAGCACTCTAAATCCGGGCACACAAGGAGTAGATGGCCCTAAGCGAACGTAAACCTCCCATGATAGCAAGTATGGTAGGTATGTCATACACGTAAGATCATATACTAAGCATGCACACATCTTAGATATCTCACTATTAATAAAGGTATTTTCTACATCCATATACCATTATTCCAATTTTATACATTTTAAGTCTCCCGATAATATAGCGTTTCAACTGTCGACACATCCCACGTCGTAATTTCTTATACTTAAAACCTATCTCAAATAGATTATTAAGTTCCTATTATTCTCACATATAACATCTTTATTCCTAAGGTCATTACTTCTGCCCCAAACCTCATTTCATTAAATTATTCAAATTTACACTATTAACCCAAATATTATCTCACTTATCGAATTTCATAAGATTAGAAAAATTCCTCGAATTGAATTCTCATAAAGGTCCAAATTTCAAGATCATGCCTACTGGTCCTCCTTAAGTTTAAGGGTATTCATAAGGTCTCCAATAATATTTTCCAAGGGTTACCACCATTAAAATTTAAAATAGGGAAAAATTTACTCATTCTGGGAAGGTCGATCGATCGACCTTTTCCTTCGATCGATCGATGGTGGTCGATCGATCGACTGATGAACATCAATCGATCGAATGCACCAGGTATGGCTACGGACTGCTTCGTTTTGCAGTTTTCAAATCATCCCAAAACATACTTTTAATGTATGAAACTCTAATATAACGTTATAGTATCATCATACAACCATCCTACAACATTCTTAACATTCTAAAACTAATAATTCATCAACTAAGGGCTATATTTGGATCAAATCTTCATCAAGAACCCTAGTTTTCTACTTCTTTCAAGAACATTAATAAACCTCTTCTTAAATCCGTTTTTAGATCATCAAGGGTCATAATTTTGAATCCATAATTCGTCCAGAATGTTTCTACATGCACTCCCTAACATAATTCATAGTTTTAACCTTTCAATTCATGGGTCTATATCAATCTTCCAAGATAATTTCGATAATTCCTAAACATGGAAAAGCATAGCATTGAATTAATTATGATTAAACCACTTGCCTTAATCGTTCTCTGAATTTGAGGTTTAATCTTGAAGGTTGAATTGCCTTCTCTCTCTCTCTGCAGAATTCTTATCTTCCTCTCTCTCTCTACAAGTTCTTCTCAAGGTGTTAATGGAGGTGGGGTTAGTTTTTCCCTAAGCTTTAAGATTTCTAACTTCTCCCGTAGCCCACTACCTAAATTGGGGTTGGAAAATGGCTTAGTGGGTTAATACTAAGTCAGATTTTTTAACTCTAATTTTCGTGGGTTTTAATTACCCAATTTCTGAAATTACCAAATGCCCTTATAAGTTACCGGTATGGCCCAATAATGCCCCGGGACCCAAACTTAACCCCCGGCTAGTATTTTCTGACTATTTCGACCCTTGCGGACGCGTTGGCGCACTCAAAATGACCATACGGGTGATAAAAAATAAAATTCACTTTTTAATTCAAATACTTATGTTCCTAACGCGACCGTCACACGCGTCCCTACAAAATTTCCCAAATTTACGTATTTCAATCTCGCGACAATTTCAATATTTCCAATATTCATATATTGCCATATATACACATTATAATCAAATACTAACTCACATCTCGTTAATATTTTTATCCGGATTAATTTCCAATTAATACTCATTTAATTCAATTAATCCCATAAATAAATATCATAAAAATACGGGGTATTACAGTAAGTAGTTATTTCCATTTACAATTAGTAGCTCTGTTTATTTGGCCTTGGGGTAGTTGATAAAAAAACTGAATTCGCATGCTAATAAGAGTAACGTTAAATAATAATAAAACTGGATTAGAAAAATCATTTAGGTCGTTTCACTGCACTTCACAATTAATGTACAAATCGAATCGGGTTGATCCTTTATTAACCCTTAAATACGGGTCGGGGTGTTACAATAACTAGTTTGGACATTATATTGCATGCACACCTAATTATTAAACAATAAAATTTGGTTAAAAAATTTAAATTTGTGTGTAACCTAGTTTACAGACTATCCATGTGATCACGCTTTCTCAATTTAGTATCCGAAACGATTACACTAAGTTTTTGTGTGATCATTTAAAATTTGGGTTATATAAATAATTTGTATAATGGGATATCTATTTTTTATGGGTCTAATTCTGCTCATTGGAAAGCTGGAATGAGGTCGGCTTTGAAAGTGATTGACGAATGTGTCTGGATTGTTTATGAAAGAGGGCACCATCCACAGTGACTAATGACGATGTCATAAGTACTAAACCCGTCATCACTTAGACAGAGAATGAACTAAAATGGAGTAATTTTAACTCACGCGATTTAAGGACTAGTTCAGGAGACATCACCCCTAATGATTTCCACCGCATCATGACACTAACCATGTCTAAGGAAGCTTAGGATACCCTCCATCTCACTCAGGAAGGTACTAATGATGTGAAAGCTTTTAAGCTACAAAATCTCACCATGTAATTTCAGACTATTGCTATGCTAGATTCTAAATCTTTTGATGAATTGTATGCATGATTGTCTGATTTCATTAACTCTACGTACAATTTGGATGATAGAATTCTTGACGTACGCTTAGTGAAAAATATTTTGAGATCCCTTATATCCCAATTTATTCCTAAGGTTACGGACATTAATTAGTTTTGAACTTTAGATGCGCTTAGGTTAGAAGAACTCATAGGAGACCTTCAAACTTATGAGATCGACATGTTTCCCCAAACTGTCAATCGTAAGAAAAAAGGGAATTGCTTTAAAAGTTCAATCCAAAAGGAAAGAGGAGGTTTCTTCTCACTCCGAGTATGATTATAATATCGATGATCTTTCCCTTTCTACAAAAAAATTCTCAAATTCAGAAAAGAAAATAAAAGTTTTGAGAAAGATAAAAAAAGTATAAATCAGACAAGAAAAATTTTCAAAAAGAAAATAATACCCTAAGAAAGATGAAGAGAGACTTTATAAGTGTGAGGATAAGGGTCACAAAATCATGAGTGTGCTACGAGATGAAAGAGATAAGTCAAATGCAAATATACCTTCAATGCCACACTTAGTGATAGTGAAGTCGAGTCAGTGAATTTTGGGGACAAATCACCGCATTCATGGCTAGTCATGTTAGTACATCGAGTAAACCTCACTCCAATGAGGAAGTGGCTAAACATAATGACATCGATAATGGGTCTAGTCATTCTGGAGAGAGTAAGGGAGATGAAAATTTGAGTGAGGGAGAAAGTGACCTTCAATATGCTTACACTGAGGCCTTCAAAACGAAAAAGGCAAAAAAAAAGTTTGGCACTTAAATTTTTATCTTCAGAGAAAGAGTTGAGCGAGTCAAGAGAGAACGAATCCTCAATGAGATTTTCTTTGGGAGAGAGAGTCATTTTAGTGGAGTGGGGAAATGGTGACTAGACCAACAAAGTGGATGAGATATCTTCAAGCATCATTGGAGACTCATGAGAAACTTGAAGCCCTTGTATCCTAATTCGAGAAAGATCTCGAACGTGCCTGGGAGATCAGAGTTACTATAGAGTATGCATCGAAAAAGGTTTTAAAGATGTTTCTCGATCCCTCTTTAGGATTTAGGGAGAGGCAAGGTATAGGTTATGACGATTTATCCACTTCCCACGTCGCACTAGAACTAGTTCCTAAATTTGTCTTATATCTTTATGGGCCTCAACTTTAACACATAAAGAGTTCAACTTAAGAGAGCAAACTAAGGTAGACCCAAACAAGTCTATGTTTGCACCCATTGTAAAAGGAGAGGTCATCTTAGGGAATTTTACTACAAGTTAGGGAGAACTCAACATACACATACACACATGCACCGTTACAGAGACTTTTCTAGTCTTATAGAGAAAGTTGAGTTCCTATTCATGAGTTCACAATGCTTAATAAAAGAGTTTTAAGGGATGTCTATCCCTTCTAAGAACTCTTCTAACGCTAAGACTAGAGCCAATAATGATAAGGACAAACAAAAGTTTACCTCCACTTGGGTACCTAATCAAGACGACAATGCCCTTATTGTTAATGTTTCTCTTTAAGGTTTAAAACACTTCCTAATGGTATTTTAATATTGGGTGCTCTAGACCCATGACTGGTGATATATCAATTTTTAACAACCTTGTGGATCGCAAGGAAGGCAAAGTCACCTTTGGAGATGGGAGTATGTATAGTATTTTAGGATATGGATGGGTTGAGATACCCATATATCCTGAACTAGAAAATTAATTATATGTAAAAGGGTTGAAAGAGAACTTAATTAGTATAATCCAATTGTGCGATACAAACTTTGTGATAATGTTTGACCGTGTGACACCTCGCTTATTAAAATAACGGGTAGCCAACCCTCTATTAAAATAAACAGGAATCTCATTAGGCTCATTCTTATCAAAATTATCGAAAATCAATTAATTACTAACAACCTATTATTTAATTAAGTCGTGTGTCAATTTTAACTTTCTTAAAATGTTGTAACCATAAAACCATTCACCACAACTCATTGAAATAAATAATTAAATACATTACCATATAGATCAATCTGAATAATGCAATATAATAAAATCCATTAACTGAATAAACCATTGGTTTGCAATTCAATACAATAATCTAATAAAATATTTAAAAAAAACTAAACCAAAATAAAAACAGACATTTGGTGATATGCCCGGATGATAAATGAATGAATCATATCTAGAATATCAAAGATAGATAATGAGTGTAGCAATATCTACAAGCACTTCGCAGCTGTTGCAGCTCCGATCATCTGGAAAGGGTACTCATGCCTGGCATCTCATTGGCTGGACACCTAAAAGATTTTGGAAATATTTTTCTACGGGTTAGATCCCAAATCCTTTTGAAAATATTTTGCAAGTAATTACAATGCATAAATTAAGATGTGTTCATTCTTCCATATTTATACTGGTTTCCTACTCAATTGAGATAATACTCACCCCTCAACTATAGTGAGCACCTAGTGTATAAATTTTAACCTCCTAGTTGTGATATCCCGCCTAGCCATTCTCCAATATCCTTAAATCCATATGCTATCCTATGTCACACGTATTTTATAAAATTAATTTTCACATCCGTTAGTAATTATAATTCTCAATTATAATTACTCAATTCATTTCAAATAACATTCAACAATTATAATCCTCTATTATAATTTATCGATTCATTTCAAATAATTTTCACTAGTTATTAATTCGATATTCACACTTTAATATCTCATGCTTATATATATTTTTCTTCTCATTTATATATGTATTTTCATATCACACCAAGTACACATATATATCACTCGCTATATACATATAACTGCAATCCTAGAGCATTACCTCACAAATGTGAATTGCTATCATGCTATGAAGCTCCGGGGAATACACACCTCTACCTGGGCAATCGGGTCAGAATCTCACCACTGAACCCAAAATATAAATGTAAACCAGAGGCGGTCTTAGTCATATATCTATGGGGGTATAAGCATAGCACATTAGCCCCACCAAACTCTAAACTCACACATAGGGTGGTCATGTGACAGACCTATAACCCAGGGGACTGATACTACACCTACTGGGATTCGTTAAGCGATCACCCACAACGCACAACCTTCACCGATAATATATCCGCTAGAAAATGTATGTTTCATATAAATATATCATGCACACACACACACACACACACACACACACACACACACACACATATATATATATATATATATATATATATATATATATATATATATATATATATATATATATATATATATATATATATATATATCCAATAACTCACCTAACCATGCATATCACTCGTAGCATTATCCTATACTTCTTGAGTCAAATCTTGATTCCCCATTATTTAAATATTCACTTCTTTAATTAATTGATTATTATAATACAATTTTGGACATGTAACCATTCTCAACCAAATTGTATTCCCTTTTCCCGAATTTTCATCACCATTTCATTATTTAATTTCTCGAGTATTATTCATCACAAATACACAAATTCCATCCCGAAAATATCATAACCATTCCAAAGATATTTATTATTTCCCAAGTAATTTTTCAGAAGTCCTACCTCACTTACGGACATTTTAAAGTATCCCGGAATTAACATGATCATAAAACCCATCAAAATAACCATTCTAGGAAAAACAGGATAGCCAAACCGGTTTGGCTAGTGGGCAGACAGGTTTGCCCCTACTAAATAGGCCCAATTCTTCTGGTGTCAAATCCTAACAAAGTTTACTCAACCTAATTCACTCTTAAACCCAATTGCACCAAGAATTTTCATTATCTACCAATGCTAATGATAATTCTACTCAATTTCATATTTAAATCCATATAAACATCATTAAAATCATAGGATTCACTACTTTAATCAAGAATTGTACTACTTCGTGATTAAATCATAACTTTCACTAATCTTCAATATTTCTTATTCAATATTCAATATTTCTATCTGGATTAATATCAGGATTCATATGGAATAATTATCACTTTCACTTTTATAAAATCATTCCCAAAAATCCCATATTTTTACATGTGAATCTCACCCTAAACAATTGTCACCAAATCTTCTATGAATAGAATTGTACACATAGATTACTAAGCAAGTTAATCAAAGAGTCTAATTTTGTCCTTGTTAACGATAATCCTAGCCCAGAAATCTCCAACATATTCTCCCAATTGATCTCCTCTAGAGTCCCTTTGGTTTTCGTCTCAAGTTCTTTGAGCTTACTTCTTTTTTCTCTCTCTAACTTCTATCTTAAACTATTGATATAACAACTTAAACTCTAGATGTAACAAAGTTACTATTCACTCACCTTAAACCTTTCATTTTATAAGCATAATCCTAAAATTATATTAACATGCATATTTAAAATGACCCGAATATCACTATGCGGGTCTCGTTTAGTCTCAAAAGCCCTCAGAACCCAATCACTACATCTGGATTCTTATTTTGACCTATATCAGATCAACCGTACACTTAAAATCATCATCTAAGTAATCGATCATCAATTTACTATCTTATTCCCAACATGACCCCACACGCGCATCACGAATAAGATACTATTAACCTGTTGATTTTACTAACTTAAAATGTAATACAAGTGATTATCTTGTTAATTAATATTTATTCACTTCAATTTATTTTTAAATTTATTTAAGTTACGGTGACACATATAATTTAAGTATACATACTTCCCCCTTGAAAAGGAATTTCGGCGCTAAAATTCGGATATGTCTGGTACCAAAAACTTTAGATCCTTACCTGCACAGCACCCAAATGTGCCCAAAACCAAATCATGATAACCTTATGGTGTCCCCACTATACACTCGCTAGTGGTACCATCATGTCTAAAGGCTTTATCACTACGACCCAAGACTAGCAAAAACTCTATTAAAACATTTAATTATGATATATTCCATTATGCTGAAGGTTTCACTTTGAGTACGACATGAAAAATCATCGTGAACCGCTAACCATGCTCTAGTACGATGAGACTATACACCACTTGCTCTATCATCCCAATGATGGGGTAAGGCCCCACTTCCTTAGGTGACAATTTCCCTTCTTGTTAAATCGTATAATTACTTTAATGGGTAATACCCGCAATAATTTTTTATCACTCTTGTCGGTATTTTCCTCTTAGGTTTGTGACAATGTAACTCTTATGACGTTCCTAAACAACAAAAAATAATCTTTCATCAACTCAATTCTTTTTTACGGACTCGGACTAGGACTCTCATCCGACCCGAGAATATTGTTAACTCCCCCTCATCTAACCTAATAAGAGGGCGGACAACAAGGTCTCCTTCACAAACCTTAAAATATGACTTTCTACAAATAAACTCATACAAGTTATTAGACACAACTATACCAATAATAATTACTCCTCCTAATTACCTTAAAGTCCAGAATACATATCTCTCGCATTCTCCAACATTTTAGTCACCTATTCTGTCTACCCATCGGTCTATGGTAATATATCTTGTTCCAATCATAACTTTTCCCCCATCGATGCCTGATAACCGCTATTGGAGGTGGGATTCAAAAATCTCATCCTGGTTCACAATAATGTTGTGCGACAACTTTTGCCGAATTATTCCATTTTCTTTAATAATACGATGGACACACTGCCCGATAGTGTAACTCCCCTAAATTAATAATAACTACTCCATCTCGGTCAACCCATTTCCACAAACCCAAAGGAAATATTTACCTTTTCATGATGTTTATAACCCAATGATGAAGTTTATCCATTTACCTATCTATTTCGTCACCGGAATTACCAATTATTGAAAAATTCCAATGGATTGCCTCGAACCATTTCTTTCCTATCTAAAAGTGATGCATCTAGAGACAACTTCACTATGTCTAACTCTACACCGATCCACATGCTCAATATCCCACGTCACGTGATATCTCTTCCTCCCCTGCCTAGTTACGCCAAAACCCATGACTTATGCGTATGTTCCAAAACTGCACATTTCCTAAGTACTTTTTTACTAATAGAAATAGACATCTTATTTATGTGCGAGCCACTCTTAGTATTTGATTGAGTTAGAATTCGCTTTACTCAACAAAACTGTTGGACCCCCCATTGGCTAGACAGAGACCCCTCACCTGTTTCTCCACGGCCTTTGAAACCATCTTAGGTGTGATAGCTCTCCTTGCATTATATATATATACAGTCCTGCTCTTGTGCGGACTAGTCCGCATTTTAAGAATGCGGACCGGACATGTGTCACCTGGCGGTGAGCCCAGAAAAGAGAGAGAGTGTGCCTATAATTTAGGCGATAATTTCTAGGCGCACCGTTAGGTGACACATGTCCGGTTCACATTCTTAAAATGCGGACTAGTCCGCACAGGAGCATTATTATTATTATTATTATTATTATTATATATATATATATATATATATATATATATATATATATATATATATATATATATATATATATATATATATATATATATATCCTTCCACAACCGAAGTTCAGACCTTCTTATTTTTCCAATTCTGCTCCTACTACCCCATTGGCATATTGTTCAATGTATTTACTACCACGTCCCCTTAACGCGGACGATTTTGAAAATTAACTAACCAGGGTGACCATAAACCTTATATCGTGTGCATATCTGCACAAAAATCATAGACGTAACATATTTATCTTAAACTCAGACCCGTATGCTCGGCGTGGATATATTGTGAGGTTATACTCAGTTACCATATTAATCATGACCTAATTATCTTCACGATTGTACCACCAATCCACTAGTGCTGTAAACATTTCCCCAATGCTTCTTATGCAAAACTAACCGACTCCACTGGCCTTATATCATATAATATATCTTAGCTCAAAGTGTGTTCTCCGCACATACAATGATCATTGTTCAAAACTGATACTCTAGCATTTGACAATGTCTCCCAACTCCCGACATTTGTTAAGGTTCATGTATGGAACATCACGCTATTGATATCCAACTAAGGAATTTCCCCAATGCCCTATCAATTGCCATTTTTTTATTATCGAGGTCCTTTTGACCCAAGCACATAATAGGGACACTCAAAATCCTATCCCTAGATGTATACGTCTAATCCTTAACTCCTACATCTTTAAAGGATTCCCACAATATGGTATCACACTATCACTACGTCCTCAGCACTAAATCAATAACGAGCTGAATCTCTTCACTCGACAGTAAACCAAATATCCCCTGAATCACATTAGTAAAGTCTCTAAGCACCGAGATCGAATATCAAGAGAAACTATACTCTCCAAAGTTTCCACTACAATGTAGTATATGCGGGCTCGACCTTCTTTCAAGTGAGACATCAAAAAAATAACACATATTATACTGGAATAGCTAATAGGATAGCCTTACTATAACAGTCCACCATCGCTCAAACCATCTCTAACAAATCCATACCCGGGATAAAACCCGTCTCACATAACATATGTCTTGAATACGATCAAATCCACTAAAACATATCCTATCAATGTCCAGACCCTCTCCCCTGCAGAAGGAACAAAATATAGCCCCTCTAACCAACTATAAATATATGCACGTAATAATGTTACTAACGATATATCCAGTAAACCCATATCACACATAAATCTAGTGTTAACCCATATACTGTGACGAACTCGTGTCATATCGAACCTACCCTATTTGCCCATGGATAAAATTTAAACTTTTAATTGCCAATGTCTTTGGCTGTTTAAATGATTTCTGGACGTAATACTCACATCTAAACTGAACTAAAAATTATTGTAACTATTTCCCTTATTGGCCACCCTACTTTTATTCCCTATCTCTCTATAGATAAAATTGACGCATTTGGTCCTTCTCTCCATATATAAAACACCTTCCTATATATTCCCCGTATATCTGCCCCCCTTGGCTATGTCTTTGTTGCCTTACTCTCTATTTCTGGTAGCTTTAGCCTTGATGGCTACCCCAAGAATCAAATCTTATACTATATCCCTAACTTCCCTAGGATTGTAGTTCAATTGGTCAGAGAACCCCCTTGTCAAGGTTGAAGCTGCGGGTTCGAGCCCCGTCAGTCCCGATGGATCCAATAAGTACATTAATTAATTTCTCCCCTTTCTATGAAAGGGGATGCAGGAAGCAGAATTTCATTCCCAATATGGTTATTTTTTCTTTCTATTGCCGTTTCGCATTTATCATTAAATAAATTGGGGAATTTTCATCACTTCAACTATTACCAATTGGTAAGAGAAAGAAATATTTAGATTAGTATAATTATTAGGAGCATTATAGGTTCCTCGGCTCTGTTGGCCCTGTGGAACACATTGCTGGCCTTGATAACCCTGTCTGAATTCACCTTTACTCGATCGAAGCCCTTGATCGGAATCTTTTAAATAGGTCCCTATCTTGGTTATCCACCATTGATGCCCCACTAACACCCATACATCCCATCTTGATCTCCTGGCTAGACTCTCTAATTATTGGCTCCCTTCACATGGAAGCATTGATATTAAAATTTTAAAAGTACGGCATTGAATAAATTGGCACAAGTGAATCAAATCGGATTTCCTCATAAGTCTTGGGGAATTATACTTATGAGTTCATCATAAAACTTAAGGACCCTATTATCCTTCGTATCCACCTCATCGAGTACGAAGTTTGCTAAATAAGAAAAAAATTCTCATACTAAGACACATCCGGAATTCCTATGATAAGTCCCAAAAACTTCCTTCGCATTTATTTTTAAATAGTAGATGAAAGGACTTGCGATCTAATCGTACCCAAAATTCTCTGAAAATAAAGGTCTCTCTCCTCAAATGCGGTGACTATCTATCACCACTGCAACACTGCTCCTACGAGATTAAAAATTACTGAAATTTGTTTCTAAGTGTCACTGCACTCTATTATACTTAAATTCCTTTGGATGTCCTTCTTGTATTTGCTAGTTAATACAACGTCCTCATTTTTTGAAAACTTCGATGGATGACCCTTCGGAATGGAACCGTTAACTCTCTCCTATAATTACTGAACTGGATGAGTCTGAATTAGCGCCATCATCCTTCATGGTGTCACGTGGGAAACTACTACGCCGTGGTGGTCTTCTCAACATTAACTCCCTAAGCAATAGTAGTGGCATCCTCTGATGTATTCACCATTCCTTGAATAGTCTGCAGGTCCAATCGAGCCTCTCCTCTTACACTCCTCCTAACGGACCTCGCTAGTTGTCCTCCATTATTCGTCATATTAAATGTAACCGAACTCATATAAGATTCACTTCAATTATACATAATAGAAAGAGAACGTAAATCGCAATAGGAATCGACAGTCCTAAGCATAGGGCTCTATATCAAAGAAAAACAACACTCAAAATGTAGTAAGCCTGTACAAATCCTAAGAACACTAAAACTTGATACTCTTATACCATCAGTGACACCCCTCTTATTAAAATAACGAGTGTCCAGACCTCTACTACAATAAACAGGATTCTCATTTGGCTTATTCTTAGCATCATTGTAAAAAATCCAATTAATTACTAACCACTTATTATTTAATTAAGTTGTGTGTCAATTTTAACTTTCTTAAATGTTGTAAGTATAAAACCATTCACCACATCCAATGGATCAATCTGAAGAATGCAATATAATAAAATTCACAAACTGAATAAACCATCGATTCACAATTCAATATAATAATCCAATAAAACTTCAATAAAAAAACCAAAATAAACACTGACATTTGGCAACATGCCCGGATGATAAATGGATGAACCATATCTAGAATCTCAAAGATAGATAACGAATATAGAAATATTTGCAAGAAGTCCACAGTTGTTGCAACTCCGATCACCTGGACAGGGTATCCAATCTTGGCGTCCCTATGGTTGGACACCTAAAATATTTTGCAACAATCTAGAGCCCAAAACCTTTCAAAAATATTTTGCAACTAATTAAAATGCATAAATAAATATGTGTGCATTTCTTTATATTTAAACTGGTGTCGCAGTTACATGATATCATACTCACCCCTCAACTACAATGTGCACCTAACATACGCATTTTAGCCTCCTAGTTATGTTATCACGCTTAACTAGTGTCAAATATCCTAAAATCCATAAGCTGCCATGTGTCACATATATTTTATAATATTAATTTTTACATTTGTTTAATAATTATAATTCTTATGTTTAATAATTATAATTCTTACTTATAATTACCCTGTTCATTTCGAATAACATTCAACAATTATAATCCTCAATTATAATCGATTCATTTCAAATAACTTTCACTAGTTATTAACTCAATATTCACACTATAATATCCCATGCATGTTTATATTTTTCTTCACATTTTATTTGTATTTCCATATCACATCAATTACACATATATATCACTCTCTATATACGTATAATTTCAATACCTAGAGCATTACCTCGCGGATGCAAGTTACTAGCATTCTATTAATCTTCAGGAAATACACACCTCTACCTGGGCAACCGGGTCAAAATCTTACCGCTAAACTCAAAATATAAACGTAAATCGGAAGAGGTCATAGTTATACATCCATGGGGCATAACCATGACACACTATCCCCACCAGACTCTAATCTCACACACAGGGTGTTCATGTAGCAGACCTATGACCAAAGGGACCGATACGACACTTGTTGGGATTTGCCAGGAGAGATCACCCACATCGCGCAACCTCTAGCTATAACAAATCCACTAGGATAGGTAGGTTTCATATAAATATATCATACACATAGATACAATCATATATATATATATATATATAATAACTCAGTTAACTGTGCATATCACTTGTAGCATTAGCCTATACTTCCTGAATCAAATCTTGATTCCCAATTATTTAAATATTCACTTAGTTAATTAATTGATCCTTATAATACAATTTTGGACACGTAACCATTCTCAATGAGCCCGTATTCCTTTTTTCTCATATTTTTATCACCATTTCATTATTTAATTTCTCGAGTATTGTTCATTTTATACACTCTAATTCCACCCTAGAAATATCACAATCACTCCAAAGTCATTTATTATTTTCCCAAGTAATTTTCCACAAATCCTAACTCACTTATGGACATTTTAAACTATCCTAAAAATAACATTACCACAAACCCATAAAAATAACCGTTCTAGGCAAGACAAGGCAGCCGGACTGGTTCAGCTTGAGGGCGAACCGATGAGCCCCTAAGAACAACCCCAATTCTGCTTATTTCAAAATCCAACAAAGTTTTCTCAATCCAATTCACATCTAAACGAAATTCCACCAAGAATTTTCATTATTTATCAATGCTAAATATGATTCTACTCAATTTCATATTTCAATACATATAAACGTCACCAAAATCATGGGAGTCACTACTTTAATCAAGAATTGTACTACTTGTTAATTAAATCACAACTTTCACTAATTTTCAATTTTTCTCATTCAATATTCAATATTTCTATCTATATTAATATTAGAATTCATATAGAATAATTATCCCTTTCACTTTTATAGAATCATTCCCCAAAATCCTATATTTTTACATGTGAATCCCACCCAAAACGATTATCACCAACTCTAATATGAATTGAATTGTACACATAAATTACTAAGAAAATTAATCACTTGCTTTAAGGTTTGTAGAGTCTTCTTTTGTCCTTGTTGATGATAATTCGAGCCCAAAAATCTCCAAAATCTTCTCCCAATTGATCTCCTCTTAAATCTCTTTGGTTTTCGTCTTGAGTTCTTTGAGTTTCCTTTTCTTTTCTCTTTAGCTTCTCTCTTAAACTCATGATATAGAAACTTAAACTCTTGATATAACAAAGTGACTATTCACTAACCCTAAACCTTTTATTTTATCAGCCTACTCTCAAAATTATATTAACATGTATATTTAAAATTACCTGAATACCCCTATGCGGGTTTCGTTTAGTCTAAAAAATTTCAGAACCCAATCATTACAACCATATACTTAATTTTGACTATTTTGAACTATTTTGGATCAACCATGCACTCGAAATCATCATCCAGTCAAGAATCATCAATTTACCATTGTATTCCCAACACGCCCCCACATGCGCATTTTAATACCCCGTAGTTTTAATGATTTTAAATGTGGGATTAATTTAATTAATGGGAAAAATTAATTGGAGTTTAATCGGGGTTAAGATAAATATTAATTAGCGAGACAAGGTTTAATATTTATTTATATTTAATGTTACTTAGGGAATGAGTAATGATAATGATAAGAAAACTTTATGGTTGTCGTGAGTGAGAAATACGACAGTTATGATAAATTTTGTCGGGACGCGCATGTCAGTCATGTCGGGACTTAAATTGGGTAAAAAAATATAATATCATGTTTGGTATTTCATATGGTCATTTCGAGTGCGCTAGTGTTTCCGGAAGGGTCGAGATAGTCAGAAAAGTCTACATGAGGGTTTAATTTGTGTCCCAGGGCACTTTTAGGCCAAATCGACACCTTCAAGGGGTATTTTGGTCTTTTAAAATTTTAGAAAAGGGGGATCGATGAAAATTAGAGAGTTAAATTATGAGTCATGTAGAGGAATCTTATCAGTTTTAAACCAAAAGAGAGAGCACATGAGGGAGAATGAGACAGTTCCTAAGAGTTTCAAGGCCAAAAGTAATCATCTTGCACCAAAACCACCACCAAATTGTAGATTGGGGAGAGAGGACCATAACCATATCCTTCTTCTTCAATGGATAACACCTAGCAACAGAGGCAAGTGTTTATCTTGCTGAATTTTAGTTGAATATCATATCCATGTTAGAATAGGATAATCAGCACTTTGATTACATGAATGTTTATATGAAATTTGAGGAATTAAAATCATATTTTTGGGAAGAATTGATAGTAGTCTTAATTCTTATGTTGAAAGATGAAATCGATGAATTAATAAAAATTAAAATGTGAAGAAATCAGATTTCCATATGTTTTCTTGATGAATGTTGGTAATTTACGGCTTTTAGAGGACAATCTTGAATTAATCCAATTTAATTGAGGTTATTTGATGATTTGGTGAATATTACATGTTAGGAATCATATATATAGGTTAGTATGATATTTGATTTACTTGTATGGGAGTTTTGGGTTGTGAAATGGTGAATTGGAGTGTCAAAAATGGTAAAAAAAAATGTAGTTTTTGGAAAGAGAGGACGAACTGGTAATTCTCGTTCGAATGACTGGAGCAGTCGTTTGAATGACTGTGTTCAAACGAGAATTCTAACGATATTTTAGAAAAAAAATTGTTCAAAGTTAGTTTGAATGACCATGAGATTTCGTTCAAATGTGATCTCAAGTTCATTCGAACGAGATTTCAGAAAAAAAAAAATTCTCCGGACTAGTTTGAATTTGACGTAGTGAATTCGAGAGAAGAAGAATAACGTATGGTAATTTCGAGTTAATTTATTACATGGACTAATAGTGTCAAAGTGGGTTAACTAGTAGGAATGTTTAAGGTGTTATAAGAGGCCTTAGATTGGTGGATCTTGCTAGGTGAAGTACGATAGGGAGAATAATCGTAAGTTACAAAGTACCGTGAGTATTAGAGAAAATATATTATGTACGAATAATAATATTTGGGTTGTGTGTATACCTAAGAATTTTGATAGGTTGTGTGTATCCCTATTTTATGATATATTATGTGTATGACATACTTACGCTACTTGCTATCGTTACGAGGTTTCGCGATGTGGATAGTCTTATCTTGATGAGTCAATTGGGGGGATTTTAGACTTGTACCCAGAACATAGAACCTTGGACACATGCTATCTGAGAGTATGATAGTTTCGATGATTAAATGGGAGCATAGGTATGTGCGTGATCCATTTGGCTAGGAACTATGTTCGCCTCCAATATATGTGAATTGTTTTAAGGTTTAAGTGAGGAACTGAACTAGTAGTCCTTTATTTAGTACGTGAGGTACTGGGACATGATAACAGAGTAAGCATGCACTAAGAAGTCTCAATTTGATGGTGCAGTATTGTTATATTTATATATGTGATGATAAATATATACACTGATGACTTATTCTATTGTGTGGGCCTAATATAAGAAAAAGATGATGACATTTAAGATAACTCTACTATACGAGTATTTAATTATAAAATGAGGAATTTATATTTTACATATGTATAGAAAGAATGTTATAATGTTTTGTATGGGTGATGCGGGTGAATGTTACAAGTTATCGTGTATCGTAGTATATTTGGGTTGTACTAGTTAGACAGAGTAGTATAACTAGGACAGGTTAGAGATACATTAGGCATGCACACTAGGTGAGAGGTGACCACCTCAAGTGAGAGCACGTTAACCTAACATGTATATAATATTTGCAATTTTTGCATTTAAACACTTGCTAAAATTTTAAACTATTTTACTTGGGCTCTGACCCGTTTTTTCCAAATCTCTATTATCTTTGTAAAACATTTTAGGTGCCTAGCTACAGGGACACCAGACTTAGCAGATTATATATTTTTGCATGCTGCAGCTGTTGTGGATGTTGCAGGTTCTTGACATTAGACGCCTCAGTATTCATTAAGTTCTTCGTATGAGCATTTATTTTAGTCGGACATGTTGTCCATTTATATTTTACTGCCATTCAGAGATTTTGGATTCTTTTATGATGTCTGAAATTGTGGAGTTAGTTTGGTTTTGGATTACTATTTAGATATTTTAGACCGGGCCATATGATCCAGTTTTATTACTATTATGTCAGTATTCATTGTGAGTTATTACTTAAATGGTGGAAATGTGATTTAACTGATTATTTGGTCTATGTTAATTATAAAGATACAATTTTGACATCAACTTTTCAAACACTAGGTGTTTAGTAATCAAATGAAAGTTTTCGATAGTGATGCTATGAACGGAACAATTGCATATTCTGTTTTAATTTAATAAAGGACTTATCACCCCGTATTTAATTAAGTGGGGTGTCACACGCATCCTGAATAAGATAATTTTAATTTGTCACTTTTACTCACGACGTAATATAAAATAATACAATTTCATTTATTTATCACACAATTATATATAATAACACCTAAATATTAATAAAATATTAATCCATTTCTCGTTAATTAATATTTATTCACTTCACTTTATTTTTCAATTTAATTAAATTATTGTGACTCGTGTAATTTAAGTAATCCTAGAAATACGGGGTATTACAAACCGATTTGAGTATAAGTATTTCATCAATACAGTGGACTATTACTACAAGGAGTGGGGACTAAAGATAATTATTATGGGATTATTCCCAAGTCCTCCTTTCCGTACAACAATGACAGGGTCTCCTCTATGGACCTTTGTCATCAACGACTAGGTCATGTGAACTTTAGAGATCTTAAGAGATTAGTGAAAAATGACATAGTTCGTGTCGTCTCCTGAAAAACCAATTTCCTCGATTTGGGGACCTTGCCAACAAGGAAAACAAATTTAAATTCCCCATCAGAAGTTGAATATTATTACCACCTCATGTGTGTTAGAGTTCATTAATATGGATCTTATGGGTGCTTCTATTTTGGAGATTTTAGGTGGTTATAAATACATTCTCGTGATGGTCGATAAATATTTTGGATACACTATTATGGATTTCTTAGAGAAAAGTCTGTTGCAGTTTAGTTCCTAACAACCAAGTGTCATGTCCTACAAAACCAACACGGTGTCACTATTAATTGGATACGTAGTGAAAACACCAATGAATTTTAAATACTTGGAGTTAATATTTATTGTGATAGAGTGGGCATCAAACACGATTTTTTGGTTTTTCATACTCCTCAACAAAATGGGATAGTTTAGAGGAAGAATTGGATGATATAAGAAATGGCTAGATCCATGCTTCTTGAGAAAAATGTGCCTATACATTTTTGGACAGAGATGATGAGTACTGCATGCCATATGGTGAATATGGTATATCTTCGTCCACACACATTACACATGCCTTATAAGTCGCGGACAGAGAAAAAGCCCAACCTATCGTATTCCGTGTACTTTGGGAGTACTAATTGCATCTTGAGAGATAGAAAGCACTTAAGAAAGTTTGACTCCTCGAGTGACAATGGGGTATTTGTAGGTTATTCATCATCAAGTAGGGCTTATACGGTGTTTACTTTTGCAAGATCTAAGGTTATGGAGTCAATAGATGTCATGATTAGAAATGACGAGCCACCGGCATCTATTGAATGTCACACCCCGCTCAATTCTGGCGTCGGCCGCCACTAAAACTAAGCCGGGTGCGAATAAATAAATACCATCCCTAGCATGAGACAAATATGAGATAATAAATTTTTTATTCCACAAGATAAATAATTTAATTAATTCCAAATACTAATAACATCCGACTGATAGAACATCAAAGTGCGATAAAATAACCCATCACATGCAGTCTCCGAGTGTCTCAATAATTAAAAATCCAACTGAAATCTCTTGACAACTTTGGAACCGAAAGGCCCAATAAAACTCAAATGTAGTCTCATAATAAAAACGACGGAATAAAAGAAAAATCTAACTACTAAAATAATAAAATATCTCCAGCTACACCTCCAAAATATTTCAAATAAATCCTATGCATCTACTCCAACTTAATTCCTGAAAAAGATTAGTCAACGCATGTGTAAGAGCCAAAGCCCCGACCTTGAATACCGGCTACTCTTCTCAATTAGGGTCCCTGCACCCAGACAATAGTTCTATATATATCGACCATAACAATAGAATCTTTTAATTAAAAGATTATTAATCACCAAAAAAAAATTCTAACTACCCCAAGGTTTCTATAGAAAGCCACACCAATATTATTTTAATTAACCCGCCTTTCCAAAAATGTTAAATTTAATTAATTTAACCGTGAAGATAATTTACCAAGATACCCATCCCCTTGTCAAGTCCGTCGTCTGACAAGTTTTAAACTATCAGCCCTCGCGATATGACAAGGTTCCACCCACACACACGTCCCCTTCTCAAGTCCGCCGTCTGATCGGTTTTTACCCAGCAATCCTCGCGATATGACAAAGCTCCACACAAGACACGACATGAATCGTCCTCTGCCCCGTTTGAACTATCGGCCCTAGACACATTATGTCGCCAATATATTTTAATATCCGTTTATGTCCTGTGATATTAATTTCTAAAATTTCTTATACTCATTATTAAAAATTTATTTCCCCCACCCTTAAAAACGATGCGAAAATCCTCAAAATACCCTTTAGTCACAACAAAGGGTCCCCAAACACAATTTTGCCCTATCCTAAGTAAAGGATGATTATAAAAACTTCAGTCCACCTAGACATCAATCATAGTCTATAATAGAAATGGCATAATATAGAAAATCTGCCCCACCCCAAATTATATAACTCGCATAGACTCACACTAACTAGTCCCATACCTTATTAGCATAAATCGCAGCTAAGGCTCCTTTACTAGTCCCATACCTAACAAGTGTGCTATAAAATGGGGTGAAGTCCAATTACCTACAATACCCAACGTCCCCGAGATAGCAAGATTATAATGCATCCATAAAGTGGCATAATAACAATTTATAACAACATTAGAAACAACCTTTAATTTCCAATTGAGTAATTTTAATTAAATCATTGAAATCAAGGATACATAAATCTTTGATTTTCATAATAATAACTACATGAAAGTCCTAAAATGATTATTATCTTCCAACACAAGCAATCAAATTAAACTAGGGTTTTCCCATGAAATATCAAAATTTACTTTCTAAGGGTTCCGCTACATGTGCATGCTAATAACATAACCGACGACCCAAACACTACCCAAAGAATAACAAGGTTATGGTGTTAGGTAACATTATAATTTCATGAAAAATAGTCCCAATATTTATTTCTTTAATAATTAAGATCATAATTTATTTTAGAAAACATGAATTTAATGGAGGATACAATAAAGACATATAACACTAAAGGAAAAGAATAGGATAAACATGCCTGTGTGAAGATTGATTTGAGAATCTAAATAGAAATATGGATTCCTCTCGAAAAATTAGCAAAGATACGTTCTTGGACAATCTTGATTAAACCCCAAATTAAACCTTTAAATCTTGTTTCAAAACTTGTGACAAAAACTTGATCTTCTTGAAGGTTGATGATTATGGTGGAGAGGAAAATCTTTTGGGAGAGCTTTCTGATGAAAAACTTGGGAAAAAGTGTTTATGAGAAGTCCCCCTACGGATTATAAGTCTTATTTAACAATTAAGAGTCCTAATCCCAATCCAACTCTAAAATCTGACTGAATGATGCAAAAACTGGTCACGGTCAATCGATCAACAAAAAGGGTCGATCTATCGACCCTACAGAAAATCTGACAGTTCCCCCATGAAAATTACATAAGGCAAATATTAAAAACTCCATTAAAAATTCGTTTTAAATCTAATTTCAATTCTGCTTGAAGTTCTATTCTTCTAAAATCATAACCAACATATTTAACTAATAAAAATCATTAAATCCAAAAATTTATTTTTCTTAAAAATTCCAATTAATAAATTAAATTAATTATAAAAAACATGGGGTGTTAAATTCTTCCCCACTAGCAAAGAATTTCGTCCTCGAAATTAGACGAAGAATACATGTCAAGTACAAATTGCACAAAATATAATAAGGCTCATATATGCCTACCCATACCATGATCGGGAGCCCATACACACAATCTTACAAGTTCGTAATCCCACGATAAAATACAATATAAATAACTCCTATAAATATAAGTATCTAAGAAAGTAAAGGCATCCCACGCTCTCTACTCAGATCGTCACTCGATCCTATCTCCAACAATCATCACGACGCTTTAACTCCTCAAGTCAAATTACATTGCTACATCAATATTAGAGGTACCCACAATTCATACCAACGATTTATCCAAAATAAATCCTCATCTCCAAAATTAAATTCTGAAATTTTCATCTCCAAAATTAATTGCTAAGGATTATCACATCAAGATCTTTATCTCTAACCTCAATGCATACAACATCCTTAAAAACACAACTCCATATCTCCAAGAAACACATCTAACACGTATGCTAGACCCTCTACCTTAAGGAGTACGAGTCAATAAAGGGAATCAAAGATAAGTAACGCAGAAGCTAAACGGACTCACAACCTACGAAACCTAAGACCATGCTCTGATACCATCTGTCACACCCCGCTCAATTCTGGCCTCAGCCGCCACAAAAACTAAGTCGGTCGCGAGTAAATAAATACCATCCTTAGCATGAGACAGATATGAGACAATAAAAATTTTAATCCACAAGATAAACACTTTAATCAATCCCAAATACTAATAACATCCAACTGATAGAACAACAAAGTGTGATATAAAACCCCATCACATGCAGTCTCGGAATATCTCAATAATCAAATGGTTAAAAATCCAACTGAAATCTCAAGACAACTTTGGAACCGAAAGGCCCAATAAAACTCAAATGTAGTCTCATAATAAAAATGACGAAATAGAAGAAAAATCTAACTACTAAAATAATAAAATAGCTCTAGCTGCACCTCCAAAAGATTTTCAATAAATCCTATGCATCTACTCCGAATTAATTCCTTAAAAAGATTAGTCAACGAATGTGTCAGAGCTAAATCCACGACCATGAATACCGTCTACTCTTCTCAATTAGGGTCCCTGAACCCGGACAACAGTTCTATATATATTGACCATAACAATAGAATCTCTTAATTACAATATTATTAATCACCCAAAAAAAATTCTAACTACCCGTAAGGTTTCTATAGAAAGTCACACCAATATTATTTTAACTAACCCGCCTTTCCAAAAATGTTAAATTTAATTAATTTAACCGTTAAGATAATTTACCAAGATACTCGTCCCCTTGTCAAGTTCACCATCTGACCCGTTTTAAACTGTCGCCCCTCGCGATATGACAAGGTTCCACCCACACACACATCCCCTTCTCAAGTCCACCGTCTGATCCATTTTTATCCTGCGATCCTCGTGATATGACAAGGTTCCACACACGACACGACATAAATCATCCTCTGACCCGTCTAAACTGTCGCCAATAAATTTTAATATCCATTTTAGTCCCGCGATATTAATTTCCAAAATTTTTTATACTAATTATTAAAAATTTATTTCCCCCACCCTTAAAAGCGATGTGAAAATCCTCAAAATACCCTTTAGTCACAACTAAGGGTCCCCAAAACTAATTTTCTCCTATCCTAAGTAAATGATGATTGTAAAAACTTCAGTCCACCTAGACATCAATACTAGTCTATCGTAGCAATGGTATAATATAGAAAATCAGCCACCACCCCAAATTATATAACCCGTGTAGACTCACACTAACTAGTCCCATATCTAATTAGCATAAATCGCAACTAAGGTCCACTTACTAGTTCCATACCTAAAAATTGTGTTATAACAAGGGGTGAAATCCAATTACCTATAATACCCAACGTCCCCGATATCGCAAGATTATAATACTTCCATAAAGTGGCATAATAACAATTTATAACAACATTCGCAACAACCTTTAATTTCCAATTGAGTAATTTTAATTAAATGTTTGAAATAAAAAATACATAAATATTTGATTTTAAGAATAATAACTACATGAAAGTCCTATCATGATTAGTATCTTCCAACATAAGCAATCAAATTAACTAGGATTTTCCCATGAAATATCAAAATTTACTTTCTAATGGATCCTCTACATGCACATGGCCATAACATAACCGACGACCTAAACACTACCCAAAGAATAATAAGGTTATGAGTATTAGGTAACATTAATATTTCATGCAAAATAGTCCCAATATTTATTTATTTAATAATTACGTTCATAAGTTATTTTAGAAATCATGAATTTAATGGAGGCTACAATCAAGACATATAACACTAAGCGAAACAAATAGGATAAATATGCCTGAGTGAATATTGATTTGAGAATCTGAATAGAAATCTGGATTTCTCTCGAAAAATTAGCAAAGAGACGTTCTTGGACAATCTTGATTAAACCCCAAATTAAACCTTTAAATCTTATGTCAAAACTTGTGACAAAAACTTGATCTTGTTTAAGGTTGATGATTATGGTGGAGAGGAAAATCTTTTGGAAGAGCTTTTTTGATGAAAAACTTGAGAAAAAGTGTTTATGAGAAGTGCCCCTACGACTTCTAAGTCTTATATAATAATTAATTGTCCTAATACCAATCCAACTCTAAAATCTGACTGAATCGCGCAAAAACCGGCCATGGTCGATCGATCGACTAAAAGGGTCGATCTATCGACCCTACAGAAAATCTGACAGTTCCCCCACGAAAATTACATAAGGCAAATATTAAAAACTCCATTAAAAATTCGTTTTAAATCCGATTCCAATTCCGCATGAAGTTCTATTCTTTTAAAATCATAACCAACGTATTTAACTAATAAAAATCATTAAATCCAAAAATTTATTTTTCTCAAAAATTCCAATTAATCGATTAAATTAATTATTAAAAACACAGGGTGTTAAATTCTTCTCCACTAGCAAAGAATTTCGTCCTCTAAATTAGACGAAGCATACACGTCAAGAACAAATAGTGTAAAATAAAAGAAGGCTCATATCTGCCTATTCATACCACGATAGGGCGCCCATACACTAAACTTTACAAGTTCGTAATCCCACGATAAAATACAATATATATAAGTTTCTAAGAAAGTAACGGCATCCCACACTCTCTACTCGGATCGTCACTCGATCCTATCTCCAACAATCATCACGACGCTTAACTCCTCCCGTCAAATTACATTGCTACATCAATATTAGAGGTACCCACATTTCATACCAACGATTTCTCCAAAATAAATCCTCATCTCCAAAATTTAATTCTGAAATTTTCATCTCCAAAATTAAATACTAAGGATTCTCACACCAAGATCTTTATCTCTAACCTCAATGCATATAATATCCTTAAAAACAGAAGTCCCTATCTCTAAGAAACACATCTAACACGTATGCTAGACCCTCTACCTTAAGGAGTACGAGTCAATAAAGGTAATCAAATATCGGTAATGCAGACGATAAATGGACTGACAACCTATGAGACCTAAGACCATGCTCTTATACAATCTATCACACCCCACTCAATTCTGGCGTCGGGCACCACCAAAACTAGGTCGGGTACGAGTAAATAAATACCATCCTTAGCATGAGAAAGATATGAGACAATAAAAATTTTAATCTACAAGATAAATAATTTAATCAATCCCAAATACTAATAACATCCAACTGATAGAACACCAAAGTGAGATATAAAAACCCATCACATGCAGTCTCTGAATAACTCAATAATCAAATAATTAAAAATCCAACTGAAATCTCATGACAACTTTGGAACTGAAATGCCCAATAAAACTAAAATGTAGTCTCATAATAAAAATGACGGAATAGAAGAAAAATCTAACTACTAAAACAATAAAAAATCTTCAGCTGCACCTCCAAACGATTTCCAATAAATCCTATGCAGCTACTCCGAATTAGTTCCTGAAAAAGATTAGTCAATGCATGTGTAAGAGCCAAAGACCCAAGCATGAATACCGGCTACTCTTCTCAATTAGGGTCCCTAAACCTAGAAAATAGTCCTATATATATCAACCATAACAATAGAATCTTTTAATTACGAGATTATTAATCACTAAAATAAATTTCTAACTACCCCCAAGGTTTCTATTGAAAGCCACACCCATATTATTTTAATGAACCCGCCTTTCCAAAAATGTTTAATTTAATTAATTTAACCGTGAAGATAATTTACCAAGATACCCGTCCCCTTGTCAAGTCCGCCGTCTTACCCGTTTTAAACTGTTGGCCCTCGAGCTATGACAATGTTCCACCCATACACACGTCCCCTTCTCAACTCCGCCATCTGATCCATTTTAATCTTGCGATCCTCGCGATATGACAAGGTTCCACACACGATATGGCATAAACTGTCCTCTGACCCGTTCAAACTGTCGGCCCTAGACACATTATGCCGCCAATAAATTTTAATATCCGTTTTAGTCCTGCGATATTAATTTCCAAAATTTATTACACTCATTATTAAAAATTTATTTCCCCCACCCTTAAAAGCGATGTGAAAATCCTCAAAATACCCTTTAGTCACAACTAAGGGTCCCCAAACACAATTTCGTCCTTTCCTATATAAAGGATGATTATAAAAACTTCAGTCCACCTAGAGATCAATCATAGTCTATCGTAGCAATAGTATAATATAGAAAATCAGCCCCACCCCAAATTATATAACCCGCATAGACTTACACTAACTAGTCTCATACCTAATTAGCATAAATCGCAACTAAGGCCCACTTACTAGTCCCATACCTAAAAAGTGTGATATAATAAGGGGTGAAATCCAATTACTACAATACCCAATGTCCCCGAGATAACAAGATTATAATACTTCCATAAAGTGGCATAATAACAATTTATAACAACATTTGCAATAACCTTTAATTTCCAATTGAGTAATTTTAATTAAATGATCGAAATCAAGGATACATAAATATTTGATTTACAGAATAATAACTACATGCAAGTTTTATCATGATTATTATCTTCCAACACAAGCAATCAAATTAAACTATGGTTTTTCCATGAAATATCAAAATTTACTTGCTAAGGGTTGCTCTACATGCGCATGCCCATAACATAACCGACAACCCAAACACTACCCAAAGAATAACAAGGTTATGAGTATTAGGTAACATTAATATTTCATTCAAAATAGTCCCATTATTTAATTCTTTAATAATTACGTACATAAGTTATTTTAAAAAACATGAATTTAATGGAGGCTACAATCAAGAAATATATCGCTAAGGGAAAAGAATACGATAAACATGCGTGAGTGAAGATTGATTTGAGAATCTGAATAGAAATCTGGATTCCTCTCGAAAAATTAGAGAAGAGACGTTCTTGGACAACCTTGATTAAACCCCAAACTAAACCTTTAAATCTTGTGTCAAAACTTGTGACAAAAACTTGATCTTGTTGAAGGTTGATGATTATGGTGGAGAGGAAAATCTTTTGGAAGAGCTTTCTGATGAAAAACTTAGGAAAAAGTGTTTATGAGAAGTCCCGCTACGGATTATAAGTCTTATATAACAATTAAGATTCCTAATCACAATCCAATTCTAAAATCTGACTGAATCGCGCAAAAACCAGCCATGGTCGATCGATCGAATAAAAGGGTCGATCTATCGACCCTACAGAAAATCTGACAATTCCCCCACGAAAATTACATAAGGAAAATATTAAAAACTCCATTAAAAATTCATTTTAAATCCGATTTCAATTCCTCTTGAAGTTATATTCTTCTAAAATCATAACCAACATATTTAACTAATAAAAATCATTAAATCAAAAATTTTATTTTTCTCAAAAATTCCAATTAATAAATTAAATTAATTATTAAAAATACGGGGTGTTACATTCTTCCCCACTACCAAAGAATTTTGTACTCGAAATTAGAAGAAGCATACACGTCAAGCACAAATTGTGTAACATAAAATAAGGCTCATATCTGCCTACCCATACCATGATCAGGCACCCATACACCGAAAGTTAGAAGTTCATAATCCCAAGATAAAATACAATATATATATAAGTATCTAATAAAGTAACGGCATCCCACACTCTCAACTCGGATCATCACTCGATCCTAACTGCAACAATCATCATGACGCTTAACTCCTCCAGTCAAATTACATTTCTACATCAATATTAGAGGTACCCACAATTCATACCAACGATTTCTCCTAAATAAGTCCTCATCTCCAAAATTAAATTCTGAAATTTTCATCTCCAAAATTAAATGCTAAGGATTCTCACATCAAGATCTTTATCTCTAACCTCAACGCATGCAACATCCTTAAAAACACAACTTCCTATCTCCAAGAAACACATCCAACACGTATGCTAAACCTTCTACCTTAAGGAGTACGAGTCAATAAAGGGAATCAAAGATTGGTAACGTGGACGCTAAATGGACTCACAACCTACGAGACCTAAGACCTTGCTCTGATACAATCTATCACACCCCACTCAATTTTGGCGTCGGCCACCACCAAAACTAAGCTGGGTGCGAGTAAATAAATACCATCCTTAGCATGAGACGGATATGAGACAATAAAAATTTTAATATATAAGATAAATAATTTAATCAATTCCAAATACTACTAACATCCAACTGATAGAACACCAAAGTGAGATATAAAAACCCATCACATGCAGTCTCCGAATATCTCAATAATTAAATAATTAAAAATCCAACTGAAATCTCATGACAATTTTGGAACCGAAAGGACCAATAAAACGTAAATGTAGTCTCATAATAAAAATGACGGAATAGAAGAAAAATCTAACTACTAAAACAACAAAATAACTTCAGTTGCACCTCCAAAACATTTCCACTAAATCGTAGGCAACTACTCTGAATTAATTCCTGAAAAAGATTAGTCAACGCATGTGTAAGAGCCAAAGCCCCAAGCTGAATACTGGTTACTCTTCTCAATTAGGGTCCCTAAACCCAAACAATAGTCCTATATATATATCGACCATAACAATAGAATATTTTAATTACGAGATTATTGATCACCAAAATAAATTTCTAACTACTCGCAAGGTTTCTATAGAAGGACACACCAATATTATTTTAGTTAACAGCCTTTCCAAAAATGTTAAATTTAATTAATTTAACCGTGAAGATTATTTACCAAGATACCCGTCCCCTTGTCATGTCTGCCGTCTGACGCGTTTTAAACTGTTGGCCCTCGCGATATGACAATATTCCACCCACACACACGTCCCCTTCTCAAGTCCCCCATCTGATCCGTTTTTATCCTGTGATCCTCGAGATATGATAAGGTTCCACACACGACATGACATAAATCGTCCTTTGACCCGTTCCAACTGTCGACCCTAGACACATTATGTCGCTAATAAATTTTAATATCCATTTTTGTCCTGCGATATGAATTTCCAAAATTTCATATACTCATTATTAGAAATTTATTTTCCCCGCCCTTAAAAGGCATGTGAAAATCCTCAAAATACCCTTTAGTCACATCAAAGGGTCCCCAAACACAATTTTGTCCTATCCTAAGCAAAGGATGATTATAAAAACTTCAGTCCACCTAGACATCAATCATAGTTTATAATAGAAATGGTATAATATAGAAAATCTGCCCCACCCCAAATTATATAACTCGCATAGACTCACACTAACTAGTCCCATACCTTATTAGCATAAATCGCAGCTAAGGCTCCCTTACTAGTCCCATACCTAACAAGTGTGCTATAAAA
Source organism: Sambucus nigra (assembly GCA_949130495.1). Classification (NCBI taxonomy): domain Eukaryota; kingdom Viridiplantae; phylum Streptophyta; class Magnoliopsida; order Dipsacales; family Adoxaceae; genus Sambucus; species Sambucus nigra. The sequence continues at coordinate 244,663,010 of OX422209.1, forward strand.
AGGGGTGAAGTCCAATTACCTACAATACCCAACGTCCCCGAAATAGCAAGTTTATAATACTTCCATAAAGTGGCATAATAACAATTTATAACAACATTTGCAACAACCTTTAATTTCCAATTGAGTAATTTTAATTAAATGATTGAAATCAAGGATACATAAATATTTTATTTACAGAATAATAACTACATACAAGTTTTGTCATGATTATTATCTTCCAACACAAGCAATCAAATTAAACTAGGTTTTTCCTATGAAATATCAAAATTTACTTTCTAAGGGCTCCTCTACATGCGCATGCCCATAACATAACCGATGACCCAAACACTACCCAAAGAATAACAAGGTTATGAGTATTAGGTAACATTATTATTTCATGCAAAATAGTCCCAATATTTTATTTCTTTAATAATTACGTTCATAAGTTATTTTAGAAAACATGAATTTAATGGAGGCCACAATCAAGAAATATAACGCTAAGGGAAAAGAATAGGATAAACATGCCGAAGTGAAGATTGATTTGAGAATCTGAATAGAAATCTGGATTCCGATCAAAAAATTAGCAAAGAGACGTTCTTGGACAATCTTGATTAAACCCCAAATTAAACCTTTAAATCTTGCGTCAAAACATGTGACAAAAACTTGATCTTGTTGAAGGTTGATGATTATGGTGGAGAGGAAAATCTTTTGGAAGAGCTTTCTGATGAAAAACTTGGGAAAAAGTGTTTATGAGAAGTCCCCCTACGTGTTACAAGTCTTATATAATAATTAAGAGTCCTAATCCCAATCCAAATCTAAAATCTGACTAAATCGCGCAAAAACTGGGCATTATCGATCAATCAACTAAAAGGGTCGATCTATCGACCCTACAGAAAATCTGACAGTTCCCCCACGAAAATTACATAAGGCAAATATTAAAAACTCCATTAAAAATTCGTTTTAAATTCGATTTCAGTTTCGCTTGAAGTTCTATTCTTCTAAAATTATAATAAACATATTTAACTAATAAAATCATTAAATCCAAAAAATTATTTTTCTCGAAAATTCCAATTAATTGATTATTGAAAACATGAGGTGTTACATTGAACCTATCTCCCTGTGTGAGGATATTCACTCCCTGGTGTCGATCCCATCGTACCTCATGCTACCGAGTTATACATCACTCTTGATTTAGAGAAGACACCCTTTTGGGTTCGAAGATTCATAACCCTTCTTCTATATTTGGTGATACGACACTAGGTGTCAAGACTTGAGCTCAACTTGAGGATGTAGTTATCTACCTTTTTTATACCTCCTTAGTCAAGCCTGAGAATGTAAAATAAGTACTTAAGGATGAGTATTGGATATCCACTATACAAGATAAGTTTCTTCAGTTTCATTAGAATAATGTATGGGACTTAGTCCTTCGACCTAACGAGACTAATGTCATAAGTACCAAGTGGTTTTATAAGAATAAGATGGATGAAAATGGTACCATAGTTCGCATTAAGTCTAGGTTAATAAATCAAGGCTACACACAGATTGAGGGTGCAGACTTTGACAAGACATTCTCTCCTCTTTCTAGTCTTGAGTTCATGCTCTTACTACTCACAACATCATGTCAACTACGCTTCAATTTATATAAAATGGATGTGAAGAGTGCCTTCTTTAATAACTTTCTATAGGAAGAAGTTTACGTGGAATAACTAAAGGGGTTTGAACACCCAAAGCACCCAAGACACGTCTTTTATCTTAAGAAGGCCATGTATGGGTTGAAACAAGCACCCCATTTTTGGTATGAGAGGATCACTTCCTATCTCTTAGCTCATGGCTTTAAGAGAGGGCGTGGATAATAAGTTGTTTGTGAGGAAAGGGAGTAGTGCTATCTTATTTTCGCAAGTCTACGTGGATGACACCGTATTTGGATTCAAGTACTCCTGACATGCTCATACTTTGAAAGAAAAGTTTGAGATGATCATGGCTAGTGAGCTTACGTTCTTCTTAGGTCTCCAGGTGCATCAGCTTGAGAATGGGATATTCATATCTCAATCCAAATATGCTAGGGACTTAGTGAAGAAGTTTGGTTTAGACTCCTCTAAGCACTCACGCACCCCTATAAGTACATAGACTAAGAAAAACTCCATATATTTGTCCATGGCAAGGCTGATTATATAGCCGCTAAGAGTTATTGCACATAACTCTTATGGATAAAGAAAATGTTGGAAGATTGTGAGATTTTCCAACGAATAATGACTCTTTCGTGTGATAATACAAGTGCGATCCATATATCACGTAATCCACTCCAATATTCATGTACAAAGAACATTAGTGTATATGAGCATTTTATTTGTGACCTCATTAAGGAGAAGGCTGTGTCCTTGAGCTTTGTGAGCACCAAACGTCAATTAGCTGATATTTTCATTAAACCTTTAGACACATTTAGATTGATAATCTTTGGATACTTTGAGTATTTACTTTGTTGATTGAGTTCGATAACTTTATCAAGTATGGGGTGCTTATTATGTTCATATCTTATATCCCTTTTGCTAGATTGTATTTTTATGTATTTCTATATTTTTTTGATATATTTTTAAAAATTGAAAAAAACAAATTGGTCTTTAAGAAAAAGTTTAAAAAATTCAAAAATATTTTATTTTTGATAAAATTTTGGAAAAAGACAAAAAGATTTTTGTATTTTTGTTTTCACCATATATGGATGAACATTTTATTCAAATCACCCCTAGACATGGCTTTTTTTGTTAGTGTGCTTAATAATGCGTGGATAAGATAAGTTGATCATTGTTGATTACTTTATTAATTCTAGACTCTTTGTCACCTTTATTGCACACGTGCATGCAATTTTTGAACATTATACTTTCTTATCATGTATCGAATACAGTTTTTAAATCTCAATCCTACTCAATAACAAACCACACATAAAAAGAGATAAGTTTGTGTGTAGGAATTATTGCCCGAATTTCGTTTCCTAAAAAGATTATTATATATTGAGCAATGGAAAAGGGATACGAAAGAGTAATACTCTATTTGCATTAAAATTCACCATTTGTAAAAAGAGCCTAAAATATTAATGACAGATAAAAATAGAAGTGCCAATGCCATTTATTTTCTTCATTGATGCTCTGCTACATATGAACATTATGATATCTTCAAAATTTGAGAGTGAATTCTTATATATTTGATATTTAATGGTGTTATAAAGTAGAAGATCAATGGGTTTGCATAACGGACTCTCTTGAAAACCCATTAAACAGCTTAGCGTTATTGATTTGACAATAATTTAAATGCATAGCATATTACATAAGTCGAGTTGACTTCATTTATGTTCAATATTTTTACACTTAAGGTGGAAATTGAGTTCTTTCTTTAGAAATATCTCTTTGACTTAATGCTCTATGTTATGAATGCTTATGTTGATTTGCTTATGTAGAATGTTCACACAATTACATTCTATTTTCACGATTCGGGTATTTTAGTGTTATTCCATGGCGACTATGTGTTTTTGTACCTAAATATACATTTTATACACGTACCTTATACTTCAAAAGTTAAAAATTTACAAAAATAGTTGGTATGCCTTTTAGATTTTTATTGTACGTGTTTAATTGACTATTATTTTTGTGATGATATCTTTGCTTCTTCATGTGATGCCAATTATTAATGCTTAATTTCTAACCCTTTGTTTATTATGAACAAAAAGGGGAAGAACAAATTAAGGTGGAGATTTTCTCTTTAAACTCGTACGCATCACGGTATTCTTTTATTTAATGTGTGTAGGCCTCTTCCACAATGATAATGATATCATAGACTACACAATATGAAGACACGGTTGGCTTAGAGGATAACAAACTTAGTTGAAGATACAGTTTTAGATCTTGTTCCGTTTTGGGGTTTGGGAGGACATTATGATACATTTTCTTAGGGTTTTATTGTATTTTGGTCATCATTTTTTGTTGTATATCGAAATAGGCAAAGGGGGATCTTTGTAAGACAAGATTTTATAATTGCTCGTAGCTTAGGCATTTTGGTATTTTTGGGATATCCTATTATAAACATAAATTACAATCCAAATACTATATCTTCATGTAACACCTCGCGTGCCCGAAAAAAGAATGCAACGTGATACTACGATAAAACTTCACTAAATCCATCAATCAACAAGTATAGAGCATCTAAATGTCCAATATATAAATACAACAAAACCACAATTCTTTTATTTCCACAAAAAGATTACAATAAATTCTCTCGAATCTTAAATTCTCCAACTAAAATTTACACCACTATTGATTACATCAAAATACATATTCCAATCCAAGCTCTACAATAATCTCTATATATTCCATAGCGTCCCAATCCACGCCAACCTGCCAACTAAAAGAAAATACAGAGAAGTACACAATATGATAAGAATAGATGCTAAAAAATAATTAGCACAATGAATAAATCGCAATAATACGAATGCTCATATACAAATAAAATGCAATACTCATGCATTATATCAATATTAATTTCTCAACAACACATCAACGGGTCACCAAGCCTCACCTCACCGCACCTATGCATTCTTACGCATATCCAAATTTTGAACTTTTGGGGAGTGTCCATTCTCCATGCCATATTAAAATCTCATGACACTATTCTCAAATCACAATATAATATATATCATAATTAATCAAATTAGATTCCAAAAATTTTCAGATTTCAAAGAATATCACAATTCAATATGAGTGTAATCGACACAGAAATCAAACAATATACTCTCGAGAGAATATAGGAGCATATTGTGTAAGTCCCGTACCTAAAAATCATCACATGAATCGTCACATAAATTTTAGCCTCATAATCTGATCCCACCATGACGTTCCTCTCGCAAAAATAATCAAATCTCGTTCTAGCCTAAACTCGAGAATACAGCAAATAAGCCTTCTAATCTAAGGTGGAAATCTTGAATAAGTTTGGGGCTATGGTTTGTAGATGAAAGGGAGTAATTTTGGAGAGGTCTTCTGGTTGAAAAGTTTGAGAAAAAGTGATTTGAAAAGTCCATCCACGAATCATAGTGATACATAAAGGACTAAAAGTTTGATTAAGAAAATAGTTCTAATCAGATACAAACACTCAAAAAATCATTACAGACGATCAATCCATTAGAATAGCTTGAAATTTTAGTATGTTGTAGCGAACGGCGAGACAGGGCTGCTGTGAAAAATTCAACTTGATCGAACGTTCGAATTTCTAAAAATATTTTTTCTAGAGAGTTTTATGTTTTGAGGACTCTTATATATAATAAAAATTCAATTAAAACTCCATTTTAATTCCGAATCCAATTCCAATTGAAAATTTATTTTTCAAATATAAAAACCAACATTTTAAATAATAAAATTCAAAATTTTATTTTTATCCGATTTCCAAAATTAGTTTAAAAAATCCCATTTTAAAGAATTCGGGTTATTACATACTTCCCCACTAACAAGGGATTTCGCCCTCGAAATTCAACGAAGCCTAACACTCAAAAATCAAGCCATACGAACAATCTCCAAAAATAAATATTGTCTCCAAAAATCAAATTTAAATACATCAGATCTAACCTCGATACGCAACACGACTTATCATAAAAAATTTCTATCTAAAAAAACCTGTATAACCCGTATGCTAGACCCAAAACCCAAAGACCCAAGGGTTGTCTTATACCTAAGATCTGATACCATCTGTATCACCCCGCGCGCCTGTAAAGAGAACGCGGCGTGCTACTATGATAAAACTAAACTAAATCCATCAATCAACAAGTATAGAGAATCTAAATGTCCATAATATAAATACAACAAAACCACAATTCTTCTATTTCCACAAAAAGATTACAATAAATTCTCTCGGATATAAAATTCTCCAACTAAAATTTACACCACTAATGATAACATCTAAATACATCTTCCAATCCAAGCTCTACAATAATCTCCAAATAGTCCATAGCGTCCCAATCCACGCCAACCTGCCAACTAAAAGAAAATACGAAAAAGTACATAATATGACGGGAATAGATTCTCAAAAATAATTAGCACGATGAATAAATCGCAACAATACTAATGCGCATATACAAATCAAATGCAATACTCAAGAATCATATCAATATTTATTTCTTAACAATACATCAATGGGTCACCAGGCCTCACCTCACCGCGTCTATGCATTCTTACACATATCCGAATTTTGGACTTTTGGCGAGTGCCCATTCTTCGTGCCATATAAAAATCTCATGACAATATGCTGAAATCATAATATAATATGTATCACAATGAATAAAATTAGATTCCAACAATTTTCAGAGTTCATAGAATATCACAATTCAATATGAGTGCAATCGACACATAAATCAAACGGAATACTCTCGAGAGAATTTAAGAGCATATTGTGAAAGTCCCATACCTAAAAATCATCACATGAATCATCACATAAATTTTAGCCTCATAATCTGATCGCACCATGACGTTCCTCTCGTGAAAATAATCAAACCTTGTTCTAGCCCAAACTCGAGAAAACACCAAATAAGCCTTCTAATCTAAGGTTGAAATCTTGAATAAGTTTGGGGCTATGGTTTGTAGATGAAAGGGAGTAATTTTGGAGAGGTCTTATAGTTGGAAAGTTTGAGAAAAAATTATTTCAAAAGTCCATCCACGAATTATTGTGATATATAAAGGATTAAGAGTTTGATTAAGAAAAGAGTTCTAATCCGATACAAACACTCGAAAAATTGTTACGAACATCGGGTCGTAAGAATGGCTTGAAATTTTAGGATGTTGTAGAGAACGACGAGACAGGGCTTCTATGAAAAATTCAACTCGATCGGACGGTCGGATTTCTAAAAATGTTTTTCTTCTAGAGAGTTTTTTGTTTTGAGGACCCTTCTATATAATAAAAATTCAATTAAAAATCCATTTTAATTCCGAATCCAATTCCGTTTGAAAATTTATTTTTCAAATATAAAAACAAACATTTTAAATTATGAATTTATAAAATTCAAAATTTCATTTATATCCGATTTACTAAATTAATTTAAAAATTCACATTTAAAAAAAATCCAGGTTATTACACGTCATTTGCCTCCATAGTCATTTGAAGACATGTTAGTGACCAAGCAACATTTCTGGTTTTCTCACCAATATTTTAGGGAGGTATACGAATTGTTATTTTTATTTCTCATTCAAATTATATTCTGGGATGTTTACTTTTTAAATCGAGGAATTTTGATAAAATAAATTTTGAAAATAAATTTATTTTATCTCATTCGAACGAGATAGTGATTTTATTAGAACGAAAGTCCCTTTTTTTTAGAACGAGTTTCGATTGACCATCGAACGACTGTCCTTCGTTTTGCAGAACCAATGTCATTGGAAGATTGTTAGAAGTTTGATTGAACGAGAATGGCTTGTCGTTAGAACGATAATTGATCTAATTAGAGCGAAAATTAGTGATTTCTTTCGAACGAGATGTCGATTTCGTTCGAACTAAATTCAAGTTTTTTCTATAAAAACCTATTTTTATGAGTTTTTCTCAAGACATTTGCAAAAACAAATTCCCAATATCTGAACCAAAAGTTCTCATCTTTGTGTTTTAAAAAATAAATTTTCTTTTTCAAATCATTCATCTCATATATGTTTTGTCGAGTTTGTTCAAACCCCAGTTCCATACACTTGCAACAAACCATTGTAGAGTTATACTCTAGTGATGATTTGTTGAGTCAAGGCTCTACGATTGAAGAATATAGGATTGTGCATCTTGAGGCTAATTGGTGGATATCGAGGGAAGATCACTTCCCATGGATGGTGATGAACTGTGCCATATATGTTTAAGAATTGAAGACTGTGCATTATACTTAGTGGATCCTTAAGTAGTCTGTAAATCATCGAGTCTATCAATTTCGTAATAGTGATGAAATCAATGTTTTTTCCATAAAGGGATTTTTCCTCAATCTTCTTCATATATTTGTTTGGTTTGATTATTTGAGTGGTTGGCATAATTATTTTGGACATTATATTAAATGCACACCTGATTATTAATCAAGATAAAATTTGGTTAAAAAAATTTTAAGTTGTGTGTGCATAACCTAATATACAAATTATTCATACGGACTCACTTTCTCAAATTTTCTTTAATAAAATTAAAAATTATAATTAGACCCCATATTATTCAAACATCAACGTTTATTATAAAACTTTTTTTCCCACTCAAATAATTATAAATTCAGGTTTTCACTTAAAATAATTATATCAATTTGTTTCAAATACACAAAAAATTAATTATTTAATTAATTCAAATCCTTTCAAATTACGTAGTATTACAATCTCCCTCTAACAAAAAGAATTTCAACCTCGAAATTCATAATAAAATTCTAACTATATTGGGTTAAAAAAATCATTACCTCATTAGGTACAAAGTATCTCCTCATATAAAATGCGTCAATTGTCTTCTCATATAAAATGAATCAAAATATCTACCCATATAAAATGAGTCAAACTACCTCCTCATATAAAATGAGTTAGAATAATTTCCACATATAGTGATGAGTCAAAATAATCTCGTTGTCTAAAATGAGTTAAAATAGTATCCTCATACAGTGATGATTCAAAATAATATCCTCACCTAAAATAAGTCAAAATAATCTCCTCATACAGTGATGAGTCAAAATAATCTCATTGTCTAAATTGAGTCAAAACAATCTCATCATATAGTGATGAGTCAAAATTATCTCCTCATCTAAAATGAGTTAAACTAATCTCCTCGTCTAAAATGTGTCAAAATAATCTCCCCATATACGAATGAGTCAAAATTAATTATTTCCATGCGTAGGAGTTAAAATAATCCCCTTATATACGAAGGAGTTAATATCAATTACTCCCATGCATAGGAGTTAAAATTATCTCCTCATCTAAGAATAAGTCAAAATCATCTCCTCATGTACGTGTGAGTGAAAATCGTCTCCTCCTATAATAATGATTCAAAATCATCTCCTCAAATGCTTGTGTGTCAAATATACGAAATAGATGGGATAATGTTCCCTCATTGAGTCCTCACTTCGAAGTGAATTCCTCTTCGTTGTGTAGTTCTACTGCACACGTACCATCCACATTCCATTTGGATGCCACCTTTGGATTCTCACATCCACAAGACTCACCGGATGCTCACTGTATGACACATTCGACTCTACCTCAATCTCCTTTAAATCAACATGTTGATATGTAGTCGTAAGCTGTAAAAATGGACAAAGTAGAGCAACCAATTGAGGTGGCCAAGAAGTGCTAGTCGAGACTCAACCTTCCCTACTTTCTTCAAAATCATAAACAACCCAATTTATTGATGCCTAACTTCCTTCTCTTTTTTACCACCATTACCCCCTTTATAAGGGTAAAACCTAGTAAACCTTATTCCCCCACCTGAAATTCCTTTATCTTTTAATTCTTCTCGACCTAGCTCTTCTATCAATCTTGAGTGATTTTGATTATGTCCCTGATCATCTTGATCTATTCATTCTTCTCTTGGATAAACTCTTACCCCAAATATCTACCCTCACATGTGTCTAACCAATATACAGGTGATCGAGACAGTCTCCCATAAAGTGCTTCAAGGGGCCATATAAATAGACTACTGGTAATTTTTGTTATATGCCAACTCAATCCATAGTAAATAGTCGATACTCCATAATAATCTTGAATTAACTTCATACTACTTAATAAAACCTACTTAACATATACCGTATAAAATCCCTATCCCTATGCAATCTAGACTCCATGCGTCGAATGTATCGTAAACAAAATCAAAATAAGGAACCCTTCGATATACTTTTATCTAGATTAGGCAATTGTTTGGATAAAAGCAAGAATGATCCTTTTATAAATCCTTTATTTTACAAGTACATATCCCATCATTGTTAACTCCAAATGCATAATTATAGAATCTCAATCATAAAAACTCCCAATTGTTAATATTATAAGTTAATGTTTGTTCCTAATTTGTTTTAATATCATAACATCTATATACAATCATCATCATCATCATCAAGTGAATACAATTTCTCCGAAATCCTAACAACCTTTATTTATACACACAAAGTCTAAATTTAAGTATTACTATTCCATAATCTAAGTTGCATTGATACATAACACTAAATAAAATTCTTTTAATCAAATACGGAATTATTCAGCTAACCATAATGTCCACGGTATTTATAATCCATAATCAGTTGTCATTTGGAGGAACTAATTATTCAAACAATTTTCTATCTATGATCAATCCCAGTATCCCCTCTGTCAACATAGGAAAAACATTTAAGATTTTTCATCACAATCTTTCGAGTAGTATCAACTATTCAACTCCCAACTTTTGAACTCTACCATCCTAAGTTTAGCACCAAAATGTATTATTTCATTCATTAAATTTATGATTTCTAATCATATGCACATATAACGATTCCTAAAGTTCCAAATAAGGTTCACAATACATAACTTTTAACTGTATTCAACTGGGATTCATATGCATGGCAAAAATCCAAACTATACCAAGATACACTAAACATCTTCTAATGCTACCCGCATTTAACTATTACACTTAAAAGGTTCAACCTTTTAAATATTTTTTTATATTTTTTACCAAACACACCCACTTGTTTACCATGAGTATTTTTATTTCATTTTTTTATTAATACCAGTATCATATCCCCAAATACCATTTTTCATACTTTAGTTTATTCATAAGTATCAACATAAGTATACAACAACACTATAACCAAATCAATTCTCAATTCATTCATGTATCGAAACAAGGTTCGAGAAACATACATAAAAATGGGGTTTATATGAATTAGCAACAACTAACTGTGTCCAAACATCATCACCATTAATTTGGATTGAAATATTGTGGGACCAATTTTAATTATATTTCCTGTTTCAATTCTCAAAAGAATCTCAAGGAACCCTTTTAAAATTATTGCCCCTTACCATACTAATCATCTGGTTGTTAACAATTCTAAACATTCTTCCTTGTATACCCATTTTATAGGTATTATTGCTTTCCAGGGATCTCAAGTTTTAATATAAGCAATTATTACCGTGGGGATAATTAAGTTCATCTTTACCTAATTAGATTTCTAATTCTTTGAGATACTCATAGATTTAAATAATGTCTAAATCGTTTATGTACTAGCATAAGGTATCCTTACCTTGAATTTATTTCTTAAGTGAATTTACTTTACTAATATTTTTACGTTTAATTTCTCAAAAATACTCTTACTAGACAATGCTGGAATTTCCATAACTCTTAAAATCATTCACTATATTATTTTTCCTTTCTATAGTCATAGTGATTATATATTTACTAATGCATAGAATACCTATAAATTCATCCATATTTTCACATACTAATTTGCCACAAACATGAGTTCCCATACACTCGACACAAAATCTAGCAGTTACAATACGTGTAATAATAACACACCCCAATATACTCATGCTCTCACATATACAAATTTATGTTGGGAGAAACGATCCCTTTTCAATCTGCAAGTTGTACAAAATCCTCCAATATCTCCTTAGTTGTAAGTTTTGCTTGTAATGAGCCTGATTTCTAAGACATCCCATAACCCGATGTCCTTTTTCTCCATATGTATGACAAGGACTTTTAAAATTACCTCATAACCTAAATGACCAGGTTGCCTAACTAATATTGGCTCTCTCCATTGGGATCCTTGACCTTAAACTTATGCAAGTTGCCGGTATCTATTGTCCTACCTCAACTCATAGTCTACTCAGTTCCTCTTGCCATAATGTTCCTCATGGTGTTCGTTCTGATTTGAAAATTCCATCCTAACATCACCTATCCACATCTTTGTCATGTTTAACCCATTTATTTCTACACTCTTGTCTAAACTCTTATGAGAATTTAACTTATACTTTCAAAGCATCAATGTGGCATTCCTTATTGGGTTTATTAATATAAACTTCTTAATCGACAAATTCAAATCTCTAATTACATAATACTTCTTTTTTTCCTCAATGTCCACCTATTTAGGTCAAGTGCATCTAAATTTGAAAATTATTATTCATATTCACTCATATAATATGAACCTTGCTCTAGGGTGAGTAACTCACTTTACTCAAACCTTATAGCATACTAAAAATATTTTCCAACAAATTTTGACATTAATTCTCCATTGATAGACCTCCATTGGGTTAAATCTTCCTAATAAAATGGGAGGATTACCCATGTGAAAACTTACCCTCGCCTTGTCTCAAGCTTCTACGGGAACCTCTTGTTGTTACACTAGTTAAGTTCTAGTTCTCTGGATTCCTAACTCAACTTTTACCATTGTGGCCTCACGAATGATTTTTTTAAAATCTTTGACTCTCACAATCAACTAACCTTTGTCTAGTTTGTTCTTCAGTCATATAGTCATAACGCCATAAATCAGTAGTAGAGAACTCTATAGAAGGCTTTGATGTAATGTATGAAAATTAGGATTGACAAAACTAAACACTCATATTAAGGGATGTCTAATTTGGAAAACAAAAGTGTTTTTGAAACAAAAAGAAGAAAACTTTTGGTGTTGGTAGAGAAATTGATTTTTGTCAAAAGTTATGTGTAAAACAGTTTAAAAGAATCCTTTTTGTAAAAAACACATTTTCGAGGCGATGAAATCGTTTGAATGAAAATAGGACTTTTTTTTGAATGAAAACTAAGTTTCCATGTTATGAGGTCCAATATCATTTGAACAAAATCCAAGTTTGTTTGAATGACTTTCCAATGATCTTCCAACGAGTTTGATTTTGACAATCAAAGGACACTTATTCGAAGCTCGTTAAAATATCGTTCTAATGACTTCATCTCTTAAATATAAAGACATTGAAACTTTGTTCGAACGAACAAGGGAGTTAGTTCTAATGAGAATCACATCTCATTCTAATGATATCAAAGAAAAAAATATTTTGAAAATAGTTTTATAAAAAAATTCCTCGAGTAAAAAGTCATCCCAGAATAAAATTGACTAAGAAATAATCAAAACCTCAAATTCGTATACCTTCATATAGTGTTCGTGACAATTCCAATGATTTAAAATTTAGAAACAAGATCAGTCAATAACAAGTCTTCAAATGATCATGGAATTATATGCAGATGTAATGTTAAGTTTATAATGGCATACGCCAAAATATCAAAACTATGAGTAGTTATAAAATCTTTCTCTTACAAATATACCTTTTGGATATTCATTACAAAACAAAAATCGAAACCCAAATTACAATAAAACCACTAAGACAATGTACTGCTAATGTCCTTCCAAACCTAAAATGGAATGACATTCAAGACTTTGCCTTCAACTAAATTCTTCATCGTGTGTGATCCATGAGATCATAATCAAAGCGGAAGAGACCTACGCACATGAAACAAAAGAATATTGTGATGCATATGAGTTTAAAATAGAATAGAAACTCCCCATTAATTTAATTTCCCCATTTTTGTCCATAATACATAAAGGGAAAGAAACTAAGCATGAATATAAGAATTACCAGAGTCCAAATGAAATAACATCACAAAGACAATCAATTAAGCACATGTGATGAATTTGAATAGGCTTTTATACAACTATTTTTTTTTCAAGTATAAAAAGTATAAGTATAAAAGGTATAAAAATGCATAACACCATGGAAGAGCATGAAGTTATGTGAATCATGGAAGTAGAATGTAATAGTGTGAACATTTTTCACGGGTAAATCAACATAGGCATTCATAACAAAGCAGTACGAAGTCAACGAAATACTTCTAAATTAAGAACTTAATTTCAACATTAGGCGTAAGAATGATGAACTTAAATGAAATTGTCTAGACCTAGGCAACGTGTCATGAATTTAAATACTTCTCAAATTAATAACGCCAAATTATTTAATTCTTTTCAAGAGAGTCCATTGTGCAAACCCACTGTTCTTCGACTTTATAAAACCCTCAAAATCTCACATATTTAATTTTTCACTCTCAAATTTTTAAAGACATCATAATTCTAACTATTTTGTATCCCCTTTCCAACTCTTAACATATAACAAATTTTTCGAGAAATGAAATCCGAGCAATGGTTATTACAAGTATAACTTATCTCCGGTACATTTGGTTCATTATTAAGCACTATTGAGATGAGAACACCGTATTCGACATATGACAACCAAGCACATTGTTCAAAACGTCAGTGCACATTTGCAATAAAGGTGATGAAGAGTCTAGCATGAAGAATGTAATCATTAAAGAATAATTAAATGCTATCCATACATTATTAATTACACTGATGAAACAAAGCCATGTCTTAAAACACCATGAAAATTTACATGAATTGATGGAATACAGTGGTGATTTGAACATCTTCAATGCACATCCATATATGTTGAAAATGAAAATACAAAAATATTTTTGGTTTTCTTCAAAAAATTTATCAAAAAGTAAAATATTTTTAATCTTTTTAAAACTTTTTCGTAAAATCCAAAAATCTTTTTGGATTTTTCAAAATATATCAAAAGCATCAACATAACAATACAATAGAAATACAATCTAGCAATAGGGGTAAAAGATGAAAAAGATAATCACCCCTATACTAGTCAAAGTTCCCAAAATCAACCATTCATCCGAGAGGTGTTCACAACTGGAATAAGCATCCTTTGAAATCCCTCCATCAAACTTTACAAAGTTTTAACCAAAAATCTACTTTCTCTCGAAGACTCTCAAAATCTCTATGATCTTGTGTGGGAGAATGAGTAGAAACATGTGTGTGAACACGTGAGGGAGCATATCGTGGAACAACGATGTGAGAAACTATTCCTAAATTAAAACAAAACTCCCTAAGGAAACCTATTTGTTTGCAATAGGAATAAACATAAATTACCTTGAGTCTACCTTGATCAAAATGCCTAGGATGCACTCTTCATGGTGGGTTCGGTCTCCCAAGTTTGTTAGGACGAGGGACATAAGGATTCATCACAAACTCGAGAACTGGCTTTGGTGAGTCATTAGAAGTGAATGACCATTATAACCTACTCTTTGCCTCTCGTTAAGACCTAACGCGACATCGAGGAAGATTTTCCAACCTTCTTAGACGTATCCTCTAAAGTGATCTTGATCTCTCGAGCACAATCGAGATCTTTCTTGAGTTGGGATACACAGGTTTAAAGTTTCTCATGAGTCTTCAATGAATCTTGAAGATCCCTCATAATACTAGTCCTACTGTTGGTCAAATCTATCTTTTCCCTACCAACCACAATCAATCACTCACATAACAAAACTTATAACTTCTTGAGTTAACTCACTGATGGATCACACTCTCTTAAAGTTATCACCATCTTCTCTAAATCAAATACCCTAAAAATGAAACTTTTATTTTTATTTTTAATTCTTGAAGACTTTTTGTAAAGTTCTTGTATGCTTTATGAAGGTTATTTTCTCCCTCACATAAAATCTCATCATCATCCTCACTCTCTATAGAATGGTTCGATAAATTATCAAGGCTATCTTGTTTAGAAATGTCATCGTAGTCATAGGATGAAATAGACGTATTAGTGTGACTCTCTATGAACACACAATTTAGGTTCATGTAGTGATTCATCCCCATAATCTACCGACTCGATGTCACTATCTCTAAGAGTGGCTTTGTATGCAGTGTTGACTTTGCCTAAACATTTTAGCCTAGGCACACGCGTTGGCTTTATGACCCTTACCCTTGTACTCATAATATCTCACTTGATCATTCTCACAAACATTCTTTCCCTTATTGACATTTTTATTGTTCTCAAAACTTTTATTTTCTTCGAAAGAATTTTCTTTTTTTAATTTGAGAATTTTGTAAAAAAATTTCAAATAAGGAAAGATCATCAAGCTCAAAATAAAACTCAAACTCATAGTCATAAACCTATTCCTTTTTTTATTAGACTGGGCTTTCAAAGATAACCCTATTTCTTTTTTTCTTTTGAATTTTGTAGAACATATCAGTTTTATAAATTTGAAGGTCTCCTACGAGTTCTTCTGACCTAAGAGTATTTAATATTCCAAGCAAATTAAAAACAACAACCTTAGGAATAAAGTGGGTCGACATGGGTTTCAAAAACTTTTTCACGACTCTCGTCTCAAGAATTCTCTCACCTAAATGAAAACTAGAATTGATTCAGATAAACGTGAGTAAAACTCATCAAAATCTTATATTCCAGCATGGTAATAGCTCAAACTGTCAAAATCTAATAAAATCTTATATTCTAGCATTGGTATCCTCATGAGTGAGCTGGAGAGTATGTCACGCTTCCTTAGATATGGAACATGCCATAATCCGATGTAAATCATCGGGAATGACTGCGCCAAAAATTGCACTCAATGCATGGGAGTTTAAATTACTCCATTTAAATTCAGCATCAATCCAAAAGGTTACGAGTTTTGGACTTATGACATTCCCATTAGTCACAATTAGTGGTCTCCACCCTCTTTCACACCCAAGCCAGACACACTTGTCAATTGCTTTCAAATCGACTTCAATATATCTTTACAATATGAATAATTTGACCCATCAAAATTTGATGGAACCCCATTATACAAATTATCCATATACCGAATTTCAAATATCAAACAATAAATTAGTGTAACCCGCTCTGATACTAATTTGAAAATTTAGAGTTATATAAAATTACTTCTATCTCAGGTTTTAATACACAAAGATCCAATATTTTAACCATATGTTATCTTCATTAGATTAAGGTGTGCACACAAGATAGAGTCCAAATTAAATATTCCAAACCACACAACCAAACCAAACCAAATAGAAGAAGTTTGGAGGAAAAATCCCTTTCGGGAATAACCTAGATTTCATCACTATTAAAAAGTTTGGTAGACTCTATGGCTTACAGACTACTTAGAGATCCTCTAAGTATAATGCATATGGTTTTAAGTTCTTCGATAAAAATTGATGCAGTCCATCACCACTCACATTAAGAAACTTTTCCCTCGATATCCATCGATCAACCTCAGAATGTAGAATCCTTTCTTCTTCAACCATAGAGTCGCAACTCCATAAATCAGTAGTAGAGAACTATCTACAAGGGTTTGATGTAATGTATGGAAATTGTGTTTGACAAAACTCAACAAATCATATCAAGGGATGTATGATTTGGAAAACAAAAATGTTTCTTTGCAAAAAAAAGAAGAAAACTTTTAGTGTAAGTCTAACAATTGATTTTTGCCAAATTTTTTGTGTAAAACAGTCCAAAAGAATCCTTTTCTTTTATAGAAAATACCTTTTTTGAGGAGGCGAACTCGTTCGAATGAAAATAGGAGTTTATTCGAATGAAAACCAAGTTTCGTTCTAACAAGGTCCAATCCCAGTCAAACGAAAGGACAAGTTTGTTCGAATGACTTTCCAACGACCTTCCAATGAGTTTGGTTTTGAAAAAAGGAGGACACTATTTGAAGCCCGTTAGAATTACATTTTAATGACTTCAGCTTTTCATTCTAACAACATTGTAACTTCGTTCGAACGAGCAAGGGAATTCATTCTAATGATAGTCACATCCCATTCTAACGAGATCAAAATGAAAAAAATTATTTTGAAGATAAGTTTTATTAAAAATTACCTCAAGTAAAAAATCATCCCAGAATATAATCTACTGAAAAATAATCAAAACTTAAAATTTGATAACACTATCTAATGCTTGTGACGATTCCAATGGCTTGAAATTCGAAAACGATGCTCGATCACTAATATGTCTTCAAACAATCCTGGAAGTATATACATATGTAATATTTAGTTTGTAATGAGGTACACCTACAAAAGTTTCAATATTTCTACAAGTCCCTATTAGTTTCATAATTCATTTGTTAGGCTTACAAACTAAACATTACATATGATAGCATTTGTTGGGTGACTAAAATGAATATTTCTAGTAGGATATTATATGAGATTAAACACCCTTTACTATAATGGTTATAAACCCCTATTCAGAAGTCCAAATGACTCGATTCAAAGATCATTATACATATAATACCCACACCTTTATTTTTGTGTATGACTCATGTTATAATTCAATGTACACATAGAATCAAATGTGTTTTAAGTGACATCATAATTTCTGAAAAATTGGCATCCTAACAATTGAACTAGTATAAATAAATACAATTTATTTAATAATTGGAATAATTCATGTGTTTCTGAAAAATACCAATTTTCAAATATATGTAACACCCTAATTATCTCTACATGATTTTAAGAATTTAAAATATATTAGATAGGTAGAAAATCACTATTAACACAATGAAAGAAGATAGTAGTTTTATTTTGCCAGGTAGAAAAAACACAAAATCCCAATTTCTAGAGAAATTCCCATAGTGTTGACAAAATACGCCTCGAGTCAAAAGTAGTATTGTTCTTAAACTATGACACCCCGCCTATTAAAGTAATGGGTGGATAGACTACTACCAAAATAAAACGGTAGTCTCATATGGCTCATTCTTACCACCACAATCAAAATATAATTATTTACTAAACTCCTAGTTAATTTTAATAAGCCATACCAATTTCATCTTTCATTAACATACAATGTAATAAACAAATTCACAATAAATCCATACATAGTAACAATATAAATGAAGCCACATGTAAAGTCTAAAGATGTGACAAATAGATAAAGTCCCCGAATAAACCATTAGGAAAAAATCCAATTCATGAAATCCAATTATCTAAAATAATCTGAAATGCATAACTCCAAAAAAAAGGGCAACATGCCCAACCAACACTGGAATGGATCTTATCAATAAACTCAAGGAATGACATCGCCTAATGTCAAGTCATGTTGCTCCCACAGTATCTGCAGCTTCGAAATCTGTGGCAGATGAATCATCCATGACGCCCGTGTGGCTGGACACCTAATTTTTTTTAAAACAGATATGATACGGGTCAGATCCCAAAACCTTTAAAAGTATTTTTAAAGTGTATAAAATGCATAAACAAAAATGTTAAGAAAATGTTCATATTAATAAACCGATAATGCAATCTTATGAGTTACCCTTCACCCCTAATGTAACGTGCGTACCTAGTGTACTATCTTAACCCACGTAGTTACGCTACCCCGCCTAACTAGCCTTACTGCTCATCATCAATACTATACTATCATGCCCCGAATATAATACCTACCCATAGGTCATTAATTGAATTTTACAATATCCTAATTAATATCTCATTCGATCAGCACGATTTGAAATATATACTCCAACTATTAACGTTCACGATCACATTTATAATCCATCACTTTATTACCAATAACTATCACTAGTTATTTATATCGTAATCGCTTACTATTAACCCGTATACTTGTCTACATACAAATATACGTAATAATAGTCTACAACAAACACACATATGTCACGTATAGCCACCATCCCTCAGAGTAATCTGGATATGGGTGACCAAAATGCTATCATATTCCAGGGTATGCTCACCTCATCCTAATTACCAGAGGTCGGACTCTCACACCGACTTGGTAAAATCGCAAACGTATTAAAGGCGGTCATAGTCCTTCGACAGTGAGTCATAACCATACCCATAATTACCTCACTGGGAATATAAATCACACAAACAAAAACATGGCCTTGTTACCTGGTGTGATACTTAGCCTGCTGAGATTCTCCAGGGAAGATTAACCTCATCGAACAACCTCCACTGATAGCACTAGAGGGTTATGTTTCACATAAAATTATACGCACACACACACACACACACACACACACACACATATATATATATATATATATATATATATATATATATATATATATATATATATATCGCCCATAACCGTATATACACAAAGTCATAGCAATCGACTAATCCGTGCCTTTTCCCCAAAGCACTAGTCTAATATCCCAAGTCTCATTTCGACCCTTCTTTAATTAAATTCATCTCTTAATTAAATAATTTAACATATTCCCTCATTTCTGAGTTTTCGCAAACATTCTAAATCAATCCTACATTAATAATAAGAAGTCACTCTATTCCATTCGACAGTCTATATCCCCAAGTTTTTGAACCCCTAAATACCCTACGTACATATAACCCAAGCTAATTCTCGTTTACCAAAATTACCCTTGCTGAACGTCTCTCCAAAATTAGTCAAATCATTCTATTGACCTCAACAAATTTATCAACTTCCCACTCTACCCTTTTTATTAACAATAAAAGACCAAGTTGTCCCTCACAGCAGGTTCAAACCGATTCATGTTCATAGCCGAATTGATTCGCTAGGCCGAATTAATTAGATTCTGGGCAGGAGCCCAGATTTGACGCGAAAGTGACGAGTTTCATAAATCATTCATATAGGTTTGTCTAATAAATCTTTCATCAATCATTCATATTGGTTTGTCCCCCAGAAAACCCCTTTTTTCACATAGTAACACCCAGCCCAAAAATTTAATGAATTACTATAAATTTTTATATAAATGATTATACTACACATAAATAAAAAAAGTAAGATATACACTTGTCTTGATTTTGTCAAATTCTGATTTCCTTACGCGTTGTTTAGAGTCTGACAAGAATCCTCCCCAATTCCTCTCCAAAGTAAGCCCTTTTGGATCTCCTGAGTGTTATTTCACTTTTCTCTGTAATACCCCGTACTTTTGGCTATATTTATTTTTGGGATTAATTAATTAAATGCGTATTAATTGGAAATTAATCCGGGTTATAAATACTAATGAGATGCGAATTGGTATTTGATTATGTGCATATATGATTATATATGTATTTGGTATTATAAAATTTGTCGTGGGATTTATATACGGCATTTTAGAAATTTTGTTGGGACGCGTGGGACCGCCGCGTCACGATATAACACTTTGTTAATAAAAAGTGAATTTAAAATCTATAATCCGTATGGTCATTTTGAGTGTGCCAACGCGTCCGGAAGGGTCGAGATAGTCAGAAAACACTAGCCGGGGGTATAGTTTGGGTCCCGGGGTATTTTTAGGCCATACCGGTAACTTAAAGGGTATTTTAGTAATTTGGTATTTTTAGGTAATTAAAAGTGACGAAAATTGAGAGTTGTAATCTGATAAGGAATTAACCCAACCAACCCTTATTAAACCAACAAGCTACGGAGGTTTATTAAATTAGGTTTTCATTAGTTCCCCAAAGCAAACCCTAGCCACCATAGCTTTTTGGAGAAGAAAGCTTGGAGAAGGAGAGAGAGAGAGAGGAATTCTGCAGAAATTCTACACCGAATCTACACCAAATTCAGAGACAAACAAGGCAAGTGACTTTATTCCATTTAAATTCTGAGAATGTCTTTTCCATGTTAGAAAAATTCGGATTTATGGTTGTTCTTGATAAAAGATGAAAACCCATGTAGTTTAGATCATAAAAACTTGAGGAATTTGAGAAGGATTGCATGCAGAATAGTTGGGAGACAATTAATCTGATGTTAATACATGTTTGGGTGAAAGAAAAACGAATTAAAATCTGGATTTGATGTTGATATATATCTAGGGTTCATGTTCTTGATGATATTGGGGAAAAGTATAAAATCTTGGGATTTAATGATGTTTAGGATGCCTTATTACCTTAAAAGACGTTAGTTTATAACCTAAGCATGTTTTAGTTTGATTAGAGGACTTAAATCATTGTTAGGACGAACTTTGGAGAAGGATTGAAGTGATAAAAATGGATGAAAAACGATTTGGGAAAAATCTGGGCCGAAACTGGTAGCTCGTTAGAAGCAGCCCCAGGTCGTTCGAACGAACTCGTTCGAACGAGCTTCTAACGAGTTGACCAGTCGTTATTAACGAGTAGGGGTTTCGTTCGATATCTCGTTCGAACGAGATATCGTTAGAAGTGTTTGTTCATTCGAACGAACTGGGATCTCGTTCGAACAGCCTCGTTCGAACGAGACTTCTAACGACCTGACAGTCCAAACTCGTTCGAACCCTCGTTCGAACGAGACTTCTAACGAGCTAGCAGTTTGGTACTTTTTGGACTGTTTTGACTTTTGGAGTTCCGTAAACTTGTTCGAGGATATAGTTAACCTTCTAACGATGGTGTAGTGATAGGTTTGGGACATTTGGGTATTTATGAGAAGCAATTTACATACGGGAGTGTGTTACATGGACGGTTTGGGTTGAGACGTGAGTGTCTAGTACGACGTGAGATAATTACGACGCGTATAATTACAAACCGGAATAGTATTAATCATGATAAGTATAAACTAGTACGAGTATGCGATATGTACTACGATTAAAATACGGTATTACTAAGATGTGTGTTTACTTAGTATTGGTATATGGATTGTGTGTATGACATACCTACCATACTTGCTATCACGGGAGGTTGCGTTCGCTTAGGACCCTCTATTCCTTGTGTGCCTACGGGGGGGATATAGACTGGTACCTTGATGAACATAGGTCATAGAAAGACTTATTGTGATATTAATAAGTCCGCTGATCATGGGAGCGTAGGTATGTGCGTGACCCATGTGATGGTGACTGTGTTCGCCTCCATTATTTGTGATGTTGTTATCGGTAAACTATTCCTGAGAGATTCGGAATATGTAATCCTTATGTACGTGATGTACCGGGATGGATAGCAGAGTATGTGTGCACTACAGCTTAGGTTGCGAGGTGCTTGTATTGTATATTTATGATATGAATAATATACATTGTATTAATGGGAATCCTCATGTTAATGTTGTGAAAATATTACGGTATTGTTTCGAGATATATAATGAGTTAGCTGATAGTTATATCAATGGCATATTTAGTAACTGAGTTTACGTTAAATCTCTATTAAATTACGATCATTGTTATGTTAAATGGAAGCGAGTAATATGGGTAGAACCTTTGGCAGTCTAGCTAGTTATGTTGTCAGTTAGCTAGTATTATGGGTCGTTATAGATGGGTACTTACGTTAGGAGTGCACAGTTAGACGAGAGGTGAGAATATCATGTGAGTGTACGTCCTAACATGTACTTTGCATTTAATGTTTTAAATGTTTTTAAAGCACTTGCAGGTTTTTAAAATATAACTCCACATTCGGGCTCTGACCCGTTTGCTTTTCAAATCTCTTTTTCTTTGTAAAACCATTTTAGGTGCCCAGCCACAAGGACACCAAGCATAGGATACTCATTCAGGTGAAGAGCTGTAGCTGCTTGTGGAAGCTACAGGGATTTGCATGTAGACACTTCTATCTTTTGGATTCCAGAGTCGCCATCTATCATTTGTAGGGCATGTTGCCCATTTCTATATAGAGCATCTTTTATATTTCAGTTTTCAGACTTTAGCATTTATGGTTCCAGTATTTAGTTATTCTTTTCAGTTATGGGACTGTAGTGAGGAGTTTTCCTCCAGACTTTAATTACTATTATGTGATGGTTATTCATTTTACTTCAGCATGGTGAATGGTGTTATTTACTTCTTCATTACTTTTGTTGCATGTTAATCAGACTTAAATTAAAATTTGGCAGCTTGCTTTTTAAATACTAGGTGGTTAGAAATAATAAAATGTTTTCGACAGTGATGCTATTAACTGAGCCAACTTGGCATTTTGAATTAATTTTATAAAGGAGTAGTTACCCGGTATTTAATTAGTCGGGGTGTCACATTCTCATCAAAAGTCTCTGAGGTTTTTTTATAGTGTATAATGGCTGCTTATAAACCCTAATCACTCATCTAAACTACTTAATCCCGAATGTATGTTAACCTCTTAGTGAAAAATGACTTGAATGCCCCCGAAAGGGTTATGACTAGTCTTAAAAGCTCTCGAAACCTAATTACTACCTCTGGGTACTCTATTTTGACTATTTTGGCCATTCTCGGGTCAACCGCGCACTTGAAATCACCATTTGAGTCATTACACATAAACATCCTATCTCAACCCAATGGTAGCCCTCACAATTGGCCTGTTGAGATATCACAAATTCCTGCCATTTTTAATCACATATAACGTACTAAAATTGACTTAATTAAATTTACTTCTTCACACTTTCAAGTTTACACATAAATATTAATCTTTGTTCTTCACTAATTAATATATATATATACATATATATATATATATATACATATATATATATACATATATATATATATATATATATTTATTTATTTCACATTATTTCCTATTTTAATTAAATTATGACACACGTGTAATTTAAACTGCTAAAATAATTTACTCAAAAATATGGGGTATTTCATACTCCCCTTTACGAAATTTTATCCTTGAAATTCAGACGTACCTGCGGTAAAAAGCTCTAGATATCTCTCTCTAATATCACCCTCTTCCTCCCACGTCGACTCATATACATAATGGTGTCCCCACTAAAATAGAATTAGGGGCACCACCTTTGACTACATCTTTTTCTTACTACGATCCAGAATAGTAGTCGGCCTCTCCTCGTGCGAGATTTCTAGCTGCAAGTCTATCTCCTCAAGTGGGACGTTCCAATGCGCCCTCTAACTCCTCTAGTATCTCTTGGGTGAGGACATGTGGAACACATCATGAATCCTCCATAAATGCTCGAGAAAACCCAGCCTAACAGCAACTGGTCCCACTCTCTCAATGATCGGGAAGGGACCTACATACCTCGATCCTAGCTTCCCCTTCATCCCAAACCTCATAATTCCCTTCACTGAAGACACTTGTACCAAGACCTGATCCCTTATATCCAGTTCAATGTAACTCTTATCTGCATTAGCATAATTCTTCTTCCTATCTTGAGTCATCTGTATGCTTCCCCGAATGAGCTCAATCTTAATAGTAGTATCTTGAATCATCTCCGGCCCCAATATCTTGTTGTCCTCAACCTCTAACTAATAAGTGGGCGAACGACAATGCCACCCTATATTGCCTCAAATGATGTCATACCAATGGTGAACTGGTAGGAGTTATTATTAGCGAACTCCACTAGTGGAAGGTACTACTCCCAACCTCACCTAAAGTCAAGTATATACGTCCTGAGCATGTCCTCTAGCATCTGATTAACCCACCCAATCTGTCAGTCTACGGGTGATACACCGCAATCAACGGTAAATCAATGCCCATCACTGCCTGGAATCTCTCCCAAAAGAGGGATACAATAATCTTGTCCTTGTCGAACATGATATTAATAGGTACCCCATGTAATATCATTATCTTGATAATAAGTAGATGAGTGTACTATCTCATCTCAAAATTCATACGAACTGGAAGGAAGTGGTCCACCTTGGTCACACAATCCATGAAAACCCAAGTGGAATTGTGGCCCTCTCATAATATTGTTAACCTAGTGACAAAATCCATAGAGATGCCCTCCCATTTCCAGAAAGGAACCTCTAATGGATGCAACATCCCTATCAGTCTTTAGTGGTCTATCTTCACTAAGTGGAATATAATGGACTTTGAGACAAACTACTATATGTCTCGGTTCATCCCCGACCGCCTGTACTGCCTACACATATCGTGGTATATCTTATCCCCGCCAGGATGTACCGTAAACCTTAACCCATGAGACTGGACCATCAATGTATGTATCCCTTCCTCATCCTCCAGAATAACGAGTCTCATGTTAAAGAATAATTCTACCTTAGAACTGATCGAGTAGGACTCCACCCCATCTTCCAACAATTGGCGCACCCTATCCTGACAGAACTGATCATCGACCTATGCATTCACCACCCGCATAATGATTTCGAGAGTGATAGCTAATATTTCCATACATGCTTTGGAAACCTCATTATCATGCCGAACATCCTTCCACTTCGCCTTCTAACCCTTTGCTATCTCCCCCGTTGGTCATCGGCTTAATGTGTCTACCACCACATTAGCCTTTGCAGGATGATATGAATTAACAAACTGGTAATCCTTCACGAACTCTAACCATCTCCGTTTCCGTATAGTAAGATCCTTCTGCTAGAACAAATACTATAGTGAGTTATGGTCCGTGAATAAGCTGAATTGCTCACCCAAAAGGAAATTCTTCCAAATCCATAAGGAAAACACAACTGTTGCTAACTCTAGGTCATGTGTGGGCTAATTCCTCTCGTGGGTCTTAAGCTTGAGATATGCATAAGATATATCCCTATCCCCCTGGTGCAATACACGCCCAAGCCCTTGTAGAGATTCATTTGTAAAAACACTATACTCCACCTTGTAACACCCCGCCTAATTAAATACCGAGTGATCAGTTCTTTATTAAATAAATTCAAAGTGCCCAGTTGGTTCATTCTTAGCATCACTATTGTAAAATAATTTTATTTATTAACCACCTAATAAATAATTAAGCTAAGTGTCAAACATTTAATTTATAATTTAAGACCCATCGTTATGATTTAAAATGAAACCATTTTCATTATCGCAATTAATAATATTAAACCAAACCATCCAAATGAAATATCCAAGCTAGATTAAACAATGCAAATAATATATCCCAATCACAGGACAACGAAATAAATAAAACAATCCCAACAATAGCAAAATCAAAAATGATAATGAGTACAAATCTCTCTCTGAACTAAAATGAAATATGGAAATGGGCGACATATGCCCGATCTGAGAATAACAAAGTAGAAGACTGAAAAATCAAGAATAGAGTCGTCTACTGTAAGGACCTGCAACTTCCACAATAGCTGCAGCACGTCGATGGTCCAAAGATCTAAGCCTAACGCCCTTGTGGCTGGGCACCTGTATAATATAAATATATACAAGAAGAAAAGATAATAGGGAACGTGTAAGAGCCCGAGTGTAAAACAACTTTAGAAATGGTTTAGCAAGTATTTAAAATGCTTACTAGTTGATATGACACACATGTTAGTACGGGACACTCTCTTGAGAATTCTCATCTCTCCTCTAGTGTGCACGCCTATCATACCAATTAAATGACTCATAAGTCTAACCCAATTATCCTCTTATAAATTCTTATTCGCGAGATCGTATGACTACAATTTATTTAAGATACCATCTTCTTAAGGATTATTTAGGTCAATTTTTGTATTTATCAACACCGTTGTGAAGTTCCAAGAACTTACCATAATTAGGAGAATTTACTCAATATTTATCTAAATAAGCACAGAGTAGAAGGATTCCAGGTATATGTATATATAAGCTAATCACTCATATAAAATATATACTAATCGTCACCCTATATAAAATCTATGGTGCTGGCATAGTCTGCTATCAAGTCCCCATACCTCTTGTACTAAGGGAAATACTAGTTCGGAATCACTCTCGGATTGTATTAACACAATACACACATAATGGAGGCGAAGCATAGTTCCAAGTCGTTAAGAGGTCAGCACATACTCTCACTTCTCTGAGGACTGTCTGACTATCATTCTCAGATAGCCTATACCAAGGAATCCTATGTTATAGGGTACGAGTCAATATCCCTCATAAAGGTCCCATTGAGATAAGATTGTCCCAATGCGGCATCCTCCATGATAGCAAGTAGCACGGGTATGATTATACACAGATACATATATTATACACAAGCACTCGGTATATATATATATATATATATATATATATATATATATATATATATATATATATATATATATCCTTAAATATCTCAATTAGGTTCTCCCAGGACCCATAATAATACTTTAACCATACATGGCACAAATCACCCAAGTCCTACGTATAATTAACCCATTTCTTTTTATTCTCAATTATCGTCATTTCATAAGTGCTTTTCATCCCCCGAAGTGTTTTCTTACGCTAGATGTAAATTTAGTAGGGGTACCCCTCACTAGCATACTGGTCTAAGTCTTCATAGAGTCTCCTAATACCTCACTTAACGTACACAAAATTTCTATCCAATTTTATGCCCCTGTTATCCCACGGTTACATCTCGTATGAAATAAAAGTTTTGGGAACCTACTTAGACCTTATTGGTCCTCCCCATGACCCATTATTATCTTTAATTTATATCCAATGTCTCCTATATATTTTAAATTGAATTAATCGAAAAAGGGGGAAATTACACAATTTCCAGGAGGGGTCGATCGATCGATGGGAAGGGGTCGATCGGTCGACATTCTTGAGTCGATCGATCGAGCTGTTCTTGCCCAGATTCCGCAAATTCATACCTCCGGGTTTCTTACCAAAATCTCAATTATCAAGTCCCAAACTCCCAACCAACCATAAGGATCATTATATAAACAATAATAGATGATTTCTAACGTAAGATTTCCATTAATTCATCAAGAATCATCATCAAACGAATTAAAATTCAAGGATGTATTCTAACCTTAGTTTATTTTATTTCACATAAATTCCATTGATTTTCAGATTCCTATCGCTACAGGGTATCAATTTCATGTTCACCAATCTAAAACCAACAAAGGAATCATCCTAACATGATTTCTATTATGCAATTTCAGCAATTATTCCCAGACATCAATTCTCCTTTTATGAAACACAAATATTATCATCCTACACTAGCAAGGGTGTGATATCAACCAAAATAACAGAAAGTTAGATACTTGCCTCAGAGATGAAGGTCTGATTCACTGGTGTTGATGGGTATGGTTGCGTCCCTCGTTTCCTGATCTATGCATTAATGGTGAAAGATGGCAAACGTGGTGTAGTTTGGTGGCTCTCCTCCTTTGAAGGCTTCTCTCTTCTCTCTTCCTTAGCCTCTCTGCAACTCTAAAACTCCTAACCCTCGAGGAATATAACTCCCATTAGATATAGTCCTTTAATTTTCGTCCATATTTAAGCCTTAAAATGGATAATTACTAATATGTCCTCCCGGGTTGCCGATTAGGCCTAAAAACGTCCCGAGACCAAAACTAAACTCTCGGGTACGTTTTTCTGACTATCTCGACCCTTACAGACACGTTGGCGCACTTGAAATGACCATATGGGCGACTTATAATTTAATTACTTTATATTCCATTAATTTAGTTCCGACACGATACAAGCGCATCCCAACTTAAATTATACAATTATCGTGTTATTCACTCGCGACAATTTTATTAAATCTAATTCTATGTATTTCTTTACTTATTAAGTAATTTCCACCAATTAATTACTAACTCTCATCATGCTAGTAAATATTTATTTTAAAAAGATCATATTAATATTAAATTAATTTATCCCAATTTAATTTAACTGATCCCATAATTAAATGTCATAAATCGGGATGTACTGTACCAGTACTATAGCCTCATATCAAGGTACATCTTATCCCCTTTGGTATCTACTGCAAATCAGGATCCATGTGACTCTATCATCACCGCATGCCATAAGACCTCACCCTCCGGGACCACTAATCTCCCATTAAATCGCAATCCTCCATCTGAACTCACTGAGTAGAACTTCGCGCCCACGGATAGAAGCCGTACAATTTGATCTTGGAAAAATGAATCATTTGCTTGAGCCTGGATCACCCTCATAAGAATCTCTGGTGTAACTGTCATGGCGGATATAAAGGATCAGTCCACTGCCTCCTGATGTCCCAATTCTCTCCACTTCGCCTTCCATACTTCCACTACCTCACCTATCGGACTACGCCTTAATGCATCAATAACTACATTAGATTTCCCTGAATGATACTTTATCTCGAAGTCATAGTCTTTCACAAACTCTAGCCACCTGTGCTGACGAATGTTCAACTCTCGCTGAGTGAACAGGTATTGCAGTGACTTGTGGTCTGTGAATAGGTGGAATTTATCCCCAACAAACAGTGTCTCCAAATCCGCAAGTCAAACACGATCTCTTCTAGCTCCAAGTAGTGGATGGGGTAATTCTTCTCATGAGGCTTAAGCTTGCGGGAGGCATAAGCTATAGCCTGCTCCTCCTATTAAAGTACTCCACCGAGCCCCTATAGAGAGGCGTCAATATACACCAGATACTCCACCCCCGTCCTTGGTAAAGCAATAACTGGCACTGAAGTCAACTTATCCTTAAGCTCGTCAAAATCCAATTGACAAGTGTCATCCCATACGTACGGTACCCCCTTACGAGTCTGATTCATCAGCGGACCCACTATTTTTTAAAAGCCTCAAATGAACCGCCCATAGTATACGAATAAGCCCAAGAAACTATGCACCTCTATCGGTGTAGTGGGTTATCCCCACTCCCTCACTACCGACACTTTTCTCGGGTACATATATATCCCCAATTCTGACATAGCATGCCCCCAAAACTGAACATCTTGTAACCAAAATCTGCACTTATCATACTTGGCATACAACTGATGCTCTTGTAGAGTCTGAAGAACCTGTCTCAAGTAATCGGCATGTTGTTCCTCAGTCTGTGAATAAATCAGTATGTTATCAACGAAGATGATGACAAACTGATCTAAGAACTCTTTGAACACTCGGTTCATCAAGTCCAAGAATACGGCTGGAGCATTTGTCAGCCCGAACAGCATGACTCTGAACTTGTAGGACCCATACCTCGTCGGGAAAGCAGTCTTTAACACATCATTCTCCCTAATCCATAGCTGATCATATCCCAATCTCAAGTCTATCTTCGAAAAGAAGGCATCTCCCCTCAGCTGGTCGAACAAGTCGTCAATTCGGGGCAACGAATACTTATTCCGTATTGTGAACTTATTCAACTCTCGATATTCCATGCACAATATCAATGAACCATCTCTCTTTTTCACAAACAACACCGGAGAGCCCCAAGGTGAGGTGCTCCTACGAATGAAGCCCTGGCCTAACAGCTACTCAATATGATCCCGTAACTCCCTCATCTCGGCTAGAGCCATACGGTATGGTGCACGAGCTATCGACCGAGTGCCCGACATTAAGTCTATAACAGAGTCTATCTCTCTACTCGGGGTAGGACCGATATCTCCTGGAATACATTCGAAAACTCACAAACAACTGGAATAGAATCGAGGGAAATCATAATCTCCTTAGAGGTCTCCTCCTCTATGTAGTATAAATGGGTGGACGATCCCCCTAAAGGTGGGGCATCGCCACCAAAAACATCTACTGACCAGGAATGGTAAAGATAATACTTCTACCAAAATAATCTATCATGTCCCTACAAGTCATTAGCCATGCTCACGCATATCTAAAACTAGCATATTCACAGGTTGAATCAAGCTACCAATATCTATATCAACTCCCCGGTATATAAATAATATCAAAGACCGATTCCCCAATGGTGAGTCTACACATGTCACTGTACTCTCTATTGTGCCTAATAATCCTATGGCCCGTGCAAATCTAGTGGCTATAAAATAGTGTGACGCCCCTATATCAAATAAAACACGCCCCATAGTGTCGTGGATAGGAAGGGTACTCTTAATCGCGGGTGGCGCTTATCGTGCTACAAGCTGGTGGATGTTATAGACACGTCCATACTGTAATTTCCCCTACTGAATGGGGGCTGCTGGAATGGCTGGTAGGCTGGAATCTGAGCTGGAGCTGGGAAGGAGGCTGGGAAGAGCAGCCTCTGCAACTCATGATGGGAACCCTGTTCCTTTGGGGGCCCCCTATCTCTCTCTGGGAAATCCTGGAACCTATGTCCATTCTTTACACATCCCAAACACCTGCCCATAAATTTTCCTCCCCTCTGTCCCCACTGACCTCAGCCCTGATGGTCATTTCCACCCCACCGCTGGCCCTACTGAAAACACAATTGACCGTGATGGCCCTGCTACTGACCTTGTTGACCCTGCTGGCCATGCTGATTGGACTGGCCCTGCTAGCCCTATATAAATCCCCCATATCCCTTCTTGGAATCAATGGATCGAAATTGCTTTGTAGGGTCCCCCTGAGGGGAACTCTACTCACTATGGCGGATCTGCCCCTGAGCTGCTGGTGCCCTACCAACACCACTACCTCCAGTCCGGCCCTACTTGCTTTCTTCCCTGCTGATGGAAGTGGTGATCTTGTCAATGCAATAGAGAGGCGTTGAGTACATCAGTGTAAGTACTCAATGAAATATTTCCTATGAGATGCTGAAGAATATTCCAGGCCAATCCATCCAAGAACAATAAGATTTTCTTCCCTTCGGTGGGTGAATCATTCGACACTATAGTGAGAAGTATCATGAACTCCTCCTTATACTATGCAACCATCATACTCTCCCACTTAAGATTCAGTAATCTCCGCCTCATCTCAGTCTGCACGGTGGATTGGAAATATTTACGGTCAAACCGCACCCAAAAAGTATAAATCGACATGTTATCCCTCTCCTCCAAGGTTGTGGTGGATTCCCACAACTGTAAAGAGGCCCCCACTAGCTTGAAGGAAGCCAGTAACTGTGTATGCATGTCCGTACGCTCATACATGCACATATTCCTGTGGATGTCTTTCTTCCATTGACTGACGATGACAATATAAGAACTACGCGAGAACTCCGGGGGATGTGCCATTTGAAAAGCATCCCCAACCTTTTATCCATGACGTGGGAAGCTATGCTGGCACTGTCGCTATAGCCTAAACCTGTGGTGGGGCCTGCTGCACCACTGCTAATTATGCATTCACCGCCTAAGCAACTATAGCGACGAACTCATTTGCGTTCATCATTCCCTGAGCCTGAGCTACTGGCTGCTCGGGCTGGGCATTCATGTCTCGTGTGCTCATCTCGGAGGCATCTGAAACAAGAAGGAATTTTATTAGTCCATAGTTATTATTAAATCTCAAATTGCTGAAGATGTAACCGTATAAATAAGAATACAACAGTCCTAAAAATAGGGCTCTATATCAAAGACGCTAAGCTGGAATCATAATAAATCGTACATATCCTAAAGGACTCTAGAACCTATTTCTCTGATACCACTTGTGACACCCTACCTAATTAAATACCGGGTGATCAGTTCTTTATTAAATTAATTGAAAGTGCTCGGTTGGTTCATTCTTAGCATCACTATCGTAAAATAATTTTCTTTATTAACCACCTAATAAATAATTAAGCTAAGTGTCAAAACATTTAATTTATAATTTAAGACCTATCATTATGATTTAAAATGAAACCATTTTCATGAACATAATTTATAATATTAAACCAAACCATCTGAATGAAATATCCAAGCTAGATTAAACAATGTAAATTATAAATCCCAATCGTAGGACAACGAAATAAATAAAATAATCCCAACAATAGCTAAATCTGAAATGATAAAAAGTACAAATCTCTCTCTGAACTAACATGAAATATGGAAACAGGCAACACATGCCCAGTCTGGGAATAACTAGGTAGAAGACTGAAAAATCAAGAATGGAGTCGTCTACTACTAGGACCTGCAACTTTCACAATAGCTACAGCACGTCGATGGTCCAAAGAATAAGCATGACGTCCATATGGCTGGGCACCTGTAATATATATATATATATATATATATATATATATATATATATATATAAGCATGTTAAATACCTGCTTATATAGATTTAAAATATCTTTAAAAATGGTTTAGCAGGTATTTAACATGCTTATGACATTTTTAAAGCTATATAAGCAGGTATTTAACATGCTTATATATATATACTAGGGTGTACCCATGTCGATGGCACGACGATAAATTTGTTCCTGTGATATTTTGTACCCGTGCTAATGACATGACGATAAATTTGTTCCCGCGATAAATTTTGTGAACTTTACTAACATTGTGAGTTGACTTTGTACTATGATAACATAGGCTTTTCACCCTTGCCGATGGCACAGTTAATTTTAATTGGGTGTATTGTTATTTCTTGCAAGTGAAATTTAAAAATGTAGGTAATGTTCACTAATTCATTAAAAAATCACATATATGAAATCTAAATAAAGGTTTCATGACTCGACACCATCAATAATTTAATTTGGTAAAATAGATTGCGCGATTAAATTTTACCGTGTTGACACAATTTAAATTTGACATCGCAACTAAAGTCACGATCCCCTCATGCAACTAAAAACTTATTCCAATGGCATTAATTTTTTTTATACCTAACCAATATTCTAATTGCTTAATTGAGAAAATTTTAATCTACCAAAATAAAATTTTAGACTATTAGGTCAAAACATTTATATTAGTATATATTTAGTGAGACTATGATAGCATCTACTTAAATTCATTTAGATTATTTACATTAATTAGTACATTAATATGTTTACAACTATGTGCAAACAAACACACCCCTAGTTATACTTTTAGGGCGTACCTGTGCCGATGGAATGGTGATAAATTGTTCCCGTGTCGCCATCAGTTCATATTCTGCATTGATGGCACTATCTTAATTCCGTTTAAAGTTCAAAACATCACAATCATATAATTTTATTGTCATTAAAATTTAAGGGGTGAGAATATCAAATACTAGTGAGTCCAATGGGGATTGTTGGATTAAAGGTTTAAACAATTAAAATGACACGATCATATATAAGGACCACTTATAACAAAATAAAGTCTAAATTATAACAATTGAATACAATGAGTAACAACACAATCCACAATTGATCATTCATATTCTTTACTATACTTTTTATTCTCGTAATTAATATTAACATATTAAAGTATACAATAATTTTTTACAAATAAAATAATCAAATAGCAGTGCTGAAAGGATCCCATTGAACTGAAAAATCAAACAATATAACAACGGTGCTGAAAGGGAAACTAATTTCTTCATGAAGGCCTCAAAACAAAAACTGATTGGAAAACTAAAAAAATTTATATTGAAATCAGATTTTTTACCTTTTAATTTTTGCGTATTGTTCAATTACATTGTCAACAATATCATCAAATTTAGGAACTTAGCCATTCAATCCTTCAGAAAGACCAAAACCCAGATGATCAATGGCGTAAACACCATACCGAGAGTCAACAATTTGCTTAGCAATACCTGAAATAAGAATCTTCTTCGATCGAATACGCTTCCCCATATTTCCATCTAACTTCTAAGTATTACAGTGGAACATCAAAGAAAAAAATGTCAATGTTACTCATTAATTACCTACCGAAAAAATATGTACCACTGATTAATAAATTGTATTGAGTATGGACCATTGATATGTTCAAAGAAGGATATTACTAATTTACATCTCACACATATAAACTAACGCTATCCCTATCAATAGTCAAAAAGCTACCTAGACATTTATAAAATCCAAATAAACTATAATTTGTTAACCTCAACTGTTAAGGTGTGAAAAAGGGACCCAATTAATGAAACTCTGGAGATGTTAGCCTTTACAACTCTTAAAAAATCTTTGGTTCACTGACACAGTCACATAAAATAACACTACTCAACCCTATACACAATCTCACCATCCAATCTCTCATTCTCCCTAGATCAATGCCACCTCACGTGGGACCACGTCATTGGCCCTCGGGTCTAGCGCATGTACCCCATCATTGCCATTGCCGTCGCCGGAAACAAAATCATGGGCTGCAGTAAAAAGTTTTTAAACATAATAAAAAGAAAAGTTGCATGGGTATTCAGAATCAGAACCTGTTTCTTGTGGTTATTCAAAAGATTTCAACACATAGAATCGTGTGGGTATTCATAACCAATAATCATCAACACAAAAGATTTCAACACATAAAAAGGTCTTGTACCTATTTCTTGTGGGTATTCAGAACACATCCAAATATGGGATGTTATGACGAATCCCTACCATGCCAATAATCGTCATCGGAGTCAATATAAAAACCCAAAGATCTGTGTACCCTGTGTTGCTATCTACCAGTGGTGCTAGCAGATCTGCAAAAAATAGCGTTGAAATTTAATTATCATGATGATAGAAACAGAGGGTAGCGTTGAAATCTAATTATCATAAAGATAGAAACACAGGGTAGGAAAGAAAAAATATCAAAGGCTTTACCCGGTGTTGCTATCAACCGACCGAGTTATGATATGTACAAGAGAGGGATGAGAACGTGGGTGGCGGTGGACTGAAATGGAATGAGAGGGAGAGGATGGGGTAGAGCGGCGGAATGAACGGGATGAGATATGGGTAATATTTCTCTCTTTTCTCTTTTGTAAAGAATTTGGTTGGAAAATGTGAGAGAGCATATATAAGATTTGATATTACCCCATATCTTTTATTTTGAGTTCCAATGCACACGGTTGCTGCGAGGCTCGAGGTAGATGATTTGGTTTGAAAACCAATACTCTTATACAGACTCTCTTTCTCAACCCTTAGATTCAAAGCCATCAAATTTAATCTGAGCCACCAGTTGATAAACACCAAATCCATGAGATTTAATCTCAACCGTCAGTTGGAGGAGACCAAAAGTCCCTCCTCCATTATTATATATATATATATATATATGTGTGTGTGTGTGTGTGTGTGTGTGTGTGTGTGTGTGTGTGTGTGTGTACGCGACACTCTCTTGAAAATTCTCACCTCTCATCTAGTGTGCATGCTTATCGTACTGCTAAAATGACTCATAAGTCTAACCCAATTCTCCTCCCATAAATTCTTATTCACGACATCGTATGACCACGATTTATTTAAGATACCATCTTCTTAAGGATTATTTAAGTAAATTTTTGTATATTTCAACATCGTTGTGAAGTTCCAAGCACTTCCCATAATTAGGAGCATTTATTCAATATTTATCTACATATGCACACAATAGAAGGATTCTAGGTATATGTATATATATGCTAATCACTCAAACAATATATATACTAATCGGCACCCCACATAAAATCTATCGTGCTGGCATATTATGCTATCAAGTCCCCGTGCCTCTCGTACCACGGGAAATACTAGTTCGGAATTACTCTCGAACTGTATTAACACAATAAACACATAATGGAGACGAAGCATAGTTCTAAGTCACTAAGAAGTCAGCACATACACTCACGTCCCCTAGGACCATCTGATTATCATTCTCAGATATCCTTTACCAAGGAATCCTATGTTCTAGGGTAAGAGTCAATATCCCCCATAAAGGTCCCATCTAGTCTACCTCCATGATAGCTAGTTGCGCGGGTATGATTATTCACAGATACAAACATTATACACAAGCACTCGGTATATATATATATATATATATATATATATATATATATATATATATATATATAGAGAGAGAGAGAGAGAGAGAGAGGCCCTTTTCTATAAGGACTCCATATGGTGCAGACTCTGGTACATACCATTTTTTTAAAATAGTAAAAAAAAGAATTTTTGTATGAAACTTCATGAATATAATCTCTATGGTGCGAAGATCATCTCTGATTTTTTTCATCAAAAAATTCAATAAAAAACCGTTGATATGAGGTTATATGTAAAAAAATGGAATAAATATGCATTTTCGACCGTTGAAATGTTGACGATCATCTCACCCACTTTTTGATTGAATTTTTTGATGGAATTTCATGGATATGATCTCGATAGTGATAAGATCATATCCATGAAGTTTCACCAAAAAATTCAATCAATAAAGCGGTTGGCGCCGACCCAACATTTATACAATTGAAAATGCATATTTATATCATTTTTTACATATCACCTCATCTCAATGGTTTTTTTATTGAATTTTTTGACGAAAAAAATTAGAGATGATCTTCTCACTCGGGAGATCATATCCAAGAAGTTTCATCAAAAAATTATTTTTTTACTATTTTAAAAAAAATGGTATGTAGGTCTGCACTATAAGGAGTCCATACATGAGACTTTATATATATATAGGTTCGCCCAGGACCCATAATAATATTTTAACCATACGTGGTACAAATCACCCATGTCCTACATATAATTAACCCATTTCTTTTTATTCTCAATTGTCGCCATTTCATAAGTAGTTCTCATCCCCCGAAGTGTTTTCTTATGCTAGATGTGAAAGGTGGAATCCCCGGATTTTAATAATCACAAATTTAATTTCCTTGTTAATGTAAAACACAGTATAGATGAGATGCGGAAGCGTTGTAAAACTGGTGATGGTTCAACTTTCCAAAAATTAACAAAAACAAGTTTTAATTTCTCAAAACAAATTAAAACATAATTCAAGTCCTAGAATTTGCCTAAGTCATAATTAACAATTATTCAAAGTTAGGCGAAACCAATTTTAGCAAATGACTTGAATAAACTAATTTTACCCAATATTTAATTTAAGTCCCAAATTAAATGAGTGCGATAATTAAACCAAATTTTATCTTGAATTAAACCTAAAGCATGCGTTCTAAATTGTGTGCAAGATAAAAATCAACAATGTCACACTACACCGCGATGTACGAGGAAAAACCCACTAACGGGAAAAAAACCTCGGGACGGCCCTAGCCACAAATCCACTAAAAATGGTATTACAAAATACAAGACAAAAGACTTACTTCCTAAACTCGAACCCTCTCAAGCCGTGATGCTTCTTCTTGTATCAACCTCCAATTAGCGGATAACCAACGGAGCTCCACCGTGGTCTCGCAATTCACCGATGGGACTTTATATGGTCACCGTCACCCAAACATGGAGCCTTTCTCCGTGTGGGTAGAATCTCAACAAAAGTCTTCTTTGTGATGGGGTGTAGAAGCAAACCCGAAACGTCTCTTGAATTCGGTAGAGAAAATCGGTGCCAAAAACTCCAAGCAATTGATATAAATATAGAAACTTGGATAAACAATTATTGGGTGTAAACTAGAGTGTGTATGAATTTTTCATTAAAAATGAACACTCAAAACTTGAACATTTTCTTAAACTAATTTTGATCTCAAACTCTCTCTAGGAGATAAACAATGTTGGAAAAGTTGTCTTGGAAAATGTGTTTTCAGCACATAATAATGTATGAAAAAAGTTGGTTGAAAACCAAGTGGAGGAGTGGGGAAAAACTGCAAAAAACTGCCAAATAACTATTTCCGCTGGAATCTCGTTCGAACGAACTTGATTCTCGTTCGAACGAGACTTCTAACGAGCGACCAGCCTGGGCTCGTTAGAAGTTCGTTAGATACCTCGTTAGAACGAACATTCGTTCGAACGACATATCGAACGACTGACCAGTTAGGGTCATTGGCAAAACTCGTTCGAACGAAACTGGTTCGAACGACAAAACTCGTTCGAACGAAATCTGGTTCGAACGAAAAAACTCGTTCGAACGACATTTCTAACGAACGACCAGAAAGATTGAAAAATTCGATTTTGGCCCAGAAACTTTTATAAACTTTTATATACTTATTTTAAAGTTCTATATGATTCTTTCTGAAAATAAAATGCAGTTTTTATTACACCTAACACCCAATACAAATTGTTCCAAGCTCCTATATAAATATAATTACATTCATACCTTGGGAGCATGGAACCTTAGTTGATGACGTAGAAACGAGGCACGCAAACCGGCATTTTGATGAAGCTTTAAATTCTTTGCCGCTATGTCTTCAATACACACTTCATAGGCTTGAAAATATTACAATCAAATACATTCCTATGAATAAATGTTTTTGTCCGGAATTGAGCCAAAACTATATATGGACTCAATTGGAAATTTGTGTCCTTACAAATCTCCCCCTTTGGCTATTCCGGGACAAAAACCAAACAAAAATCCTAAAGGGCCGTCAAGCTCACTAGACTCAAAAACATAACCCGACCAATCTTGACTCAACCCAAGGATCAAACGCTTTGCCATAGAAAGATGCCTCTTTAGAATAATTCCTGCACACTTAAGCAAACTCATCAAATGCATAGGGAATATCAAAATTTTAAATGCAATTAATTAATTACTCCCCCCAAATTAATTCTCCCTTTAAACACATGACCTACTTAGAAAGACATCTCCCCCTAAGATAAATCTCCCCCAAACGAATATACGATGATAATAGGATTAGATACCATTTCTCCCCCTTTTTGTTCGGGAATAGGAAAAGGATAAAGAACTAATAAACAGCATGTGAAAGTTTAGAGTGATAAGACATGAAAGCATATGGGCAATTAAAGCAAGGCAAAGACAAACAAATATCATATATATATATACTATAAATATACCAATAAGTACGTGCATATATAGATAGATATAAACACACACATGACACAAAATACAATAAGTTTGCACACTCGTATGGCAAAAATGTGTCATATGGAAACGGAAGTGTAGGGGTGTGAACTAGCAACAATTAAATTTAGACCCAAACACTTAAGAAACGTTCACGGAGTTCTCATTTGATTGCAAACTTCATCACAGTTAAATATAACCTCATGTGACAATATAAAGAATGAACTCAATGAACAAACATACACAATGCATACAAGCCTAGCATGATGATAATTCTACAAACCAAATAGAGTCATCACATTAAAGACAACTAGGATAAACGGACATTGTGCAAACCGTTGATATACCATCCAATTCTCCCTCATTAAGCATATATATTCTTTTGTTATTGAATGAATATATCACACAAACATAGGCCTTGGCAATAGCTTTCTTTTAAATGCCAGATATTCTGTTTTTAGGCCTTTGGATCACGTATTTCTTTTAGATCCAATCAACGGTGGCTTACTATCGCAAAGGATTTAATTCATCCTTTCGGAGCCCTTCCCCGTGCATATATTAATTTATCATGTTTTCTTTTTTCACACAAATCTCACATGCAACGGAATTTGACATGCACTAGTCCTCCTAGGTCATAGATATGTAGATGACTAGATTGATAGGAGAACACCTCAAAAAGCTCAAATATAACATGTGACATTAAGATTTCAAAAGAGCTCGTGCATGTGTGAAAAGAGGCATATAGAAATAGAATCCATTTAAACAATACAAAATCCAACTACTCCATATAAAACATGGTAAAGAACATTTTAAGGATTGAAAATCTAAACCAAAAGTTCTAGCCACATGGGAGCGTAAATGATGGGATTCAAACACAAGTATATGCCACATAAAGTGTGTCAAACTAAAATACACACAAAACAAAATCTTTTTGAGTTTTTAACATTTTTAATCAAAAATAAATATTTACTCAAAAGGACAAACAAAAATCATTTGTATTTTTCATTAAGCTTAAATGAAATAAATAAAACACAAATGATAAACAAAAATCTTTTTATATTATGCAGTCGATTCAAACACAAAATATAATACAAAAAGATAAACAAGTCATAATTTCTAGCATGTGATATGAAATAAGGCAATGACTAGAGAATGACTAAACAAGCATACATTTAGCATATGAATATAGCATGAAGTACAAACGCTAAAGTATGCAAATACTAACACATTCATCCATTAGATTTAGCAAGGGAGGAAGGATGTGAAAGTAAATGAGAATCAAAATCCCTTATTTTGTAAGGTAACCAAGTCGGATTTCCTAACCCAAATTAATGAAGAATTACTATCTTGCGGTGTAGGAACGTTAGCTATCGTGGTTACTTTACTATGGGATTTTCTAGGAATTCGTGTAAGATCTAAACAAAATTTCCTAAGATGACCTTGTCGACCACAATGTGTACAAGTGAGAACATGTCGAAAAGATTTACTTAAGGAGTGATCTTTAAAAGTATTCCTAGTTGATTCTCCTAAAACATTGGTTTGGGCATTATGAGTAAATTCATTACAAGGATTGAAGCCTAAACCACAAGTGTCATTTTTAATTTGGACCGTTCCTAACATTTTATCTAGTTTTTCCGAACGACACTCCAAATCAAATTTGACAATACTAGAATCTTTTAATTTATTTTCCAACTCAACAATGTTAGATTCTAGTGAAACATTTTTCTCTTCAATAGCAAGAAGCTCCTTTTTAAAGGATTCCATTAAACCCTTAAGGCTATCTCTCTCGCCTTCTACGTATTCTAGCTTCTCTCGAAGAGTCCTCTCATGTGTCCTAAGGTCTTCTATTAAGGCACTATCATCAACGACCTTGACACTCTTTCTTAAACAAGCTTCTAACTTCAAATTAGTTCTTTTCAAATTAATAGATTCTTTATATAATTCATGAAAAGCATTTTGAAGTTCACTCACATCAACCTCTTCTTCATTTTCCCTCTCACTTTCTTCTTCACTCTCACTATCATTAAAAATAAGGGAATCATGAACAATGACCTTGGAAGTGGCATGTGCAATCGTGTCATCAATCGATGAGTTCTCATTATCACTCACATGACTAGCCATAAAAGCCACAAAATTTTTCTTAGTGGGGGAATCGGGCTTTTCTTCCTTATCACTATCACTAAGGGTTGCATTATATGAAATAGGTCGCTTACCATCTTTCCTTAGTTTAGTGGGGCACTCATAAGCCCTATGGCCATAACCTTCACGACCAAAACATTTATTAGACTCGTCCCTATCATCATTTTCATTACTTGGTTTAGGGATCTTATCGGCTTTAGAAAACTTCTCGCTTTTATCATGTTTAGAAGTATCAAATTTCTTAAAATCATTTTTAAAATTACCTTTGTTAATTTTAAGAAATTTTCTAAATTTGCGAGCAAACAAAGCCATATCTTCCGAGTCACTATCACTATCGCTCTCTACTACATGTTTAACCTCTTTGCGGGCTTTTAAAGCAACTCCCTTTTCGATTTTCTTTTCAGTTTTAGAGGGAAACATATCCAGTTCATAGGTTTGTAAATCACCTACAAGCTCTTCTAATTTCGTAGAGGCTAAAGTGGGTAAAGAATTTAAAACGGTCACCTTTGGAATAAATCTATCGGGTAAGGACCTTAAAATTTTCTTTACTACACGGTCGTCAGGTATTTTCTCTCCCAAGTTAAATGATGAATTCACAATATCAGAAAGTCTAGCATAAAATTTATCAAAAGTTTCTGATTCATCCATTTTGATAGTTTCAAATTGAGTGGTGAGGTTTTGGAGTTTAGAAGCTTTAACGACACTCGTTCCTTTATGAGTTAATTGTAAAATATCCCAAGCTTCTTTAGCTGTCTCACACGTCATAATGCGTCGGAATTAATCCGGTGTGACAGCGCTAAATAAGGCATTTAAACCACGGGAATTAAAATTTGCAAGCTTAAACTCATTTTCGGTCCATCTATCGATGGGTTTGGGAACACGTTCATTTTCAATTAGATGAGTTGGTGGGGAATATCCGGTAACAACATACATCCAAACTCTCTCATCGATAGATTTTAGTGCCGATCTCATTCGCGCTTTCCAATACGCATAGTTTGAACCATCGAAAATAGGAAATTTTGAAAATGGGGAAAAATCCATTTTAGCCAAAAATTAAAGAATCTTAACGAAATAATTTATCGTTTTTGGCTCTGATACCAATTTGAAAGGTGGAATCCCCGGATTTTAATAATCACAAATTTAATTTCCTTGTTAATGTAAAACACAGTATAGATGAGATGCGAAAGCGTTGTAAAACTGGTGATGGTTCAACTTTCCAAAAATTAACAAAAACAAGTTTTAATTTCTCAAAACAAATTAAAACATAATTCAAGTCCTAGAATTTGCCTAAGTCATAATTAACAATTATTCAAAGTTAGGCGAAACCAATTTTA
Source organism: Sambucus nigra (assembly GCA_949130495.1). Lineage (NCBI taxonomy): Eukaryota > Viridiplantae > Streptophyta > Magnoliopsida > Dipsacales > Adoxaceae > Sambucus > Sambucus nigra. Next base: position 244,706,367 of record OX422209.1, read on the forward strand.
GCAAATGACTTGAATAAACCAATATTACCCAATATTTAATTTAAGTCCCAAATTAAATGAGTGTGATAATTAAACCAAATTTTATCTTGAATTAAACCTAAAGCATGCGTTCTAAATTTTGTGCAAGATAAAAATAAACAATGTCACACTACATCGCGATGTACGAGGAAAAACCCACTAACGGGAAAAAAAACCTCGGGACGGCCCTAGCCTCAAATCCACTAAAAACGGTATTACAAAATACAAGACAAAAGACTTACTTCCTAAACTCGAACCCTCTCAAGCCGTGATGCTTCTTCTTGTATCAACCTCCAATTAGCGGATAACCAACGGAGCTCCACCATGGTCTCGGAATTCACCGATGGGACTTTATATGGTCACCGTCACCCAAACATGGAGCCTTTCTCCGTGTGGGTAGAATCTCAACAAAAGTCTTCTTTGTGATGGGGTGTAGAAGCAAACCCGAAACGTCTCTTGAATTCGGTAGAGAATACCGGTGCCAAAAACTCCAAGCAATTGATATAAATATAGAAATTTGGATAAACAATTATTGGGTGTAAACTAGAGTGTGTATGAATTTTTCATTAAAAATGAACACTCAAAACTTGAACATTTTCCTAAACTAATTTTGATCTCAAACTCTCTCTAGGAGATAAACAATGTTGGAAAAGTTGTCTTGGAAAATGTGTTTCCCGCACATAATAATGTATGAAAAAAGTTGGTTGAAAACCAAGTGGAGGAGTGGGGAAAAACTGCAAAAAAACTGCCAAATAAGTGTTCCCGCTGGAATCTCGTTCGAACGAACTTGATTCTCGTTCGAACGAGACTTCTAACGAGCGACCAGCCTGGGCTCGTTAGAAGTTCGTTAGATACCTCATTAGAACGAACATTCGTTCGAACGACATATCGAACGACTGACTAGTTAGGGTCGTTGGCAAAACTCGTTCGAACGAAACTGGTTCGAACGACAAAACTCGTTCGAACGAAATCTGGTTCGAACAAAAAAACTCGTTCGAACGACATTTCTAACGAACGACCAGAAAGATTGAAAAATTCGATTTTGGCCCAAAAACTTTTATAAACTTTTATATACTTATTTTAAAGCTCTATATGATTCTTTCTGAAAATAAAATGCAGTTTTTATTACACCTAACACCCAATACAAATTGTTCCAAGCTCCTATATAAATATAATTACATTCATACCTTGGGAGCATGGAACCTTAGTTGATGACGTAGAAACGAGGCACGCAAACCGGCATTTTGATGAAGCTTTAAATTCTTTGCCGCTACGTCTTCAATACACACTTCATAGGCTTGAGAATATTACAATCAAATACATTCCTATGAATAAATGTTTTTGTCCGGAATTGAGCCAAAACTATATATGGACTCAATTGGAAATTTGTGTCCTTACAAGATGTAAATTCAGTAGGTGTACCCTCACTAACATACTGGACTAAGTCTTCATAGAGTCTCCTAATACCTCACTTATCGTACGCACAATTTCTATCCAATTTTATGCCCATGTTATCCCACAGTTACATCTCGTATGAAATTACATTTTTCGGAACCTACTTAGAGCCTACTGGTCCTTCCCAAGACCCATTACTATCTTTAATTTATATCCAAGGGCTCCTATGCATTTTAAATCGAATTAACTGAAAAAGGGGAAATTTACATAATTTCCAGGAAGGGTCGATTGATCGATGGGAAGGCGTCGATTGATCGACATTCTTGAGTCGATCGATTGATCGAGAAGTTCTTGCCCAGATTCTGCAAATTCATACCTACGAGTTTCTTACATAAATCTTACCCAAATCGCCATTGGCAAGTCCCAAACTCCCAACCAACTATAAGGATCATTAAATAAATCATAATAGATGATTTCTAACGTAAGATTTCCATTAATTAATCAATAATCATCATCAAACGAATTAAAATTCAATGATTTATTCTAACCCTAGTTTATTTTATTTCACATAAATTCCATTGATTTTTAGATTCCTATCTCTACAGGGCATCGATTTCGTGTTCACCAATCTAAAACCAACAAAGGAAGCATCCTAACGTGATTTCTATTCTGCAATTTCAACAATTATTCCTATACATCAATTATCTTTTCATGAAACATAAATATTATCATCCTACACTAGCAACGGTGTGATATCAATCAAAATAACAGAAAGTTAGATACTTGCCTCAGAGATGAAGGTCTGATTTGCTGGTGTTGATGGGTATGGTTGCGTCCCTTGTTTCCCGATCAACGCGTTTGTGGTGAAAGATGAAAAAGGTGTAGTTTGGTGGCTCTCCTCCTTGGAAGGCTTCTCTCTTCTCTCTTCCTTAGCCTCTCTGCAAATCTACAACTTCTAAACCTCGACGACTTCAACTCCCATAAGATATAGTCTTTTAATTTTCATCCCTATTTAAACCTTAAAATGGATAATTACTAAAATGTCCTCCTAGTTTGTCGGTTAGGCCTAAGAAGGTCCCGAGACCCAAACTAAACCCCCGGGTACATTTTTCTGACTATCTCGAGCCTTTCGGACACGTTGGCGCACTCTAAATGACCATACATGAAACTTATAATTTAATTACTTTATATTCCATTAATTTAGTTCTGACACGACACAAGCACATCCCGACTTAAATTCTACAATGATCGTGTTATTCACTCGCGGCAATTTTATTAAATCCAATTCTATGTATTTCTTTACTCATTAAGTAATTTCCATAAAATAATTACTAACTCTCATCACGCTAGTAAATATTTATTTTTAAAAAATCTGAATTAATATTAAATTAATTTATCCCAATTTAATTTAATTAATCCCATAATTAAATGTCATAAAAATATGGGGTATTACACACCTCTCCCCTAGACAGTGCGAGCACAAGCGCTGAAGTTAATTTTTCCTTTAGCTCATTAAAATCTAACTGACAATATTCAACCCAAACAAATGGTACCCCCTTAAGAGTCAAATTAGTCAATGGACCCGCAATCTTCAAGAATCACTTTATGAAGTGGCGATAATACCAAACCAACCCCAAAAATCTCTGAGCCTCGGTCGATGTCGTGGGTTGTCCGCACTCCCTCATTGCTGATACTTTACTTGGATCCATGAAAATCCCTCTCTTCGATACAATATGGACCAAAAATTGTACCTCCCTCAGCCAAAATCCGTACTTCTTAAACTTGGCATAAAGCTGATGGTCCCATAATGTCTGCAGAACCATATGCAAGTGCTCTAGATGCTCACCCTCAGTACGAGAATATACCAATATGTTGTCTATGAACACTATCATAAACTAATCCAAAAATATCTGAACACCCTATTCATGAGATCCATGAACATCGCTGGAGCATTAGTCAGACTAAATGGCATCACCCTGAACTCATACGATCCATACCACTTAAGGAATGCAATCTTAGGAACGTACTCCTCTCTGATGCACAATTGATTATATCCAGATCTCAGGTCTATCTTAGAGAAGTACACTTCTCCTCTTAGCTAGTCGAACATGTCATAGATTCAAGGCAACTGATACTTATTCCGTATCGCGACTTTGTTCAACTCCGTATAGTCCACACACAAACGAAGCGACCCATCTCTATTTTTCACAAACAATATCGGCGCGCCCCATGGCAATGTACTCCGCCTGATAAAGCCCTATCCCAAGAGATACTAAATTTTATTCCTCTATTCCCACATCTCTAATAGGGCCATGTGGTACGGGGCTCGCGAAATCGGCCTAGTCCCAGGCGCTAAGTCAATAACAAGCTCAATCTCCCGATTGGGTGGCAACCCGTGTATTTCTTGGAAAAATGTCTGTAAACTCCCTCGTAACTGGAATTAAAACCAAGGAGATAACCACCTCATGTGAGGTCTCCTACTCAATTAATACAAGTGAGTTCTCAATCCTCTATTGGATAAAGCCATTGCCACTAGAAACATCTCCTACCATGGAATGGAGAGTATAATAGTCCTCCCATAACAATCCATCATTTCCATATATCCTTCCAATCAATCTATGCTGAGGATGACATCGTAACCCACCATATCCAAAATAAGTAAGTCGGTCTTTAAACATAATCACCTGACATTTATACCTACTCCCAAAAAAATGAAGTATATAAGGTCTTCACTGCCCAATGATGAGTCTACACACATAACGTTATTGTCGGTTGTCTCTAATAGGCGAGCCATGTGTGCAAATTTGGTAACTATAAACGAGTGGGAAGCTGCCATATCAAACAACACCCTACCCATATGCCCATGAATAGAAAACATACTCTCAACTAATGGCGACGCCTGCTATGCTTGTGGTATGACTGCATCCCGGACGTTGTAGACACGTCCGTACTGTAACTATCCCGACTGATGTGGGGCTGGCGAAGCTGGTGCTGCAGGTGGTGGTTATGCATGCGGACCCTACTTAGCACCCTGTTGAAGTTATCTACCTGTCTGCGGGCAGTCCCTCCTCTTATGACCCATCTCACCATAAATAAATCATCGATCGGTGAAATTCCTCTGTCTCTGGCCTTGGTGTCCCTATCGAGGCTGTTAATAAGCACCCAAAAGTGTTTAAATAATACCCTAAATAGATAATTTTTAATTGCTAATTCTCGAAAAAATGGGTCATATGCACGTAATTGTCTATTGTGCAGGCTTGATTGCAGTTGTGATTTCAAAAGCTCTATTTCGAGGCAATTTGTAGCAAGAAAGGGCTAAATCACCTCCTCCGCAATCCTACCCTACCCCGTAACCTATCCTAAACTTTCACCGAACCCTGTGTGTGTTGATTTTGTACTTTAATTATTTTTTAGATTTTTTTTATTTGAGTTTGTTTTAATTTTTAGGGTTTATTTTAGATTTATTTAGATTTTTTAGGACTTATTTGCTATTTTTATTTAGTTTTGATTACTGTTTAGTTTTTATTTTATTTTATTTTCATTTTTTTATTAGGATTAGTTTTTAGGAATTTATTTTTAGTTTTACTAGATTTTATATTTTATTAGGACTTTAGCTTTTATTTTTATTAGATTTTTAGTTTTTATTTCTTTTATTTTATTATTTGAGTTTTTTTTATATAGATTAGAATTTTATTTTTTTAGTTCATTTTAATTTTTTAGTTCTGTTAATTTTTTTAATTAGATAGTTTAATTTTTAGGTGCATAAATTAAACACACACACACACATTAAAACACTCACTAACACACACATCATACACCCCCACACTACCTACCCTACACCCTCACACACACACACCCCACCTCCATCATCTTCAACCTCACAACACACTCTCTCCTCACCTCTCTCTCACCAAAACCTTCATAACCAAACAACCCACCTCATTCTCTCTCCTTTATTACCCGATTTTCCCATACCCAATAACTAACCCCTTTAATCGAGACCCAAAACCATTGAACTTTGTACCTGTTTATAACCGAGGTCTACTTTTAATCGACCCAAAATCCAAACCTCCCCCATTAACACCACAAAATTCAATCCATGAAAAATCAAACACCATATACCAATCACTTTCAGACCACCTTAACCCAAGCCACTAATTCGCGGCCTGGCAGAGACCTCACCACAACCTAACCCACCATAAAGTCGATCCAACACGACCTTACCCAGGCGATTCTTCCATACCCGAAATCCATAAACCTAATCCATAACCCAACGGTGCCCCAGTCCGGCTGAACCCATGTCAACCCGAAATCCAACCAACCCAAACCCATTTGAGCCCACATCCAAACCTTCAAAACCCAAATCGATTTTAGCTGCCAACTCAATATTCCAAACAAAAACCAAAAAAACAAATGAACGCCCACGTGTCTAATACCCTTTTTTCCATAATTCCCCCAACTATCTACTTACAAACCGAATACACGAAAACCCAGTTCGTACATCTACCACCTCTGTCCCAAACGGAACTACATTACCCTAGCCTCGTGCCTCTGATTGAAGAAGACTCATGCTCCTTCAAAAAGAGGGAAAAAATAAATAGTGCAAGAGCGGTGTAGTTTATTTTTTAGTTTAAGAGCTCCATTTTTGGAGCTCAAATTTTTACTCTGTTTTTATTTTTTTCTATTTTTTTTATATAGTGACTTGAGTGTGAGGTAGATTATTGTTGTAAGATAAAAATTATGAGTTGAGTGACATTTTTTTGTAGTGTTGTAAACCTCAGATTTGTTGGTTACTATTCATGTTAAGTTTGGGAAGTTAATATCAAACTCAAGGAGACTTGGTTTATATATTTATTCTCATTCTATTCTATTTATTGTGCCTCTTATTGTGTCATGATTACATTTTATACGTAATAATACCAAAATGAGAGGCTAAATACCCCATTCAAGGGGTAAGATGGAACACTTAACTTAATTATTTTTATTTTTGGTTTGTTTATTTATTATGCGCCTTTGAATATTAATATTAAAACTTTACAATTTATATTTACGCCTCGAGAGAGGGTGAACTATTTTCGAAAGAAAATCATAAATTCATATTATAATATTTATTCATTAATTAAACTAGAGATAGGCAAGTTTTGAATAATATTGTTGTTTGAATTTCTCAACTCTAAAACTTATTTTTTTTATGATTCAAATGCTTTTAGTAAATTTTCCCTAGTGGGTGATTTGTTAGAAGATGTTTAAGTCTAATTTTTATGACTATGTGAAGTTTAAATATTAATCTTCTAAAATGAATGTTTGTAACTTTACATTTGCAACGACAGTTGATTTGTGAATTTATATATGTTTTGGGGTTTTTCAAATAAAAAAACAAATTAATGAAAATAAATATGTTAAATGGTGAAGTTTAATCCCTTGAATTATCTCATAATTGTTTTCTCCTCATATTTAGCTCACTTTATCATTTTCTTAATTTATTAGTGGAGTTTTAATTTTAGTTCATAATTAGTAGTATAAATATCCCTTCATAATTGTTTTAAAAATCATACTTGTTTTCACTTTTCTCTTGTCCACATTAAGGAGCGCATATTGACCCCTTAATTGCCAATAAACAATTTTAGTGTGTTTGTAGGTACCGAAAGGGATTTTTTATTGACTGTTTTACTTTATAACGACATATACACAAAAGGCGTGTTATAAAAAAAATTATAATAAGCACAACTATACACACACGAGGCTCAGGACTGGTCTGGACTCGGTTTAGTATTACGTTCGGGTTTGGGTAATAAGTAGGGGACTGGGTGAGGCTCCTTTCTTATTGCAATTTGTCTCGAAATAAAACTTTTGAAACCGCAACTGCACGCAAGCCTACAAAATAGACAATTACGCGCATAAGACCCATTTTGTCCAGAATTGTCAATTAAAAAATTGTCTATTCGGGGTTTTATTGAAACACTTTTGGGTGCTTATCACACCACCCCCAAATAGAACATTGCTAGTACTCGAGCAAAAAAAGAAAGTTAAGAAACCACAAGCATACGACTTTCGCGGGCACTTGCAATTACAACAAGCCTTTAAACCTATAGGTTGCCCTATAGGACGAGTTTTTTCTCGTGAGGGTTTGCAGTGAATATACCCACAATGTTCTTTATCTGAAAAAAAAGTTTAATCTCATCTTTAGATTGAGAAATATCATACAATCCATCATTTGAGGAATACGAGAAATGAACCATGAAGTTTATTAAAGTAAACTCACTTAACACCCAAGGCAAATCCTTTCTTGAACTCAACGTGCATAGTGTGAATCACTAAATATGGTTTTAAGTATCATAAGAGCAATTTGTAGATCACCTTTTAAAATCAATGCTCCGACTTCCAAACCTCACCTGCTATATCTCTCTAAAATGATCTCTCAAGATTTGGGTAAGTGTATCTCTCTTGTGTGTGAGGATGTGAGTAAATTTAAACAAGTTCAAACGTCTCACACACATGTAAGAAAGAATGGATAAAAGAATGGATTTGATCTCATGGAAGGAATGCAAATCACTAAATCAAGAATTCCGAGTTATTCACCACGTCGACTTTTCATTTGCCCGAACACTTCACCAAAGGTAAGAATGGGATTTATTGTAAAGGATGAGGGGAAATGAGATGGGTAATATGGATAATATGATGATTTTTGGGATTTTGAGAAGAGGGGACAACTTGAACAATTGTTGTCTCCATTTCACAACATTTTGATCGCATGCTTTTCTTTTTTCTATATATCGCTATTTTTTCTTTTCTTTTTTTTCTTTTTTTTCGACGCTTTTTTATGTGATACAAATATTCTTTTAGATCATGAATGAAGAAATTTTACATATCTAATTTCAAACACTCTTTTTCTCAAGAATCAAGGGTGATGATGAAATAATGATATATCGATGGTGTGAAAATTGTGGTAAATGATTAGTGTTCGGGACAAACTAGAAGACATATGTTTCTTATAACTCGAAAGTGATCGCATCCTCAGTCATTATGCTAAAATTTGAAGAATAATGAGATCATTTATTGACTTTGAAAACGTGCGATGGTCCCCCAATTTTAAAATTCTTATACTTCAAAAAGTAATAATTTCCTTTTTAGATGCGGAAGCAAAGATGCTGGTTCAATTAAAACAAATTCACAAATTTTAATTTCTACTCAAATTAAAATCAACCCAAGTGAAATATGATGGAACACACACACAATTCAAATTTCACTTAGACCAAATTAATCCAAGCCCTAGAAAATTTGCCTAAATCAAATTTCTCAATTTTACCAAATTAAATTAATGATTTGAATTAACTACACATTACCCAATATTTATTTAGCACAAAAATTAATAAGTAGTAATTAAACCAAATTTTATCTTTTTACCTAAGCATGCGTTGTAGGTGAATTATGCAAAAGATAAAATTAAACAAAGAATCACTACACCGCGATGTACGAGAAAAAACTCACAACGGGAAAAAATCTCGGATCGCCCTAGCCTCAAATCCACTAAGTATGGTTTTACAAATACAAGACAGTAAGACTTACAACACTTTACTCGATCCCTCTCAATCTCCGACGCTTCTTCTTGTATACACCTCGGCCTAGCGAATAACCACGGAGCTCCACCACGGTCTCAAAATCCACCGATTGGACTTTATATGGTCACTGCCACCCGAACAAGGAGCCTTTCTCCAAGTGGGTAAATCAACGCAAACTTCTTCTTCTTTGTGGGATGTAGAAGCAAACCCAAATTAACTCTTCAAACGGTAGAGTACTACCCGGTTCCAAACACTCCAAGCAATGATATATATATTGGAACTTGGAATAAACAATATGGGTGTAAACTAGAGTGTTAAATGATTTTTCTTGAAAAACATGGACACTCAAAACATGAACTTTTTCCTTTTCAATTTTTCTCTCAAACTCTCTCTTGGAGATGGAATGGTATGAAAAAGTTAGTTAAAAACTTGGTTCGCGCACTTAGATATTCAGGAAAAGAGTTAGTTGAAAAAGTAGTGGGAAAGTGGGAAAAAACTGCTTAAAACTGCCAGTTAACAAGCCATCTAACGAAGTTCTAGTGTGAACTTGTTAGAAATCTCATTGAAAATCTCGTTCGAACAAATGTTCGTTCGAGCGACACTTCGAACGACATTCCAGTGGCCAATGTGGGAACTCGTTGGCAAACTCGTTCGAACAACTTTCTCATTCGAACGACAAACCGTTCAAATGACAATTCGAACGAACTTCCAAAAAGTTAAAAAAATTTATTTTAGCCCAGAAACTTTATATATTTTATTTTAAAATTTTAATAAAATCTTTCTAAAAATGAACAACAGTTTAAACAAAACGTTCACCCAATGAAAATGTTCCAAGCTCCTATATATATATATTCAAATGCATTCATACCTTGGGAGCAAACAGAACATTGTTGATGACGTAGAAACAAGGCACACTAAACACGCCATTTTGATGAATCTTTATGAACTTGGCCGCTATGTCTTCAACTTTAGCATGTCATAGGCTTGAAGGATGGTCAATAACTCTATCATATGACTGAAACATTTTTGTCCGGAATTGAGCCAAAACTACAGAGGACTCAATTGAAAATTTGTGTCCTTACAAATCTCCCGCTTTGGCTATTTCGGGACAAAAACAAACAAAAATCCTAAAGGGATGCCAAGATCTACTAGTCTGACAAAAATGTCCCACCCAAAATAAAAATACAATGCTTGACTCAAACAACCCAAGGATCAAAATCTTTGCTGGTGAAATTTGCCGCTTAGAATAATTCCTGCACACTTAAGCAAACTATCAGACGTATAGGGAATATCAAAATATGAAATGCAATTAAAGTAAGTACTCCCCTTAAATTAATTCTCCCCTTTATCAAAACAAATGACCTACTTAGAAAAACGTCTCCCCCTAAGATAAATCTCCCTAAACTAAGATACGATTACAATAGAATAAGATACCATTTCTCCCCCTATCATTCTCCCCCTTTTTGTTCAGGAATATACAAAGGATAAAACTAATTTAAACATGATGCATAAAGTGATAAGATCATTAAGGCACATAGGCAATAAAATCATAACTAATCCATACAAATGAATACCAACTATGATGCGAAAACAAATAATATAGAATTGATAAGTAAGAATCAAGGCATGTGATATCAAACAAACTACGCAACAAACAAGGTACCAATTATGAATTGAAGCATAAATGGACTAGCTAAACATGGAAAAGACTTAAACAAAATATCATATATATGTATACACTATAGATACAAACTAAGCATAAGTACACACATATAGATATAAACCCCAAAATGACACAAAACCAAATAACATAAGATTTTCCACACTCTTATAGCATAATTGTGTCATATGGAAACGAAAGTGTTGGGGTGTGAACAAGATACCAATGAATTAAAACCCAATCACTTAGACGTGTTCATGAAGTTCGCATTTGATTGCAAAACTTTATCAACTAGAATTTAGCCTTTATGTGACAGGATAAAGTGAACTAATGAACAAACAAACAAACACAATGCATATAAGCCTAGCATGTTGATGATTCTACAACCCAATAGAGTCATGACATTGAAAGCAAAACTAGGATAAATGGACATTGTGAAAACCGTTAATATATCATCCAAACTCCCTCAATAAGCATATATATTTTATTCTTTTGAATGAATAAATCAACTAAACAAGTTAGGCCTTGGCCGATTATTTTTCTTTTAATGCCATATTTTCTTTTAGGACTTTGGATCACGTATTTCTTTTAGTTCCAAGAAAATGGTGGCTTACTATTCGCAAAGGATAATAAATCCTTTCGGATCCCTTCCCCGTGCACATTTATATATAATATTTTTATTTCTCACAAATCTCACGTGCAACGGATTTTGACATGCACTAGTCCTCCTAGGTCACAAATATGTAGATGACTAGATTGGTAGGAGAACACCTAACAAAGCTCAAATATAACATGTGACGTTAAAGTTCAAAAAGCTCGTGCATGTGTGTAAAGGCATATAAAAGTGAATCCATTAAGAAAGTTAAACTTAAGCTACTCTATGTAAACATGATAAAGAACATTTTAAGGATTAAAATTCTAACCAAAAGTTCTAGTCACATGGAAGAGAAATGAGGATTCAAACACAAACATATGTCACAAAAATGTGTGTAAAACCAAAATACACACAAAATAAAATCCTTTTGAGTTTTTGAAAAAAAATTAACCAAAAATAAAAATATATTCTCAAAAGATAAACAAAAAATCATTTGATTTTTTCATTAAGCTTAAATTACCAAGAGATAAAACCCAAATGATAATCAAAAATCTTTTCGTATTTTTCATTTAATGCAAACTAAAATGAAAGAAATATAATACAAAAGATAAACAAGTCTTGATTTCTAGCATGAGATATGAAATAGAGCAATGACTAGAAAATGACTAAGCATACATACACCTAGCAATGATATATAATATGAAGCACAAAAAGCTAGAGTATGCAAAGAAAACTAACACATTCAACCTTTAGATTTATCAAGTGAGGAAGCATGTGATAGTAAATGAGAATCAAAAACCATATCTTCTAAAGCTACGAAGTCAGATCTCCTAACCCGAACTAATGAAACAAAATTTCCTAAGATAACCTTTTAGACCACAATGTGCACAAGTAAAAATGACACACCCCAACCCAGTTACTTATAATTAAGTTTGAAAGTCAAACTGAGTCAAACCATAATTAATCTAACCAAACCATAATCACGAGTTTTGATTTCAGAGTCATCATTGTAAATCCATATAACTGAAAACCTTTTTACAACATCAGAGTAATCATGTCCATAAAAACTATCTTGAAGGATAAGTTAACTTAATTACATCATTTACATTTACACAAAATCATAGTTTCTCCCATTCCTGGCTAACCCAACCCGACCTCCTAGATTTGGCAGTGACATCGCGTTACCTGAAAAATGTGAACATAGGAACCATGAGCAAAAATAGCCCAGTGAATGCATCACTACTATACTACTGCATAAATTTACATGCAATATATCATGTCCATATAATTATGAATTAACTTATCTGGCTCATTCATAATGAATGACCAACTTTTACGAATCATGATTCACATATCCTGTCTAAATAGACAATTCTCCCCCATTTCTGGTTGAGGAGTAACCCCTTGTCATGAATAGACAAATCTCCCCCATTGCTGGTTGAGGAGTAACCCCTCATTTCGTTAGACCGAAATGAACAATTTCATATTCATTATATTATGATCATATCAATAACACGATACAAATATCTCTTTCCAGTGAGTACACTCACCTTAGTTGACAACTATGTATTCAAGTTTTCTTCTGGTGGAGCTGAACTGCGTTGATTAGACCTTACACCTGTCAATCCAACTAAATCAGTACTGAACCTCAATCATAAATATTATCCAACCATAATTATGTAACTTTCCATGACTATACATCAACAATATAATTCCAATTAAGTCACATTCCATAAAACATAGGTAAAGGCAAAACAATGATATACATGTTGATAAAGTTACGGACATTCAACCGTAGGAAATACATTATGAGGAATTTATAACCAAAGTCAAGTAAACATGAAATTATACTCCTCAATGTATATACACATGAAACATGAACTCAAAGTACCCTTTGTAAGGACGAAATACAAACATTCATTCAAGGGGTACCCAGTATGGCCTGAAATTATTGTCTTACATACTTAACCATCCTATATTCCTAAATTGTATAAATACAGGGGTTCAACCTCATCAATATGAAAACATATATGAATATACTATCCAGTACAAGTGACGGTGTAATTTTTCAAGCTTCCTAGGGCAAGTTATGGCCATTTCTTTACAACACAAGAAATCTGCCCTACAAGCTCCTCTTTGTTCCTTCAACTTCCAAGAATTTTCATAATTTTTCTCCAGTATAAATTTACATGATTTTCAACCCATTTTCAGTAAACATACTGAATAGTAAATAATTAAAGTTTCATAATTGTTTGACTTCATTTGCTATCTCAAAAGCTTGACTGAACTCAGGGCATACCGAAATGAAGTATAAAAACAGAAATCAAGTACCAACTTGAAATCATCATTACGGCCTAACCACAAGGATATAAATTCTAATTTTCAGATATGATATGAATATATGAGCATAATTTAAGATACAATTGGAATTTCTCAATTACAGGAAGCACACAAAGAGATATGAAAGTTTGAATACAAGGGGTTTCAATACAAAGCAATTTTTAAGGATTTATGCATTCAACTTAACTTAAACTTGCATATATTCTTACACATGCACCCAAGCATGAAAGGTCAATAAAAAAATAAATGATTTATATCATATAAATCATAAATATATGAAAAATAACAAGATTTGTAATTAGGATTACCTTCGGGACGTTTACGTAATTCCTACGGATTTTTCTACACTTTTTCTCCTCACTTTTCTTCCTAAACTTCTACCTTCTCTTTCCTTAAGCTTAAAACCCTTTCATGGATGATTTTGGCTGAAGGATAAGTCTATTTCAAGGGTATAAGGTCGGCCAAGGCTGCCTCCCAAGCCAACCAATCAAATTAAACCATTTGGTTTAATAAAAGACAATTTACCACTTAAAGGGAATTGACCAAATTGCCCCTTGTTCGTAAATTTGGTATAACTATTTACTCGGGCATCCATTTGATGATCCGTTTGTTGTGTTACAACCCTAACTCACATGTCTACAACTATCCAGCTTTCACCTCAAGTCATTTATAATGTGATAAGGGTCAAAACTAGTCTCTAACAGGGACATTTCTACCGAAAACAACAAAATTTTGTGTTCGTAAATAATTCGACCTTGCATGATTTATGAAAGTAGGATTATAATAAACATAATCGATTAATATTAGATATACTAATAACACATTATTCATATCACATAAGATAAGCATGATTTAAATATAATTTATCATAATTATATTCGGGCTGTCACAACTTCCCCTCTTAGAAAATTTCGTTCCCGAAATTTAATATAAAGGTCACTTACCAAACAATTGGGGATACTATTTCCTCATGCTATCCTCCGTTTCCCAGGTTGCTTCTTTAACTCCATGGCTCATCCACATTACTTTAACGAAGGGAATAACTTTATTTCTCAATACTTGCTCCTTACGGTCAATAATTTCCATTGGTTCCTCGATGTATGACAAGTCCTCCTTCAGTTCAATTGGTTGAGTTTTCAACTGATGAGATGGATCCGCCAAATACTTACGAAGCATCGATACGTGAAACACATCATGTAAATGAGAAACTCTGAAGGCAGTGATAATCTATATGCCAGGGCCCCAATTCTTTCCATCACCTCATATGGTCCAATGTATCTTGGACTTAGTTTCCCCTTTTCCCCAAATCTCATAACACCTTTCCATGGTGAAATACGCAGGAATACAAACTCTCCCTTCTGAAATTCCAATGGATGCTTTCTCTTATCTGCATAAAATTTCTGCCTGCTTTGCGCTATCTTTATCCTTTCCCGAATCATTTTGATCTTTTCAGTTGTCATATCTATCAATTCAGGACCCAAAATTTTCCTTTCACCCTCTTCATCCCAACACAAAGGCATTATACATCTCCTCCCATATAAATCTTCATAAGGAGCCATACCAATAGTCGACTGATAACTATTATTATATGAAAATTCCATCAATGGAAAATGACCATCCCAACTACCTTTGAAGTCAAATACACAGGCTCGAAACATGTCTTCTAATATTTGAATGGTCCTTTCTGATTGCCCATCAGTTTGTGGATGAAACGCAGTGCTGAACTTCAGACTTGTGCCCATGGCATTCTGGAGACGAGGACAAAACTTAGAAGTGAACGTTGGATCTCTATCAGATACGATTGACATAGGTTCCCCATGTAAACGGATAATCTCATCAACGTACATACGTGCATACTTGTCAACAATGTAGGTGGTCTTAGCTGGGAGAAAATGAGATGACTTCATTAGTCGGTCTACAATCACCCAAATAGAATCATGCCCCTTTGGTGACCGGGGTAATCCTGTAACAAAGTCCATCGTTATATGCTCCCACTTCCATTTCGGAATAGGCAAAGACTGCAATAATCTTGCCGGCTTCTGATGCTCTGCTTTCACTTGCTGGCATACTAAACATTTAGCTACGAACTCTGCAATCTCACGGTTCATATTGTTCCACCAGTAATATTCTTTCAAATCTCTATACATTTTGGTACCTCCCGGATGCATAGAGTAAATAGAACTATGTGCCTCTTCTAATATATCTTTATTTAAGGGTGGATCATTCGGTACACAAATCCTATTTTTATAACACAACGATTCATCATTCTTAATCTCAAAGTCACTCTCTCTACCATCCCGAACTTCTTGTTTCTTCTTCTCAAGGAATGGATCACTGATCTGCAAATTTCGTATGAGTTTTTCCAATAAAGGTCTCACTGTGACATGTGCTAATAATCCTCGACTTTTTGAAAACTTCAATTCAATCCCCATCGATGCAAGTCAAGAATATTTCCAACACGGGCACACCGTATGCAACCAAACATCCCTGATGATTTTCGAATCAAAGCATCTACTACTACATTGGCCTTCCCAGGATGATGATGAATGGTACAGTCATAGTCTTTAATCAGCTCGATCCAACGCCTCTGTCTCAAATTCAGTTCTTTCTGTGTAAACAAGTATTTCAAACTTTGATGATCCGTAAATATCTCACACGTTTCTCCATACAAGTAATGTCTCCACAACTTTAAAGCAAATATAATGGCTGCTAGATCCAGATCGTGTGTAGGGTAGTTTCATTCATGCGTCTTTAATTATCTCGAAGCATATGCTATTACCTTCCCATTCTGCATAAGAACACATCCTAAACCCTGAAATGAAGCATCTGTATAGATCACAAAAGACTCATTCCCACATGGAATAGTAAGTATAGGGGCCGAAACCAACCGATTCTTTAATTCTTTAAAACTCCTCTCACATTCTTCATCCCATACAAACTTCACTTCTTTATGAGTCAATTTTGTTAGTGGTAATGCTATTGCTGAAAATCCCTTAATGAATCTGCGATAGTAACCTGCCAATCCTAAGAAACTCCTAATTTTTGTCACATTCTTAGGACTCTCCCATTGAACAATTGCTTCCACCTTCTTTGGATCAACATATATCCCATTTCCCGAGACAACGTGCCCTAAAAACACAATTTCATTCAACCAAAACTCACACTTGCTGAATTTAGCAAACAATTTCTTCTCTCTCAAAATCTGCAATACAAGTCTCAAATGCTTCTCATGTTCCTCCATGCTACGCGAGTAAATCAACACATCGTCTATGAATACAATCACAAAGGAATCAATGAAAGGGTGGAATACCTGATTCATCAAATCCATAAAAATTGCTGGAGCATTAGTTAATCCAAATGGCATCACCAAAAACTCATAGTGCCCATATCGAGTCCGAAAAGTTATTTTGGAAATATCGCTATCCTTCACTTTCAGTTGGTGGTAACCCGATCTCAAATCAATCTTTGAAAATACTGTGGCCCCCTGTAATTGGTTAAACAAGTCATCAATACGAGGTAAAGGGTACTTATTTCTAATGGTCACCTTATTCAACTGCCGATAATCAATACATAATCACATTGTCCCATCTTTCTTTTTCACGAATAAAATTGGGGCTCCCCATGGTGATACACTAGGCCGAATGAAACCTCTGCTTATCAGATCTTGTAATTTCACTTTCAATTCCTTCAACTCTGTTGGTTCCATTCTATAAGGAGCAAGGTAAATCGGACCAATACCTGGAATTAATTCAATAGAAAACTCTACTTCCCTATCGGGTGTCAATCCTGGCAATTCTTCTGGGAAGACATCAGAAAACTCTCTAACCACTGGTATATCTTCAACTTTAAGTGTTTCCTTACTAACATCAACCACATACGCTAAATACCCTGTACAACCCTTACTCAATAACTTTCTGCTCTTTATTGCTGAGATGAGACAATTAGGGATAACATTCCTTTCCCCTGTAAACTGGAAATCGGGTTCACCAGGAAGATGAAATGTAACTTGTTTCGAAAACAATCAATGGAAGCATGGTATGATGATAACCAATCCATCCCCAATATAATATCAAAATCTCGAATGGCCAACGGTATCAAATCAACATAGAAATCTCGTTCCCCCATTCGTAAGATACAATCTTTATAAACATGCTCAACCAGAATTACACTTTCCATTGGGGTTGAAATATATAAGGCACAATTGAGAAATGAACATGGTCTACCCAAATATGAAACAATATGTAATGCCACAAATGAATGCGTAGATCCAGGATCAATGAGTGCATATAAATCTTTGTTTGCAATAGAAAATTTATCTGTAACCACTTCAGGTGTAGCATGGGCATCTTGTAGCGTCATCGCAAACACTCTTCCTCCTGCCCTCAACCCAGTTGCTTATTCTGTACCTCTCCCGCTGGTGGTACTGCCTGGAGAAGATCCTTTATGAGGCCCCACACTACTGACTGAAACTGTTCTTGCCAACATAGGATAATTCTTTCTCAAATGACCCTTCTGGTGGCAGTTAAAATATTCTATATTCAGTAACTCTGGTCAATTTCTCTTTATACGACCTGATGCCCCAAAAAAGAAACCAACATTTGGATCTCCTTGCGATGAACCTATTGAACCTCTTCCACCACTTGCTTCACCCCTTTGAAAACTGCTTCCCATGCCTCTACCATGCTGGAATTTCTGCCCTCCAAGTCTCGAATATTCTGTATCACCACCCTTTTGATAACTTGGATCGAATATGCTTCTCTTTACACCTCGTTCTCGATTACCTCTAGCTTCATTCACGTCCCTTTCTACTAACATGGCTTTGTTCACCAAGGATGAATAATTAACAGTCTCTAAAGCTGACAACTGTGATTTAATGACTAACTCAAGCCCATCGAGAAATCGACTGCACATATCTTCCTCATTTCGTATAAACCTCGAAGCAAACCGAGATAAAGCTGTAAGTTTAGCTTCGTATTCTCTAACTATCATACTCCCCTGATTCAACAGAAAATATTCCTTCTCCTTTTGTTTTTGATACATCGGAGGAAAATACTTATCATACAAAGCTTTAACAAAAGCTTCCCATGAGATCACATTCCCACCTCCTGGAGTAATCAACAAATGTTTTGTGGCATCCCACCAGTACTTGGCTTCTCCTTTCAGCATATACGTCGCCAAGGTCACTCGTTGAATTTCAGGCATTCTCATTACCCCAAAAATAATTTCAATCTCTTTAACCCATACTTCTGCCTCTACTGGATCAACTGCTCCTTCAAATGAGGGTGGATTCATTTAAATAAACTTCTCATGTGAAGTACTCCTTTCTTCCCGGTGTACCACCTCCTCAGCCCTGGCCAATGCTTGTGCCTCTAATTGCCTGGCTTGTTGTTCTTCCATCTGAGCCATAAATCTAGCTTGCTGCTCTGCCATTAGAGTCATAGCACGTGCCATTTTTTGCATGTCTGTCAATTGTTCTGGGTTAGGTTCTATATTTCCAGGAACAGGTTGCTCAACCTCTGCCTCTGCTGCCATGTTTGAAGCCTCATCTTCTATTTCCACATTCACATTCCCTCCTTCCATTCTTTTATATCTGAAATGGATCAAAGATATAACAACATGCAGATATACATATCTTTCCTAACATGATCGTTAGTATCAAATAAAATATATTTCTGACATTAACCGCCAAATCTAGACTCTTCTCACTCCAGAACCTCTAAAACCTAGGCTCTGATACCAAAAGCTGACACACCCCAACCCAGTTACTTATAATTAAGTTTGAAAGTCAAAGTGAGTCAAACCATAATTAATCTAACCAAACCGTAATCACGAGTTTTGATTTCAGAGTCATCATTGTAAATCCATATAACTGAAAACCTTTTTCAACATCAGAGTAATCATGTCCATAAAAACTTTTTTGAAGGATAAGTTAACTTAATTATATCATTCACATTTACACAAAATCATAGTTTCTCCCATTCCTGGCTAACCCAACCCGACCTCCTAGATTTGGCAGTGACATCGCGTTACCTGAAAAATGTGAACATAGGAACCATGAGCAAAAATAGCCCACTGAATGCATCACTACTATACTACTGCATAAATTTACATGCAATATATCATGTCCATATAATTATGAATTAACTTATCTGGCTCATTCATAATGAATGACCAACTTTTCCGAATCATGATTCACATATCCTGTCTAAATAGACAATTCTCCCCCATTCCTGGTTCAGGAGTAACCCCTTGTCATTAATAGACAAATCTCACCCATTCCTGGTCGAGGAGTAACCCCTCATTTCGGTAAACCTAAATGAACAATTTCATATTCATTATATTATGATCATATCAATAACACGACACAAATATCTCTTTCCAGTGAGTACACTCACCTTGGTTGACAACTATGTATTCATGTTTTCTTCTGGTGGAGCTGAATTGGGTTGATTAGACCTTACACCTGTCAATCCAACTAAATCAGTACTGAACCTCAATCTTAAATATTATCCAACCATAATTATGTAACTTTCCATGACTATACATCAACAATATAATTCCAATTAAGTCACATTCCATAAAACATAGGTAAAGGCAAAACAATGATATACATGTTGATAAAGTTACGGATATTCAACCGTAGGAAACACCTTATGAGGAATTTATAACCAAAGTCAAGTAAACATGAAATTATACTCCTCAATGTATATACACATGAAACATGTACTCAAAGTACCCTTTGTAAGGACGAAATACAAACATTCATTCAAGGGGTACCCAGTATGGCCTGAAATTATTGTCTTACATACTTAACCATCCTATATTCCTAAATTGTACCAATACAGGGGTTTAACCTCATCAATATGAAAACATATATGAATATACTATCCAATACAAGTGACGGTGTAATTTTTCAAGCTTCCTAGGGCAAGTTATGGCCATTTCTTTACAACACAAGAAATCTGCCCTACAAGCTCCTCTATTGTTCCTTCAACTTCCAAGAATTTTCATAATTTTTCTCCAGCATAAATTTCCATGATTTTCAACCCATTTTCAGTACACATACTTAACAGTAAATAATTAAAGTTTCATAATTGTTTGACTTCATTTGCTATCTCAAAAGCTTTACTAAACTCAGGGCATACCGAAATGAAGTATAAAAATAGAAATCAAGTACCAACTTGAAATCATCATTACGACCTAACCACAAGGAGATAAACTCTAATTTTCAGATATGATATGAATATATGAGTCTATGTTCATATCCAATTATAATTTCTCAATTACAGGAAACACACAAAGAGATATGCAAGTTTGAATACAAGGGGTTTCAATACAATACAATTTTTAAGGGTTAATGCATTCAACTTAACTTAAACTTGCATATATTCATACATATGCACCCAATCATGAAAGGCCAAAAAACAAATCAAGGATTTACATCATATAAATCATAAATATATGAAAAATAACAAGATTTGTAATTAGGATTACCTTCGGGACGTTTACGTAATTTCTACGGATTTTTCTACACTTTTTCTCCTCACTTTTCTTCCTAAACTTCTACCTTCTCTTTCCTTAAGCTTAAAACCCTTTCATGGATGATTTTGGCTGAAGGATAAGTCTATTTCAATGGTATAAGGTCGGCCAAGGCTGCCTCCCAAGCCAACCAATCAAATTAAACCATTTGGTTTAATAAAAGGCAATTTACCACTTAAAGGGAATTGACCAAATTGCCCCTTGTTCGTAAATTTTGTATAACTCTTTACTCGGGCATCCATTTTATGATACGTTTGTTGTGTTACAACCCTAACTCACATGTCTACAACTATATAGTTTTCACCTCAAGTCATTTATAATGTGATAAGGGTCAAAACTAGTCTCTAACAGGGACATTTCTACCGAAAACAACAAAAATTTGTGTTCGTAAATAATTCGACCTTTCATGATTTATGAAAGTAGGATTATAATAAACATAATCGATTAACATTAGATATAATAATAACACATTATTCATATCACATAAGATAAGCATGATTTAAATATAATTTATCACAATTATAATCGGGCTGTCACAAAAAACATGTCGAAAATTAGGACCTAAGGATTGATCTCTAAAGGCTTTCCTAGGTTATTCTCTTAAAACATTGGTTTTGGATTTATAAGAAGATTCATTACAAGTATTGAAGCCTAAACCACAAGTGTTATTTTTTATTTGGACCGTTCCTAACATTTTATCTAATTTTTTCGAACGACACTCCAAATCAAATTTGACATTACTAGAGTCTTTTAATTTATTTTCTAATTCTAAAATTCTAGACTATAATAAAACATCTCTCTCTTCAAACTTGAGAATCTCCTTTTTTAAGGATTCCATTAAACCTCTAAGGCTATCTCTCTCACCTTCTACATATTCAAGCTTCTCTCGAAGAGTTCTCTCTCGTGTCCTAAGGTCTTCCACCATCGCACTATCATCAACGACCTTGACACACTCTTTTAAACTCGCTTCTAACTTCATATTAGCTCTTTTTAATTTAATATATTCTTCATAAAGTTCTTAAAAAGAATTTTGAAGTTCACTCACATCAACCTCTTCTTCATTTTCACTCTCTCTTTCTTCTTCACTCTCAATACCATAAAAAATAAGGGAATAATAAACTATGACTTTGTAAGTCTCATGTGTTGAAATCTCATCAATAGCGGAATGCTCACTATCACTCACATGACTAGACATAAAATCCACAAAGTTGGGATTAGTAGGGGAATCGGGTCCCTCTTCATTATCACTATCACTAAGGGTTGCATTAAAATAAATTGGTTTTTTACCCTCTCTTATTAGTTTAGTGGGGCACTCAAATGCCCTATGAACATACCCTTCACAACCAAAACATTTTTTCGACTCCTCCCTATTTACATTTTCATTAGAAGATTTAGGGATCTTCTCATCTTTGTCATGCCTAGATTTTTCAAGTTTCTTAAAATCATTTTTAAATTTATCTTTGTTAAATTTAAGAAATTTTTGAAATTTCTTAGCAAACATAGCCATATTTTCCGAGTCACTATCACTTTCACTCTCTACTACTTATTTTTCCTCTTTTGGGGCTTTTAAAGCAACGCCCTTTTCTATTTTCTTTTCAGTTTTAGAGGGAAACATGTCCAGTTAATAGGTTTGTAAATCACCTACAAGCTCTTCTAATTTTGTAGAGGCTAAAGTTGGTAAAGAATTTAAAACAGTCACTTTTGGAATAAATCTATTAGGTAGGCACCTTAAAATTTTCTTAACTACTCGGTTGTCAGGTATTTTCTCTCCCAAGTTAAAGGATGAATTAACAATATCGGAAAGTCTAGCATAAAATTCATCAAAAGTTTCTTTTTCATTCATTTTGATGGTTTCAAATTGAGTGGTGAGGTTTTGGAGTTTCAAAGCTTTAACGACACTAGTACCTTCATGAGTGAGTTGTAAAATATCCCACGCTTCTTTAGTGGTCTCACACGTCATAATGTGTCTGAATTCATCTGGTGTGACAGCGCTAAACAAGGCGTTTAAACCATGGGAATTAAAATTTGAAAGTTTAAATTCATTCTCACTCCATCTATTGGCCAGTTTGGGAACATGTTCATTATCTACTAAATGAGTTGGTGGGGACCAACCATTAACTACAGACAACCAAACCCTCGTCGATAGATTTAAGTGTCGATTTCATACGCGCTTTCCTGTACACGTAATTAGAACCATCGAAAATAGGAAATTTTGAGAATGGGGAAAGTTCCATTTTAGCCAAAAATATTTAAATGATCTTTAACGAAATAATTTATCGTTTTGGCTCTGATACCAATTTAAAAATGTGCGATGGTCCTCCAATTTTAAAATTCTTATACTTCAAAAAGTAATAATTTCCTTTTTAGATGCGGAATCGAAGATGGTGATTCAATTAAAATAAATTCATAAATTTTAATTTCTACTCAAATTAAAATTAAACCAAGTGAAATATGATGGAACACAGACAAAATTTAAATTTCGCTTAAACCAAATTAATCCAAGTCCTAGAAAATTTGCCTAAATCATATTTCTCAATTTTACCAGATTAAATTAATGACTTGAATTAACTACACATTACCCAATATTTATTTAGCACCAAAATTAATAAGTAGTGATTAATCGAAATTTTATATTTTTACCTAAGCATGCGTTCTAGGTGAATTATGCAAAAGATAAAATTAAATAATGAATCACTACGTCGCGATGTACGAGGAAAACCCCACAACGGGAAAAAACCTCGGACGGCCCTAGCCTCAAATCCACTAAGTATGGTTTTACAAATAAAAGTCAGTAAGACTTATAACACTCGACTCGATCCCTCTCAAGCCCCGAGGCTTTCTCTTCTATACACCTCCGCCTAGCGAATAACCACAGAGATCCACCACGGTCTCGAAATCCATCGATCGAACTTTATATGGTCACTGCCACCCGAACAAGGAGCCTTTCTCCAAGTGGGTAAATCAATGCAAACTTCTTCTTCTTTATGGGATTTAGAAGCAAACCCAAATAAACTCTTCAAATGGTAGAGTAATACCCGGTGCCAAATGCTCCAAGCAATGATATATATATTGGAACTTGGAATAAACAATATGGGTGTAAACAAGAGTGTTAAATGATTTTTCCTTGAAAAACTTGGACACTCAAAACATGAAATTTTTCCTTTTCAATTTTTCTCTCAAACTCTCTCTTGGAGATGGAATGGTATAAAAAAGTTAAGTTAAAAAACTTGGTTCCCGCACTTAGATATTCAGGAAAGGAGTTAGTTGAAAAAGTAGTGGGAAAGTGGGAAAAAACTGTTCAAAACTGCCAATTAACTGTTCCCGCCAAAACTCGTTCGAACGAAGTCTCATTCGAACGAGCCTTCTAACGAAGTTCCAGTGTGAACTCGTTGGAAATCTCGTTCGAACAGCATGTTCGTTCGAACGACACTTTGAACGACATTTCAGTGGCCAATGTGGGAACTCGTTGGCAAACTCGTTCGAACGATAAACTCGTTCGAACGACAATTCAAACGAACTTCCAGAAAGTTAAAAATTTTGATTTTAGGCCAGAAAATTTATATATTTTATTATAAAGTTTTAAAAAAATCTTTCTAAAAATGAACAACAATTTAAACAAAACATTCACCCAATGAAAATGTTCCAAGCTCCTATATATATATTCAAACACATTCATACCTTAGGAGCAAACGGAACATTGTTGATGACATAGAAGTAAAGCACAATAAACACGGAATTTTGATGAATCTTTATGAACTTGGCCGCTACGTCTTCAACTTTATCATGTCATAGGCTTGAAGGATGGTTAATAACTCTATCCTATGGCTCAAACGTTTTTTCTAGAATTGAGCCAAAACTACAAAGGACTCAATTGGAAATTTGTGTCCTTACAGACTTAAAGTAGGGTATCCAAAGGAAGTTGAGTCGACTTGTGACTTGGAGATTGCATTAAAATTCTCAAAAATGATGAAAAGATTAAATTTCATGGGTTTAAGTCTCCATGAATGATTTTTAAATTTTTCATGAAAAATATTTTCAGTCTTCAACTTTAGACTATAATGACGTGATAAGTGCGCAAGAATTTTGGAGTCTAGGAATTCATGGTCCAATATGCCTTATGAAGTACTACTTAATCTTATAAATTTGAAACTTGACTTCAGGATCAACATAGAGTATTCTAGACTTTGATAATGGATGATAGATAAATCAAGTCAAAGATAAGAAAAACGTGTAAAAAGTGAAAAATGTAACTTGTTTCTGACAAAAACTTTCAAAATAGGTACGACTTTGAGAAATACCCCACCCCTAAAAAGAAATAAGAACATCGTCCTCAATGTTTAAAAACATATTTTGAACTTTTTACAGCACAGGGAATGAAAGAATATACTGAAATCGACAGATAATGAAGTTGCACTGCACGTATCCAACATGAAACCTGAATAAGTGATGAGACAAAAGGTGTACAAGTATACAAACATTGTAAAGAATTGGGTGGTGAGAAGCACCACCCCCAAACAGGATAGACTCTCACTCAAAAATAAGAAACGACAGGCTGCGTTCAGGTAGTGCTAAGTTTAACGTCTTCAGCCAGACGTAAGTGTACTCACCCCTAAAGATATGAACTATGATAACACATGGTGGTAGAAGGTGTGGGTGACGAAAATCACCCCCAAACAGGACTAAAAAATCAGTTTTGTTTGGACATAGGCTACCCGGGTCAATGCACTTGTATGGAAAAGTTCTTCAAGCGATGCAAAGCATCAGTGGACCATGGGTGGGTGGGAGGGAATGGATGTGAAAGTAAGGAATGATGGATAGTGAAGAGGCACCGATCACGGGCCTTATTGAGCTTAAATCTGAGGGCAAGCATGATGCTCAATTTGGTGGGGAAGGTGAAAGGGTGAAGAAATTTGGATGTGACGGGGCTCATGGGTATCATGTGACCGTTCTTTAAATGGGTGGTGAGAATGGTCACGTCGTGACACATAAATGAGCTGACGATAGTAATAAACACCACAAGGGACGGGTGCACAAGGATGAACAAGCTCGGTGTCACGAAAGTTGAGAGTAACACCACGAATACTCTCATGGATAGTGGGGTGGATGAAGAACACACAAGATGGCTCATGGATTTCATAGGTGAGTGACAGTTTTAAGTAAGTACCTAAATGGGTAGATGAGAATGTTAAGGGAACAAGGTCAAACATGGTGGTATATCGGGTGGGACGCTTGAAAATCCCCCAATTTTTAAAATTCGAAGGTTTTTTTTACATTGAAATCAATTTCCCTTTTAGATATGCAAAAGCGTTAGGTGACGGTTCAATAGAACAAATTACAAATTTTAATTTACCTTTTCAAATTAAAATTAAACCAAGTGAAATTCAATTAATCCATTAAAATATTTTCACTTAAACATAATTAATCCAAGTCCTAGAATTTTCCTAAGTCATATTTATCAATATTTCCAAATTATGCCAAACCAGTTTTAATAATAGACTTGAATTAAATAAACATTACCCAAATTTAATTAGCATCAAATTAAATTAAGTGTGACAATTAAAACCATTTTTATCTTGAATTATTCTAAGCATGTGTTCTAAGTTATTATGCAAGATAAAGTAAATCAATTACACTACGCCGCGATGTACGAGGAAAAACCCACAACGGGAAAAAAACCTCGGACAGCCCTAACCTCAAATCCATTAAGTACGGAATTTAAATTTACAAGACAGATGACTTACTTCCTCAACTCGAACCCTCTCAACCCCTGACGCGTCTTCTTGTAACCAACTCTTCCTAGCGGATAACCACGGAGCTCCACTGCGATCTCGGACTCACCGATCGGACAATAGGTACATCGTCAACCACAGATGGTGTCTTTCGTCATGTGAGAAAGCCGCGGCTAAACAATTCATCTTCTTTGAGGGATTTAAAAGAATACCCAAACTTCTCTTTAAAAGGTGTAGAGATAAACCGGTGCCAAAATGCTCCAAGCAAAGTATATGTATATATGAACTTGGAAGAAACAAATATGGGTGTAACTAAGTGTTTAAAGGATTTTTCTTTATAAAATTAACACTCAAAAACTCATGAACTTTTTCTTGGAAGAATCACCTCTCAAAATTCTCTCTAGGAGTTGTATGATATGAAAAGGTTGATTTTGAAAAAGTTGTTCCCGCACATAGATATTCAGCAAAAAGTTAGTGGAGAAACAAGTGGGGAAAGTGGGTAAAAACTGCTAAAAACTGCCAAAAAAATTTCCCGCCTGACATCTCATTCGAACGAAATTTTCATTTGAACGAAGTCTTGTTCGAACGAGGCTTCTAATGAATTTCCAGTGTGAACTCGTTGGAAATATCGTTCGAACGGGCATCTCGTTTGAACGACATTTCGAACGAAGTTCCAGTGTCCAATGGGGAAGCTCGTTGGCAAACTCGTTCGAATGACATATGGTTCGAACGAAAAACTTGTCCGAACGACATATCGAACGAACTTCCAGAAAGTTTGTAAAATTCTATTTTTTCCCAGAAACTTTATATACTTTATTTTAAAGTTTTTAATTGAAATCTTTCTAAAAACAAAACACAATTTTAAAACCTAACACCCAATAAACTTGTTCCAAGCTCCTATACATATATAAAATGCATTCATACCTTGGGAGCATGGAACCACTGTGATGACGTAGAAATGAGGCACATAAACTCGGAATTTGATGAAGCTTTATACTCTTTGCCGCTACGTCTTCAACTAAACACATCACATGCTTAGAAGGTACACTGAACACTATCCTATGACATAAACGTTTTTGTCCAAAATTGAACCAAAACTACATTAAGACTCAATTTGAGAATTGTGTCCTTACAAATCTCCCCCTTTGGCTATTCTGGGACAAAAAACGAACAAAAATCCTAAAGGTCCGTCAATCTCTACTAGACTAATAAAAAGTCCCACCCAAAATAAAATTACAATGCTTGACTCAAACAACCCAAAGGATCACAATCTTTGCCGGTGAAAGTTGCCACTTATAATATGATTCCTGCACACTTAAGCAAACACATTACACACATAGGGAATATCAAAATATTTAATGCAAGTAAAGTAATCACTCCCCCTAAATTAATTCTCTCCCTTTATCAACATTGATCAACTTAGAAAGACGTCTCCCCCTAAGATAAATCTCCCCCAAAGATAATAGGTTTAGATACCATTTCTCCCCCTATCATTCCCCCTTTTTGTTCAGGAATAGACAAAGGTTAAAGAATAAAACATGTAATTTCATAAAGTGATGAGAACACTAAAATATATGGGCAACAAAAGCACAACTAATTCAACAAATAATAATGGATACCAACTAGGATGCAAGAAAATGATACCAAAAAGATACATAAAGTATTAAGCATGTGGTATCAACAAAGAATGCAACAAGATAGCTACCAATTATGAATTAAAGCATATATGAACTAGAAAGCATGGCAAAGGATAGACAAAAATATCAAATATATGTATACATAAGGTATAAAATATATATAAAACCACAAATGACACACACAAAATATAATAGGAGTCTTTCACACTCGTATGGAAAAAATGTGTCATATGGAAATGGAAGTGTTGGGGTGTGAACTAGTAATAATTAAATTTAGACCCAATCACTTAAAAAATGTTCACAGAGTTATCAATTGATTGCAAACTTCATCATGTTTGAATATTACCTCATGTGACAATGTAGATTGAACTCAATGAACAAACATACACAATGCGTACAAGCCTAGAGTTTTGATGATTCTACGAACCAAATAGAGTCATGATAATAAAGACTACTACGATAAATGGACATTGTGCAAACCGTTGATAAACCATCCAATCTCCCTCAAGAAGCATATATATTCTTTTATATTGAATGAATATATCGATTTAACATAGGCCTTGGCAATTATTTTTCTTTTAGTGCCATTTTTCTGTTTTTAGGCCTTTGGACCACGTATTTCTTTTAGGTCCATTTCAAACGGTGGCTTACAATCGCAAAGGATTATTATTCCTTTCGAAGCCCTTCCCCGTGCACATTTATATAACATTTTTTATATCACACAAACTCGCATTCAACGGATTTTGACATGACTAGTCCTCCTAGGTCATAAATATGTCGATGAAAAGATTGGTAGGAGAACACCTAACAAAGATCAAATATAACATGTGACATTAAAATTTCAAATGAGCTTGTGCATGTGTGAAAAGAGGCATATAAAAATAGAATCCATTTAAGCAACGCAAAAATCCAACTACTCCATGTAAGCATGGTAAAGAACATAATAAGGATTGACAATTTAAACCAAAAGTTCTTGCCACATGGGAGCGTAAAAGATGGGATTCTAACACAAGTGTATGCCACATAAAGTGTGTCAAACTAAAATTCACACAAAATAAAAATATTTTTGAGTATTTGAAATTTTTTTAACCAAAAATATACTCAAAAGACACACAAAAATCATTTGTATTTTTTCATTAAGCTTAAATGAAACAAATAAAACACAAATGATAAACAACAATCTTTTTGAATTTTTCATTTAATGCAAACAAAAATAAGCAAATATAATACAAAAAGATAAACAAAAATCATAATTCTAGCATGTGATTAAGCATGGAGCATAGACTAGAAAATGATTAAACAAGCAAACATTTAGCATGATAATATAGCATGAAGCACAAAAGCTAAAGTATGCAAACACTAACACATTCATTCTTTAGATTTAATAAGGAAGGAAGCATGTGAAAGTAAATGAGAATCAAATGTTTTATCTTGCAAGGCAACCAAGTCAGATTTCCTAACCCAAAATAATGAAGATTGACTATCTTGGGGTGTAGAAATTTTAACTACCTTGGTTGTTTTACGTTGGGATTTTCTAAGAATTCGTTTAAGATCAAAACAAAATTTCCTTGGATGACCTTTTCAACCACAATGTGTACAAGTAAAATTACGTCGAAATTTGGTACCTAAGGGGTGATCTCTAAAGGCTTTCCTAATAGATTCTCCTAAAACTTTGGTTTTGGCTTTATGAATAGATTCATTACTAGTATTGAAGCCTAAACCACAAGTGTCATTTTTAAAATGGACCGTTCCAAATATTTTATCTAATTTTCCCGAACGACACTCCAAATGAAATTTGACATAGAGTCTTTTAATTTATTTTCTAATTCTAGGATGTTAGAGTCTAATAAAACATTTCTCTCTTTGAACTCGAGAAGCTCCTTTTTCAAGGATTCCATTAAACCTCTAAGGATATCTCTCTCGCCTTCTACATATTCAAGCTTCTCTCGAAGAGTCCTCTCACGTGTCCTAAGGTCTTCTATCAACATACTATCATCAATGACCTTTACACGTTCTTTCAAACTTGCTTCTAACTTCAAATTTGCTCTTTTTAATTTAATTGATTCTTCATATAATTCTAGAAAAGCATTTTGACGTTCACTCACATTAACATCTTCTTCATTTTCACTCTCTCTTTCTTCTCCACTCTCACTATCATCAAACACAAGGGAATCATAAACAATGACCTTGGAAGTGTCATGTGTTAAAGTTTCATCAATCGATGAGTTCTCACTATCACTCACATGACTAGCCATAAAATCCACAAAGTTGGGCTTAGTGGGGGAATCGGGTCTCTCTTCCTTATCACTAACACTAAGGGTCGCATTATATGAAATGGGTCACTTACCCTCTCTCCCTAGTTTAGTGGGGCACTCAGAAGCCCCATGGCCATACCCTTCACAACCAAAACACTTATTTGACTCGTTCCTATTTAAATTTTCGTTAGAAGATTTAGGGATCCTTTCGGCTTTGTCATACTTAGAAGTTTCAAATTTCTTAAAATCATTTTTAAATTTATCTTTGTTAAATTTAAGAATTTGTCTAAATTTTCGAGCAAACAAGGCCATGTCTTCGGAGTCACTATCACTCTCGCTCTCTATTACTTATTTGACCTCTTTTAGGTCTTTTAAAGTAATGCCCTTTTTTATTTTATTTTCAGTTTTAGAGGAAAACATGTATATTTCATAGGTTCGTAAATCACCTACGAGCTCTTCTAATTTCATAGAGGCTAAAGTTGGTAAAGAATTTAAAATGGTCACTTTTGGAATAAATCTATTGCGAAGGGACCTTAAAATTTTCTTTACAACACAGTTGTCGGGTATTTTCTCTCCCCAATTAAAAGATGAATTTACAACATCGAAAAGTCTGGCATAAAATTCATCAAACGTTTCTTTTTCATTCATTTTGATAGTTTCAAATTGAGTGGTGAGGATTTGGAGTTTCGAAGCTTTAACGACACTTGTACCTTCATGAGTGAGTTGTAAAATATTCCACGCTTCTTTAGCGGTTTCACACGTCATAATACGTCAGAATTCATCCGATGTGACAGCGCTAAACAAGGCATTTAAACCATGGGAATTAAAGTTTGAAAGTTTAAATTCACCCTCACTCCATCTATCGGCCGGTTTGGGAACACGTTCATTATCTACTAAATGAGTTGGTGGAGACCACCTGTTAACTACCGATAACCAAACCCTCTCGTCGATAGATTTTAGTGCCGATTTCATACACGCTTTCCAATACGCGTAATTAGAACCATCAAAAATAGAAAATTTTGAAAATGGGGAAAATTCAATTTTAGCCAAAAATTAGTTAAAGGATCTTTAACAAAGTAAATTATCGTTTTGGCTTTGATACCAATCAAAAAAGCCCCCAATTTTTAAAATTCGAAAGTCTTTTTGTACTTTGAAATCAATTTCCCTTTTAGATATGTAGAAGTGTTAGGTGACGGTTCAATAGAACAAATTACAAATTTTAATTTACCTTTTCAAATTAAAATTAAACCAAGTGAAATTCGATTAATCCATTAAAACATTTTCACTTAAACATAATTAATCCAAGTCCTAGAATTTGACTAAGTCATATTTATCAATATTTCCAAATTAGGCCAAACCAGTTTTAATAATAGACTTGAATTAAATAAACATTACCCAAATTTAATTAGCACCAAATTAAATTAAGTGTGACAATTAAAACCAATTTTATCTTGAATTATCCTAAGCATGCGTTCTAATTTATTATGCAAGATAAAGTAAATCAATCACACTAAGTCGCGATGTACAAGGAAAAACCCACAACGGGAAAAAAAACTTCGAACGGCCCTAGCCTCAAATCCACTAAGTACGGAATTTACATTTACAAGACAGATGACTTACTTCCTCAACTCGAACCCTCTCAAGCCTTGACGCGTCTTCTTATAACCACCTCTTCCTAGAGGATAACCACGAACCTCCACCGCGATCTCGGACTCACCGATCGGACAATAGGTACATCATCAACCACACATGGTGTCTTTCTCCATGTGAGAAAGCCGCAACTAAACAATTCTTCTTCTTTGAGGGATTTAGAAGAAAACCCAAACTTCTCTTCAAATGGTGTAGAGATAAACCGGTGCCAAAATGCTCCAAGAAAAGTATATGTATATATGAACTTGGAAGAAACAAATATGGGTGTAACTAAGTGTTTAAAGGCTTTTTCTTTATAAAATGAACACTCAAAAACTCTTGAACGTTTTCTTGGAAGAATCACCTCTCAAAATTCTCTCTAGGAGCTGTAGGATATGAAAAAGTTGATTTTGAAAAAGTTGTTCCCGCACATAGATATTCAGCAAAAAGTTAGTGGAGAAACAAGTGGGGAAAGTGGGTAAAAACTGCTAAAAACTGCCAAAAAAAATTCCCGCCTGACATCTCGTTCGAACGACATTTTCATTCGAATGAAGTCTCGTTCGAATGAGGCTTCTAATGAATTTCTAGTGTGAACTCGTTAGAAACTCGTTGGAAATCTCGTTCGAACAGGCATCTCATTAGAACGACATTTCGAACGAAGTTCCAGTGTCCAATGGGGAAGCTCGCTGGCAAACTCGTTCGAACGACATCTGGTTCGAACGAAAAACTTGGTCGAACGACATATCGAATGAATTTCCAGAAAGTTTGTAAAATTCTATTTTTGCTCAGACACTTTATATACTTTATTTTATAGTTTTTAATTGAAATCTTTCTGAAAACAAAACACAGTTTTAAAACCTAACACCCAATAAACTTGTTCCTATATATATATATATATATATAATGCATTCATACCTTGGGAGCATGGAACCACTATGATGACGTAGAAATGAGGCACGTAAACTCGGCATTTGATGAAGCTTTATACTCTTTGCCGCTACGTCTTCAACTAAACACATCATAGGCTTGAAAGGTACACTGAACACTATCCTATGACATAAACGTTTTTGTCCGGAATTGATCCAAAACTACATTAAGACTCAATTTGAGAATTGTTTCATTACAACGCTGGGAAGGTCGGCTGGGATAAAAGGTGAAGGAAGGTGATCCAACTCAATTTTAGGGGGCACACACTCATCGAGAGGAGTAAAGAAATACTCACAAAGGAGCATGGTATCTAAAGATGGATTGGAAAACTTCTCCACCAATGTGTCACTATGTGTAATGGTGAAAGGGTCTAACAAGGCAATAAGATCCGAGATATATGAATCAACATAAATATCATACTCAAAGTGATACAAACATTTTTGGAGAGGATCCATAGAAAGGGAGGTGGGAACCATACCCGATTCAATCTCGGTGCATTGGGGAGCACTCGTAGCTGGAGCTAACCGATAAGAAATGGGCATCTCGAGGACACACTCAATGGGTGAAAGAAGTATAAACTCGAGCGTATTTTTGGATGTAACGGGTGGGGGAACCTCAAATGTGGGTTCTTTTGGATATGGAAGGGAGGGGAGAACCTCGGCGTTAGGTTCGTTTGTATTATTAGGGTATTAATCAGCCTCATATTGTACGAATAAGTCAACACAATTGTGAACTTGGGGGGTGATAGGGTTGGTCACACTCAAAATTCGTGTCACAAGAGGACTCATAATAACTCCACATAGGTGCAATAATGGGTCTTCGGGTGAAATTCGACTCTCTCGCACACTCAAATTCAGTTAAGCATTGTTAAAGCCGTTAAAGGTCTTGAGTTTGGATTTGAGTGTCTTTCTCTTTCTCGAGGATGAAGTTTTGTAAGAGGCATTTGAGAGCGGACGTGGATGATGGCGGTGGAGTGATGGGTGGTGGCGGTGGTGGAGGTGGACACAACTCACTATGGACATTAGGAAATGGAGATACTCATATAAAAAATGGGGAGAGAGGTCAAGTGTGTCATACACGGGAGAAGCATCTCTATGAGAGATAAAAGGATGATAATCGTTGGGTAGTAGTGAGAGGATTTATTGGGATGTTATGCACTAAGTTTCCATGACGAATGTTAGAATGTGAGAGAATCATCAACACGGGGTTGGGGTTTATATTTCGTGGGAAGGTGATCAATCTGCCACAAATATCTTGGTTGCTCACACCACTCGGTATTAGATATGTCAGGATAATAAGTCGAAGTGGGTTCCAAAACTGTGTCATATGGATACACATGTTCTATGCTGGGTTCTGATGGATAAGGAAGGTACGGGAACTCATGGGACATATGATTGGCGTGGGAACAATAGGTGCACGATTAATATGGGAAATGGCTAAAATCGTCCCATAAGGGATGTTCTTCGACCATGACAGGATGGATAGGGGAGAAAAAGGGTTTCTCCAAATATATTTTCGGCTTTTTATTTTATTTTATTTTTTTAAGAAGAAAATCTTTTTAGGATTTTGAATTTTTTTTAAAAAGAGTGAAAATATTTTTGGGTTTTTGTTTTGAAAATAAGAAAAAGGATGAAAAATATTTTTTGAATTTTTGAAAAGGGAAAAAAGTGGAGTCGGTATGAAACACACACTAACGGAGTACACAAAAAAACTAACTACCAAAGGATTTGAATTAAACACGTACAAGCAAAGGAAAGTCCTAACTAGCACGTAACCAATTTTTATCTTTAATTAAGTGATTGGGTAGTCAAATTATTTTTAATCCGCGGGAGAGAAAATCATGGAGTCTTATACGTCGCCTTTGCAAAATGTGCTCCTACTTGGCTTGCTAACTGGTTTATTTTAACTATGTGATGGAACGGGTTAACAAGCAAGTGGAATTAAGTGATTGAGTCAGGTGATAAAATCCCTTCTTGTTTCAATGACCAGGTCGAGGCCTTAATTCCAATTAATTAATCAAACCATTCTACGTAAGACTAGGCAAAAAATAAAGTCACATAGGAGCATATAATCAAACAATAAATGGACTCGCTAATAGTAGATGCACGAGTGATAAAGAAATGTACCTCATATGACTTTTACACACGTAGGGTGAAAATCAGTTGAGTCGATCGGGGATAAGTCCACCTAACTTCAGTCATCCCTCGGAGTCCTACGGACCTAAAGTAGATAAGCTTCAAAATTCCACTCCAAGGGCGCTCTCTCTCTTCCTTGTCCTGTTTCACTTTTCGCTTTTTTTTATTAATTACTACAAATAATTGGTGTCCAAAGCACCACACAAGGCCTTAATATCCTTATACAAACAATCTATGTAAAATAAAATAAATAAATAAATATATATATATACACAAATGAGCAAATGTACAAGTCTTCAAAACGCTCCTCAACTCGAAAAGTCGCCAACGGAACTTCATGAAAAGTCAATCGCCAAGTTTGAGCAAAGTCCAATGCTTAAAAAGCTGGAAACGACTCCATTTGATAACACACCTTTTGTGTATATGTCATTGTAGAG
Organism: Sambucus nigra; assembly: GCA_949130495.1. NCBI lineage: Eukaryota > Viridiplantae > Streptophyta > Magnoliopsida > Dipsacales > Adoxaceae > Sambucus > Sambucus nigra. Next base: position 244,742,222 of record OX422209.1, read on the forward strand.
TAAAGACGGTCAATCAAAAATCCCTTTTGGTACCTACAAACACTCTAAAATTGTATATTGGCAAGTAAGGGGTCAATCCGCGCTCCTTAATGTGGACAAGATCAAAGTGAAAACAAATATGAGTTTTAAAATATTTATGAAGGTATATTTATACTACTAATTATGAACTAAAATTAAAACTACACTAATAAATTAAGAAAATGATAAAGTGAGCTAAATATGAGGAGAAAATAATTATGAGATAATTCAAGGGATTAAACTTCACCCCTTAACCTATTTATTTTCATTAATTAGTTTGTCTATTTAAAATACCCCAAAACATATATAAATTCACAAATCAACTCTCGTTGCAAATATAAAGTTACATATATTCCTTTTAGAAGATTAATATTTAAATTTCACATACTCACAAAAATAATATTTAAACATCTTCTAACAAATAACCCACTAGGGAAAATTTACTAAAGGAATTTAAATCATAAAAAAATGAGTTTTAGAGTTGAGAAATTCAAGCTACAATATTATTCAAAAATTGCTTATCTCTAGTTTAATTAATGAATAAATATTATAATATTAATTTACGATTTTCTCTCAAAAATAATTCACCCTCTCTCGAGGCGCAAATATAAATTGCAAAGTTTTGATATTAATATTCAAAGGGGCATAATAAATAAACAAACTAAACATAAAAATAATTAATCTAATGGTTTCATTTTACCCTTGAATAGCCTCTCATTTTGGTATTATTACATATAAAATGTAATAATGACACAATAAGAGGCATACAAAATAAAATGGAATGAGAAAAAATAATTGAACCAAGTCTCCTTGAACACAATAATAATTTCCCAAACATGAACAATAACTGCATCAACAAATCTTAATTTTACAACATTCAAAGACATGCCAAAACTCCAAAATTTGTTTCTCATAATATATTCCCCATCATACTCAATTCACTCTGAAAAAAGAAAAAAGAAGAATGAATTTTTTTTGTACAATCTACGACTAAAAAATGGGTTCCAAAAATGGAGCTCTAAAAAAAACTCTAATGTCCGAATTTTTCACTCTGCTTTCTCCCCTCTAGTTCGCCCTGTTAAGTGATCATAAGTCTTCCTTTTATCCAAAGCATGAAGCCAAGGTACAGTAGATAATGGGTCTTGGCAGGAAAATGGGATTTTGTAGGATTTTGTGCCGTTTGTAGCTGTAATTGGAAAAGGTTTGTCAAAGGTAGCATCGGGTATTGTTATGGGATGTGAACTTGTCAAGGTGAGTTGATAGGTTCGTGGGTGAGGGGTTTTGGATTTGGGTTGGAAGCAAATGAGTATAAAGTGGGTTAAATTCCGGGCTTGGTGTGTTGGTTTGAAGAAGTGGCAGTTGGGTCGGGTGAAAGTTGGTGTTTTATTGTGGGGTGTTGGGAGGTAAGGGGTGCACCAAGATTGAAGATGGTGGGAGGATAAACTAGTGTGTGGTGTAGTGTATGGTAGGTAGATGTGTGGGGGGTATTGTTTGGGGTATATGTGTGGTGTATGGGAGTAGGGTGTATGTGTGTTTTGTTCCCAAAAAAAATGAAAATTACTAAAATATTGATAACCCAAAATATAATCTAAAAATAAAATTTACAAAAATTTAAAAGTTAAAATCTATAAAAATTAAAAGCTAAAAATTAAATTCCTAATCCAAAAATAAAAGACTAAAATAAAATAATCCTAATAAATCCAATCTAATAAAAATAAAATATAATAAAATATTAATAAAACTAAACTAATAATAAAAACTAAAAATCAAATAAAATTCCTCACCAACTTTAGCATTATGCTTATAGGGAGCTTGTTGCCCTTAACTTTAAGCTCAATAAGGCCCATTATGCCTCTTCACTATCCACCTTTCCCTTGCCTTTCTTCCCCATACCCTAATCCCCACCCACCCATGGTTCATCGATGCTTTGCATCACGTAAAGCATTTTTCTATACAAGTGCATTGACATGGGTAACCTTTATACAAACAAAACTGATTTTTTAGTCTTGTTTGGGGGTGACTGCTGTCACCCACACCTTATGCCACCCTGTGTTATCATAGTTCATATCTTTAGGGGTGAGTATGCTTACGTCTGGCTGAAGACGTTAAACTTAGTGATATCGAAAGGCAGCCCATCATTTCTTATTTCTGAGTACGAGTCTTATCTTGATTAGGGGTGGTGCTTCTCACCACCCAATGCTTTACCATGTTTATAGACTTGAACACATTTTATCTTACCATTTATTCAGGTTCATTTTGGCTACATCTGACATACTTAATTCTACTCTCAATTTTAAAAATTATTTCACTTAACATCGAGGACGATGTTACTTTTTGTTTGGGGGTGGGGAATTTTATCAAAATCGTACCTCTTTTGAAAAAAAATCAAAACCTGATTTTTAAAATTTTCCTGCAGTTTCTTTTATCTCATACTTTGACGTGAATTTTCTATCATCCATCTTTTAAGTCTAGGAATAAAGCTAGAGGATTTTTTTTCTATAGCTTATGTAATACGTCCCAAGGCATTTTGCAAGATGAATTTCTAGACTCGATAAAATTTTCGCACTTATCACGTCAATACGGTTTAGAGTTGAAGAGTACTATAATTCACAAGAGAACCTTAAGGATTAGCAGCAGAGACTTTAGCTTGTGAGATTCGTGACTTTCACCTTTTAGAGTTTTTTATGCAATCTCCGAGTAAAAAGTTCATTCAACTTCCTTTGTGTTCGCACTTAATAGTTGTATGATCTCATTATTCTTCATTTTTGGTTTGATCACTGAGAACGGCATCATTTTCGAGTTGTAAGAAACATGTGTCTTGAAATTTGTCCCGGTCACTAGATTTTCACCCATTCACTTCGCTCATTACATTCCTATATTATTCCATATTCCCACATATTCCCCACACCATCTATTTATCATCTCCATTCATATATCATCCATCATTTTGAGAAAAAGAGTAATTTTTTTTAATATAAAATGTCTTCCACATTGAGAGTATAAAAAAAGACAAAAAAAAGAAAAAGAGAAAAAAAGAAAAAAGAGCGAAAAGAGAAGAAAAAGAGAGTTTGCAGTCAGTTCTTATGTAATAAAGACACTTGTTCTTCAAATATAGAACACTCTTCCCGCATATCCATCCATCACCCATCCTATCCTACCTACATCATCCCATCCTTCTCATTTCATTCCCCCTCACCCATAAACATCCATATTTCCCCTACGTATTCGGGAAAATGAAAGTCAATGTGATGAATAACTCGACGTTCTCACTATAGTGATTAACATTCTTTCGTGAGATAAATTTTCTTTTTAAATGTTCATTCTTTCTTATGTGTGTGAGACGTTTAAACTTGCTTACACTTACTCGCCTTCTCACATACAAGAGCGATACACTAACCCAAATTTCGAGAGTTCGTTTGAGAGAGAGATATCAAGTGAGATTTTGAAGTTGAAGCGTTGATTTTGAAAAGGCAATCTAGTCACTACTCGACCCATTTTGACTGATTCACACACACACACGTTGAGTTCTAGGAAGGATGTTTCTTGAGTATTTACTTAGCTATGCTTTTTACAATTCTATCTTATATTTCTCATGATGGATTTTGCGATTATTCTACGTCTAATAAGAGATTGACAACCGTTTGAAAATAAAGAATTTTGTGGGTATATTCCTTGCAACCCCTCATGAAACAAAACTCGTCCTGTAGGGCAACCTATAGGTTTAAAAGCTTGTTGCACATGCTAAGTGCAATCGCAAGTGCCCGCGAAAGTGGTACACTTTTGGTTTCTTATCTTTATTTCTCTCTATTTTTGCTCGAGGACTAGTAATATTATGTTTGGGGGTGGTGTGATAAGCACCCAAAAGTGTTTAAATAATACCGATTTTTAATTGCTAATTCTTGACAAAATGGGTCTTATGCACGTAATTATCTATTGTGCAAGCTTGATTGTAGTTGCGGTTTCAAAAGATCTACTTCGAGTCAATTTGCAGCAAGAAAGGGCTAAATCACCTCCTCTGTAACCCTAACCTACCCCGTAACCTGACATAAACCCACACCAAACCCTGTATGTGTTAAGTTTATACTTTTATTATTTTTATACTTTTTTATTTGAGTTTGTTTCAATATTTAGGGCTTATTTTAGATTTATTTAGAATTTTTAAGATTTATTTGCTAATTTTGTTTATTTTTTATTTAGTTTTGATTAGTTTTTAGTGTTTATTTTATTTTATTTTCATTTCTTTATTAGGATTAGTTTTCAGAAGTTTATTTTTATTTTTATTAGATTTTACATTTTTTAGGACTTTCGTTTTTATTTTCATTTGATTTTTAGTTTTATTTCTTTTATTTTATTAGTTGAGTTTTTTTGTACATATTAGAATTTTGTTTTTTAGTTGATTTTAATTTTTTTAGTTTTGTTAATTTTAATTTTTTTTTGATTAGATAGTTTTATGTTTTAGGTGTACAAATTAAACACACACACATTAAAACACTCATTAACACACACATCATACACTCCCACACTACCTACCCTACACCCTCACACACACAAACCCTACGTCCATCATCTTCAACCTCACAACACACTCTTTACTCTCCTCTCTCTCATCAAAACCTTTACAACCAAACAACCCACCTCATTCTCTCTCCTCTATTACCCGATTTTCCCATACCCAAGAACCAACCCCTTTAATCGAGACCCAAAACCTCTGACCCTTGTACTTGTCTATAACCCGGGTCTATTGTTAATCGACCCAAAATCCAATCCTCCCCCATTAACACCACAAAATTCAAACCATGAAAAATCAAACCCCATATACCCATTTTCGAAACCCTAACCAATTAACCCCATCGCCACATGACATACCCTCCAGCTCCTACCCATCACTTTCAGACCAACTCTACCCAAGCCACTGACCCGCGACCTGGCAGAGACCTCACCATAACCCACCATAAATTTGATCCAACCCGACCTTACCCCGACGATTCTCCCATACCCGAAATCCATCAGCCTGATCCAAAACTCGATGTTGCCCCATTCCAGTCGAACCCATGTCAATTCGAAATATAGCGAACCCCAACCCATTTAAGACCACATCCAAAACTTCAAAACCCAAATCAATTTTAGCTGCCAACTCAAGATTCCAAAAAAAAACCAAAAAAACAAATTAACGCCCACGTGTCTAATACCTTTTTTTTCATAAGGCCCCCAACTACCACTTCCAAACCCAATATACGAAAGCCCAATTTGTACATCTTCCACCTCTCTCCCAAACGATACTACAATACCCTAGACTCCCTAGCCTCATGCCTCTGATTCAATAAGACTCATGCTCCTTTAAAAAGAGGAAAAAAAATTAGTAGTGCAGGAGCAGTGTAATTTAGTTTTTAGTTTAGGAGCTCAATTTATGGAGCTCAATTTTTTATTCTGTTTTTATTTTTTATATATAGTGACTTGAATGTGAGGTAAATTATAGTTGTAAGATAAAAATTGTGAGTTAAGTGACATTTTTTGTACTGGTGTAAAACTCAGATTTGTGGGTTACTATTCATGTTATGTTTTGAAAGTTAATATCAAACTCAAGGAGACTTAATTTATTTATTTATTCTCATTTTATTTTATTTATTATGCCTCTTATTGTGTCATTAGTACATTTTATATGTACGAATACCAAAATGAGAGGCTAAATACCCCATTCAAGGGGTGAGATGGAACCCTTAAAATAATTATTTTTATTTTTGGTTTGTTTATTTACTATGCCCCTTTGAATATTAATATTATAACTTTACAATTTATATTTACGCCTTGAGAGAGGATGAATTATTTTCAAGAGAATATCGTAAATTGATATTGTAATATTTATTCATTATTTAAACTAGAGATAGGCAATTTTTGAATAATATTGTAGTTTGAATTTCTCAACTCCAAAACTTATTTTTTATGATTTAAATGGTTTTAGTAAATTTTCCCTAGCGGGTGATTTGTTAGAAGATGTTTAAATCTAATTTTTGTGAGTATGTGAAATTTAAATATTAATCTTCTAAAAGGAATATATGTAACTTTACATTTGCAACGAGAGTTGGTTTGTGAATTTATATATGTTTTGGGGTATTTCAAATAGACAAACTAATTAATGAAAATAAATAGGTTAAGTGCTGGAGTTTAATCTCTTGAATAATCTCATAATTGTGTTCTCCATATATTTAGCTTACTTTATCATTTTCTTAATTTGTTAGTGTAGTTTTTATTTTAGTTCCTAATTAGTAGTATAAATATTCCTTCATAATTGTTTTGAAAATCATACTTGTTTTCACTTTGCTCTTGTCCACATTAAGGAGCGCGGATTGACCATTTACTAGTCAATATACAATTTTAGTGTGTTTGTAGGTACCAAAAGGGATTTTTGATTAACCGTCTTAACTCTACAACTATATATACACAAAAGGCGTGTGATCAGTTGTCCTAATCATTGGTTCTTTTGGCTTCCCCTGTTGTTAGTTGAGTTATGTACTCTTTTATTTTTGGTTAGGACTCCAAATGTTGTTAGTTGAGTTATGTACTCATTTATTATTTTGTTTGGAACCAAAATGTTATTAGTTGAGTTATGTACTTTTTGTCTCAAGTCTTGTTTGTCTCAAAATTAGCCAAAGGGGGCGATTGAAATTGTCCCTGCTTGTTTATCTCAATTTTGAGAATTTATTGTTTACAACATTTTGTGCCCCTTAGGTTATAATTTACTTTTAAAATTATCTTTACTTAAATATCCTCTTTAATTTTTTTTCACATATATATATTTTTAAATATATTTTCTGTACTAATAAATATTTGTATTTGTATTTAATTTTTGTGTTTAAAAATGGGTTGACTAAACAAAAATTAACTTTGTTTATTTTTAATGTTTAAACAACCTCTAAAGGACAAGTTTTCTCTTGATGTTTAACAGTTGGGATTGGTCATGTTTGTACTTCTTTGGTTTATCTGTGTGTAACCATGAGAGCCAATTGGATCCCTTCATATTCTCCACGCTATTTGATCATGCGTGGACTGATTGGCTTCTGAATTATCGAGCGTTCTGATGCTTTCCAATTGACTCTGTTGCCCTCACTGTTGCTACGGTTAAAGACGCATGTAATCCTTTAAATGCGATGTTCCTTTTCTACCCCTTGACTGGTTTTTGAATTGTCTTGATTACCTTTTGAGATTGTGGAATTTATGAGACTACAAGACCTCATCTCGATCCTTCCACTGACTCTATAAATAAGAGCTTTGGGGTTCATTTATTTTTAGGGTTTGAAAACTGAAAACTAAGCCAAAACTTTGTCATTTATTTTCTCATTTCCTCTCTCTACATTTATTCGATCACAACCTTAACTCTTGAGATTTCCTGTGTTAGATCTTTACCCTTTTACTTTTCACGAGCTGGTTATTGAGTTTCGTTTGGTTTGAATCTTTGTGGTGGGAAATCCCTTTTTGGTGGAGATCCATTGATGTATTTGGAGCCTTTGCTAATTATCTAAGGCTCTCACTGTGAGATTTCTTATTTGTTATATACTTATATATATATATATAAATACATACTCTCTCTCTCTCTCTCTCTCCCTCTCTATATATATATATATATATATATATTGTTGGATTAATTCCAATATTTATTGAGTTTAATTTTTAGTTGTTAATATTTTATTATATTATTTGTGTTTTATTTTAAACATAGTTTGGGTTTTAATTTAGAAAGTAGAAACATGAGCAAATGGGTGTGAAAGATATGGGGAATGCTCAAAATCCCATATTGTCCCACATTGGAAGAATACTACAAAAGGTAGTGGTATATCAACTAAAGGACAACTAAGATTCTTAGTTGACAAGTCAAATAAGAGGCTATGATCCTACGCATCGCGGTGGTGCTTAAGCACCACCAATCGCGACACGCGTAAGCGCGACACGCGGCGCGCGAAAGGGCGATTGGGCGACTTAGGGCGCATTGCGCGCTTTGACGCGCACTTGGCACTTCGCACGTGCGCATCGTCGCTTGGAGCGTGGGAGCCTAAAGTTTTGACGAGGTAAAACAGATCAACGGTTGTGATTAAACGATCCGATCAAAGGGTTTAAAATCCGAAACGGCTTGATCTAAACCGTTAGATGAACTCGTAGCGTTTCGTGTAGGGGATGTCCATTCGGTTACGATGGGACGCCTAATCTGAACCGTTAGATCGTAGCTGTTCCAAACAGGCACGATCCAACGGTTGCTGAGTCACTCCATGAAGAGTTGTGACTGTTGAAGAACAGTCACAGAAATGGGTATAAAAGGAGTTCCAGACCTCTGTTTTGGAAACCGAAAATTGCTAGTTTCTCCTCTCTCCGTCCTCTATACTTTGGCATTATCAAGTTACAAATTCAGAGTGTTCTCGGGTTTGATCAAACAGTACATAGTTTGAATCAAACAACTGTTCATACTGCATTGTATCCTGAAGGCAGGTTCTACAAAACCCATTGTGTACTCGCGGTTCTGGTTCTGTCTCAACCGGATTGGGAGAAATTTTGCCTAAAAGAAAGCGTTCCAAGAACGTGCCTTGCAGAAATTAATTATTATATTTCGTTCTTTCCATAAGAGAACTCCAACAGTTTTAGGCAAAAATTATTTCTTTTATATTCTTATTACTCCACTCAAATGGAAGGAACTGTGGCACAATCTATCCAAGTCATGACTCAAGACTTAATTCGACTCGACCGTTTTGATGGCGGAAATTTCACCCGTTGGCAAGAGAAAGTTATGTTCTTCCTCACATCACTAAAACTTGCATACATTCTAGATGATAACCTTGAACAAATTCCCGAGCCCACACCCGAAGACACCGAAGGAATAAAGCAAAAACGTGTGAAGAGGAAAGAAGGATGAACAAAGTGAGGGTCATTCAAAAGCTAATATGGTTGAGGATAAAAAATCCAAGATTACCAAAGACTCAAAATTTAAAGCAAAGAATGATTCCAAATTCAAGAACCAAGGTGCAAATAAGAAAAAGAAGGGAAAATGTTTCTTCTGTGACAAACCGGGCCATTATTCTCGAGAATGTCGTCTTAAAAAGAAGGCATTTAAAGAAAAACAAGGGTCGAAGGAAACCAACAATGTTGAAGATCTTATTGCTACTGTTTGCGAAGCAAATTCAATTGATAATGAAAGTGGATGGTGGCTGGATACCGGCGCAACGGTCCACATATGCAAAGACCGCTCTTCATTCAAAACATATCAAGAAATTGATGGAAAAGAAGTGAAGATGGCAAATAATCTTCGCGCCAATGTAGTTGGAAAAGGCACAGTGGAATTGAAGCTAACTTCTGGAAAGACACTTACTCTAATTGATGTACTTCATGTACCTGATATGTGTAAAAATCTTGTGTCTGGGGACCTTCTCAATAAGAGAGGTTTCAAACTAGTGTATGAGTCTGATAAGTTTGTATTGTCTAAGAATGGCCAATTTATTGGCAAAGGGTACTCTTGTAACGGCATGATTAAAATTAATGTTATCAATGATATTAGTTCTGCTTATATGGTTGAGTCTATTTCTTTATGGCATAGTAGATTAGGTCATGTGAATTATAGAAATATAAAAAATATGACTAATCTCGGCTTAATCTCGGATTGTAAATTTGATAACCTTTCTAAATGTGAAATTTGTGCTCAATCGAAGATAACTAGAAAGTCGTTCAAATCTGTTGAGAGGAAATCCGAAATGCTTGATCTTATTCATAGTGATGTATGTGATATGAAGAGTAATATGACTCGTGGTGGAAATAAATATTTCTTAACTTTCATTGATGATTACTCTAAGTATGCATATACATATTTACTTAAAAGTAAAGATGAAGTTTTCGAGAAATTCCTAATTTTTAAAGCGGAAGTTGAAACTCAACAAAATCGAAAAATTAAAGTCCTACGATCCGATAGGGGTGGTGAATATTACCCGAGTGAGTTTATACAATTTTGTAATACTCATGGGATAATCCATCAAGTTACGGCGCCATATACGCCACAACAAAATGGAACGGCGGAAAGGAAAAATAGGACTTTAGTTGAAATGATAAATTCAATGTTAATCAGTTCTGGTTTACCTTTGTCGATGTGGGGAGAAGCGGTTTTATCCGCATGTTATATTTTAAATAGAGTTCCATTGAAAAACAAGGATATTACACCATATGAATTATGGTTTAATCGTAAGCCTAATCTTAGACGTCTTAAAGTTTGGGGATGTCTTGCTTATGTAAGAAAACCCGAACCTAAAAGACCTAAACTAGGAAATAGGACTTACAAATGTGTTTTTATTGGATACTCTAGTAACAGTACGACTTATAGATTTTTAAACCTTGAAACTCAAGAAATCATTGAGTCGGTAGATGTGCAATTTTTTGAACATCTAACAAAGTTTAGTACTTTGAATCAAGGTTTAGAAAATAATAATTCGACTGTTGACTCCTCAAATTTAGAAGAAAATTCACAACCTATATCTTCTTCAGAAACAACGAATGACGTTGAACCACGAAGGAGTAAAAGACAAAGAACTGAAAAAACATTTGGGCCTGACTTTGTTATTTATTTAGTTGAAGGGGATTTAAATGAGACTAAGAACAAAACTAAATTTGTTCTTAATGTAGAAGATGAACCGACCACATTTCATGAAGCGGTAACATCTAGGGATGCTGTCTTTTGGAAAGAAGCAATAAATGATGAAATGAACTCAATTTTGTCAAATCAAACTTGGGTTATTTCCGATCTTCCCCCCGGGTCTAAACCTATTGGGTGCAAATGGATATTTAAAAGAAAATTAAATCCGGATGGTTCTATAAATAAATTTAAGGCAAGACTAGTTGCTAAAGGCTATAAGCAAAAATATGGAATTGATTACTTTGATACATATGCTCCTGTTGCTCGAATCACTTCCATTAGGATATTAATATCTCTTGCTTCTATTCACAATTTAGTTATTCATCAAATGGATGTTAAAACTGATTTTTTAAATGGTGATTTAGAAGAAGAGATTTATATGGAACAACCCGAAGGGTTTGTATTGCCTGGCCAAGAAAAGAAAGTGTGTAAATTGGTTAAATCTCTTTATGGCCTTAAACAAGCTCCTATGCAATGGCATGAGAAGTTTAATAATATTGTTATATCCCATGGATATAAAGTTAATGATGCCGACAAATGTATATATAGTAAATTTGAAAATGGTGTTGGTGTTATTATATGCTTATATGTGGATGACATGTTAATATTTGGGTCTAATCTCAAATATGTTGAAGAAACCAAAAGGTTTCTTTCATCAAAATTTGATATGAAAGATCTTGGAGAAGCTGATGTAATTTTAGGAATCAAAATTGTGAGAAAGGATAATTCTTTAGCGTTATCTCAATCTCATTATATAGAAAAAGTTCTTAAAAGATATAATCATTTTGAACTTAAGCCAGCTGCTACACCTGTGGATCCTAGCATCAAATTAATGAAAAATACTGGGCGTGCTATGGACCAACTTAAATATGCTAGTATTATTGGGAGTCTAATGTATGCCATGCATTGCACTAGACCAGACATTGCTTATGCAGTGAGTATATTGTGTAGATTTACAAGTAATCCAGGACAAGAGCACTGGAATGCAATTTCTAGGGTGCTTAGATATCTGAAGAGGACTTTGGATTATGGCTTACATTATGTAGGATATCCATCTGTTTTAGAAGGATATAGTGATTCAAGTTGGAATAATCTTGAATCAAAATCCAAGTCAACTACTGGTTGGATTTTTACGCTAGGAGGAGCAGCTATCTCTTGGGGATCCAAGAAACAAACATGTGTATCAGATTCAACAATGCAATCTGAATTTATAGCCCTAGCAGATGCATGTAAAGAAGCAGAATGGCTTAGAAATGTGTTGTATGATATTCCTTTATGGAAAAAGCCATCACCTTCTATTATGATAAGTTGTGATAACCAAGCCACAATTTATAAAGTTTCGAACAAAACTTACAACGGAAAATCTAGACACATTAGTCTAAGACATCAAATTATAAGAAAATTACTCAAGGAAGGAGTAATTACAGTCGACTATATATTAAAACGAACAAGAATTTAGCAGATCCTCTGACTAAAGGTCTTGTAAGAGAGATGATATATATCACCTCAAAAGGAATGGGACTAAGGTCTATTAAATAACACAACTATATTTAATGGGAACCCAACTCATATCTTGAAAATATAGATAGAGTTCAATGTGGTACAAACAAGTTAAATTATAGTTATGGAACACTAGGAATTTATACAAAAAGTTCCATTCCTATATGCCTAGTGTTGGTTTTCTGCATGTTAGAGGATTAAGTTCACTTCTTAATAAATCATATAAGTGTGACCCGCAGAATCACTAAAGTTGATTTACCTATTCGAGTGTCGAAAGTGTGGCCGCTTTCTATGAAATCAAGACCGATCCTAAAGCGCTCGTGAAATCAGGATTAGCACAAGGCCATAAAAGTGCATGCCAGAAGAACACTTATAAACTTAGAAATCGGTATGTGTGATAGTTCCGGCTAGTCTCAAAAGGTCCTTGGTTCAAGATACGTTCACCACAGCACCTTGATGAAGCTTTGAATTATTTTCACTATATGAAAGTTCAAGTCCGAAAGACACTTCTCATTTATGTACTAGATTTTAGCGATAATGCCAAAAGTTATTTATTGTCTTTTTTGCTTTGCTCTCTTGTGTATATTGAAATTGGTGGGAGAATGTTGAATTAATTCCAATATTTATTGAGTTTAATTTTTAGTTGTTAATATTTTATTATATTATTTGTGTTTTATTTTAAACATAGTTTGGGTTTTAATTTAGAAAGTAGAAACATGAGCAAATGGGTGTGAAAGATATGGGGAATGCTCAAAATCCCATATTGTCCCACATTGGAAGAATACTACAAAAGGTAGTGGTATATCAACTAAAGGACAACTAAGATTCTTAGTTGACAAGTCAAATAAGAGGCTATGATCCTACGCATCGCGGTGGTGCTTAAGCACCACCAATCGCGACACGCGTAAGCGCGTAAGCGCGACACGCGGCGCGCGAAAGGGCGATTGGGCGACTTAGGGCGCATTGCGCGCTTTGACGCGCACTTGGCACTTCGCACGTGCGCATCGTCGCTTGGAGCGTGGGAGCCTAAAGTTTTGACGAGGTAAAACAGATCAACGGTTGTGATTAAACGATCCGATCAAAGGGTTTAAAATCCGAAACGGCTTGATCTAAACCGTTAGATGAACTCGTAGCGTTTCGTGTAGGGGATGTCCATTCGGTTACGATGGGACGCCTAATCTGAACCGTTAGATCGTAGCTGTTCCAAACAGGCACGATCCAACGGTTGCTGAGTCACTCCATGAAGAGTTGTGACTGTTGAAGAACAGTCACAGAAATGGCTATAAAAGGAGTTCCAGACCTCTGTTTTGGAAACCGAAAATTGCTAGTTTCTCCTCTCTCCGTCCTCTATACTTTGGCATTATCAAGTTACAAATTCAGAGTGTTCTCGGGTTTGATCAAACAGTACATAGTTTGAATCAAACAACTGTTCATACTGCATTGTATCCTGAAGGCAGGTTCTACAAAACCCATTGTGTACTCGCGGTTCTGGTTCTGTCTCAACCGGATTGGGAGAAATTTTGCCTAAAAGAAAGCGTTCCAAGAACGTGCCTTGCAGAAATTAATTATTATATTTCGTTCTTTCCATAAGAGAACTCCAACATATATATATATATATATATATATATTCTCCTATATTATATTTTCTTATACATTGACGTGGATTTCTTCAGGCCTGTTCGTATTGAGTGGATGAAACCTTGCATCTAGTAGATCTACTACATCTTTGTGTTAGATCGGCTTATTTTTCTGTTTGGATATTCCCTTGGTTTAAAAGATAAATTTTGTGTCAAATAAGACATATAAACTAAGTTGTTGTGTTGGTGTTGTTTGAAACTAGAAAGTGTTTAGCTTTTTGTCTAAACCAGAGTGGGGTTGATTAAAACAAGATCTAAGTGTGGCTTGGTATAAGTACTGTTTCTATGTTGTGTGTTAAAAACTAAATATTGGTTATTTTGTTTAAAGTCACCAAAAATTAGTTGGGTGTTCTTCGTTTGGCCCCAATATGGTACACTTTTTATTTTGTTTAAAACGGTTGTTATGTGTATAGCTCGTGTAAGGACATTATTTTATTGTCCAGGTTACATGTGAGTAAGTCGTATACCGGTACAATTGTTGAAGCCTTATTCAAGTTCAATCATGCGTGAAGACGGATCCGAATATCAAAGTTCTTCAACATTCAAGCCTTCGCAAGATTAATTTTGGTAAGGTTGTGTTTAAATACCTTAGCATTTCACTTAGAGTGTTGCGATATTATTAAAACTATTTTCTAAGTGTTGGAGTAGAGTTTTTCATCAAAAGTACTTTTTAAAGTTTTGAGGCGGAATATTTTCTAGCAAAAATAAAAAAATAATTTTTATTTAAGCTCGTTCGAACGAGATTCACAGTCGTTCGAGTGACATGTGATCTCACGCGAAGCTATCGTTCGAGCGACATCAATGTTTCGTTCGAGTGACACGTCGCCCTAAGTTTTTTATAAATAGGGTGTTAAACCACTCCATTTTCGATAAGAGGACCTGACATTTTAGGTTCTGCAAATAGAACAAATCGGTAGAACACTTTGCCTTCTTCATTTAGGGTTTAATTATTTTTGTTTTTAATTCACAAAACATCCCAATCTTTATGTGAATTATTTTGGAACCCAAGATATAACTTTGGTGAAGTTTTTATCTTGTAGATAGGGTAAATCTACGGTTGATGGTTTCATGTCAAAGGGAGTACTCATGGGTGTTCCTGGGCTGATTCAAGGCTGTGTGTTTATGGATCTTCTAAGGTTGATTCATTGCTGATTTAGGATTGAGGTTTTTGAGAGTTTGTTGCTGTAAATTCTTTACGAATTTTATTGTAATCATTGTAAGTTGTGATTTACTATTTATAGTGAAATAAAAGTTTTGCCCGAAAGGAATTTTTCCAGAAATCTGGGAGATAGCAATTTAATTTGTTATGACTTGATACACACACACTTAGTTGCATGTTTAGGGGCTATATAAATTTGGTTTAAAAATTGACACCAATTAAATAAGGTTAACCTGGAAATTTGCAAATTCGGTTTAATAAGTATCGCGCACTCTGTTTTACAAATTGGTATCAAAGCAGGTTACACTAATTTATTGAGAATTTCTATTTTTTCGCAAAAACTTATGTGTTATTATTTTTTTGAAAAATCTAATTTTTGAAAATTATCGCAATGTTTTCGAATGAAAAGTTATATAATCGGTTGCCAATTTTTTATGGTCTAATTATGCTTATTAGAAAGCCCGCATGAAATCACATTTAAAAGCTGATGGACTCCTCCTACTGTCACTGCAAATAATGTCACGAATTTAAAACCTGTGTCAGACTGGACTGATGATGAATTTAAATGGAGCATGTAAAATTCACGTGGGCTGAGTGAAATTTCTAGTTCCATCACTCCTGAGGAGTTTTGACATATAATGACGTGCACCATGTCAAAAGAAGCATGGGACATTTTACGACTTATGACTTACCCACAAAGGCACAAATGCTATCAAAGAGTCTAAAATTAAAAGATTTAACTACTCAATTTGAAACAATTACCATGCTTGAGACTGAGTGTTTTGATGATTTTTAAGCATGTTTATCTGACATTGTCAACACTAGTTTCATTCTTGGTGAGCCCATACCTGATGCTCAAGTGGTTAAAAAGATTTTAAGATCGCTGCCTAAACGTTTTATCCCCAAAGTTAATGTTTTGAATACCTTAGGTAATTTAGACAATTTAAATTAGAAGAGCTGGTAGGAGACCTCCAGACATATGAAAATTATATGTTTCCTGACACTTTCAAACCTAAGGATAGAGAGATAGAACTTAGAGGCCAGTCTAGAAAGGGAGAGGAAGTGTCCACGAGAGAGAAGAATAATAAAGTTAGAGTCTGTGAGTCTGAGTCTGAGGGTGAGTCTGATTTTGGTATGGCCATGCTTGCAAAACGTTTAAAAAGTTTCTTAAGTTTTCCAAACAAAATTCTTCCAATAAAAGATTTTTTGAGAAAAATAAATATGAGGCTAAAGAGAGCGGTGAGAAGGAAGGTGAAAAAGAGGAAGAAGAGAAGTGTTTTGAGTGTGAGGGAAAATGTCATAGAGCCTTTGAGTGTCCCGTTAGGATAAGGAGAAAGGGCAAGAAAATTACCATTCCAGCCACTCTTAGCGATAGTGAGGAAGCAATGAAAGATTCCGGGGATGAGTCTTCACATGGGAAGTTTGTCACTTTTTTAGCTAGTCACATGACCACACCTAGGTTGTCACACGACGATGAGGATGCGTGTGCATGTGAGACTCCAGAGGATGATTTGAGTGTTTTTAGCGAGGGTGAGAGTGAGTGAGCTAGTGAGGGTGATAGTGAGATCCATATTACATTTAGTGATTTGTACGCCGAGACCTTAAAGACTAAGAAATTAAATAAAGAGTTAGGTCTTAGGGTGAGAGATTTGGAGAGAGAGCTATAGAGTTTGAGGATGTTTGAGGCGAAAGCAAGTCAACTCGAGAAGGTAAAGGTTTATTTGAGTGAACAATTTATTGCTTTAGATCGAGAAAAGAGTGACTTAATCAAAATGGTGTCTTTTTTTATGACAAGTGTATCCGAACTCGAGAGTGATATCGAACATACCCGGGAGGTCAAAGTCCCTTTAGATAATGCATCTAAGAAGGTTGGAAAGACGGTTCTCAATCCCATATTGGGTGATGTTGAGAGATGAGGAATAGGTCATGACGGTGCGTCCACTTCACATGTTGCACCCGAGCCGATTCCTGAGTTTATGATAGATCCATATGGATTTTAACCCATCCCAACCCACCGAAGTCTCCCGTACCTAATAAGAGAGTGAGTAGGAGACGTTTTGAGAGAGGTGTACCTAGGCTTGTTATTGTTTGCACCTTAGGGAGTTTTGTTTTAAGTTGGGTCATGTGTCACGTTTTGTTACTACACATGTTCACACACACGCAGCCGTACATGATGTTCCAGATGATTACACGATAGAGTTTGCACATATTAGGGAGCAGGTAAACTTTTGTGTCAAGACTTCACAAAATTTTATGGAGGTTTTTCATAGGATGTCACCACCTTTAGAAAACTCCACCGCACCTAATGGTTGAGGTTTAGACTTGTTTGGTAGCATAGGATGATTTGCAATATGATATTTTTGGCTTATTGCTAGTGTGTAAATTTTTGTAGTTATGTTTTCCTTTTTGATGTATTTTTGGAAAAATTTGAAAAGATACTAATTTTTTTAGGAAAATTTGAAAAAGCCAAAAAGATTTTATTGTGATAAAAATTTTGGAAAAAGTGAAAAAGAGTTTTGTATTTTTTTGCACCATATATGAATGGACATTTAGGATGACCGAGTCACAATTTCATTCCATGTCCATGTGATGATATGATAGTGTTTTGATATGGGTCATCATTTCATTTTTGTGCTTTACAATGTTTGGAGTCAATGAGATGTACTATGTGATTACTACCTACATGCTTGAGTTATGTGTTCCTTTAATGCACACTTGCAGGAATTTTTTTGATTATTGTAGTTGTCTATCACATATTGGTCGGAGTGTTGTCATCTTAATTCTGCCTTTAAAACAAACCACATGCGATAAAACTTGACAATGGAAGTAGTGCAAGTAAAAACCGTTTACTATGAGGATTTAATTGTAACAAAATATGATGAGTGAATCATGGAAAAATGCTGCGAGAGTGCACAATTAACTCATCATAAAAGTCACCATTTAAAAGAGCCCAAAGAATTTAAAGGCAATAAAAAGATAAATATGTCAAATAGGGGACACCTCAAAAGAAAAATAAATGATTACTAGTTATGAGGGAGTTTGGATGGAAAGAAATGAAGAACGGGTTTGCACATCCTGACAGCGTCATGAAAAAGCATTTACATATTTTTAGACGTTATTGGTATGAGAATCATTCTTGACTTTGATGTGCTGATGGATTGAGTCGATGTCATTTAAATTCAACACTTTCGACACCTAAGGACATTTTTTAGATTCATTCGTTAAGAGTAAACATATTCGTCATGCACATATGTTATGTTTGATTTCTTTGATTTGCCTATCGAATATGTTCACACCCATACATTCCGTTTCCATGATTTGGTTGTCTTAGTGTAAATTCATGGTGTGTGATTTTTGTAATATTATTTTTTCATTTTTGTATGAAAAATTGAAAAATTAAAAATATTTTGTGGAAGCTTTTGAGCTACTCTTTGCATGAGCGTAGTATGATTCATATTTTCTATGCATATTTATCATGAACACTCCATGTTTATTCGTTTCCTTGTCTATTTCGGTCAAATAAAAAGGGGAATAATGAATGGAGGATTTTTTGCATTATAGGGAAGATTTGAATATATTGATTTATGCTTATATCATTTTAAACTCAATGCATCACGAAGGTATTTGCTTTTTCTCATGCATGTAGGTACAAAGATTTGAAGATCGTTATTTTGCACACCCTGATGAGAAAAGCTGAAAAAATTGAAGTTGAAGATTTTGAAGTAACGTTTTAGACCTACATGTTTAGTACCTTTTCAGTTCTGCATTCATGGGAGGGTATTACATTTGTATAGGTTTTTTTATTTGAAAATTCGGATGTTTTTAGTTTGTACCTACAATTGTCGAAGACTTATTCAAGTTCAATCAAGCGTCAAGACGGATCCGAATATCAAAGTTCTTCAACATTCATGACACTGTGAGATTAATTTTGGTAATGTTGCGTTTAAATACCTTAGCATTTCACTTAGAGTGTTGCAATATTTTTTACAAAATATTTTCTAAGTGTTGGAGCGGAGTTTTTCGTCAAAAGTAATTTTTAAAGTTTTGAGGTGGAATATTTTTTGGCAAAATAAAAAATTAATTCTTATTTATGCTCGTTCGAGCGAGATTCACAGTCGTTCGAGTGCCAAGTGATCTCGCGTGAAGTTGTCATTCGAGCAACATTAATGTTTTGTTTGAGCAACGTGCCGCCTTAATTTTTTTTAAATAAAGAGTTAAACCACTCCATTTTCGATAAGAAGAACTGATGTTGTAGGTTCTACAAACACTACAAATAGGCAGAACACTTTGTCTTGTTCGTTTTGGGTTTAATCCTTTTTATTTTTAATTCAAAAAACATCCCGATCTTTATGTGAATTGTTTTGGAAACCAAGATACAACTTTTACTCATTTTCTCTTGTAGAGAGGGTAAATATACGGTTGATGGCTGCGTGTCAAAGGGATTACTTGTGGCTGTTCCTGGGCTGATTCAAGACTGCGCGTCTTTGTGGATCTTCTGAGGTTGATTCATTGCTGATTCAGGATTGAGGTTTTTGAGAGTTTGCTGCGGTAAATTCTTTACGGATTTCATTGTAATCATTGTAAGTTACGATTTACTATTTTATACTGAAATAAAGGTTTTGCCCGAAAGGGATTTTTCCTAAAATTTGCGATTTAACAATTTTATTTGTGATGGTTTGACACACACACACAAATGTAGTTGTATGTTTAAGGGCTGAATAAATTTGGTTTGAAACTTGACACTGATTAAATAAGGTTAACTTGGAAATTTGAAATTCAGTTTAATCAGTATCACGCACTCTATTTTACAGGTCTGATAAAGTTTCGTTTTACTAGTTTGATCTATTTTAAACTTTGACATTCTTTTGTTCTAGTTTAAACTGATCTAATAGTTGTTGAAAGTTAAGTATACTGGTTTTAATTTAAACATTTTAAAAAAGGGACGTGAGTGTTGTTTATTTTTTTTTCTCTGATCTATTTTATTTGAAAGGTTGGAAACTGAGATTAAGTCATGTTAACTACCTATTTAATTTATTTTTTTGGTTAAACATAAACGGATCTTATATCTATAATTAGTGTTTTAATCATTTGTAAAACATGGGTGAGTTGGTGTCTATTTGTCTTGTGCAATAACCAGTTGTTATATTCTCTTTTGTGAGTGTGTCCTTTACTTCTATTCATGTTTATTTATTAATCCCAACTGATGTTATTCTTGTGAACTAAACTAAGATAAAACCTGGTGTGTGTTTAATCTTCATTTTTGAACAAAATAATTTTTTATGTTCTGATTAAAATAAATATTCTTCTAATTCAATTTGTTGCACAACTTCATTGATATTCGTGTATTGGATCTGTAGTTGTGTGTGAGTTCAAGGTGTCACTGCCTTGGTGTGATTAATGTTGAATTTCAGTTTGATTGTGGGATTATCTAACTGAATCTTGGTGTACTGATTGTATTGATTAAGTTAGTTCATTTATACTTGTATGTCTGTAATCTATAACTAATCATTGGTTATAGTGGACTTAGGTGTCTGAGTGGTACTGGTACTAAGGGACCCGGGGTTTTGCATTTCGGTGGTTTCCTTGTGATGAAATACTGGGCTATATTCTACTTTTCCTCATCCAATTATAAATCATCTTATTTGAGCAACATCATCGCAAATTTGTTTTTATTTGTGTGTGTGTACAACAGTTTCAATCAAAAATTTTCAACTGATTTTAAAAGAGTTAATAGTTTTATTTTTTAAATTAAACATGTTAGGGTGTTGAGGTTATTACATTTATGTTATTAACCTTTCAAGTCTATTTCGTATTTGATTGAAGACACAACGACAAAGATTCAGAGATTTCATTCTCATGTTGAGTTTCATGCCACATTTCATCTTCATTTTTTTAGGATCTCTCAGGTATGAATGCATATACATTTTTATCCTTTGATTTTTTTTAAGCGTCTTGTTTTTATGAAAGTTTTGGGTGCGTTTTTAAAGATTTTAGAAGAAAAAAATATTTTTATTTTAAGTCATTTGAACGAGTTTATCAATTCATTCAAGCAAACAATAATTGAACATCAAATGATATTTATCAATTAGCTGAACAAATGTCATTTATTCCTTGTTTGAATGAGATTGGTAGTTCATTCAAATGAGTTTTGAGTTATTTCAAATGATATTATGTTTTCGTTCGTACGAGCCCTTATTTTCATTCGAACAAGTTTTCCTAAAAAATATGTCGCCTAAAAAAATGTGTTTTCTATATAAAGGGGTTAAGACATTTGTTTTTAGACAGACTTATAGTGAAAATATTTTCTCTATATATATCCAAAAGTTTTCGAGCCCTAGTTTAACCCAAAGACTTTAAGATCCAAGTTTCAATATACTTTTAAAGCTTTTTTGTGGACACGGTAGTTTTATTCTCTTATCATCCTGATAGAGAAGCGGGATTTCGTACTCAATTTATCGTTTAAAGATGGCGTACTTCATGGTTTGGTGTTATGGAGAAGAAGTAGTGCATCCATGTTCCATATTTGTAAATGGTGCTATACCTAGATCGATGGATATCGAGACGTGTTTGGACTCACACAGTGTGGCAGATTCATAAGTGGACTCATGCATGTCACTATGTAGAAGTAGAGGAACGGAGAGCATCAAGGCTTGTGAGCGCATCGAATCTATGTTGTAAGTCTATTGTCGTATCCTTGTAATTCCATACTTAGTGAAATTTGTGTGGTTAGGTCATCCAAGGTTATTTTTGTTGTGGGGTTTCCTCGTACATCACCTTGTTTTGGTTTGTTACTTTATTTTATTCTTATACTCACCTAGATGCATTTTTAGAACAAGATAAAATTTGATAAATCATGTATCAAAAAACTCGGTTTAAAATTAGCTCATAGATTTTATTTGGATTACTTATTTAAGTTATATATTTAATTTGAATTTTTTTAAAATTGACTTTTGTTTAGACCTCCCTTCGTACTCTTGCAACTTCAAATTGGTATTAGAGCATGAACACTAAGTTTTTATGTTAGATTCGTGTTTAGGCATGAGTTTTAGCAGTTTTTATTCGGAGGGTCAATTGTTTTCCAGGGCACTAATGTTTGATGGGTCTAATTATGCATACTAGAAAATTCCAATGAAATCGGCACTTAAGCTGATAGATGAGCGGGTATGGAAAGAGGTAATTGATGGTTGGTCTCGACCCACATTCTTAGCTGGTGATTATAGGATTCCCAAACTCGTAAAATCATGGAGTGAGGAAGATCATAGGTTAGAAAATTATAATTCACGAGGTCTAAATGCTCTATTTTATTCGGTCACATCGGAGAAGTTTCAACATATTATGACATGTGAAATGTCTAAAGATGCTCGGAACATACGCCAACTCATCCGTGGAGGTTCTAGTGTTGTTGGGGTTTTTAAACTCCAAAACCTCATGCCTAAGTTTGAAGCCATTAGAATGGAGAAAAGTGAAACCTTTAATGAGTTTTGTGCTAGACTAATAGATATTGTGAACTCGTCTTTTAACCTAGGAGAGAAAATAGCCAAAATTCGAGTAGTCAAGAAAATCTTAATGTTATTGACTAGTTTTTTTTATTCAAAAGTGGAAATTTTGAATTCCTTGGCTACTTTAGACTTGAAGAGCTTGTAGGTGATCTTCAAACTTATGAGCTCGACATGTTTTCCTCCCTAAAATGAAAAAATACAAGAAAATTACTTTAAAATTTCGAAAGGTGGAAACTTGTGTCATGAATGATGAGTCTGACATCAATTCCAATGATGTGGACATGATTTCAAATAAGTTTAGAAAATTACTAAAATTTGAAAAACAATCGAAAGATCTGATGTAGTTTGAGAAAAATAAGTACGACAAAGATGATCAATTCCCTTAAAATTGTAATGATAATTTAAAGATGGATGAGTTGGATAGATTATCTTGGTGTGAGGGTTATGGACATAGGACAACTGAGTGTTCGATTAACTTAAGTAAGGAGGATAAGAAATCGAAGGGGTATAATGACAGCCTTAGTGATAGTGATCTAAAAGAGGGACCTAATTCCCCAATTGAAGGAAACTACACCACGTTCACGGTTAGTCATGAGAGACTTAATGAAAAGTAATCCTATGGAGATAATTCTAAGCATGATAATTGTAAGTCCATTGTTTATGAAACCCAAGAGAGTGATGGTAGCAAGAGTGGAAAAGAAGAATATGATTAAAAAGAGGAGGAGGATAGTGAAATCCATGTTGCCTTCCGTGAATTGTAAGAGGAATCATTGAAATTGAAAAGGCAAATTTGAAATTTAGAGTTGGATTGAAAGAACGTGTCAAAATTAAATAAGGATTTTAGGGAACGTGAGAGGAATTTTAAGGAGAAGCTAGAGTATGTTGAAGGTGAGAGAAATATTTAACGAGGTTTTATGGTGGTTTTGAAGAAGGATATTCTTGAGTTTGAAGATTTTAGGAATCTTCTCGAGTCTAGGATTGTGGAGTTAAAAGAGAAATTTAGAGACCCTAGTAATGTCAAATTTGATTTGGATTCTATGTCGAAGATGTTGGGTTAAATGTTAGGGACCGTCTGAATCAAATATGGCAATTGTACGATTAGTTTTGATGATATAGATACTTTTGTTGCTAAATCCATACCATGCTTTTGAGACATCCAACCAAAGATAGGGGCATTAGAAAAATTCAACCTAATGGTAATATTGCTCGTGTCTATACTTTCTCACATTGTAGTAGGAAAAGTTACCTGAAGTGTTTTCATTATAATCTTATAAAAGGTCCTAGAAATATTAAAACTTGTGTCACTAAGGTTCACTAAGCCAAGTTCGTCACATTACACCTATGTGGGTTAGGAGATCTGATTCTGAGGCACTAAATGTTAGGCTTATTAACTCTTATTTTCTTGCACATAATACTTATCATGCTAAATCTAATGGTTGATTGTGTTTGCATGTTTGCATATACTATATTTTGTACTTCATATTATATGTGTTTACTAGTTGTATGTGGTTTCAGTCTTTTGTGTTTTGATTTTTATTTTACTAGGTCTTATTGTAAAATAAAAAATATTTTGTTTATCTTTTGAGTTTATTTTTTCAAAATTAGTATCATTTTTGTAAATTGTTTAAGAACATAAAAAGATTTTTGGTTTACGTGTAATTTAGTTTTATACATTTTATATGGCATATTGGTGTGTTTGAATCCACTTCATTTCATTTTTTTATATGGCTGTGATATTAGATTGTGATTTTCAATCCATAGATTTTTTTTAATCATGCATCCATGGAGTTTTTCTACTTTGATTTTCTTAATGGATTAATTTTGTATATGTTTCTACACACGCACGAGATCTTTTGAATTTTAACTTCACATATTGCATTTAAGCTAAGTGATATGTTCTCCCATGAATCTTGTCATTTACATATATGTTGACTATGGAGAATTTGTGCAAATAAGAACAATTTCCTCTGAGTATTTTTTTATTGAAAATATGAGTGTGAAGGGTCAATGCGGGAAAGCCAACATTGGCAAGAGAATAAAAAATTAGAGGCAAAAATAAAAGAATAAAGTCCAACATGTTTGCTTTAATGATTTTCAAAAATGTTATCTTCAAAGGAATTCAATGAAAAAGTATAAGATATATGTTTTAGCTTTTGAGGGTGTTATATCTGAAGATCAATGAGTTTGCACAATGATTCCTAGTTATGTTTTTCATTTCATGACAATACTGATTTTTAGAATAATCAGAAGTCTAGTCTTGTGTGCATTGTACTTGTTTATTCTTTGAGTTCACTTTATATATCACTTGAGGCTAAATATTAGTTTCATAAATTTTAAAGATCAAATAGAACTCGTTGAACATTTTTGAATGATTGGGTAATAATTCATTTATATCTATTTCAAGCTCCGTCACTCCCTCCCACATGTTTAGACACATCAATACTACGTTATTGCGTAAAACATATGTGTTTGTGTCATTTATACATATATATATGTTCTTATATGTCTCTGGTATATTTTTCATTTTTATATATGGTATCATTGTAACAACCCTCGCTTTTGAAAACCTATTTTATATTAGTTTACTGTGTGAAGTAATTATATAAAATGTGGAATGTGGAGTAAATATTAATTAAATGAGATAAAAGTTAATATTTACTAAATTGTTGCATATTTACTATATGTGTAAGTAAATATCGTCATGTTGCATTTGATAGTGTCATATGCTTTAAATGACCTTTATGGTTTAGATGAAACCGGAACTTGAAATGATTTATAAAATTTCCAAATGATAATTTAGAGGGCGTAGTTAGTCCTGAAATGCGCGAGATAGTCGAATTATGTGCCATATTGTATTTTCATGTTTCAGGCATTTTGTACTGGTGATAGCTTAAATGTGTAGTTGTGAATCATTTTAATGTGGTATTAACCATTTAAGTTAAGAATTTTAGACTAATGCTACGATTTAGTCTTGCTAAGACTTTTATTTCTCTTAAGTGCATTTGTTAACCTATAAAGAAGAAGAGAACTTTGGAGAGAAAGGGAGAAATTGACGATTGGAGAGTTGATCTTACTTCCATCTTCCTAAAATCCGAAGTTGCAAGCTTAAGGCAAGTTTTCTACTTGCTAATATATGGTTTAAGATGAATAAATGGTATTGATTGTTTTGTAGTTAATGTAGTTTAATAATTTTGGGATTTTGAGGGATTTATAGGTTTTAAACCCTTAGGAGTTGTTTTATATGTTTGTTTGTGTAAATTGATGGAAATTAGATGCATTTATTAGTTGATGGGTTGAATTAATGAGATTGGTTGGAGAAGAAAAGAGATTTGGGGAAATTAGGATTCATAACCCTTAACCCATACTTGGCCAATTCGCAGGGGCGAATCGATTCGGCCAGGGCGAATCAATTTACGATAGGGACAGTTTACAGGTCTGAGTGGACCGAATTGATTCGGCTAGTCCAAATCGATTCGGCAATTATGCAGAAAGTCAGGTTTTCCTGACCAAATCGATTCGGCTAGTCCGAATCGATTCGCTTTTCTGACCGAATCGATTCGGCCAGGCTGAATCGATTCGAAAATCCTGCAGTTTTGAGTGATTTTTCTTGGTTCAATTCCAACCCTTTCCTTTAGGATTAGGACTTAGGAACCTTCTTGTATGAAGTAAACTTAGAGTCCTAGAATCTTAGATGAGTTGGTTTACTACCATACATTAGAAATGGGTTAAACGGGGCTTATTCCGGGGGTATACAAATTGAGGTTAGGGAATTTCTTCCCTTTAGTTAATTATTAGGGGTCTAGGATTAATAGGCCCATATTTGGAAACATTAGGGGCTCAATTGAGGTATATAAAACCTTGTGACTTGTAGAATATTGTGATCTCTTGGAGAATAATTAGGGACTTAGTTTGTGAGGAATACTAATGAGAATATTCAAGGATTATGGTTTCGGATAAAATGAAACAAACGCATGTAAAATGGAAATGAAAATGAGACTAAAATGATAAATGCTAATTTATTTAAACACACCTCTCTAAATGCCATCGTATGGGAATTCGCGCGGATGAGGTGAAGCCCCCGGCTAATGAATGCAGGGTGGATATAGTCCTAGGCCATATGAGCGTTGTTGTGTATTTTTCTGCGATGGAGAAGTAATTTTGGGTGTGATTATGACTCTCCCATAGGCATATGGCCGCTTCCCTACGTCTTGCGATAGGTGCCCAGGTTGTCTTGGTATATAGGCCCGGAAGATGATGGTCATTTAGGGACGCTCATAGTGGGGAAACTCGGACGGGAGGTCTTAGATACGTTATGTGTATATGAATATAATTATTCTTAATCAAGTGGGACTTGATGTATAATAAATTCGACAAAGAGCATGTAATAGTGATTATATTCCTGATAAGGAATGGAATGCCACGAAGAGCATATAACAGTGATTATATTCCTGATAAGGAATGGAAAGATGAAATGAAACAGTGAAAAATGATGGAGGCTTTTAATTAACATTACTCATTTATAGCCTCTTGCATGACTAAATTAAATGTATAATCCTTTGAACTGTCTTGGTTTATGCTTTGAGATTTTTTTGTTAGATTCTCATCTTTATCATTCATGATTAACTATTCATAACTGTCATACTTTTTATTCATGTAGTGATCATATAAAACCGTCCCCTGACCCGTTCATATTTCTTGTTGTGCATGTATCTTGTATCCGCTCAGGTGCTCCGCTGCAAGGGCGCACGTTCTGACTTTTCCTATTTTTGGTGTTTTGGGGAGCCGTGATACCTTGCGGACATTACGGGATGTTTTGTGTAGACGCCTTCATTTTTGGACTCTAGTTATGATCGGGTCTCCTACTCGGGCGTGTGGCCCAAACTTTTGTATCTGTCTAATGGATGTATTATGTAACTTAAATTAAAATTGTTGAATACATTGTATGTACCTATTGACCAACAGTATGTTCGGTCCCCTTTATTGTTTTCTTGTTGTGGATGTAATATAAGTTCTAATGGGTTTCCACTTTCTTTCAGGTTGGGTTGTTTAAATGATTCCTTTAATTTATTATAAAACAAAAATTTTGGCAATCCATTTTCGAAAATATTGGGTGGTTATCCCGTATACTTATTATATTGTTGTGATGCCAGAATGATTCCATCCATGATTCCTGTTATATTGGAGTATCGGGCTGGCTACCCCATATTTTGGTGAGCGGGTTGTCACAGATGGTTTCAGAGCATCAGGTTCTAGAGTCTTTAGGATCTATGTGGACTTGTCACGTTCTACCTTAGCGTTCTTTGATATAGAGCCTAATGTTAGGACTGTTTTGTTACTTATGTTTGCGATCTTCTGCAAGATAGATTATTTTGAAAAGAATTCTAACTCTACTGTTTACTCATCTCAGATGCCGCCTAAGAGAGGTCACCCAGCGAGACGCAATAGGGTTGTAGAAGAGGAAGTAGGTCCTCCACCGCCGTCGCAGCAGGGAACTATAAATGTTGCTGATGTAGCAAATATCCTGGCCCAAGCGGCTAATGATGCTATGACGACCATGGTACAATAATTACCACATGCTCAACAACAACGGGCTCAGGATGCACAAGCTCCTACGGGACCTTCTTCATGGGAGAGAGTTAGAGAGTCCTTTTTAAAGGGCCATCCCCCAGAATTTGACGGAGGCTCTGATGTTATTAGAGCTAATCAGTGGAAGAAGGATATACAATGCCATCTTCGAATGGTGGAGTGTAGTGAGGATAGGAAACAAGTCCTTGCTACTTTGAAGCTCGTCGCATATGCGTTACATTGGTGGGAGTCGATGACTACACCAGAACAGAGAGATACCATGAATATCATTGATTTCTGGGATTTATTTGACCGGAAGTACTTCCCTCTAGCAGTTCAGAGGGAGACGAGAAGGAAGCTTAAGGATGTGTTGCAAGGTGAGATATCCATTGTGGAATATGAAGAGGAGTTCACCCGGTTAGCAAGTTTTGTACCTAATGAAGTGACTCCAAAAGAGAGGAAAATATCGAAGTTCATGGGGGGTTTAAACATGAGGATCCGGTAAAATTTGCTGGGCAATCCAGCTTTGCAGACTTTTGGGGATGTGATGAATGTAGCATTGCTTCATTGCCAACAACATCGATTGTATGTCCAGGGTAGCAAGAAGGCTACAATAATGGGGCAAGCGGTAAAACCCGGAGACAATGGGACTAGAGGAGGAGCGTTTCCCTCATCCTAATCTTCGGGTAATAAGTAGAAAGAAAGGGATCCCCAGTAAGGGGACTTGTCAAAGAGGCAACATTTTGGTGGGTTTATTGAGGGTGGCAATAATAATAGGCAAGGTCATGGTGGACCACAACAAGCAGGTAAAGGTGGAAATGGAGGGAGAGGACATCCGGGCCAAGGCCTCGGGCAGTTTAGAAATAATAGGGTTCGAGGTCAAGATAATCTAACGAATCGATGCTTTCAATGCGGAGAGCCGGGCCATATCAAGAAAATGTGTCCTCACTTGATTGGAGGACAGCTTCCTAGGATCCCACAACAGCCCCAGGTTCAGTTACCTCCATTGGCACCAAATCTAGTTGTCCTTCCACAGCAGGGTCAGCGACAGTATGGGCGAGTTTATCATATTCAGGATGCTATGCTTCCTCCGGCTCCGCCAACGCCGCCAGCTATTGAGGGTAAGTTTCTTATTCAGGGGCACATGGGTCGTGTGTTATTTGATACGGGTGCGACACACTTGTTCATTTATAGGAGTTTTGCTCAGACTACAGAGTTGATAAAATCTGCAGAGAGTACCTTCACTAGTGTTGAGTCTTCTGTGGGTGGTGGTTCACTTATTTTCTTTGTTTGTAAACAAATAGGAATAACTCTTGGTAACTTGTGCTTTGAGGCCGATTTGCTCGTCCTTCACATGGTCGGGTATGATGTGATTTTGGGTCTGGATTGGCTAGTGAAGTATCATACGATAGTTAATTACTATGGGAAGAGTATAGTTTTTGTCGTTTCGGGGCAAGAAATGTTTTTAGTGGTTATGCCTCATTTAGAAGGAGGTACTATCACTTACTTGTATTCTATCGTAGAGGAGACTTCTCGAGATGTAGTTGTTTCCTTAGATTCTATTCTGGTTGTTAGAGATTTCCATGATGTGTTTCGAGAAATACCGGGTTTGCCTCCCAGTAGGGAAATTAAATTCATAATTGACTTAGCGCTGGGAACTCGACCGATTGCGAGACCTCCGTATCGTATGGATCCTATTGAGATGAGGGAGTTGAGGGATCAGATTCAAGACTTGCTAGAGCAAGGGTTTATTAGGGGAAGTACGTTTCCGTGGGGTGCTCCGGTGTTATTTGTGAAGAAAAGAGACGGTTCTCTCTGGTTATGTGTTGACTACAGAGAGTTGAATAAAGTCTCCCTCCGGAACAAATACCCACTACACCGGATTGATGATTTATTTGATCAACTTAGGGGAGTGTCGTAATTCTCTAAGATAGATTTGAAGATGGGGTATCACCAGTTGAGGATACGAGAGCAAGATGTGTCCAAGACTGCTTTCCTAACGAGATATGGGTCCTATGAATTTTTGGTTATGCCTTTTGGACTAACCAATGCCCCCGCCGTGTTTATGGACCTTATGAATAGGGTGTTCTGAGACTTCCTGGACCAGTTTGTCATCGTGTTCATTGATGATATTCTAGTGTGTTCTCAGACCGAATCTGACCATGCCACTCATTTGCGGTTGGTCCTGCAAAGGTTGAGGGATCACCAATTGTATGCCAAGTACGAGAAGTGTTGTTTTTGGTTGTTGGAAGTACAGTTTTTGGGTC
Source organism: Sambucus nigra (assembly GCA_949130495.1). Taxonomy (NCBI): domain Eukaryota; kingdom Viridiplantae; phylum Streptophyta; class Magnoliopsida; order Dipsacales; family Adoxaceae; genus Sambucus; species Sambucus nigra. The sequence goes on from OX422209.1 coordinate 244,772,524, forward strand.
ATATTGTGACATCCCAGGGCATTTCGGTGGACCCAAGTAAAGTGGTTGCGGTGAGGTAGTGGGGTCAGCCCACGACACCTACCGAAATTTGTAGTTTTTTGGGTTTGGCGGGATATTACCGCCGGTTTATCAAGGGTTTCTCCAAAATTGCTAGCCCTTTGATAAATTTAACCCGGAAAGGGGTGAGGTTTGTTTGGGATAATTCTTGTCAGTTGACTTTTGACGAGCTCAAGGATATGTTGACTTCTGCTCCAGTCCTTGTGTTGCCAAGGCCATGATTTGAATATTTGGTCTTCACCGATGCATCTCTACAAGGATTGGGAGGTGTACTTCCACAAGAGCGACGGGCTATTGCTTATGCTTCTCGCAAGCTAAAGAACCATGAGAGGAATTATCCGGTGCATGATTTGGAACTTGCCGCTGTAGTTTTTGCCTTGAAGATTTGGAGGTATTATCTCCTAGGGGAGAAATTTAGTCTTTTTACGGACCATAAATCGCTGCAATATTTATTTTCACAGAAAGATTTAAGTATGCGACAACGCCGATGGCTAGAGTTTGTGAAAGACTATCAATTTGACATCCACTATCACCCGGACAAGGCGAATGTGGTGGCAGATGCTTTGAGTAGTAAGCCCGAGGGGGAGTTAGCGAAAGTATGGAAGGCAAAAATGGAAGGAGCTGAGTAAGGAGGACGCGGTTGCTAGGGCGTTTATGTTGGTGTTGACCGTCACGCCTACTATTGTGGCGAGGGTGGTTGAAGCCCAAAGGAGGGACAAAGGTTGTCAGGACCATATACACAAGTTGTTAACCGAAGGAGCAGAATCCTACTCTATTGGCTCTGAGGGTGGGCTACGTTTCCACGGGAGCCTCATTATCCCGGACGAAGGGGATTTAAGATGGGCCGTGACGACAGAATCTCACGGGTCTAAATTTTTAGTACATCCAGGTGGGGACAATATGTATCAAGACATGCGTCGTCAGTATTGGTGGGTGGGCAAAAAGCGGGATATTTTTGAGCTCAATCCCAATGTGCTACTGATCAATTGGTCAAGATAGATCATCAACGACCGACAGGTTTGTTGCAACCGTTGGAAATTTCGGTGTGGAAGTAGGAGAGTATATCGATGGATTTCATCACCGGCCTACCAGCATCACAAAGTGGTCACGATTCTATTTGGGTTAACGTTGATCGTTTGACTAAGTCGGCACACTTCCTACCGGTACGCACCGATTACAATACTGCTCGTTATGCCAGGTTTTTTATCGCGGAGGTTGTTAGACTCCATGGGGTGCCCTTAAATATAGTTTCCGATCGGGATATGATTTTTTTTCCCACTTTTGGCGAAGTTTCAAAGAGTCTATGGGAACCGAATTGAAGTTAAGCACTTCTTATCACCCTCAAATAGATGGGCAGACATAAAGAGTTAACCAAGTGTTGGAGGATATGCTCCGAATGTGTGTGCTTGATTCCAGGGGTGGTTTGGAACAATATCTCCCTTTGGTTGAATTTGATTATAATAATTCGTACCAATTTAATATTGGGATGGCGCCTTATGAAGCTTTGTATGACCGGCCTTGCAGATCGCCCACATATTGGTTAGAGGTGGGGGATAATAAGTTCCTTGGACCTGGAATGATCCAGGATACTTCTTCCAAGATTGAACTCATCCGGAATCGCATTTGAATATCTCAAGACCGTCAAAAGAGTTATGCCGATGCTAATATAAGGAATGTAGAGCTAGAAATTGGGGATCAAGTGTTGGTGAGAGCATCGCCTATGAAAGGTATCATGCGTTTTGGAAAGAAAGGGAAGCTTGCATCGCGCTACGTGGGACCTTTTCCTATTATTGCCAAGGTAGGTCCGGTGGCATATCAACTTTCCCTACCCGAACACTTACAACAAATACATGATGTATTCCATGTTTCCTCTTTGAAAAAGTATAAGAGGTGTGAAGGAGCCCTTTAGCATGTTCCTTTTGAGGATATCAATTTGCTACCCGATATTTCATACGAAGAACAGCCGGTTGCTATTTTAGAGCACGGAGAGCGACGATTGAGATCTCGAGTGGTGCCCTTGGTGCGAGTTCAATGGTGTCATCACAACGCCGAGGAATCAACCTGGGAGCGCGAGGATGACATGAGGGAAAAGTATCCGCATCTCTTCTTGCAAGGTACGCTTGAATTTTGGGGGCAAAATTCCCTCATAAGGGGGGGGGTATGTAACAACCCTCGCCTTTGAGAACCTATTTTATATTAGTTTACTGTGTGAAGTAATTATATAAAATGTGGAATGTGGAGTAAATATTAATTAAATGAGTTAAAAGTTAATATTTACTAAATTGTTGCATATTTGTTGTATGTGTAAGTAATTATCCTCATGTTGCACTTGATAGTGTCATATGCTTTAAATGACCTTTATGGTTTAAATGAAACCGGAACTTGAAATGATTTATAAAATTTCCAAATGATAATTTAGAGGGCGTAGTTAGTCCCGAAATGCGCGAGATAATCGAATTATGTGCCATATTGTATTTTTATGTTTCGGGCATTTTCGACTGGTGATAGCTTAAATGTGTAGTTGCGAATCATTTTAATGTGGTATTAACCATTTAAGTTATGAATTTTAGACTAATGCTACAATTTAGTCTCGCTAAGCCTTTTATTTCTCTTAAGTGCATTTGTTAACCAAGAGAGAAGAAGAGAACTTTGGAGAGAAATTGAAGATTGGAGAGTTGATCTTGCTTCTATCTTCCTAGAATCTGAAGTTGCAAGCTTAAGGCTAGTTTTCTACTTGCTAATATATGGTTTAAGATGAATAAATGTTATTGATTATTTTGTAGTTAATGTAGTGTAATAATTTTGGGATTTTGAGGGATTTATAGGTTTTAAACCCTTAGAAGTTGTCTTATATGTTTGTTGGTGTAAATTGATGGAAATTAGATGCATTTATTAGTTGATGGGTTGAATTAATGAGGTTAGTTTGAGAAGAAAAGAGATTTGGGGAAATTAGGGTTCATAACCCTTAACCCATACTTGACTAATTCGCAGGGGCGAATCGATTCGGCCAGGGCGAATCGATTTGCGATAGGGACAGTTTATAGGTCTGAGTGGACCGAATCGATTCGACAATTATGCAGAAAGTAAGGTTTTCCTGACCAAATCGATTCGGCTGGTCCGAATCGATTCGCTTTTCTGAACGAATCGATTCGGCCAGGCCGAATCGATTCGAAAATCCTATAGTTTTGAGTGATTTTTCTTGGTTCAATTCCAAACCAAATTAATTCAAATCCAAGTTAATTCTCATTTAATTCTAACCCATGTGATTTTTCTTGATTTTTCTTGGTTCAAATCCAAGTTAATTCTCATTTAATTCAATTAATCCATTAAATAAAAATCAATCAAATTATGGGGTATTACATACTTCCCCCTAATAACAGAATTTCGTCCCGAAATTCGGAACTAAAGAATACCTGGTACAAATAACTCTGGGTAACGTTCGCGCATCTCATCCTCTCGCTCCCATGTGTACTCCTTGGTATTATGATGCCATCACTAAACACGTACTAACGGTACTATCTTCGACCTCAGTTTGCTCTCGCTGTGGTCCAGAATAGCAACCGGCCCCTCCTCATAGGAACTATCAGGCTGTAGATCAATGTCCTCTAAAGTAATGTGGGTATGGGACAAATCATCCCTAAGATATCTCCTTAGGGGGGAAATATGGAACACGTTATGGATCCTATGCAAGTGTTCCGGTAACCCAAGTCTATACGCAACATGCCCAATTCACTCGATGATAGGAAATGGCCCCACATATCTAGGTGCTAATTTCCCCTTATTCCCAAAATGCATAATCCCCTTCATAGGAGACACTCTGAGCAGCACCTGGTCCCCCACCTTGAATTCTCTGAAGAACCTCTTGGCATCGGCATAACTCTTCTGTCAGTCCTGATCTACTAGAATTCGGTTTTGTATCATCTATATCCTCATCTCAGTATCCTGAATCACCTCCGGGAGTTCGTTATCTCCCACCTCTAGCCAACATGAAGGGGAAAAAAAAGGTCGATCATACAATGCCTCGAATGGAGCCATGCTAATAGTGAACGGGTAGGAGTTATTATAGACAAACTCCACCAGTGGAAGATACTGCTCCTAACCCCCTTCGAGGTCTAGGATGCACATACGCAACATATCTTACAACATCTGATTCGTCCGCTCGGTCTGCCCATCTTCCTGCGGGTGATATGTTGTACTCAGACGCAACTCTGTACCCATTGCTTCCTGGAATCTCTCCTAAAATTGTGAAATAAATATCTTGTCTCTGTCAGACACGATATCAAAAGGCACCCTGTGGAGTCTCACTATCTCCGCTATGAAAATCTGGGCATACTGTCCCGTAGTGTAGTTTGTTCGGGCTGGCAGGAAATGAGAAACTTTGGTCAACCGATCCACGATTACCCATATGGAGTTGTGACCCCTCTGTGATATAGGTAACCCCGTGATGAAGTCCATGGAAATGCTCTCCCATTTCCACATAGGAACCTCTAATGGCTGTAGATGTCCCGTCGGTCTTTGATGGTCCACTTTTATCAACTGACAAGTGGAACATTTATAAACCAACTCGACGATGTCTCTCTTCATCCCGCTCCACCAGTATTGCCGCCTCATATCTTGGTACATCTTATCCCCACCAGGATGTACCGCGAACCAAAAATTGTGCGACTATGTCATTACCTCGTGTCACAAGTCTTCCCCCTCAGGAATAACTAGTCTTCCATTGAAGCGTAAGCCCCCATCTAAACTAACGGTATAAGACTCGTCCCCCTCTGCTAGTAATCGTACTATCTGCTCTTGACAGAACGAGTCTGCTGTCTGGGCCCGTATCACTCTCGTAACGATCTGGGGCGTAACTATCATCACCGACATGAATGATTGGGCCACTGCATCCTGGTTTCCCAACTCCTTCCACTTTGCTTTCCACACTTCGACCACCTCACCTACTGGCCTACGGCTCAACGCGTCTGTTACCACGTTAGGCTTCCCTGGGTGGTATTGGATATCAAACTGATAATCCTTCACGAACTCAAGCCACCTATGTTGACGCATATTTAGTTCCTTTTGCGTGAAGAGGTACTGTAGGGACTTGTGGTCTGTGAATAAATAGAATTTCTCCCCCAGGAGATAATGTCTCCAGATCTTAAGAGAAAAAACAACTGCCGCTAACTCCAAGTCGTGGGTGGGGTAATTCTTCTCGTGAGGCTTAAGCTTACGGGAAGCATAAGCTATATCATGACTCTCCTATTACAGTACACACCCAAGTCTTAGTAAGGACGCATTGATGTAGACTAGATACTCAACTCCTGGTCTAGGCAATGCTAACACTGTAGCTGAGGTCAACTTGTCCTTCAACTCGTCAAATGCCAACTGGCAGGCATCGCTCCAGATAAATGGCAGACCCTTGCGAGTCAGATGTGTCAAAGGACCCACTATATTTGAGAACCCCCAAATAAACCTCCTGTAGTATCCTGCTAGGCCCAAGAAACTACGTATCTCAGTCGGTGTCGTGGGCTGTCCCCACTCCCTCACCGCTGATACCTTCCCCGGATCAACAGATATTCCCCTGTCGAAAATGATATGCCCCAAAAACTAAACCTCCTTCAGCCAGAATCCACTATTCTAATACTTAGCATATAACTCATTCTGACGCAGTGTCTGCAAGACCTGTCTCAAATGCTCGGCATGTTCCTCCTCTGTTTGGGAGTAAACCAAAATGTCATTAATGAAGACGATGACGAACTGGTCTAGGAACTCTCTGAACACCCTATTCATCAAGTCCATAAACACGGTTGGGGCATTGGTTAGGCCAAAAATCATAACCCTAAACTCGTAGGAACCATATCTCGTCAAGAAGGCAGTCTTCGAGACATCCTTCTCCCTAATTCGCAACTGATGGTATCTCGATCTCAAGTCAATCTTTGAGAAGAAGGAAGCTCCTCTCAACTGGTCGAATAAGTCTTCGATTCGGGGCAGTGGATACTTATTCTGTATCGTGACTTTGTTCAACTCCCGATAATCTACACACAACCTCAAAGATCCATCCCTCTTCTTAACGAACAGCACAGGAGCACCCCACTATGAAGTACTCCTATGGATAAAACCCTGACCCAATAGCTGCTCTATCTGATCACGTATCTCCCTCATCTCCGCTGGAGCCGTACGATAAGGTGCGCGGGATATTTTCTGAGTGTCCAGCATCAAATCGATAACAAAGTCTATCTCTCTACTAGGAGGTAATCCCGAAATATCCTAGAATACGTCAGCGAACTCCCTCATAACTGGAATCGGTTCGAGTGGTATCACAATTTTCCTAGAGGTCTCCTCCACTATATAGTACAAGTGAGTGGATGATCCTCCCTCGGGACGAGGCATCGCCACTAGAAATATATCCTTCCCGGGCATGGAAAAAATAATACTCCTACTGAAATAATCAATCATGGCTCAATACACAACTAGCTAATCCATATTAATAATCGCATCGTATGCAGTCATATCTAACACTAAGATATCAGCAGGTAAGGTAAACCTCCCGATCTCTACGCCCACACCTCTACATATAAGTGAAATCACAGAACCCCTACTCAACGGTGAATCTACGCAAGTAGCAGTGATCTCCATGGTATCTAGCAACCCCTTAGTGTGTGCAAATCTCATGGCAATAAAACAGTGTGTGGCCCTCGTGTCAAATAAAATACGCCCAATAGTTCCCTGAATAGAAAACATACCCTCAATAGTGGGTGGATCCTGAGGGACTGTGGCCTGCTAGAGCTGATAAACTCGCCCGTACTAAAGTTTTCCCATCTGAACTGGGACTGCTGGGATGGGTGGTAAAGAGGGCATCTGCGATGGTGTTGGGAGGGCGGCGAGAAACATAGGTATCTGGGGCTCGTGTTGAGTGCCCTGCTGCTATTGTGGGGCCCTGCCCTTTTCAGGACACTCCTGGCGTTTGTGGCCAATCTTGCCACAAATAAAACATTTCCTGGCAAAGTTTCCCCCTCTCTGACCCTATTTCCCACGGCCCTGATGGCCATTACCATTCCTACCCTGACTATGTTGGCCCTGCTAAAACTGTTGCTATTGGCCGTGCTGGCCCTGATGGTGGTGCTGACCCTACTGGCCATATCAAAAACCTCCCTAACCATTTCTGAAACCTCCAGATCTAAATCTCTTGGAATCCCCCTGCTGGGAACTCTGATCACCCTGCCTGTGCTGACCCTGAGCTGATTGTGCCCCGCCGGCACCACTCCCCCCTGTCCTGCCCTGATGGCTAGACTCTTCTGCTCGTTTATCCTCTGACATGTAAAAGTGGTGGTCCTGGCAGTGAAGCAATGCTATTTTAACCACATCAGAATAAGTGGTCAACGAGAGATTACCTAGCAAGTGTTGATGTATCCTCCATGTCAACCAATCCATGAATTTCTGGATCTTTTTCTCTTGATTCGGAATTTCATGGGGAACGATGTTTAGAAGATTTGTGAACTCGGCCTCATACTCATCCACTGTCTTCCCCTTATTCTTAAGGTTCATCAGTTTCCTCCTCATCTCGATATGAATTACTGAGGGAAAATACTTGCGATTGAACCGCACCCAGAACTCCTGAATAGTAAGAACATCTATCTTCTCTGCGGTGGTAATAGATTCCCACCACTGCAACATTTCTCCTACTAGCTTAAAAGTAGCCAGTATCTTCCTATGTACATCCGTACACTCATACATCCTCTAGAGTCTTTGGATGTCCTTTTTCCACTGAATGGACATAACGACGTCGGAACTACCTACAAACGCCGAAGGGTGTGCCTTCTGAAAGGCATATCGAACCCGTTCCCAAGCAGATGGGAATACATGACCCTGAACTGGGGCTTCCATGGGTGCTTGAGGTGGATCCTGCTGCACAACTGCCAGAGCAGCATTTACTTCCTGGGCTACAATGGCGGCAACTTCTGCAGCGTTCATAGAACCCTGAACTGGTGTAGGCTGTGGTTCGGGCTGGGCACCCCTGGAAACTTTATGTGAACGTCGTGGGGGCATCAGAAATGAGAGATAAGTCTTATAAGTCCACAGTTAATATCTCAAAAAAGCTGAAGAGCGCAACATAAACAAAAGAGTACAACAATCCTAAAATATAAGGGCTCTATATCAAAGGACACTATGCGGAAACATAACAAGTTGTACAGATTCTAAGGACAGAAGAACCTGATGCTCTGATACCACCTATGACACCCCGACTAATTAAATACCAGGTAGCTAATCCTTTATTCAAATTAATACAAAATGTCAAGTTGGTTCAGTTCATAGCATCACTGTCGAAAACATTGTTAAAAATTTACTATCCACCTAATATTTAAAAAGTGAGTTGTCAAATTTTATAATTTACATTAACATGAAACCAATTAAATTATTTGCTAATGATAACACAATCACATCACAGCCACAATAGAATATAAATGCAATAATAAATAAGTTTGGAGTAACACTCCTCTGAATAATCCAAATACTGAATAAAAATCCCAAATATAAAGTTTGTATAACTAAATAAAACCAAAACTAAAATAAAACTGAGAGGGTGAAAAGCTGTCTCTAAATGATAAGGGGCGACATGCCCTAACAGATGAATGACTCCGAAATATAATCAAAGTAGAATCTGGAGGCGTCTAATGTCGAGATCCTGTAGCCTCCACAGTAGCTACATCAAGTCAATGAAATGGAACTCCTATGCTTAGCGTCCCTGTGGCTGGGCACCTAAAATGTTTTTACAAGAAAATAATTTTGAAAGAAAATGGGTCAGAGCCCGAGGTGAAAACAGTTCAAAAAAAATAGAAAGTGTTTAATTGCATTAAGAAGTAAATATTAAATACATGTTAGTTGCGTGCCCTCACGTGAGTTCCTCGCCCCTCAACTATTGTGCACGCCTAACGTGTATCCTTAACCCGTCCTAGTTATGCCACTAAATAACTAGTCTGTCTATCGTTTAATCCTCACATTAATAAGGGATTTTATTTATGACATTCTAATATAACCTACGTATATCTCTCTCTTTCATTAATCAATTGAATGTATAACAGTTACGATACGAAATTCTCCGTATTAAATTCGATTCAAAAAAATGTCCCAATAATTTATATTCACACGTTAACATATGAGTTCATTAAAATCACAAGTATATTATTCTCAGCACCAATATACAAAATAGGGCACCCCTAGGCTAAGTTGCGGTGCACACATACTCTGCTATTGAATCCCCATACGTCACGTACATAAGGACTACGTATTCCGAATCTCTCAAAAACCGTTTCAATAAGCAAAATCACACATAATGGAGGCGAACATAGTTCACATACCCATGGGTCACGCACATACCTACGCTCCCATGGTCAGCTGACTTATTAACTCACAAATAAGCCATTTGCAGTCCTATGTCCTTACGGTACCAATCTAAATCCCGCCGTATGCACACAAAGATTAGATGGCCCTATTTCGAAAGTTGACCTCCCGTGATAGCAAGTATGGTCGGTATGTTATATACATAATAATTAATACTCTAAGCATTCACACAACTTAGATACCTTATAATATTATTAAAGGTATGTTCTCAACCCTATACCGTTATTCAAATTTGTACGCTTTCATATTTTCAAATGGTATATCATATATCTCGTCGATACGTCTCGCGTCGTGTAGTTTAAGTACTTAAAACAAAACCAAGAAGGTTACTAAGTCTCCTATTATTCTCACATTTTAATTCATTAATCTTAAGGTCCATAGTTCTATCTGCAACCTTAAATTATGCACTATATAGATTTAATTTCTTTTCCCAATATCTCCAATAGTATTTCACTCATCTGACCCTATTAAGTCTAACATAAAGTCCTAATTCAATTCTGATATAATTCGGGTCCTATATTCACCCCTACTGGTCCTCCTTAAACTGAAATGTGTTCACAAGTTCCTTATCAATAATTTACAAGGGTCGGAATTGGATAAATTCAAAAAGGGGAAAATATCACAATTTTTAGGGTGGTCGATCGATCGATCATGAATGTCGATCGATCGATCAAGTAGTTACAGGTTATGGGTTTCTTTGTTTTTTAGTCCCAGATTTGTCCCAAAATGCCATTACATGATCATAAACTCTAATGTAAGTATAAGGGATCATTATACCACCTAATTACATGATTTCTAACGTTCCAAAACCTTTAAAACATCAACAATTAACCTTTCTTGGATTAAATCTTCATATTATCCTAAAAACCCTATTTTCTTCTATTTTAGCAAGAATCATCATGTTTCTCTTCCAAATTCATTTTTAGTTTATCTACGGTTACGGTTTTTCTACTGAATAATTCCCAGGACTAATCTATATGAAAGTCCTATCCAAAATTTAGGTTTATTCTCCAAATTTCCATGAGTATTCATCATTTTTCAAGGTTATCATATAATCCTACCCTATGATGGATGATATATTCACTGAAATTAATTGAAATCAAATCACTTGCCTTATAAATGGAGTTATGATCTGCTAGTGGCGAAAATGGTTGGTTCTCCCTCTCTCTCCGGTGACAAATCCGTTGGATTTTGGTGGTGGATGGTGGTTATGGCTTTGGAAGCCCTTTTTTAACCTTTCCTCTAACTCACGTTGCCCACTCTTTCTTTTCGGCTGATAATGGCCCTCATAATAACTGTTAAATAAACCCTAAAATTCGTGGGTCTAAATTCCTTAAAATTTGAAATGACTAAAATACCCTCCTAGGTTGCCGGTTTGGCCTAGAAACGCCTCGGGACCCAAAATAAACCCCCGGCTAGTTTTTTTTTACTATTTCGACCCCTATGGACACGTTGGCGTACTCAAAATGACCATACGGTTGATAAAATTATAATTTACTTTTTAATCTAATTAAATTGATTTCTGACACGACTGACACGCGCGTCCCAACATAATTTTTCCAACTGTCGTATTTTTGACTCGCGACAATTTTTAATAATTTCCATAGTCATGTATTACCATATATACTCAGTAATACTCGATATTATCATCATAGTCAAATACCAACTCACGCCTCGCTAGTATTTAAATTTGGATTAATTTCCAATTAATTCCCATTTAATTTTGTAAGGACATTTTTGTCCAACATACTTGTATATGTCATTAGCCGTAAAACCGTTGCAAAGATTCAAAGTCCATTCATCATCAACGGAATCCGAAGATCAAAAGAAAGGAAAAATTCAGAAATCCAATCAGCCGGACCGGTCTGCCTGAAATTAAAACGAACCGATCCGCTTCTGACTACCCCGGACCGATTCGTCTTTATATAAAAAGAACCGATCCGCTGAGACCCGGACCGGACTGCCCCGGACTGATCCGCCGTGCACTTTGAAGCCAGTGAGCCCCGAACCGAATGCAAACCGAATCAGCTTCAAATTGAAAGAACCGGTCCGCTATCGGACCGATCCGCCTAAGGCCCAGACCGGTCCGCCCTGGATAAACTCTGCCAGATCGTGTAGCAGATTTTTTAGGGTTTTGACTCCTTATTTAAACCACGATCAGTAGTTGGTTTCGATAAGACTTACACACGATTTTCTGAGTTCCATAACTCTTAAGTCTTCATGGTATTTGAGTACATTGATTCATACCCTTGATTCACACAAATTCCATACATTTGTGAGTCACTTTTGGTAACCCAAGAACACCATTGCTGTTGTTCAACCCTTGTGAAGTGGACCGCTCCTTCCTCTTCATTGCAGCCCTACTGGAAAGGGATAATTCCAGCCGCGACTACAGAATCTGATACCTGAGAGTAATTCTTAGTCAAAAAACTTGTATTTCAGTGTAATCCGATTGTAAGCCGTTTCTCTTACAAATTATAGTGATATACAAATGGTTTTTCCCCTGTGGGGGATTTTTCCTTAAACTTTGTGTGTTGAATAATTCTTGCATGATTTCATATTGTTTCAATCACACCTAGTTGCATGTTTAGGGTTAATTTGGGTTAAAAGGTGTTTCAAATATAATTTGATCATTTGAACGCAAGAGCCAACTCTTTTAAATTGGTATCAGAGCAGGTTACGCCATTCTATCGCGTATTCCTTACTTCCACAAAATTTTTCTAAAGATATCAATTTCTGAAATAAATTATTTTTTAAAAAGAGCGTATTCAAATGGAGAAGTCATATTATAAAATGCCTATTTTTGACGGGACAAATTATGATTATTGGAAAGCCCGTATGAGGTCGGCTTTAAAAGCCATTCATGAACGTGTCTAGATTTTGGTTGAACGAGGGTGGACTCCTCCCACCGTGACTGTTGATAATGTGACCAACTTGAAACCTGACATTTCTTGGACTGATGAAGAATTTAAATGGTCTTCTTTTAATTCTAAGGGTTTAAGCGCTATTTCTGGGTCTGTCACACCTGATGAGTTCAAACGCATAATGATGTGCACCACGTCAAAGGAGGAAGGTAGTGAGGACGAGAGTAACCTTCAACGCGCCTACGCCGAGTTATATAATGAGTCTTTCAAAACTAAAAAACGTAACAAGGCGTTAGTTCTTAGGATCACCGCGTTAGAATAAGAGTTAGAAGAGACGAGAGAGAGAGAGTCCTCCACCTGCACCGCCATAAGAGAGAGAGAGTCTGCCTGGGTTAGTAAAGAGAATTTGCTTAGAGAGAGAGAGAGCAGTTTTGAGAAAGAGAAAGAGGACTTGACTAAACAAGTGGCTAGTCTTACGAGTGAGCTCCATTCCTCCCTGGAGACTCGGAAGAAACGTGAAGCACTTGTTGCCCAGCTTACTCATGACCTTGAGAGAGCTCGGAAAGTCAAGGTACAAATCGAGGATATATTTGGGAAGATGGGAAAGATGCTCCTCGGTCCCGCTTTAGGTTTTGGTGACAGGCAAGGAATAGGTTTTGATGCTGCCTCCACATCCCAAATTGCACCCGGAACAATTCCTGAGTTTACTACGACTCCTTATGGACGTCATCAAAAACCAAGAAGGAGAGTTCGACCAAGAAAAGCAATCCAAGGTCCTCTTAATAATGTTCCCTTTTGCTCCCATTGCAAAAGAAACGGACACCTTAGGGATGATTGCTATAAGTTGGGTCGGACACGACGTACGACTGATGAGTTTGCCAGTCTGAGAGAGCGTGTTGAGTTTCTAGCCGCCACATCACAGAGTTTGATGGAGGAATTCTGACGAATAACCTTACCATCAATGAATGCGCTCCGCATTCCGGCTAAAACCAACAACAACAAGGGAATACAAAAAGGTACCTACTCTTGGGTTCCTAAGAAAGAGAAAAAGTCCCTTGTTGTCCATGTCGCTCTCAAAGCTCATAATACCTCTCAGTGGTATTTTGACAGTGGATGCTCCAGACACATGACATGTGATATCTCCCTTTTTACTCAGATTGAGGATTATGATGATGGGAGAGTTACCTTTGGAGATGGGAGTAAGTCTAGCATTGTAGGACGAGGTACAGTTGTGTTACCAGGACTTCCTAAGCTAGAAAATGTCTTGTACGTCAAAGGTTTGAAAGTAAATCTTCTCAGCATCAGCCAGCTGTGCGACGATGACTTTGCAGTAAAGTTTGACCGGGAAGCTTGTAAGGTCTATAATCAAGCCGGTAAACTTTTAGTGCAAGGGGTGAGGATAGAGGATAACTGTTATGGGACTGAGCCCAAATCCTCACTTATCTGCAACAGCGCCACGATCACTCCTATGGATCTGTGGCACCAACGTCTAGGTCATGTGAACGTTAGAGACTTATCTCGTTTAGTCAAAAAGGACCTAATACGTGGCTTACCATCACTTGGAAAGCCAACTTCCATGATTTGTGGACCCTGTCAGTTGGGAAAACAAATTCGTAGCCCTCATAGGAAGTTGAACTCCATTACCACCTCCCGTGTTCTTGAGTTGATACATATGGATCTTATGGGTCCTACTCGTACGGAGAGTATAGGTGGTAAGAGATATGTTCTCGTGATGGTGGATGATTTCTCTAGATACTCCATTGTAGGTTTTCTAAGAGAGAAATCAGATGCTGTAGAATTTTTAACGACCAAGTGCCGTGTCATGCAAAATCAACACGGTGTCACTATTAACAGAATACGTAGTGACAATGGCACTGAATTTACTGAAGCAAAAGTAGATCTTTACTGTGATAGCATTGGGATCAAACATGAGTTTTCTGCTGTGAGAACTCCTCAGAAAAATGGGATTGTTGAGAGAAAGAATAGAACGATCCAAGAAATGGCTATATCTATGCTTCAAGGTCGTAAGGTCTCTAGGAGATTTTGGGCAGAGGCAGTGTCTACTGCATGCCATACGGTGAATAGGGTTTATCTGCGTCCACACACACTTAAGACGCCTTATGAATTGTGGACAGGCAAGAAACCCAACCTGGCATATTTTTGTGTCTTTGGGAGTAAATGCTACATCCTACGGGATAGAGAGCAATTAGGAAAGTTTGACTCGCGGAGCCACGAGGGAATATTACTAGGCTATTCATCGAACAGTAGAGCGTACCGGGTTTTTAACCTAAAGAGCTCTAAGGTTATGGAATCAATAAACGTCACCGTGCAAGATGATGAACCCCTGACAGTTATTGATCCCAATCTTCAGTGTGAGGATGAGGACTGTTCTGACAGTGATTTTCATGTTCCTCTCCCACACTCTGTGGACCCTATTCCTGTGTTAGGGGACACTCCTGCTTGGGTTCGCAAGAGTCATGATCCTTCAGCCATTGTTGGCGATCCCACTCTAGGGGTCAAGACTCGTGCTCAACTAGAGAACGTTGTTAGTCATCATTGCTACACGTCCAAAGTCGAGCCCAAGAACCACAAAGAAGCACTCAAAGATGAACACTGGATATCTGCTATGCAGGATGAGTTGCTTCAGTTTAAGAAGAACAATGTCTGGGAACTTGTCCCCCGACCTAGTGATACTAATGTTATTGGTACCCGGTGGATTTTCAAGAATAAAATGGATGAAAATGGTACCATAACCAGAAATAAGGCTAGGTTGGTCGCTCAAGGCTACACACAGATAGAGGGTGTAGACTTTGGGGAGACATTTGCTCCTGTTGCGAGGCTTGAGTCCGTCCGCTTACTTCTCGCCATCGCATGTCATCTGCACTTCAAGGTATATCAGATGGATGTCAAGAGTGCCTTTCTGAATGGAATTCTACAGGAGGAGGTTTATGTGGAACAACCAAAAGGGTTTGAAGACCCTAAGCACCCTGATCACATCTACTATCTGAGGAAAGCCTTGTATGGTTTGAAGCAAGCACCCCGTGCTTGGTACGAGAGGCTTACTTCCTATCTCTTAGCCCGTGGCTTCAAGAGAGGGGGAGTTGATATGACGTTGTTCGTCACGAGAGATGATGGTGCTATCTTGGTTGCCCAAGTCTATGTGGACGACATAGTCTTTGGATCCACATGCTCCCAGCATGCTCACCACTTTGAGGAGGAGATGAAAAGTGAGTTTGAGATGAGCATGGTAGGTGAGCTTACTTTCTTCCTTGGTCTCCAGGTTCGTCAGCTAGAGGATGGGATGTTCATCTCCCAATCCAAGTATGCTAGAGACCTAGTGAAGAAATTTGGTTTAGACTCCGCTAAGCATGCTCGTACACCTATGAGTACCACTACCAAGCTTAGTAAGGACAATTCAGGCAAGGACGTAGAGCAAACCTTGTATCGGAGTATGATAGGCAGTCTTCTCTACTTGACTGCTAGTCGTCCCGACATTGCCTTTAGTGTTGGAGTCTGTGCGCGTTATCAGATGTCTCCTAAAGAGTCACACTTACTCGCTCTAAAACGTATTATCAAATACGTGAGTGGGACTCTCTCATACGATATTTGGTATTCCTTTGATAACGATGACCGTTTATTCGCCTATTCGGATGCCGATTGGGCCGGGGACGTAGATGGATGTAAAAGCACTTCGGGTGGGTGTTTCTACTTTGGTTCTGCTCTTGTCTCTTGGTTGAGAAATAATCAAAACTCCATCTCTTTTTCCACTGCGGAGGCTGAGTACATCACCGCCGGGAGTTGTTGCACGCAACTCATGTGGATGAAGCAAATGTTGGAGGATTATGGGATTTCACAGGACACCATGTTCATTTCCTGTGATAACACGAGCGCGATACACATATCCCGCAATCCTGTCCAACATTCACGCACAAAGCATATCAGGTTACGCGAGCACTTCATACGTGAGTTAGTTGAGGAGAAGGTCGTATCCCTGAGTTTCGTTCCCACCGACCGTCAGTTAGCCGATATTTTCATGAAACCTTTAGATGCCCTTAGATTTGAGAGTCTTAGGAAGTCTTTGGGGATCTGCACAGTTGACTGAGGGGTTGGTCCATGTCTAGCATAGATTGCATTGTCATGTTCATATCCTCTGATGCCTATTGCTAGATTGTACTATTAGTGTGTTTTACTTATTTTTGCTTTTCATTACTCTTTGAAAAATACAAAAAGATTTTCTTTTTAGAAAATTTTTTAGAAAAACACAAAAAGATTTTATTTTGATAAAATTTTTGAAAAATTCAAAAAGAGATTTGTCTTTTATGGATGAGCATTTAAGATAGCCAAGTCACAACTTCATTCCATTTATCCATGTGACTGCTTTATAAAGATTTGAGAGGCTACATCATTTCATCCATGTGCTTAACATTGATTGGAGTCCTTGAGATGTAATTAGTGATATTTCCTACATGCTTGACTCCTATATCCTTTATTGCACACTTGCACGGCTGTATTTGTCTATTGCACTTGTCTATCACATATTGGCTTGAGTGTTTCTATCTCAATTATGTCTATACAATGTACAATATGCGATAAAACTTGACAAGATTGGATTGCATGTAGAAACCGTTTTGGTGAGACTGTGTGCATATTTTCATAACGGGGAGGGGCTGCGAAAGTTGATTTCTATCCTTTGCGCAAAAGCCACCGTTAAAAAGGACCTAAAAAATGGAGGAATTTTAATATCCGAGGTCCTACGAGGTTAAAAGAGCCCGAAAAAATTGATAAGGCAATAAAAAGCAATTCATGCCAAATATGGGCCATTTAGGTTTCACCCAATTCTCCAAAGTTTGAGAATTTAGTATTCCTCTATTCAAAATATAAATCTGAGGGAGTTTGGTTGGAGATTGAAAAACGGGTTTGCACTTCCTTGAAAGTCGTGAAAAAGCATGAAAATCATTTTGGACGTTATTGGTGTAGAAATCACTTTGAGCTTTGATTTGTAGATTTGATATAGTCAATGTCTTATATTTCCAATCTTTTACACCAAAGGAAGCATTTGAGTTCATTCGTTAGGAATATACAATATTCATCGTGCACATATGTCATGTTTGTATGCTTTGATTTTCCTATCGAATTTTGATCACACCCATTCTTTTACGCTATCACCGACTTGGTTGTTTTATGTTCATTCATGGTGTAATTTTATGCCTTGTGTCACCCCGGTACTTGATTGCTTGATTTATTTCTCTCATTTGTCTATTTGGGGACATCATAAAAAGGGGGGGAATGAATTATCTGATTATCATTTCAAACTCGATACGTCACTTGGTATTTGCTTTGTCTCATGTGTGTAGGTACATCTTTTGATAATCCCATGTTGCACACCCTGATGAGAATAAGCGGTGAGATTTCTGAAGATTCTAAGATCAAACGATGCAGCCTTTAGTCATTTGTACCACTTTCAGTTTTTGGGTTCATGGAAGGGTAGATTTGTATAGGCATTGTGATTATAGATAATTCGGATTTTTTTATGTTTGTTCCGGCATAGACATAGGGGGAGATTTGTAAGGACATTTTTGTCCAACATACTTGTATATGTCATTAACCGTAACACCGTTGCGAAGATTCAAAGTCCATTCATCATCAACGGAATCCGAAGATCAAAAGAAAGGAAGAATTCTGAAATCCAGTCAGCCAGACCGGTCCGCCTGAAACTAAAACGAACCGATCCGCTTCTGACTACCCCGGACCGATCCGTCTTTATATAAAAAGAACCGATCCGCTGAGACCCGGACCGGACTGCCCCGGACTGATCCGCCGTGCACTTTGAAGCCAGTGAGCCCCGAACCGAATGCAAACCGAATCAGCTTCAAATTAAAAGAACCGGTCCGCTATCGGACCGATCCGCCTAAGGCCCGGACCGGTCCGCCCTGGATAAACTCTGCCAGATCGTGTAGCATATTTTTTAGGGTTTTGACTCCTTATTTAAACCACGATCAGTAGTTGGTTTCGATAAGACTTACACACGATTTTCTGAGTTCCATAACTCTTAAGTCTTCATGGTATTTGAGTCCATTGATTCATACCCTTGATTCACACAAATTCCATACATTTGTGAGTCACTTTTGGTAACCCAAGAACACCATTGCTGTTGTTCAACCCTTGTGAAGTGGACCGTTCCTTCCTCTTCATTGCAGCCCTACTGGAAAGGGATAATTCCAGCCGCGACTACAGAATCCGATACCTGAGGGTAATTCTTAGTCAAAAAATTTGTATTTCAGTGTAATCCGATTGTAAGCCGTTTCTCTTACAAATTATAGTGATATACAAATGGTTTTGCCCCTGTGGGGGATTTTTCCTTAAACTTTGTGTGTTGAATAATTCTTGCATGATTTCATATTGTTTCAATCACACCTAGTTGCATGTTTAGGGTTAATTTGGGTTAAAAGGTGTTTTAAATATAATTTGATCATTTGAACGCAAGCGCCAACTCTTTCAAATTTAATTAATCCCATTAAATAAAAATCGATCAAATTACGGGGTATTATAGATTACCAGTTCAATATTCAGTATCAACCTGGGAAGGCTAATGTGGTAGCGTACACGTTGAGCCGATAACCTGGTGGGAGTTGGAGAAGGTTTGGAAGGCGAAATCAAGAGATCCTCGACACGATGATGAGATTGCCAAGGCTTGTGTGTTTGTATTTATTGTCACACCCGAGATTGTTAAGAGGGTAGTGAAAGCACAAAGTGGGAATGAGTATTGTCAAGTTAGGGTTCGACAGTTGTTAGATGATGGGGTGGAGTTCTACTCAATCAGTTCAGAGGATGGTTTGCATTTTAATGGGAGACTCGTGATTTCAGAAAATGAGGATTTTAGACGTGCAGTGATGTTAGAGTCTTACGGGTCCACATTTATGGTACATACCTATGGAGATAAAATGTACCAGGATATGCGCAGACAGTATAGGCGGTGGGGGATGAAACGAGACATAGAATATTTATCTCAAAGTGTTCTACCTGCCATCTAGTGAAGGTAGACCAATAGGGATATTGCATCCACTCAATATTCTCGTGTGAAAGTGGGAGAGTGTCTCCATGAATTTCATTACTGGGCTATTGACATCACAACGGGGTCAAGACTCCATATGGGTAGTGGATCGGTTGACGAAGGTGGCCCATTTTTTCTATTCGTACGGACTTTGAGATGAGGCAATAATGGCAGTTATTCATTCCTGAGATTATACAAATACACGGGGTTACGATTAATATTATGTCCGATTGAGACAAGATATTTGTGTCCTATTTCTATCAGAGCTTTCAAGAGGCGAGAGAGGATTCAGGACACCACTGCCAAGATTGAGCTGATTCGAGGGCGCATCCCTATAGAATAAAATAGGCAGAAAAGTTACACTGATGCAGACTGGAGGTAGTTAGAGCTTGAGGTTGGTGATCAGTTGTTAGTACAGGTGTCTCCTATGAATGGGGTGATGAGGTTCGGCAAGAAGGGGAAGCTAGCATTGAGATATGTGGGACCATTTCTAATCATTGAGAGGGTGGGACCAGTAGCATATAGGCTGGGACTACTGGAGCACCTATAGCGGATCCACAATCTGTTCCATATGTCATCGCTAAAGAATTACCAGAGTAGTGAGAGGGCTTTTTGTCATGTTCCATTAGAGGATATCGACTTGCAGCCAGATATCTTGGACGAGTAGAGTTGGTGGCGATACTTGATCATAGTGAGCGTAAATTGCAGTCTAAGGTGGTACCCTTAGTTAGATTTCAGTGGGGGCACCATAATGTTAACGAGCCGATATGAGAGCGAGAGGATGACATGTATGATTAGTATTGAGAGTTATTAACCGTAGGTACGTCATAATTTTGAGGGTAAAATTCCTTTATAAGGGGGGGGGGGGGGGGGAGTATGTAACACGTCATGTGTCTAAGTATTTAAAATTGATTTAATTTGGTTAATCTTAAATTACATGTGCGACGTAATATAATGAAATTAAATATTATGTGTTGATTTAAAATATTAATCAGAGAGAGAATGGTCAATATTTTTTGAATAAGATTACTAAGTGAATAGTAACAATTATATTGACGTCATAGCGAATGATAGTGACGTGGCAGCGTTACATCCCAATCGGGAGTCGCGGGTAGACTAATTGAGCTCGGGATAGGACATTATTGTAAAGTGACTCGGATGGCAATTTCGAGGTCACGTTTGATTCCGAAGGGATCGAGATAGTCGAATTAGTGTACCTGATGGTTGTAATTGGGTTCTAGGGGCTTTTTAATCATAACCGATCCCGCACGGGAGTGTATGGATCATTTAGGTTTGGCCCATTAGCCTAATTTTGGGAATTAGCTTTTAAAACATATGGTTTGTCATTTGGGGCAGCAGCATAACATAACTCAAACCCTAAAAATCAAAGAAGAAGAGAGGAGCATCCATTAGAGGGGAAGAAATGAGAGTTTGGTGGTGAAACATCTCAATTGATCCACATTTGTTATCAGAATCATGATCAGAAGCAAGGAAGGAACCTCTATCATCAAACACAAAATGAAATAAGACCTATTTGATAAGCAAGTGTTTATCTTTCATGATTTTATGAGTTATAATACCCATGTAGTGTAGCGTTCTTAAGTTAGTGAAAATTGATAATGTTGTTGGGAGACTGATAATTAAAATCCATAATTGTGGGTAGGATTATATGTAGAATTAATCCACATATGTAAAGGAACAAAATCAGATTATTTATGATAATTAAAATGGGATAAATCTGGGTAAATGAATGATTATGCATGAGAAACACTAAAACTAGGGTTTTTGCGAATATGGAGTTTTAATCGAATCTTGGACAAAATTTGTATGGATTTGATACATAATTTACGTTAGAAATCATACCCCCTATATATATATATATGATGTTACTTGGGATTTTGGGAAACATCCATGAGCAATTGAGGTATTGAACAGTGAGAAAAATGCAACTAGATGAAGTTGTCTACCCAAGTTCGATCGAACGACCCATGAATATCGATCAATCGACCGGAGTCTTCGATCGATTAATGGTTGATGAAATTGGGGACTTGTTTTAATTGTGAGATTTTCTTTACCCTGGTATACTCAGAATCTTAGTAATGGTATTTTAACGATATAAGGATTTAGGGAAGTTCAGTAGACACGTAGTTGAGGTCGGCTTAATCTTAATGAGCGTAAGATTTTAGACTTAGACCGATGAGATTCCACTGATTGTGTCACATATTGGAAATTTATAAAACGTGTTATGGGAAGGGTAAATAATAATATAAGATAAATACCAATAGGATAGAGATGTATTAACTGATGATATTATTTAAGGGATAACTAGAACCCTTTGGGTAGCGAGTGATACTCGAAATTATATGAAAAGAGGTTATAATTAGTACGTTGAGTATTCGAGAGTTACATACTAGGTATGGGTTATTGTGATGGGTTGTGTGTATACCTACTGAATAATATGCATATATATGTTGTGTGAATACCTACGGTTGTGATTTGATTATCTATTTGATCATACCTACGCTACGTGCTATCAAGAGGTTTCCGCAGAGAGGGCGATCCCACCTTGATGATTCTTATGAGGTCTCGATTTGTGCCCCAGAATGTGAAACTTAGGGCGGCTCACTATGTGTCGTGTATTAGTGGGGCCGGCGTGACATTTAGGTAGGATAGGTATGTGCGTATCCCAAAGGCTTAAAACCATGTTCGCATCCAGTGTGTGTTGATTGATTTTTTGGTTCAAGGAGATATGCCGAACTAATAACCCTTAATTTAGTACGAGAGGTATATGGACTTTATAGCAGAGTATGCCAACATCATGAGGGGCCATTTCGGGGCTGCTGTACTTGTATATATATATATATATATATATATATATATATATATATATATGTAGTATTAAACATATATAAGTGTGATATATCTACTTATGTGTGATAGTAGAACTGAATCTAAAAGTATTTAAGTAGAGAAACTTAATTAATTGACTCAATAATAATACATCGATAAAATTAATTATTGAGACTGTGGTAGCGTGTCATATGTGTAATAGGAGGGAGCTAGACCTATTGAGGTTATTTAGATACGTTATCTAGTTGGGACGGGTTGCATAGCTAGATAGGTTATGTTGGGCGTGCATATTTATTGAGAGGTGATGATCTCAAGGGAGTGTACGTGGAAACTAACATGTGTCTCTAATAACTTACTAACTGTGATTTAAACACTTGCAAAACATTTCAAACTATTTTCTTGGTCTCTAACCCATGTCAAAAAATTTCAAAACCTTTTAGGTGTCTAGCCACAAGGATGTCAAGTTTAATAATTCTATCCCAGTATGCGTAGCTGCAGCACTTGTGGAGGCTTGCAGGTGTTGCTTTAGAAGCTTCAATTCCTTTATTTCTAGATATGAGATTCTTCAGTATTTCCTTTCGGTGTGTTCCCCGTTCAGACTATTTTGTTCTTTAGTTTATTTATTCGACTTTAGTCAGATTCAGATTTATTATTTCAGACTTGTATTTGGATTTGTTTTAGGAACCGATGGTTTATTTGGTCTCATATATTTACATATATGTCGTGTGATTGTTTAGATTATTATTTTGTGGATGGTTTGGTTTATTAATTTTAATTTCGCATGTTGGTATATAATTTAAAGATAAAATTGGCACCGACTTAATTTTATATAAGTAGATAGTAATTAAAATGTTTTTCAACTGTCATGCTAAGAATGAACCAAATGAGATTACTGGTTATTTGAATAAATGACTGATCACCCATGATTAAAATTGGCGAGGCGTCACTTAAACAAGTCCTCAAAATATGAATCTGTATATGACTCGAGCATCTCTGGATACTTGTATGCATGTTGTCTTCTCTCCCAAATAGACTTAACCTCGTGTGGTGTCCCCACTAGACTCTAACTAGCAGTAAGAGTTGTGGTAGCTCCTTGTATATCACGTCGGCCTATATCTCAATCCTATCGACGTTGATGTGCTGGTAGTCTAACTCATCCCTCATAAACTTCGTCAATATGAATATATGGAAGACATCGTTCACCCATTAAAGATGATCGAGTAAGGAAATCAATATGACACTGGGCCAACCCTATCTAGTATCGTAAAGGGACGTATATAGAGAGGAGCCAACTTTCCCTCGGATTATAATCTAACAAGTACTTTCGATGGGGAGACATTCAAAATCACTAGGTCCCATATCTAAAACTCTATCTTATGCAACCTCTTGTCAGCATAACTCTTTTGTCATTCCTACTTTGTGTTCATCCATGCTTAGATGAGTGTCACTTTCTCCGATTATCCTGAATAATATTTTGGTCCACACTTCATGTGCTCTTTTGCCTCTAACCAACAGCTCGATGAATGATATGGTCACCCATATAAAGCCTCATAAAGTTCCATACCAAAATTTTGCTAATGAATATTATTGTAGGAAAACTATAAAAGTGGCAAGTGCCTATCCCAACTCCCCTTGATATCCAACATGCACGCCTGAAGCATGACCACTAAAATATGGTTCATTCACTCAGTATGACTGAGGGTGAAATATCTTACTCATGTTCAACTTCACCCACCATAACCTCCTAAAAATTCATATGAAATTGGGAGTCAAACATGTTGTTCTTGTTACACACAATATCTAATAGTACTCCATGAATTTGTATAATTTCTGTCATAAACAATCTGAAGCTTCTCCCTTTTCGGCTCTTTTTCTCTCTGGAATTCTCTTTGATACTGAAAATGCAAGAATGAGACAATCACTACATGTGTATATGTAGTGAAGGTTGGACCACCCATCAATACTTGCTTGATCCTCCACGTTAGAGCTTAAATGAACGTGTCCATCTTCCTCACCTTCGATTTTATTAAATCTGGAGCAAAATGACCAAGGTGGATAAACTCTTTGCTAACAGTAAGGTCCTTCTATTTGAGACTATCGAACTGGCCTTTCAGATATTTTTTCTAGGAGGTAGGGATATAATCCCCCTAAAACTTCACCTAAAAGTCGGTAATTGTCATCAATGGCCTCTCTTCCTCAGTTGTAATAGGCTCCCACTAATACAATGTGTATCCCACATGTTTGAAGTTGGAAAGCATCTACCTATGAACATTTATGCTCTCTACTAGATGTAAGTGACTCTGAATTTTGTTCCTTCGCTATAATAAAACAATCAGAGCAGTAAACCCCAAACTCTAGTGGCATGTCTACCCAAGAGACACTCCTGGTGTGCTCCCATGAAGAAGTGGTAGGAGGAGAAGGTACAGGTGTGACCATAGGTGGTGGTGATGGTGGTTTATCCTATCATTAGCTCTCAGCGATGCTACTATAGTATGTGCGATAAGGATAACTAGTTCTATCGCACTATATCTAATGTATGTCCTTACTAAAGATGTTAATGTTGATATTGAGGCGTGATTGCCTATGACTCAACAGTCATGGTCAATCTCTACCGTGTTGGTTTTCATCAAGTGTTGACCATATGAAAGATAGTAAACAAAAGTGTATTAGTAAATGTATGATGAAAAGACTATAACGACCTAGATGAAAAGGTTATAAAGTATTAAAAAACGCTACGCAAAAAAGTTATAGACGCACTCGGGATCCCCTGGGCACTAGAACCTGGAATGTTATTATACTAACCGTGACACCCCATATATTCTAAGCTAGATTGATAAGTTTGAAATAAATAATACATGAGTTTAAAACAATTGAATATCATTATAAGTATGGTTGAAATAAAAACTAAAGTGCATAAAACAAATAACTTATCATAATAAAGGTGAACCAAAAAATCTCTTATACCATCTTAGCAAGCAGTAATAAACCCAACTCTAGAATACAACTGTCACAAATAAATCCAACGAAAACTAAAATAGTAATCCAAACTCCAATGAAACTAATCACCAAAACTGACATGATACAAATTTAAAGTAAAGTAAAATGAATGAGAATGCATAATCAAAACCTACATCCTAAAAGATACACAACTGGAGAGAATTTAAATAAATGAATTAGGGTAGAGACATCAGAGGGGGCAGTGGAGACCTAGGTCCTCAAAAATAAAATCAACAATAACGTAAACAACAAGTCTATGAAGAAAAAAGATCTAATTGAATTTTGGCTACAATAAATAACTACGCATATTCCTACCATATTTTATTTTTTATAAGTTATCAAGTGAACCTAATATTTAATTATCATTCTTGTAATTTGAATTCCATAATCACAGATAAAATATAAGATTGCAATGAAATAATCACACAATAGACAAGAGTTTTTAATATGGTCCGACTGTGTAAAAAAGCCTACATCCACTGTTATTATATTGATTTGAGTGATTACATAAAGCTAGGTAATCTTGTTAAGAAGAATATCCTAGAATCCGTTCTAACATCCTTTTTTTGAAAGGAATACAACATATTTATAGTGAACCGGAGATTGTAAGGACACAAATTTCCAATTGAGTCCTTTGTAATTTTGGCTCAATTCCGGACAAAAACATTTGTGTCATAGGATAGAGTTATTTACCATAGTTCAAGCCTATGGCATACTAAAAGTTGAAGACGTAGCGTCCAAGTTTAAAGCTTCATCAAAATTCTGAGTCGATTGTGCTTTGTTTCTACGTCATCAACAATGTTCCGTTTTCTCCTAAGGTATGAATGCATTGTAAATATATATATAGGAGCCTGGAATAATATTTATATAGGTGTAGGTTTATTTTAAACTGTTGTTTATTTTCAGAAATATTTTATTAAACTTTAAAATAAAGTATATAAAGTTTATGGGCTAAAAATCAAAATTTACACTTTCTAGAAGTTTGTTTGAATTGTCGTTCGAACGAGTTTTTCATTCGAACGAGTTCGCCAATGAGTTACCACATTGGCCACTGGAATGTCGTTCGAAGTGTCATTCGAACGAGTATGATAATTGAACGATATTTCCAATGAGATTTCTAACGAGTTCACACTGGAACTTCGTTAGAAGGCTCGTTCGAACGAGACTTCGTTCGAACGAAAATGTCGTTCGAATGAGTTTTGGCGGGAACAATTATTTTGGCAGTTTTGAGCACTTTCCTACTTCTTTTCCCACTAACTTTTTACCTGAATAACTTAGTGCGGGAACCAAGTTGTTTAACTTAACTTTTCATACCTTTTCAACTCCTAGAGAGAGTTTTTAAGTGTTCATATTTCCAAAGAAAAGTTCATTGTTTAGGTGTATATTTTTCCAAGAAAAATTCAAAAAACACTTCTATTTTACACCGATAGTTTGTATATCGAAGTTCCTTTATATATATACATTGCTTGGAGTTTTAGCACCGATTTACTCTACCAATTGAAGAATTCATTTGGGTTTTCTTCTAAATCCCTCAAAGAAGAAGAAGTTTATTTTGCTGCTGCATTCTCACATGGTGAAAGGCACCATGTGTGGTTGACGGTGTACCTATGTCTCATTGGTGAAGTCCAAGGTTTCGGTGGAGCTCCTAGTTTGTCGACTAGGCGGAGGTGTTTACAAGAAGATGCGTCAAGGCTTGAAAGGGTTCGAGTTGAGGAAGTAAGTCATCTGTCTTGTAATTGTAAAACCATACTTAGTGGACTTAAGGTTAGGGTCGTCCGAGGTTTTTTCCCATTGTGGGTTTTTCCTCGTACATTGCAGCGTAGTGATTTATTGTTTATTTTATCTTTCGCAAAACTCACCTAGAATGCATGTTTAGGTAAAAAGATAAAATTTGGTTTAATCACTACTTGTTTAATTTGGTGCTAAATTAAATTTGTGTAATGTTTATGTTATTTTAATTCAAGTCGTCACTTAATTTGATAAAATTGATTTGGCCTAATTTGGTAATATTGAAAATATGACTTAGGCGAATTTCCAAGACTTGGGTTAAATTAAGTTGGTTTAAATTAAATTAACATAAGTGTGTGTTTAATTTAATTTCACTTTGGTTAATTTTAATTTGTAAAAGAAATTAAAATTTGTTAATTTGTTTAATTGAACCATCTCATGCTTCCGCATATTCCAAAGGAAATTACTTTTTGTAAAGTAAAGAATTAAAAATTGGTGGACTCGCGCACCAACAAGTGGTATCATAGCACTGATTGAGAAAAGCATACCGCTTTCAAATTGGTATCAGAGCCAAAGCGATAAATTATTTCATTAAGATCTTTAATTATTTTTGCGTAAAATGGAATTTCCCCATTTTCAAAATTTCCTATTTTCGATGGTTCTAATTACGGGTATTGGAAAGTGCGAATGAAATCGGTACTTAAATCTATTGACGAGAAGGATTGGTTATTTGTAGTTAATGGGTGGTCTCCACCAACTCATTTAGTAGATAATGAACGTGTTCCCAAATCGGCCGATAGATGGAGTGAGAATGAGTTTAAACTTTCAAATTTTAATTCTTGAGGTTTAAACGCCTTGTTTAGCGCTGTCACACCGGATGAATTCCGATGCATTATGACGTGTGAGACCGCTAAAGAAGCGTGGGATATTTTACAACTCACTCATGAAGGTACAAGTGCCGTTAAAGTTTCTAAACTCCAAAACCTCACCACTCAATTTGAAACCATCAAAATGAATGAAAAAGAAACTTTTGATGAATTTTATGCTAGACTTTTCGATATTGTTAATTCATCTTTTAACTTGGGAGAGAAAATACCCGACAACCGAGTTGTAAAGAAAATTTGAAGGTCCCTTCTTGATAGATTTATTCCAAAAGTGACCGTTACTCTAAAAATAAAAAGAAAATAGAAAAGGGCGTTACTTTAAAAGCCCGAAAAGAGGAAAAACAAGTAGTAGATAGTGAAAGTGATAGTGACTCGGACAATATAACTATGTTTGCTAGAAAGTTTCAAAAATTTCTTAAATTTAACAAAGGTAAATTTAAAAATGATTTTAAGAAATTTGAAAAATCTTCGCATGACAAAGCTGAGAAGATCCCTAAAACTATTAATGAAAGCTTAAATAGGGACGAGTCAAATAGGTGTTTTGGTTGTGAAGGGTATGGCCATAGGGTAAAAGAGTGTCCCACTAAACTACGGAGAGAGGTTAAGAAACCAATTTCTTTTAATGCAACCCTTAGTGATAGTGATTATGAAGAGGGACATGATTCCCCTACTAAGCCCAACTTTGTGGCTTTTATGGCTAGTCATGTGAGTGATAGTGAGCATTCCTCTATTGATGAAATTTTTAACACATGACACTTCCAAGGTCAAAGTTTATGATTCCATTATTTTTCATGGTAGTGAGAGTGGAGAAGAAAGAGAGAGTGAAAATGAAGAAGAGGTTGATGTGAGTGAACTTCAAAATACTTTTCAAGAATTATATGAAGAGTTTATTAAATTAAAAGGAGTTAATTTGAAGATAGAAGCAAGTTTAAGAGAGCGTGTCATTGTCGTTAATGATAGTGTGCTAGTTGAAGACCTTAGGACACGTGAGAGGACTCTTCGAGAGAAGCTTGAATATGTAGAAGGCGAGAGAGATAGCCTTAGAGGTTTAATGGAATCCTTAAAAAAGGAGCTTCTTAAGTTTGAAGAGAGAAATGTTTTATTAGAGTCTAATATTTTAGAATTAAAAAATAAATTAAAAGACTCTAGAAATGTAAAATTTGATTTGGAGCGTAGGTTCGAAAAACTAGATAAAATCTTAGGCACGGTCCAAATAAAAAATGACACTTATGGCTTAGGCTTTGATACTTGTAATGAATGTCATCATAAAGCCAAATCCAATGTTTTAGGAGAATCACCTAGGAAAGCTTTTAGAGATCATTCCTTGGGTAAGTCTTTTCACCGAGTCTTTAAGTGCTCACAATGTGGTCGAAAACGTCATCTTAGGAAATTTTGTTTTGATCTTAAACAAGTTCCTAGAAAATCCAAATGCAAGGCAACCGAGGTAGCCAAGATTCCTACACCCCGAGATCGTCATTCATCATTAGTTTGGGTTAGGAGATCCGACTTGGTAGCTTTGCAAGATAGGGTATTTCATTTACTTTCACATGCTTCCTCCCTTCAAAATCTAAAGGTTGAATGAGTTAGTATTGTTTGCATACTTTATCTTTTGTACTACATACTATATTATCATGCTAAATGTATGCTCATTTTAATCATTGTCTAGTCTATGCTTCATGCTTAATCATATGCTAGAAAAATAATTTTTGTTTATCTTTTGTATTATCTTTCTTTCATTTTTGTTTGCATTAAATGAAAAATACAAAAAGATTTTTGTTTATCATTTGGGTTTTTATCTCTTGGTACTTTAAGCTTAATGAAAAATACAAATGATTTTTGTTTATCTTTTGAGTATATATTTTTATTTTTGGTTAAAATTTTCAAAAATTCAAAAAAAAAATTGTGGGTATTTTAGTTTGACACACTTTATTTGGCATACACTTGTGTTAGAATCCCATCTTTTTCGCTCCCATGTGGCAAGAACTTTTGGTTTAGATTGTTAATCCTTATTATGTTCTTTACCATGCTTACATGGAGTAGTTGGATTTTGAGTTGATTTAAATGGATTTTATTTTTATATGCCTCTATTCACACATGCATGAGCTCTTTTGTTATTTAACTTCATATGTATATTTGAGCTTTGTGAGGTGTTCTCCTACCAATTTTATCATCTACATATTTGTGACCTAGGAGGACTAGTGCATGTTAAAATCCATTTCACGTGAGATTTATGTGAGATATAAAAAATATTATATATAAATGTGCACGTGGAAGGGATCCGAAAGGAATTATTATCCTTTGCGAATAGTAAGCCACCGTTTGTTTGGACCTAAAATAAATACGTGGTATAAAGGCCTAAAAGAAAATATGGCATTAAAAAGAAAAACTAATTGCCAAGGTCTATGTTTGATTGATATATTCATTCAAAATTAATATATGCTTATTGAGGGAGATTGGATGGTATATCAACGGTTTGCACAATGTCCGTTTATCCTAGTTGAACATTCATTGTCATGACTCTATTGGTTTGTAGAATCATCAAATGCTAGGTTTGTATGCATTGTGTATGTTTGTTCATTGAGTTCAATCTATATTATCACACATTGGCCACTGGAAT
The DNA here is from genome assembly GCA_949130495.1 of Sambucus nigra. NCBI lineage: Eukaryota > Viridiplantae > Streptophyta > Magnoliopsida > Dipsacales > Adoxaceae > Sambucus > Sambucus nigra. The sequence continues at coordinate 244,802,953 of OX422209.1, forward strand.
GTCGTCCGAAGTGTCGTTCGAATGAGTATGATATTCAAACGAGATTTCTAACGAGTTCACAATGGAACTTCGTTAGAAGGCTCGTTCGAACGAAAATGTCGTTCGAACGAGTTTTGGCGGGAACAGTTATTTTGGCAGTTTTGAGCAGTTTTTCCCACTTTCCCACTTCTTTTCCCACTAACTTTTTACCTGAATGACTAAGTGCGGGAACAAAGTTGTTTAACTTAACTTTTCATACCTTTTCAACTCCTAGAGAGAGTTTTTGAGTGTTCATCTTTCCAAAGAAAAGTTTATTGTTTAAGTGTATATTTTTCCAAGAAAAATTCAAAAAACACTTTTGTTTTACACCCATAGTTTGTTTATCCAAGTTCCTTTATATATATACATTTCTTGGAGTTTTGGCATCAGTTTACTCTACCTATTCAAGAGTTCATTTGGGTTTTCTTCCAAATCCCTCAAAAAAGAAGAAGTTTGTTTTGCTGCGGCATTCTCACATGGTGAAAGGCACCAAGTGTGGTTGACGGTGTACCTATGTCTCATTGGTGAAGTCCAAGTTTCCGGTGGAGCTCTGGGGTTGTCGACTAGGCGAAGGTGTTTATAAGAAGGCGTGTCAAGGCTTGAAAGGAGTCAAGTCGAGAAAGTAAGTCATCTGTCTTGTAATTGTAAAACCATACATAGTGGACTTAAGGCTAGGATCGTCCGAGGTTTTTTCCCATTGTGGGTTTTTCCTCGTACATCGCGGCGTAGTAATTTATTGTTTATTTTATCTTTCGCAAAACTCACCTAAAACGCATGCTTAGGTAAAAAGATAAAATTTGGTTTAATCACTACTTGTTTAATTTGGTGCTAAATTAAATTTGGGTAATTTTTATGTTATTTTAATTCAAGTCCTCATTTAATTTGATAAAATTGGTTTGGCCTAATTTGGTAATATTGAAAATATGACTTAGGCAAATTTCAAGGACTTGGGTTAAATTAAGTTGGTAAGTGAAATTAACATAAGTGTGTGTTTAATTTAATTTCACTTTGGTTAATTTTAATTAGTAAAAGAAATTAAAATTTGTTAATTTGTTTAATTGAAACATCTCACGCTTCCGCATATTCCAAAGGAAATTACTTTTTGTGCGCACCAACAAGTGGTATCAGAGCACTGATTGAGGAAAGCATACCGCTTTTAGAGATCAAGGGTTGGAATGACTTTATATATTCAAGCATTTACACTCGTACATAATAAATGTGATGGTTAATTATCTTGACCAAGTGTGGAAGGACCCTTGGTTGTTTCCTATAGTGGTGACTATTAACTTGCTTTGTTGGTCTGCATTCTTCACATTAGATGGCATGCCTGTCGAGAAACTATCTTTGGAGTTTTTTAAATGATCGCTCACTAGGATTGTCGCCACGTTAGGAGACGAGTGTCCATTTATTATTGGTCCACGTAAGTGGATAATTTATGGTATCAACAGAAGCCCCCAATAATTCATTCTTGATATTTTTATTGAAAGGATGCAGTATATTTTCTTCAAAGTTGGTCGGCGATGCCGACGTGTGGGACTTGTGAATATTTTACCTATCTTGATATTGTAGTGGCATTTGTATAAATAACTTGAAAATTAGCGAACTGCCAAAGGGTATGTTGGTATTTTTACGCTCTTAAGACAATGAAGGCATCAGAACATCAATCATTGATACAAGTAATCATTTCTTGCACAGTTTTCAGGTAAGCTATAAGAGACGAGAGCTTGCTGGATTTTGTACGTTAACTTTTCCAAGCTTTCAAACTCTCCTTCTTCTCCAAGTTTCCTATCTTTGAGCTTTCCTTTGCTTCTGCCACCATTTTCTCTGTAAGATTTCTTCTTCTCTTCCTTTTTGATTTATTTCTTTAATAACGATAACCATGGTTTACATAATTCACGATGATTATCTAGATGAATTTAGGCGAGAAAGAAACATTCCTGATTGGGTAGATTTAGAAATGCATGTACCACCTGTTGAAGTGTTATAACTGCAAGAGGGTCATTGGATTCCCTATTTATTCATAGTTTAATGTTGTTTCACCTTTCCCCCAATCATTTTAGTCTAAAGTTTTGTCAATATTTTGATGTCGTTTTAGCTAGAGTAGACCCCAACACCTGAAGAGTGGTAAATGGAATACTTAGGCTTCACCAAATACATGGAACCCACATTCGCATCATTGAGATGATGTTATATTATAAATGGGTTGCCGGTGATAACAGTTACTACATGAAAACTACGTTTGCCAACAGAGACCTAGTTGTCAATTTTCTAGACTCCAACAAAGATTATTTGGATTATAGAGTTATTGCAAAAATTTTGCAACATGCACCCTTTAAAGAGGATGAGTGTGTGATGGGAGCAGGTGCCCACAAGTAAGCATGGCATAGGTTTTTGAATTTAATTACTATATTTCTCTTTTTACTAACCAACTATTTGATGATATGCTGACTAGTATTTTTTTCTGTTTTGCACAGGTGAGAGCAAGAAGAAGTGTCCCAAAGAAAAGGATGTTAATATTCGTTAATTGAAATTCCTGTGAAACCTTCATCAAAGGATTGGTGAAGAACTCCCAAGATTTGTCTTGTACTTGTAGCATATAGGAGTTCAATTACCTCATTTGTTGCTAGGCCCACCACTACTGTAGCGTTAGCCCCTATAAATGTTAAAGAGGTATCAGCACCTACTTCTTCGACTAAGGAATCTGTAGGGGCTGAAAATTATGTTAGGACTTTATCTTATTTTAAGTCATTGGACATTTCTAATGTTCCCACCTCCCCACTTGCTGATATGGGAAAGAGAAAAATTCCTGACTTGATGACTGGAGCTTTATCTCCCACTGCTAAGAGGGATATCAATAAAACTGGCAAGGCTGCTGATGCCAAGAAGTCAGATAAAACCTCTAAAGTTACTGAAAAATATCCCTAAGTCATCACTACTAGGGAGATTTATAATGATGCACCTCAATTCAAAAGGTTAGGAAATGGACTTTTTGAGAAGAAATTCGAGAAGAGTTCTGTCAGCCAAGAATTGGCCGAGAAGATTCAGGAAGATTTGGCTATTGTAGGGTCATCCTCTATTGTTATCCATCCTAGTGTGGCTAGGAAGTTTATCCAAATTGGAACTCTCTCTGCTGATAGAGTAACCCTCGCTCCTCTACCACGATTAAAGTTGGCAGTTATTGCTTGCCAAAGTTTGACTATGGTAACTCTTTTCCTTATATTACTTTGCCCTTAATGTCTTGTTTTTCTTATAGTATTCCTTTTAATCTAATGTTGTCCTTTGTGTATTTTTTGGTGAATTTCAATCAAATGTTGAAGATGGATGATCAAATTCGTTCTTCAAGAGGAGATGTTGAGGAGTCCCTTGAGAGTCTAAGGCAATTTATTAAGGTTTCAAGGAATTTGTTAGAGAAAAAGGCTTGGGATGCAGAGCTAAAGAAGGCTAATGAGAGAGCCACCACTGTTGAAGGAAAATTGGTAACTGCTGAGATAGTTTCTAAAAATAAGGTCAAGATGGCTGAAGAAAAATTGGTGGAAAATCAAGCTCTCTTGAAGTCCGCTGAGGAGAAAGTTGATGGTCTGTTGTGACACCCCGCCTAATTAAATACCGGGCGATCAGTCCTTTATTAAATTATAACCAAGGTGAACGATTGGTTCATTCTTAGCATCACTGTCGCAAAATAGCATTTCAAATTAAACAACCTAAATAATTAAGCTAAGTGTCGAAACCATTTAAAACATTATTTCCATGATTAATTTAATCCCAATAATAAAAACCTTTCATAATTAATAGTTTAAGAATCACACAATAACTAGACTGAAAAAGATCATCCAAGCAATTTAATCATTCAAATAACTAATTCCAACTTCAAAACTTCAAAGGAAATCATCCTGACAGTGACAAATCCCAAAGTAAAAATACTGAAAGTAAATGAATCACAATCTCTAACAAAACCAACTGAATAAGGAAAAAGGGCGACACATGCCCAACTGGATAAAACAGAACTAGGAGTGGAATCAATAATGAGGTCGTCTAAGCAAAAGACCTGCAACTCCCATCTAAGCTGCAGCATGTTCCTTCCAAAGAATCCTAAGCATGACGCCCCTGTGGTTGGGCACCTGTAATAAATACATATATATACAAGAGAGAAGAGATTGCAGGAAACGGGTCAGAGACCGATTGTAAAGCAGTTTAAAAATTCAGTTTAGAAAGTATTTAAAATGTTTTACCGGCTAATGCAACAATCATATTAATATGCGGCACTCTCTTGAGAAATTTCTCACCTCTCTTCTAATGTGCACACCTACCGCACTATTAATCCCCACAAGTTTAGCTTATCTTAAATTTCTCAGAAGGTTTGTGCCGATAATTAATAGGGCTAAGATAATTAATTTCTGAAAGAAAAGTTTTCACATAATTCTCATTTTATTATAAAGTCTTTCAGTATTGCCTCAAATATTGCAAACACTTATAAATTCGAAATATTTATTCATTACTTAACTACTTTTAGTCACAGTAGGAAGTTCCAAATTTTAAGTCTATATATATATATATATATATATTAATCACTCATATAATATATATATACTATCTGCACCCCACATAAAATTTATGGTGCTGACATACTCTGCTATCAAGTCCTCGTATCACTCGTACTAAGGGAAATACTAGTTCGGAATCACTCTCGAACTGTATTAACACAAAACACATACAAATTAAGGCGATCATAGTTCCAAGTCACTAAGAGGTCATCACATACCCTCACCTCTCTTAGGACCATCTGACTATCAATCAGATAGCCTGCACTAAGGATTTCTATGTTCTAGGGTACAAGTTAATATCTCCCTTAAAGGTCCCATCGAGATAAGACTGTCCCGGCGCAGTAACCTCGGTGATAGCAAGTAGCGGGGCATGATGTTTTCATGTATATAGTATATGCACAAACACAATCATATATATATATATATATATATATATATATATATATATATATATATATATATATATATATATATATATATATATATATATATATATATACTACCATTCCCATTTCTAAATTGGGTACACCCACGACCCATACTTATAATATTCATTCTTAGTACACATTACTAGATTATCCCGTATCACAACTCGTTTATTTTATTCTTATTTATGGGATCATCCCAAACTTACTTCGCATCACTCGTAGTATCTTATCTCCCTAAGTATCATTTCAGTAGGTACTCTCTTATTTTATGATGTAACTTTCTTACAAGTCTCACTCTTTTAGACACACGTTCCCATTATCCCTTAAGTGTAAATCATTCCCCATTAACACTAATTTCGTCTTTACATTAAATGCTCCATTTTTACAAAGTCCTACTGGTCCTCATTATGTCCCAAAATGTTCTAAAAATAATGTTCAAATGTTACCACTCATTGTAATCGAAATAAACTATTTAAAAGAGGAATATGAATTTTCCAGGAGGGGTCGATCGATCATCGATCGATCGATGTTCTTTGGTCGATCAATCGATCAAGCAGTTATGGCGAAACTGTAGAAATACCACTTACGGGAATCCTATTCCAAACTCATCCAAATCGTCATTTTTTACTCCCAACCTCCCAACAAATGATACTACAAGTGTTATATAACCAATTAAATAATATTCTACGTAAGACATGTGAGTTTCCATCAAGTATAACGAATTAAAAGGGCAAAATCTATATGAGTCTCAAGAACCCTAATATTTTCTTTAACTTAGTTCTTCCCATTCTTTTTCCATATTTTCTACTCCTAAATCAATGAAAATTCGTGGTTCAACCTCTACATATAAAATAGATTTCCAGAATCTGATTTTCACCTCTACAACATGTAAATTCTACTCTCCAAGATGATTTTTTTCACGAAAACTAGTTCTAATCAACCCTAGACTAATATAATTGAAGCATTAACTAAAATAAATCAAGATAGATACTTGCCTGGAAATCCTTTGTTTCTGATTTGTGGAAGAAATTGGTGTGGTTGTGATCCTCGTCGCGCGATCTACAATTTGGCGGTGCAAACGGTGGAGTTCTTGGCCTAGAACTCCTTGGAAAGCTTTTCCTCTTCCTCTCCAATGCCCGTTCTTGATTTTTGGTTATGCTAACCCTAGAAGACAATCCCTAACATCTGATAAAGCCTTAGAAAATTCGTGGGTTTCCATGCCCAAAAATACAAAATGTCTAAAACTCCCTCCTGGGATGCTAATTAGGCCTAAAAATGCCCCTAGACCCAAACTAAACCCCCGGGTACATTATTTTGACTATCTCGACCCTTCCGGACACATTGACGCACTCAAACTGACCATACGGGTGACTTATAATTTATTCACTTTTAATAATTCAAATTTAATCCTGACACGACACAGGCGCGTCCTGATAAAATTTCTAAAATTATCAAATTAGATTCTCGTGATAATTTTACTAAATTTAATTACACATCTTACTTTACCCATAAAGTAATTTACAACAAAATTCCAATAATTACTAACTCTCATCACGCTAGTAAATATTTAAATGATTTCTCGATTAATATTAAATTAATATCTCTAATTAAATTTAATAAATCCCCAAAATTTAAAAGTCATAAAAATACGGGGTATTACATCTGTCTTCTGAGTTGGTTGTAGAGAAGGCCAAGAATAAGAAGATAAAAGACTAATCCTTCAATAAAGGATAGGATAACGAATTTATGGCTTCCTCCTCTCAGATTGAGTTCGTTGGGATGAAATCTTTTAAGTATGGTTAGTCAGAGGCTCTCAAGGAGGTCGACACTGTAGAGGACTCTGAATTATTCTTAAGACATGATCCAGGCTCTCCTCCAAATTTTGAGGACGATTTTGATGAGGAGGAGGGATCTGGGGAATCCTCTATTCAGCCTATTGGGTCTACTTTAAAGCCCATTGATAGAGCTATTCCTTCTACCGACCAGACCTATAGGAGCAATGTTTAAGATAAGGAGAAGGTTTAACTCCTTTATTTTTCTTTTTGTTCATCTGCTCTATAATAGGACCGGTAGTATGTAACACCTTTTTGTTTATCAATAATAATATTTCTCTTTTTGGCTGAATATGTTGTACTTATCATACTTATGTCTTTTTGCTTGGTTGAATGATATCGCATACTAAGCGTTATGTTTGCCTGGTAATTACACTTGTGTACTTACATTTGTAATTTTTAGTTTGATGCTAGGAAAAAGGCCATAGATTCTGCTGAATTCGACCTGCTTAGTCGGAGTAGAAATCTTTAAGAGGCTAGCCACGTTCCTCTAATTGAAGAAGACTTAGTTGGCTTGCTTGATCCAAATGTGTCCGACTAAGTTAAGGAGTCATACATCCACATTCATTGCTTGCTGGACAAGGAAGAGCCCAATAATATTGCTTATTAAGAAATGATTAAGGATTCATTGGAAGACCACAAGTTTACTTTGGCTTCACTCCATATCGACTATGAGGAGAAGTACAAAGGTTTGAGTGGAGGTTAGGTCTTTGAGAAGAAATTGGAAGAATATGCCTCCATGCACAAAAGAAAAGATTTTTTGTTGAACCAATAAGTAGATGAAGCTCGGGAGATAGCTAAACTTCTTGAAAAGGAGAATAATAAGCTCAAGAATGAGTTGGATAGCTTGAAGAAGTCATCTACTAGTGGTGCTGATGAAGGTAATTCTTTCTTGGAGGCTGAGAATGGCAGACTAGTAGAAGAACTTGAAGCACTACAGAAAACCAAGTCTAGGCAAACTTCTAAGAAATAAAGAACTAGATGAGCAATTGTAGATTAAGAAAAAACCAATAAAACATTAGCCGACCAAAGTTTTCGACTAAAGGGAAAGAATTTATTCATTGTTGAGTTGTCTATAAAGCTGAAAACTAAGGATAAAGCCATCGTCGACCAATCTGTTCAGCTGAAAGTGAAGAGTGATGTTTTGAAGAAACTTTAACACCAGGTTGAAAGGTTGACCTTTCAATTTCACAAATAACCTAGACAAGTGTGGATGGAAGGTTATAATGAGGCCCTTAGCCACGTTGATGATCATTTTACTCAATGCCACCGTGAAGGCTATAGATAGGGATGGACCAACTGTCTGAATTTGCTAAAATATGATCAAAACAGCGAGCTATGGTATTGGAATGAGACTAGTCTGCTAGACTCTGACCAACCCCCATTCAAGTTGGACATATAACAGATTCCTCCTGATGTCGTTCCCCAATGCTTAATCACCAAATACGTAGGAGACTATGGTCTACATGATGTACATAAAATAGTTCATCCTCATTATCTGATCAATGTTCCGAGTAGCAGTAACAGGCAAATGCCGAGGGATTTTAATTTCATCAAATCCCCTTATACTCTGGAAGATCCTCCTGTTGGTATGAAGAGAGTGCAACCAACTTCCAAAAACTTAAGAAAAATGTCCAGTTGAATAGTTGTTTATGTATTTTGTATTAGTTTGATCTTGAATACAATATAATTAGAATTTGAATAAAAATTCATGCTTTTGTGCTTCCAACTTATGATTATTTAATCAATCGGTCAATTGAGTTATCGTTTAATTATGAATTATTAAACTATGATTGTAAGACCATAGATTCTACTAATGCACTTAGATGAAACTATAAATAATTT